>CM046875.1:542163751-542864146 GCA_025667525.1 Glebionis coronaria | reverse complement strand
TTTTGTTTTAATTGGTGAATCGGATTCCGGTACCATGGAAGGGTTTTCTTAGTTTGGTGGTTTAAGTGTTCTTGATCATCATTCTTGAAAAAAAGGTATGCATTTTTATCTATATGTTAATTATAGTATGTGCATAGTTGTTTGATCCCATCTGCTCATGCATATCAGTTTGGGCAGAAACAAGAAAAAAAGGCAAGGGGGGCAAACCTCTAGGGCATACAAAACAAACACAACACACAATTACAAACAAATTGCAATCCTTAACACTATGAATAACCCAAATTACACAGCAAGCTTATGAATCACTAAGAAGTGTGTACATTTTTATCTATATGTTAATTATAGTATGTGCATAGTTGTTTGATCCCATCTGCTCATGCATATTAGTTTGGGCAGAAACAAGAAAAAAGGCAAGGGGGGCAAACCTCTAGGGCATAAGAAACAAACACAACACACAATTACAAACAAATTGCAATCCTTAACACTACGAATCACCCAAATTACACAGCAAGCTTATGAATCATTAATAAGTGTGTAAACACTTATCCTCTTACAACTTAAAACAAGAAAAAACCAAACCAAAACGTGTATTTAATATCTTAAAAGTCGGAATTACGCGTGTATTTGTGTTTTTGTGTGAAATAGGTACAAAAGATCATAAATGAAGCAAACACGGGATTTCACGGCCATTTATCAAATAAAAAGTCAAAGATAAAGTCGAAAGACCAAAAGTGCCAAAAGAATGATGTTTGGGGGGGCTAAGGATGAAGATTTAATGAAGTTTTAACAACGAGGACTATTTTTTCCATTCCCCAAAGTCATCCACTAACAAACCACATGAGAGCACAAAATTACGAAGCCAGCGGTCCAGACCTCGCGTTGGCAATATAGGTAATGTAACGGGCTAGGATAGGTTACAACTTGAACAAACGCTATATAAGCCGTAAAAACACCTGCCTTAGTGTTATTATGGTGATTATATTAATGAAATTATTACCAGTATCATCCTTGTCCGCAGCCTGAGGAGAAAATATATAAAAAAAATCAGGTAACAATGATTAGTTAGTTAATTAATGTATACATAGATAGAAAACAGAATTAAGTGGATACCTGAGTTTTAGATTTAAAGTGAAGAAGGAAGTCTTTAAATTCCTTGTTGTTATCATCATCAGACTAAGCATGATTATCACACATCTATAGAAGCTCATTCTCAACTTTTGATCTATACTCGTTAATAATAATAGACCCGTCATCCCTGGGCTTATGCAGCTTGTCGGTGGTTTTCAATAACATTATATAGTTCAGGTCATTGATAACAGCTTCGAACTTATCCAACGGGAAACTGATGATATCGTCACGTTCATATTGAAAAGTAGATATAACAGCATCTAGATAAATATCCTCCCCTTGCTAAGCTTCTCACGTGCCGCCTTCGACCATATCATTCTGGTTGCCATCGGTTTCAATTCAATTTCATTACACCCGTTATGGATTTAGGCAAAGATCAAAAGAGGTTGAGTGGTTGATCCGTCGACCTGTTTATTTCCGAGTTGTAATCTGTCCTAGCCGGTCACATTACCTATATTAGAAAAGTTTAGCCGGTTTTATTGCGATATTAGTAATAAAAATAGTACATTACCTAGATGTGTAAATGATGGATAGTAAATTACCAATATATGGACTTAACCCTAAAATTTTTAGTTTTAGTTGAAGCCGAAAAGTCGTCTTCCTGCCAATGTTTGCCTTGCAAAACAGAATCAGATCTAAATCTTAAAATTAAATTTCGATGATTTTCTAAATTTAGTGTCTATAATAAGTTATTTATTTGATAAATATCTTAGTTTTTTATAGTTAATATGTGCTAATTTATTCATGATATATTCTCGTTTATATGGTTTGATTTATTGCTTAAATTGTTTATTATAATAAATGCAAAAAAAGATCTTCAAAAATAAAATCAGACTAAATAGGGTGAGTAAATATTTGATCTCTTGACCTATTATTTTATTTATTTTTTAGCTATATAAAAACTAGCTTTTGTTTGATTCTATTAAGTTTTTGCTAGATATCACTAGACTAGAAAAGGCGGATCTACATGATTTTCTAAAGAAGTAGGGATTATTAACGAGTTTTTACAGCTGGCCAGCTTCTCCGGATCATTTCTGTGTGTCTTCCAAGACGTCATAGAGTCAAATTTGACATTATCAAGGTTCGATTGAGTTTTCTACTAGTACTTGTATGAGTTATGAGGAAACCCCGATCGAACAAACCTATGGCTAACAATTCTAGTACAACATTTTTAAAATAATGGTTATCTTGGTTTTTGATTACCATGGATTCATGAAACAGAGGCATATGTTTTATTTAAAGGATGCTTAAAAATATGGAAAATTCATTATTTTAGAAACTAGTTATAAAAGGAAGTTTGACATGTTTCCATTTATACAAATTTTGTCTCAAAATTTTAATACCCACTAAAGTAAGTTTTATACTATCCATTGTACTAAGTTACCTGAGCTTGGTTAATTCATCAAAGAAAGTCTTGAGTCTTAAACAAGACAATGCAATATAATAACCATAGGATCAGACCCGAAGCTATTGAATTATAGACTAAATATTGGGCAATTTACGTCATGTATATTGGTCAGACATTTAGCACGAAGTACTAGATGAGTCAAAATGTGACTTGACTGCGATTATGCTAGATAATGTAGCCATGGCCTCATAATGACCAAGAGTTGCACCGGTGGCAATTACCATTCGATGATTACTTTTAAATTATTTCATTTCTAGCAGATCAACTAAATTAATGGAATAAGTTCAAGTTGATCTTACTCTCTTGATAAAATTAATTGTTTAAAGTCCATAAACATGGGTAGTTAATTTCATAAGAGAGTTATTATTGAAATACTAATATTAGACTTGGCAAATTCTTTTAATGTATAAATGCAACATAAACCAATAGTAGGAGTTGGTCTTTACTTGAGAAGATAAACCGTGTTCATTTTCTATGAGAAAATTTAAAGGTTGGTTCCAATATTTTATACAAGTGAAAGAGTGATACACAGCTTTTCATTGGGTTCAAGATTTAATCTCGGAATCTTCTCGAATTGATTCACAGCTCAAAGTGGAATGATTGTTCTTGGTGACAAATAGGGGGTTTGGTTTTCTATTCTACTAAAAAGGTGAATGCGGGAAGTAACTAAAAGGTAAACTAGGAGCAGTTAATCAATAAAAAATGAAACTTGAATTAAAATTTAAATAAAGCAGTAACTTGAAAATAACCTTAAAAATGCTCTATTCGGAATAATGATCATGCTGAATAAATGGTGCTATCCGGAATAAGTCTGCTACTCGGAATAAAGTCCTTATGCGGAATATGGTGCTATCCGGAATATTGAAGCTATTCGGAATATTGAAGCTATGCGGAATAATCATGCCATTCGGAATATTCATGCGGAATAATTAAGCTATGCGGAATAATGAAGCTATGCGGAATAATGAAGCTATTCGGAATATTATGGCTATGCGGAATAGTGAAGCTATTCGGAATATAGGGCTATGCGGAATAATGAAGCTATCTGGAATAAAGAGGCTACTCGGAATAAAAGGTTATTCGGAATAAAGAACTCTATCCGGAATAAACAAATATTCCGAATAAGGGACAAAATAAGCAGACTATCCGGATATACAAATATTCTGAATAAGGGACAAAGCAAAAAGACTATTCGAAATATCTGGGGAATTGAAGAACAGATACAGCAAGAAAACAGGGGAACAAGAATTTATCAAAAATCAACCAAGTTTTTAACCAAATCTTAAACAAAACTAATAACAAATCATCTACTAACCATAAACATTAAATCCCAATCATAAAAACACAAAACCCATTAACTTTAGAAGATCAAAATCAACCAAACAAGAACTTTAGAACTTTGAATAAAAAGATGAAGATGAACAAGATGAATGAAAAGATTATATTGATGACTAAGGTTTAAACAATCAAAAGAAAGGATTAAAACTACAAGATTTGTGAACAAACAAGAAACAAAATCACCAAACACCCTAATGGTGTTGGTGATGCCTATGAACAAAAAGGAAGGAGAAGGAAAACTAAAAACTGGGTGAAAAGTGTGAAGGGGAATCTTTATATAGGTCTTCCATTTGGTTGGTGAGTGGACTTTCTCCCTTTCTTCTTGTCTTCTCGTCTTTTCAGAAAAGTTGACGTTTTCGATTCTGATTCGGGATTTGTCGACGATTAAATTCAACTCGTCTTTTAATTTCTTCGTTTAATAGACTTGAGTTTCTTCGACATATGTAAATCTTCCATCTTTGGTCCTTTTCTTTGATAAATCTTCAAACAGGCCCATTGACTTCCAATCTTTTGCATCTCTTGGACAATAGACTTCGTCTTGAGTCTTTTTCCTTGATAAAACCCGTGCAATCCCATGTTTTCTTCAATAATCATCCGGTTGACTCTGAAAACACAATAAACACAAAAACCACGCATAATTCCAAACAAATGATATTAAACACGCGTTTTGGTCTTGTTTTAGTAAGAAATAAGTGGTAAAAGGATGGGTGTTTTCACACCTATCAAATCCCCTACACTTAACCATTACCATGCCCTCATGCAATGCTTAGTGATAAAGCAAATTTACACTTTCCTCATAATCAATCAACCTTGGCCTTATTAGAATACTACTAAACAAAAATTAAAGTACTAAGAGAAATTAAAACTTTAAAGGAAACAAAAGGATAGAAAACCATTTTCACTTGAGAATAGCTATATGAAAATAACTTGCAAAGAGATCAAGGACTTACATTAGGGCTTTGGTGCTGCGAAGATTTATCACCCTCAAGTTTCACGTTCCCTAAACTAAGCTTAAAAACGAGATCATTGTTATTATAAGTTAGCAAATCAAACACTTACACACATGGCTTAATTATATGCTTAAACTCCCTTATTCCTAGGTGTATCTCTTATATTTTATTTTTGTCTTAGAATGATCATGAAGATGCATTTTTGGACTTATTTCGATAGTTTATTTAGGCTGAAAGCAAAGTAGGACGATTTGATCAATAGTTAGCTAAAGGACAAAATCTCTTAAAACTGCTTCTCGGGATATCAAAAAGTTCATATCTTGGCATAACTCGGTTCACGATTTGAGACCTTTCTCGGGCCGATATTTGGCATGTACTTCATACTTCATATCTTGAGAGACGTTCTTGAGATAATGGTCTTTTCTTCGAAATAGAGTTTTTTCACTTGAAGACTTTTGAGGGGTACTCCAACTTTGTTGACCACGACTTCATGATTATTTCTTCAATCTATAATTGGGATTTTGAGATACAACGATCCGCCTCCTTTTCGGACTTGGATCTATTTATCCTCATACCTTGTTAGGGTCTTTTCGGATAGACTTCTCCATGATCTTTATGGGAGTTGATTGCTTTTCGTCGTGAGTCTTGATCCTTCATATTGATATTGGGAATAATCCTTTTCACATCACTTTAGATCTTTACCAATAAGATTGAATCCTCATGCCTTGTTAGGGTCTTTTCAGACTCGCCAATCTTCGCGCCCCGCTTCATAAGTTATGCCTTGGCTATGAACTCTTATCATTACCGAGCAACTTTTAAACGATCTTGGGATAGAAGCTAAGTAACTTTTCAAATCGTACGACCTTACTTATTGCAGATAAATTATTAGCAAGTGAAGGGAGAATAGGCAAATAATTACACCAAGTGAGCTTGTGCAAGAATACCGACTTATAATTGACTCTATCATTTCTCGTTCTCCACAATTTAAAATCTCAAGTAATGAGACTCGTGGATACTTAGCCTAATAAACCAATTAAGGTCTACATGGTTAAGGATACTAGCTAGAATAAACTTGGATAAGTCTATTCAGGTTGAGTCAAAATAATCGCAACGGGCCTAATATGTCAAAGATTTCAAAACTAGCTACACCACTTTATTAATATTTTTGACTTATTTGCGGGATATATACATATGAAAGCAACGATAAAAATTTAAAAATTACGACTAAATGGCCAAAGTTAATTGAAAATTTGAAAAATGTTGAAAAAGATGATTTTCCGGTTAAATGAAGGCATTTTCATGGACAAATCCACTTAAAACTTCGATAGAAGTCTCCCTACACTTAAGATAAACATTGCCCTCAATGTTTAAGCATGTGGGAAAAGTCTCCCCTACACTTATGACATTGTGCATGTTGGTTAACTCAAGTTAAGGAAGAGACGACTAACGTGATCAATTTCAGATGTGAGTATGAAGAAAATTGAATCACAATAGTTGAGAGATATAACCGGATTTCGGACAACACGGGAGCACGGTTCTTCAAAGGTTCCAAAAGTGCATTCATCCCTGTAATCACATCACCACACAAACACAAAGAACCTATAGAGGTCCCCCTACACTTAGGAGGTTAAAACAGAAAAGGATAGATACTCGGGTTGCCTCCCGAGGAGCGCTTGTTTTTGATAACCGAGTCACGAGCCTGACTCGACCCAAAATTAGTTCATGGGGAACGTGGTGAGGGAAGGAATCATCTCATGAGAGATGTCCTCACCAAAGTACAACTTCACTCGTTGGCCATTCACCTTAAAATTAGGTCCATTAGGTTGAGCGAGCTCGAGAGTACCATATGGAAAAATTTGGGCAATGGTGAATGGGCCGGACCAACGAGATTTTAGCTTGCCCGAAAAGATTTTCAACCGAGAGTTAAAGAGTAAAACTTTGTCTCCAACTTGGAACTCTCGGTTTTTAATCTTGGAGTCGTGAATGAGCTTAGTCTTTTCCTTATAGATCAAAGAATTTTCATAAGCCTCATTCCGGAGTTCATTCACCTCATTGAGTTGGATCTTGCGTAGGTCACCGGCTTTGTTGATATCAAAATTAGCCCACTTCAAGGCCCAGTAAGCCTTGTGCTCCAACTCAATGGGGAGGTGGCACGCTTTCCCGTACACGAGACGATATGGTGTACAACAAATCAGAGTCTTGTATGCGGTACGAAAAGCCCACAGAGCATCATCAAGTTTATCGGCCCATGAGGCACGATGCTCTCCCACGGTTCTTTCAAGAATTCGCTTTAATCCTCGGTTGGATATTTCAGCCTGGCCATTAGTTTGTGGGTGGTATGCGGTGGAAAGACGATGATTTACACCATACTTAGCCATGACTCTTGCAAATTGGTCATTGCAAAAATGAGTCCGGCGATCACTAATAATGGCACGAGGCACACCGAATCTAGCGAATAGCAACATCAAAAAGTTACAAACCACCCTTGCGTCATTATTAGGTAAAGCTTTGGCTTCAACCCACTTTGAAACGTAGTCAACGGCTACAAGGATGTATTTGTTTCCTTTAGAGGAAGGGAATGGCCCTATAAAGTCGATACCCCAAACATCAAAGATTTCACATTCTTGGATAAAATTCTGAGGCATCTCATCTTTATGTGTGATCTTGCCTTGTTTTTGGCAAGCATCACAACGTTTAACCATCTCGTGAGCGTCACGATAGATGGTGGGCCAATAAAATCCCGAGTCAAACAATTTTTTGGCGGTGTAGTTGGGACCAAAGTGACCACCGGTGGGTCCTTTGTGGCAAGCGTCAAGGATTTCTAAAGTTGCCGGTCCATCAACACATCGGCGAATAATCAAATCAGCACATTGTTTGAATAGATACGGGTCATCCCAAAAGTAAGTCTTAATGTCTTTGAAGAACTTTTTCTTTTGTTGGGATGTTAACCCGTCAACAAGAATTCTACCCGCCAAGTAGTTTGCAATGTCCGCAAACCACGGGGTTTCATCAGAAGTTGAGTTGATAGACATTAAGGTCTCCAGGGGAAAAGAATCATGGATTTCTTTGTTTGGATGTTCCCCTTGGTAAGGATCCTCAAGTTTACTGAGATGATCCGCGGCTAGGTTTTCAGCTCCTTTCTTATCGCGAATTTTGATTTTAAATTCTTAGAGTAGCCAAACCTAGCGAAGAAGTCTTGGTTTGGAATCTTGCTTAGTCAACAAGTACTTCGACGCGGAATGGTCCGTATACACGATTGTGGTGGAAAGGACAAGATAGGGGCGAAATTTTTCAAAAGCATAGACAACAGCTAAAAGCTCTTTTTCGGTTGTCGTGTAATGCAATTGAGCCCCCGTCATTGTCTTGCTAGCGTAATGGATCGGTTGGAAGTGTTTGTTCACTCTTTGGCCCAAAACCGCTCCAATAGCAAAGTCGCTAGCATCGCACATCAACTCGAAAGGCAGCTCCCAATTAGGGGTAACCAAGACGGGTGCCTTAGTAAGCTTATCCTTAAGCAAGTTGAAGGCTTCAATACACTCGTTGGAAAAGATAAAAGGAGTATCTTTTTCCAAGAGGTGGGTCATCGGGCGAGCGATTTTAGAAAACTCTTTGATGAATCGACGGTAGAAGCCCGCATGACCGAGGAAACTTCTCACACCCTTCACGGTTGAAGGTGGAGGCAACATAGCGATAACATCGACTTTAGCACGGTCCACTTCAAGACCGGCTTTGGAGATCTTGTGTCCTAGCACGATGCCCTCTTTTACCATGAAATGGCATTTTTCCCAATTAAGAACAAGGCGAGTGTCTTCACACCGCTTAAGCATACGTTCTAAATTGGCAAGGCAAGCAGAGAATGAATCGCCATAAACCGAGAAATCATCCATGAAGACTTCCATAGTTTCTTCAACCATGTCATGGAATATCGCCATCATACACTTTTGGAACGTCCCAGGAGCATTGCATAAACCAAAAGGCATGCGTTTGTAAGCAAATGTTCCGTAGGGACAAGTGAATGTGGTCTTTTCTTGGTCCTTGGGATCGACGTGAATTTGAAAATACCCGGAGAAACCGTCTAAGAAGCAGTAATAGTCATTACCAGCTAGACGCTCGAGTATTTGATCCATGAAAGGAAGAGGAAAGTGATATTTTCTCGTGGCATCATTGAGCTTGTGATAGTCAATACAAACTCTCCACCCAGTAACGAGACGAGTGGGTATCAACTCGTTGTGTTCATTGGGAACAACGGTTATTCCGCCCTTCTTGGGCACACAATGGACGGGACTTACCCAAGGCGAATCCAAAATGGGGTAAATCAAGCCGGTGTCAAGAAGTTTGATAACCTCCTGTTTGATGACGTCATGAATACGAGGATTAACCCTTCTTTGGCTCTGGATTGCGGGTTTAAAGTCATCTTCCATGAGAATCTTGTGAGTACAAAATTTCGGATCAATTCCGCGGATATCGGAAATTTTCCAAGCAATTGCCTTCTTATGATATTTAAGCACGGCGATGAGGTGAGATTTCTCTTCTTCTTTCAAGTCCTTCGCGATGATGACGGGCGACTTCTTCTTATCTTCAAGCAACACGTACTCGAGATGGGGCGGCAACTCCTTAAGGTCTAAATCCGGAGGATTTTCGATGGGAGGCGTATTCAAATACGGTTCATCAATAGCAATAGCCTTGGGAGATGGTAGAGAAATATGGTCCTCTTTGAGAAGGTTCTCAATGAGACGCGTGTCTTCATCCCAGTCGGTGGGAGAATCGTCATTTGCTAAGTTCACATCTCCCATGGTGGCTTCCAAATCTTTCCAAAGGAAATCACTTTCTCCAAATAGGGATAGTGATGAATCAATAGAGGAAACGGTCTCAACATTGGGAAGAGAGGTAGGAATACTTTTACAAGCATCTTTGAAGTGTTCTTCACAAGCCTCATCAAGAACGTCAATACAATTAACACTCTCGTGTGAATAAGGTTGTTTAGAAAGCTTTCCCATGTTGAAGACAATTTTATCGTCACCCACTCTCATGATAAGCTCACCCGCTTCAACATCGATGAGAGTGCGACCGGTCCTCAAGAATGGACGACCAACGATCAATGGCACACGAGGGTCCATGTCGTAGTCAACGACAACAAAATCGGTAGGAAAAGTGAATTTGTCGACTCCTACAAAGACGTCTTCGGCTATCCCCACTGGATAAGCAACCGTACGGCTAGCTAATTCCAAAGTCATTTTGGTGGGGAATAGCTCGGGGAGAGATAATTGCTTCCAAACGCTTAGAGGCATTAGATTAATACTGGCACCTAGATCGGCTAGGGCCATGCAATTCTCTACTCCCGGGAAGTTGCAAGGGATTAAGAAACGACCCGGATCACCAAGATTGGTTGGCAATTTCCTTAAGAGCACTGCAGAGCAATTCTCATTAAGTTGGGTGTTAGCGATATCAAGAAGCTTCTCCTTGTCGCTAAGATGATCTTTGAACATTTTCGCGTATTTGGGCATGTGAGCGAGAGCCTCAGCGAAGGAGATGTTGAAATTCAATTGTTTAAACATTTTAAGAAAGTTTGAAACCTGAATATCATCCTTGCTTTTGAGCTTCTCTTTCCTCAACCTTGATGGATAAGGCATATCGGAAGAAGAGGAAGTCTTTGGGATAGTAGGATCACTCACATCCTTGGGTGGAGGAGGGGTAGAAGTAAGAGGTGGAGGAATTAGGGAAGTAGAAGGATGAGGAATAGGAGAAGGTGACTCGTTTTCCTGAGTCACAATCACCGGTGGAGGTATAGGAAGCTCGGGTTCCTTGGTACCTTTGCCACTGCGAGTGGTGATTGCTTTCATCTCCCCTCTTGGATTTGCAACGGTGTTACTCGAAAGAGTACCCGAAGAAGAGGGTTGATTACCTTGGAAGAAACTAGCCATCATGTTCCTTAAGTCATTCGTTTGACTTGCCAAAGTGTTTCTCATATCAGCTCGCAGATCGTTCCCTTGTTTCACCATGTCTGCTTTCAAGTTGAGCACTTCCTGCTGGATATTGTCCACGATCACATCATTAGTCCTCATGTAGGTTCCAATATCTTGGTGTAATGCGGTGGGTTGGTTGGGAAGAGCATTGTAGGCGGGTGGTTGATAAGCAGGTTGTTGGTAAACTTGGTTGTTTCTTTGAGGTGGATATGGTTGTTTGTGAGGTGGTATATATGGTGCACGAGGTTGTTGTTGTTGAGGAGGGCGATTGAGGTTTTGTTGTTGGTTTGGGTTGTTAGGAGGAAAACCGGGTGGGGAAAGAAAGTTGTTAGAGCGGTAGCTAAGCAAGTTGCGGTCACCTTGAGGACGAGCTTGATAAGCGGCCGGAGGATAGGTACCGTATGCTGCATTAACATTCTCAGCAGGATAGTCTTGGGTGGCGGTACAAGTGGTGTAAGAGTGAGGACCCCCGCATATTTCACATGGTTGGTTAACAACATTGACTTGAGCGTCTTGAGCGTTTTTAGCGTTGATGTTGTTGGTGTTGTTAGCGGTGTGAGTAACAAGCGATTCAAGAAGCGTAGTAATTTTGTCAAGTCGCTTGTCGCTGTCACTAGTACTAGCACTAGCGGCATTGGTCAGAACACTCTTGGTTTGCACACGAGACTTATTTTCAATAATATCCCAAGCGGCATTGGAAGTCTTAACCAAAATATTACCCCCTAAGGCACTATTTAGTGAATCTTGGTCATTCATGCTTAAACCATTATAAAAAGTATTAATTTGGTGCACTTTGGTAAAACCATGTTGTGGGCACTTTCTTAAAAGATCTTTGAAACGGTCCCAAGATTCACTAAAAGACTCATCGTACTTTTGTTCAAAATTAATCATTTCATTCCGCAAAGCGGTAGTACGAGAGGGTGGGAAAAAGTAATTTATGAACTTGGTCTCCAAATCCGTCCACGTCAGAATACTTTGTGGCGGTTCCTTTGTAAGCCAATGTCGGGCTTGTCCCTCTAAGGAGAAAGGAAAAAGTTGTAAACGGATTACCTCTTGTGGAACACCATTGAATTTGACCGTATTCGTGAGTTGCAAGAATCTCTTGATGTGGTCATGTGGATCATCAATGGTACGCCCCAAGAATGGTTGAGCAGAGACCATCTGGATAAAGCCGGATTTGAGCTCAAAATTGTTGGCTGCAATCGCGGGTATGACAATTGGATCATTGTTACCATCTACATGTGCTTGCAGAAGTTCAATCATCGGGCGATTGTCTGGTAGAGGCACATTGTTTTTATTATTGTTGTTGAGAGGTGGGTTGTTATTGTTGTTGTTATTATTGTTGTTGAGAGGTGGGTTATTGTTGTTGTTTTGTGCACCGACCATGTCTAAGTCTTCGAGAGGCTCGGGCTCTTGATAAGACGTTGATCGTGTACGCATGCACCTGCAAAAGAACTAACAAAGCAAACAAGAAATATTTTTGGTTTTTTATGTTTTTTAATTAATTTTTTTTTTTTTTGTATTTTTGAAAATTTTATATTTTTTTAGGGTTTTTGAAAGTTTTTATGAAAAAGTAACGTTCACGGTGAACGGATCCCAAAATCCAAGTTCTCACGAAAAACGGTTAATCTTAACGAGAAGAGCCGGCAGCGGCGCCATTTGATACACAGCTTTTCATTGGGTTCAAGATTTAATCTCGGAATCTTCTCGAATTGATTCACAGCTCAAAGTGGAATGATTGTTCTTGGTGACAAATAGGGGGTTTGGTTTTCTATTCTACTAGAAAGGTGAATGCGGGAAGTAACTAAAAGGTAAACTAGAAGCAGTTAATCAATAAAAAATGAAACTTGAATTAAAATTTAAATAAAACAGTAACTTGAAAATAACCTTAAAAATTCTCTATTCGGAATAATGATCATGCTGAATAAATGGTGCTATCCGGAATAAGTCTGCTACTCGGAATAAAGTCCTTATGCGGAATATGGTGTTATCCGGAATATTGAAGCTATTCGGAATATTGAAGCTATGCGGAATAATCATGCCATTCGGAATAATCATGCGGAATAATTAAGCTATGCGGAATAATGAAGCTATGCGGAATAATGAAGCTATTCGGAATATTATGGCTATGCGGAATAGTGAAGCTATTCGGAATATAGGGCTATGCGGAATAATGAAGCTATCTGGAATAAAGAGGCTACTCGGAATAAAAGGTTATTCGGATTAAAGAACTCTATCCGGAATAAACAAATATTCCGAATAAGGGACAAAATAAGCAGACTATCCGGAATATACAAATATTCCGAATAAGGGACAAAGCAAATAGACTATTCGAAATATTTGGGGAATTGAAGAACAGATACAGCAAGAAAACAGGGGAACACGAATTTATCAAAAATTAACCAAGTTTTTAACCAAATCTTAAACAAAACTAATAACAAATCATCTACTAACCATAAACATTAAATCCCAATCATAAAAACTCAAAACCATTAACTTTAGAAGATCAAAATCAACCAAACAAGAACTTTAGAACTTTGAATAAAAAGATGAAGATGAACAAGATGAATGAAAAGATTATATTGATGATTAAGGTTTTAACAATCAAAAGAAAGGATTAAAACTACAAGATTTGTGAACAAACAAGAAACAAAATCACCAAACACCCTAATGGTGTTGGTGATGCCTACGAACAAAAAGGAAGGAGAAGGAAAACTAAAAACTGGGTGAAAAGTGTGAAGGGGACTCTTTATATAGGTCTTCCATTTGGTTGGTGAGTGGACTTTCTCCCTTTCTTCTTGTCTTCTCGTCTTTTTAGAAAAGTTGACCTTTTCGATTCTGATTCGGGATTTGTCGACGATTAAATTCAACTCGTCTTTTAATTTCTTCGTTTAATAGACTTGAGTTTCTTCGACATATGTAAATCTTCCATCTTTGGTCCTTTTCTTAGATAAATCTTCAAACAGGCCCATTGACTTCCAATCTTTTGCATCTCTTGGACAATAGACTTCGTCTTGAGTCTTTTTCCTTGATAAAACCCGTGCAATCCCATGTTTTCTTCAATATTCATCCGGTTGGCTCTGAAAACACAATAAACACAAAAACCACGCATAATTCCAAACAAATGATATTAAACACGTGTTTTGGTCTTGTTTTAGTAAGAAATAAGTGGTAAAAGGATGGGTGTTTTCACACCTATCAAAGAGCTATAAAAGGAATGATTGAAATTCGAATCAAACATATGAAATACCTAAATGGTATGTTAAATTTCATATCTTGTTGGATAACTAGAGAACTTGTGTCTTTAGCTACCAAATGTAAATATCTTGATATGATCAAGACATATTTAAAGGTTTAACTAGAAAGACAGAAATATCACCGCAAAAATGATAAAAGCAAAAACTAGATAACTGGTTGTCTTTATTTGTTTGTTTTGACCAAGTAAAAGATGCTACATACCCACAAGGTATTGTGGCGTGCTACTAAAAAGAGGGAATATTACGTTCCTATTTTCAAAATAATAAATCATATATGTATATATGGAAAGTCCATCATAGGTACACATATATAGAACTTAACACAGTTCTTTTAATATCTAAGTAATTGTTACTAGTCAATGTGACTCACACTAGCAATAATGTGTGGATATTCACTAACATTGAAAGATAAAATGTCACTTAACTTCACTAGTAATAAAACACTCTAAAACCAGTGGGAGTAACACATTTGATAAGAAATGGCATACATGAAATGTTGTCAGTTTCAGTGGGAGCTATAAGCTGCTCACTTCATTTCTTGTTGGACTAGAAATAATGAACTTTCCAAGTGTGATACATCTTCATTTAAAAAGAACCGCCATGTATTATCATAGATAACTTGTTGCCTTTTGAGTTGTCGCTTCTGTTGTTGCAGTTATCTATAAGATACTTATGCATGATTCATTATTAAGAGATGGAGTTATATTTGTACTAGCTAGTCTTTATGCTAGACTTAATTCTATATGGGACACTATCATATTGTTGATACAAACAAACTAACCTGTGTAATATTGTTTTATGCAATAAGTAGTTTCATACCCAAGTGGAAAAAATCTTTATTGTTGGCAAGGAACAACTTTGACAATATGATTAAGGGTTCTTTAACTTTATAAGTAAAGAAACTATTTATATATTAGGACTAGTACACATTTGTGGTAGGTTACTCTTTAAGATATGGAATGTCATGATAGAATGATAAACTACATAATTATGTTTTCCTAGAAAATAATAAACATAGTAAGTTTATGATTAACTTGAAAGTAACTATTGAGACCATGATTGGTACTCGGTTTTAATTTAGCTTAATAAATGTTATGTCTCATTTTTAAGCCAGCAACATTAAATCGTCTACTTGTGAAAAGACTTTGAACTTGACGTAACATTTGTTAGTATCTTATTGATTAAGACATGTACATGAAGGAATTGAATTAGTCAATAACTAATAACAAATAGTAAGAATTGGATTGGGTGTCTACTAGTTGAGACATACACTTTAAGTTTTGATTGGATCAACGACTTACAATTAAAACATGCAATTGGCTTGATAATACTATTGATGCTATTAAGTTTTGAAATTAAGTTGAGATAATAGACAAATCCATGAAGGATAAGTTCATCAACTAAGTTATGAGATTATCTCATAAAGTTGATCTTATTGAAATATCATGTATGGTATGTCCAATTAAGAGGAATAAAAATATATTTATTAATATGTTTTATATTAGTTTATTGATGAAGTGAACTTGTTACTCCTTAAAAGATATCAAGGATAGGAAATCGATTATGCATTGGATACTACACAATATGACTCCAAAATGAAAAGTCAACTAAGACGTTATTCTTAGAATAATAAGATGGGATGAATCCCATAGAGTCTTAATTAGAATTTGTATATTGTTAGAAATCTTGGATATTATATTAACAAACATCTAGTGGGACTTAGTGTATTCTTTAGGATACCTAAAGGAAACGATGAGATAACACTCCTACAATACGCCACACATAAAAGACAATGGTTGTTGCTAGTTAAGTTGAGTTCTGTGAGAGAAGTCTCACTTTAAAAGAAAAGAGTGGGAGTCCCACGCTTGCTCGAAGTAAGTGGGAGTCTTTAATTATTTCAAGGACATAATACACAAGCCTACTAAACACAATTGCTGAAGTCAACTAAGGCCAAATATGAAGATCCGGAACCTTATAATGATGTTCTTGACATTCGTAGACCCGTAAAGATTTCTCATGATATGTTTGTGATATCAATAACGAGGTTTATGAGTTAGAAGATCATTGTGAAATTTCTAACCATAAGTGATGTATTATCAAATTTTGAATTTGATGGATAAGTAAAACTATAAATGGAAAGATACTTCCTTAGAAAGATAATCACAATTTAGAATTTGATTGCTCTTTCACCTATCAATTATTTGATGAGGTTTAAAATGAGTTTCTTTGTTAGAGAAATTCATTAGGACAAAGTTATATACATTTATTGCAAGATAAATGTTAGTTGTTTTGATTCATACTAAAGGAATTAACTATGAATAAAGCTTTTATGTCTGCAAACAATAAATATGTAAAGATATTTTAGTTGTCATACTTGCTTTAATTTTTAGAGTTATGACAAAATAGATTACAAAACTATTTGATGAATGATGACCTTGCAAGATATGTGATCATAATAAGATTTTATGAATCGATGAAAAATCGTTATAAGTTATAAAATGCTAGAACCCGCACATAGATTAAAATCATGCATCTAAATGAGCTAAGTATTAATTTTAATGGTAAAGTCAATTAGTTGTGTAATTTGATTTATAATTATAAGTAAGATTTCTCATGAGTAAATCTCAAATCCAAGGGGAGTACTTTGTATTATTTCTCTAAATACAAATATGTTATTAAACATATTAGAAACAATATTTCATCTTAGAACTTGTTCTTAAGAGTAAAATAAAGTATCTTACACTTATTTTAGAAAATAAAAATTTACAACCTTGTGAAATATGTTATGATTTAACATATGTGGTGAATTAAGTCTAAAGACAATATAAACGATCAATGAGTGATTTGACAATCTTAAATTATAACGGAAAGATATGAGAAATAATGTAAGCAATATCAAAAGTTTAAATGGAAGATATTAGAAGGAATGTTGGAAGTATTGGAATCTGATTGAAAAACATTAGTAGAAACATTCAAATGAGTGTTGGATTAGTAGTTTCTTCCTAGAACCAATTATGAAAATACTATAGATATACTATCTGATAGTCATAGTAATATTATCAAGGTTGACAAACTTGGAGTTTGTTTAATTATCCAAACTATTTCTGAAAGAATGTTCAAGGTTTACAAAATAGTAGTCTAAGTATATGCAATACGCTAGTGCTTGTTTTAATTGAGATAATACTCAATTAAAGTTTTAGCAAGTCTTTGTCATGAATGAAATCATTGCTAACTAACATGTTTGATTTAAAAGCATAGTTGCATTATACATTAAAAGTTTAGAATAGTTGACAGTTTTAGAAACTGTTGTAATGAATATTTCCGATATATATATTGTACATCTTATGGAAAGTACTATGACAATTAATATGATATTTTATGTCATAGTATACACGTGAGAGGTAACTATCATTATATTATTCAAAGAATATTACAACTTGTGATTTTGAATAAGTATTCTCAATGTTCCACGATATCAATAATCTAGTTTGTAGAAATCTATGACTTATCAACAATTGGATTGTTATGACTAACACGATAGTATTCATACTAGAATTATCATGTAGTGATCTTAAATTGGTGTTTGGATAAGGGACGTTTATACAATTTTATTAATAAATGAATTGTGATACGAGGTATGGTCGAGAGCCGAGAAGTGGTGGTGAACAGGAACAACTTGGTGAGTTAAAGACCTTGGTTCAAGGTGTTATCCTTGCCCCAATGCAAGATAGATGGAAGTAGGATCTAGAGAATTCTGGCGATTTTTCTGTGGCTTCGGCTCGTGCCTTGATTGATGATAAAACTCTTCTGGAGGTAACTTCTAGCACTCAATGGGTTAAATACATACGTATCAAAGTGAATATTCACGCTTGGAAAGTCAAGAATGATGCGCTTGCTACTAGATTTAATATATCGCGTAGGGGAATTGACATCAACTCCATCACTTGTGGGATTTGTGACAGTGGGGTGGAAACGGCAGATCATTTGTTTTTCTCATGTAATATGGCTCGTCAGGTTTCTTGTTTAATTATGCGCTGGTGGAATATTACTTATGTGGAGTTCGAGTCGTACGAAGGGAAGTTCGAGTGGTTCTCTAGTTTGAGACTTTCAGCTAAGAATAAAATGATTTTTGAAGGAGTCTTTTATGTTCTGTGGTGGCACTTATGGACGTTTCGGAATAGGAAGCTGTTCGACTCTAAGGCTCCATCAAAGGCAGTTTTTTATGACGAGGTGGTTTCCATGTCGTTTCATTGGTGTCGATATAGATGTAAATCGTTATTTAGTTGGGTTGATTGGCTCAAAAGTCCAAACCTTATTCCCTTGTAATTTTCGCTAGTTTCTTGCTAGTTGGTTTAATAAATGTGATGTTAAAAAAATGGTCGTTTTCATTAAATACTATTCGTCTTATGTTTGAATGTTTAATCTATGGATGTTGTATCCTCATATTTATATGCGCTATATACATTCTAAATTTTAGTTGTCAATCATCAATACAAGAGTATTGAGGAACTAAGACAAATATGAGGGTTGGTTATATATTTGGAAGATACATATAGATGAATCTTCCAAAATCATAGGTTATTCAATGTGGTTGAATAATTGGAGTACCACAATGTGTAAGGCTATTTTAAGGATCAACGTCATTAAGAGATTACACTAATGGTATTGTATTGCTTATCCTTAGACTTGAGATGCAAGTGGATCTTCGCATGGATGGATAGCATTTCTTGATTTAGCGTAAACGCTATATCAGTAAAATGAACAGTTGTAAAATCTATTTTAGAGATGTCTATTACATGTGTGAAAGGTACTTGCAGTCAAAATGGGATTTTGTTCCTACATTAGTGATGGAGTATTGGGTTGATCAGATGTTTGTGTGGCCGCACCCAAAGTGTATTTAAGTTAATTCTTATTACATTTGGTAATCTTGATAAATAACATAAACGAGAAACCGAATCGTTAATTCGTGAAATAACCTTTGATCCATATTCATGATTAACAGTATCAGAAACAAAATACCATAAGGATGAGTTTGTTTACAAGAACCAAACTCACGTACTTTTGGGAGCATTGATTGTGTTGCTAGACTATCCATCAATGTTAGTATTAAAACACACTATGATAGAGACTTTTGCAAGTGGGATCTGTTGGAATGTGTGTAAGTTATAGATAATATTTTATACGACCGGGAGTACGTGGTCAAAAGAGGTCACACACTTAGACATCGAGATTATCTTTTATTAAGATATACGATATAATATGATTGTATTTATTGTATAATCCTAGTTAGATAAAAGTGTATACTAAGTTAAAAGATTTAACAAAGATTAATTAGTAAGACTTAAGACTTTAAGTAATTAATGAAATTACTAATAGTTGTATCTAGAAAGGCAAAAGTCAACCCAAGGGTGCTATGGAGATATTCGACCGACTACATCACAAAGGAAGAAAGAAGAGATTTTCTAGAAGGATTATTTGCTTGTCTAGAAAGATAAGATTTTCTTCCTTAATTAGCTCAAGCCTTCTACTATATAAACAAAGAGATAATGATCACTTTGTCATAAGTGGTAAATAACCCCCCCCCCCCTCTCTTGGTTGACGGCCACAAGAACCCCAAAGATTTTTCGGGTTTTGTTCGTTGTTATGTATATAGTTAATCAAGATCTAGCATTGAAAGGTGATTGATTGAAGTTTCATGTGGACTATATTAGAGAAGATCTAACTTACTCTTTGAGTTTTAATTGATGACTCGGATTCGGGTATCGTGCGAGGGTTTTCTTGGTTTGGTGGTTTAAGTGTTCTTGATCATCGTTCTTGAAGAAAAGGTGTGCATTCTTTATCTTTATTTTAATTACATTATGTACATAGAAAATATAATAACACTCAAAGTTGAAAACTTAACTAGGATCGATAAATTTATGATGACGTATAGTTCCCAGTCGGGTCACGAACCCGGTCCACGGGTACTACCGCATTTGGTCCAACAAGTATGGGTCGGATCGTTATTGCCTTGGGCTCATAAGGCCCGATGGACGGTGGCCGCACGCGACATAGTGCGGACCACGTCCTAACGATACGCGGACAGGATCAGACAAAGTCACAAACTAAGTGGGGTTGTGATTAACCTAAAGCAAGAGGATATCCATTGTCCTTATTTAGAAGATAAGGATCAATACCAATATGGTAATTATCTCTTGCTCGGGGCTCAAGATTCAGTAAGCCCAATTAGGATTTTACCACCTATATAAGGAGCCCCCAAGGTTCCAAAAAGGTACGATTTATCACATCATTCTCAATATCAGCGATTATCTAAAACCTATACCGATTACTTACTCTCACGCCGGAGTCTAATCGTGGAAAACAATCTTACGGTAAGTCTTACAGCGTGTTATTCATTTGTGTGCAGGGTCTTGTTAGAAGTTTAGTTGGTACGAGAGCCGGAGTCCCGAACACCGAATTAGGCCTAATTCGGGTTAGACAAGGTCCATCCAAATTTTGTATCAACAATTTACATAACTGATTTGGTGCAAATTCAAGCCACAAAATTTATATGTAAACCATGCATTTAAGTTAGAAGGATTCAGCTAAAAAACAGATAAAAGAGAGATACAATATATGTTTATGTGGGACTTATAAAAGGGGAAATTTCATATATATATATATATATATATATATATATATATATATATATATATATATATATATATATATATATATATATATATATATATATATATATATATATATATATATATATATATATTCCTCTTTTGAGTCAAAATTACATATATATCCAACCTAAAATATTAAATTACATATATATCGAGTCTAAAACTCAAATTATATATATATCCAATCTTAAATGTAAACTTACATGCATGTTTAATCTAAAATCTAAAGTTACACATATATGAAAACATCAAATTACATGTATGTCTAAATACTCACTTTATATATAATCAAATGATTAAATACATACTAAATATATTTTAATTTGAAAATGACCATTATACTTGTTTTTAAGATTGCTATTCCCTTGTCTAATAGCATGTTCAATGGCAATTGTTTTCGTTTACTACAATATATACTTAGTTTTTTTAATCAAAACATGTTTGTCTAATAGTTACCTTAATTTCCTTTACTTATTACTTAAAGAGTCCAAAAAATAAAACTGAAAAACAAGCAAAGAACCTGATGATGAGACTGAAATTTCATAGAAAATAAAAAGTCTCCTCAAGTGGATGATACTCGGTATAATAATATAAAAAGTGTTTAATGGTAATTTAAAAATTAATGATAATTTAAAAATTAAGTGATGTTTAATATGTATTTTAATATTTTATTTACATATAAGTATTATATTTGAGTATTTATATAATTTTAAGTTTTAGATTAGATATATATATATAATTTTTATTACTAGATTAGGTATATATGTAATTTTAACCAAAAAGAAGGATATAAGAGATTCTTGCTAAAAATATAAGTTTAGTATACTAGTATATTTATTCTTCAGTGGATAAAAAGTAATTTTTAGATTAAAGAAAAGCGAGAGTGTTAATGGACAAAAGATCCATGTAGAACACAATCCAACAAAAGAACAACCCCTTTCATCTCAACAATTTATTTTTTCAACATTAAAGGTGTAGATTACTTATTATTTTAGTATAATTATTTTTTTAAAAGAGTTTTTGTAATGTCATTTGAGATTAAAACAGGAGAGTTGTTTACACTATCTCGTTTACTAATCTTAGTTACTCTCACCAAAAAATATTTCCGGCGATTATTGTGATTTTCTAACAAAGGAACGAGCAATCACAATAGTGATTTCGATAAGTTCTTTTTAACACCTCTACCTCGCGTGCACGGTGATTCATCGTCTGTTGTGGTTTCTAGTGAATATTGCAACTGTTTTGACGAAGGAGCGAGGAAGGAAGTGGTGCCACCTTTGATTTGTTTTGGTTTTTGAGAGGTGACACCATCATCTTTGTCGTTGTGTTTTTTGTTGAATGAAATATATATAATGACAATGATAATGGTGTGGTAATTTCATGAGTATTGGTTGTTTGCTATTTGAAATATTGTAAGATGTTTTATGTGTCTTGAAGATGATGTACAAATTTGATCTGAAAAGTACATTCGAAAAGATGAGATAACAAGTATATCACACATAAAAGGGTTAATATACAAAGAAGTTACTAAACTTTCCAAGAAATTTGTCCTAAAGTAACGAACGTTCATTTTTTGTTTCTAAGTTACTAAACTTTACTAAACTATACATCACTATAGTTTAGTGTTAAATTGAGTAACCTGAATGCATGTTTCTTGATAAGTTAAGTAACATAAATGTCTTGTTTTTTCATGTTAAATAACATAAATATCACGTTTTTGATAGGTGGGTAACTTAATCAACCGGTCATATGAACATTAGTAACTTAGAAACACAAAATGAACGTTCGTTACCTTAGAACAAATTTCTTGGAAAGTTTAGTAACTTCATTGTATATTAACCCCACATAAAAAGAGATTGGACACGTGTTGAGACTTTACATGACATAATTATTCAATCATTTTTAATTTTTATAATTAAAAAATGTTAAAACTTATAAAAGCAAGTAAATGGTGTATGAAGCCATCTATCCCACCAAGATCACGAGTTCATATTAATAAGTTTTTGTTTATTTTTTCTAAAAAAATTGAACTAGCTACAAGTAGATAGTGTCTAGTGATGTAAAATTATAAAAGTTTTTTTTAAGAAATAAATTAAAGAGATATAAAGTTTATGTTTTTTTTCTTTATGACATACAGATGCATATAACAAATATAATCAGAAAAGGTAAGAAAATAATCAAATGTATGAATTAACAAAATTTTCGTAATACAAAAATATTTAATTAATTATGTTTGGTTCATCTTTGATTCGAGTGAAAATGGAGGTAATAAGTAACAAGATAGTTGTGGGAATGGATTGATAAAAATATGACATGTCATTATAACAAAACTAAATTAGAAATTAAAAAATTCATGATAATAACGGTTTATTTCATTTTTTTAATAGTTTTCGTAACGTCATTTCAAATGTCTTTTTTTTAATTCACACGTGATTTGAGCAAAATCACATGTGAATTGTACAAAATCATATCTGATTTGAGCAAAATCACATGTGATTTTTTATACTATCTGTTTTATTGTAATTGACAGTCTAATAAATACAAAAAGTTGATCCAAATATGTATTTACTGAATATAAAGAACTATTTTTTAAGATTAATTTTATGCATAACCACGTATGATTTATAGGAGTTATGTAATATGTTAAATTCACTATTGATTTATTAAAATCACATGTAATTTACACAAATCACGCGTGATTTTTAATTTTATAAAAAAATAAAACAAAAATCACATGTGATTTATACAAATCACGCATGATTTTAATTTTTATGAGAAAACATAAAAAAACATAATCACACATGATTTGTACAAATCAAACGTGGTTTATACAAATCACACATGATTTTTATTTTTATAAGGGAAAAACAAAACTAGATGATTTACTCATTCGTAGATAAAAATTCATTTAACATTAGTGACATAACAAAGAGAAAATTATAAATATCATTTAAGCTAATAAAAATATGCATGGTTAATGATTTGATGTCATGCTGCATGTATAGTTTTTGTTTCAAAGCATCTTCGGTCGATCTTACATCTTAGGATTATAATTATGCCCATGATAAGGTTCCGACGGAGATCAAGCCCGTCATAGTGATGTCATCCATATGTCAGAACAATTGACTACTAAAAATGTATATTGGGATTATCTTTATGCAGTGTTTATTTTTACTAGCCAAAGGCAGCTTCGTACTGTTGGGTTCTCATAAAGATGCATGATCTGTGACTGTGAGGCTTACATACCCTTTCTAGGTTGATTTATTCAAATGTAGTTGTGATTGCACAATTATTAGCAAACATGTTTAAAATAAGCACTAGGATAGTAATGATCTAATGATACTTGTCCATAACGTTGGGGATTTTGTAATATTAGTCCAAATTTATCTTACACAAGAAAATCATATCATTCGATGGATTTTTTAATCTTTTATAGTGATTGATTGTTATTTCCGATGATCGAGTTGTGATCTTTTTGTAAATTGACGTTGATTTGTGTGATTTATAATAACTGATGATGATTTGTTATGATTTTCTTTGATTTATAGTGGTAGAAAGAAATTTCGACGGTGGTTTTTTATTAGAAAAATGATAAAAGGACCTAATTCGTATGCCTAAAAAGAGGCCTAATCACAAGATTTAAACATGTGGCATAATTAAAGGCTGAGGTGAAGAAAGAGAATATATGAAATAGTGGGCCCCTGCATTTCACCAATCACAACACGCCACGTGGCATTAGGTCTGTTTTTAGGCCGTCTTATTAGGTCCATGTATCAACACTCTTTTTATTATTCGACGGTGGTTTGGATTTTTCCATTCGTGAAAGAAGTATGTATGTGTGTTTTTAGGAGAGAGAAACCGAGGTAGTAAATAAGGGAATGGAGGAGATATATGATTGAGAGATGGTCTATAAGTCATTATATTTAAATTAAATGAATGATTAAGATGTGTTTTTTTGTTCTTTTAAATGTTAGTGTTTTTTATGAATCTCATTGTTTTATATATATTGATAATATCATATCCTACTATATTCATGACATAAGTTGCATCTTATAACAAATTATGTAAGAATAAAACACATTCACTAAAACATAACAAGATAACTAAAACATACTATAACATTTGACAAATAACAATAGCTTTTATATATAAGTATCTTTTATCCACCTCACAAAAATTCAGAAATAAAGAACAGAATAAACAAAATTACAAGAAAAAGAAAGAGAGAAAAACAAACAAAAATAACCCATTATAAGGGGTTAAAACAAATGGCTTTTTTGCTTAGTAGCCACTTGGTTTGGAGGCAATGAAACTGATACATTGCACTTGACGAACGTTGTCAAATCCGATGATACGGATGAAAGCTTCGGGGTACTCCTTCTTGCACTCATCCAATTCCTTCAACACTTGAGCAGAGTCAGTGCACCCGAACATGGGCAACTTCCACATTGTCCAGTATCGGCCATCGTAGTACCCGGGGCTGTTACCATGCTCACGGTAAACGAAACCGTGCTACAAATATTAACAAATCATATGAGTAAGGGGAGATTACCAAATATATATACCATATACCTTATTTTGAAACATATATGTGACATAAAAAGTGATGAAAATCAACAGTAAGTTTTAAACTAGGTTTCATGTGTTACAATTTCTTCTATTTTAGCTATGTACATGAACTTGTTACTAAATTACTGTGACTTTATAAGAGGATTGTATAGTAAAGACAGTATTGAGACTAAAGGATGACATTCAATAAAACATATACATTTTGATTATACAGATATGTTGATTATAAATATTCTAAATAATCTAAACTCTCAGACATGTTTATCAATTCACTAACATAAGTTTTTGTAGCAATTTTGAAAAAATTTAGTCGTAGTTGTAGTAGTAGTATGATCAAGTTTCATTCTAGACAATTGTGTTTCTGCCTTAGTAGTAGTACAGAAATATAAATCTAACTCGGTTCAATTAATCAAAATTGCTAACCTCTTGATAAATAAATCTAGCTAGGATTTAAGGATATATAAAGTTATTTGAGAAATTTATGTAAAAGATGAGAAATAGAAACCTCGACTTCGAATTCCAAACAAGGAACCCATTTGTTGCGGAGCAAGTAGTCGACTTCCTTAGCCAATTGGGTTTCGGTCAATGGTGGTAAGTATGAAAGAGTCTCGTACTTCTTCAAACCCAATGGTGGCCACACCTAAAAACATCAAACCAAAACCAAAACTTCATTAAAACATGATATTGTTGTGTTTTATTTCAAACACAAAACTTATGTACATACCTTCATGCATTGTACTCTTCCACCGTTGCTGGGAAGCGCCAAGAAGTTGTTAGACTTCTTGGTAACGGGGAAGGCAGAGTTGGACTTAAGTCCAGTAAATGGAGCAACAATGCTGGTTGAGGAAATGGAAGCCATTTTAGTATTTGCTTTAGATGATTAGCCTTTGCAAATCCTGTGAGTGACTTTAGTTTTTCATACCTCTATATATAATGGTCTTACGTATGCAATTGTTTTGCTACTTGCAATCCAATGGACCTAAATAAATCAAGCTTGTCTTTGAGTGATTTGGCCGTTGGATATGGGATTTCATGCATAGTGTCCACATAACTGCATCCCTTATCATTAAACCACCAGAAAATCGAGTGCCATGTGCCATTTGCCCATTGCTCAAAATATCTTATCTCATCTTATAAAGGAGAGGTAGACATGGACTGAGGGCGAGTGTACTAACGTTTTCTTTTTGGCTATTTATTTGCATTCTCAAAAGTTATTAGCATATTTAAAATATGCGGTGTTTTGTTATTTATACCCTTACATCATTTTATGAAGTGTGTAATTATTAAAGGGGTTTTTCTATCATGTGCCTTAAGGGCACATGATAAGAACACATAAGGTACACAAAAAGTAAATCGGGTCCTACAGAAAAGTACACAGGAATTCACAAAGTGTGAATCCTGTGTATTTTTCTGTGGGACCCGGTGTACTTTTTACCTTCTTATCATATGCCATTAGGGCACAAGATAGAAAAACCCTTATTAAAGGTATAATTGCTATAACACACATAATTTGAGTGTGTAAATAACTATTTGGAGTGTGTAAATCAACTCCCTTTCTTTTTACAACTTGAAAATTTGAAATATTTAGAAAAAGTTAATACTGTAAATGAATAGGGGACCAAACGCTCCAACTGTTTCTTTTCATTATAGGACAAAATGTCACGTTTTAGCGATGTAGTTAGAGCATCTCTAATAGGGTAAACTTTTAAAACTTTTTACATTTAAGGCATTAAATGTAAAATACATTTAACAAACAAATTTGTGTGAAAGACTTTGTGTATGCAAAATTTTTTGCAAATCATTTGTAAACTCATGTTAAAAACTTTTGATGCAATGGTAAAAACCACTTACAAAAGCTTTTCAAAATAATGAAAAGCTATTAATAACTTTTTACCATTTAAAATGCTCTTAGTTGTTAAAATACTTTTAAGGCCGAATGCAAGAAAAGGCTGGTTCTCATATGATTTGGCTCAAACATTGTTTTAGCATTAAGATGGTTTACAAGAAGTCTTTCAACATTAGACCACCTGGTAATTCTATTAATAGATGGTTTAGAACTTCAATTACTTTATCTTAGTTTAAGTAAAGATTACAACGGCATTAGTGAACATTGGAGTTTGAGATTAGTTACCATGGTTATTACTCACAAGTTACATCTTTACTATTTTTCTCATTAGACCATGGCTTGATTTGGCTCTTTATTCGAGTTTTTTTGTTACATATCTCTCTTACTTAAAAAAAAACTTTTTATTATAACAAAACTCATCTCTTCATTTGAGACCCATAGACCACCACTATCCATTTATTATATTATTCATCATTTTTATCCAAAATATTTTTTTTATAAAAATTAAAGTATAAAATACAATACGACTAGAACAACAAAAAGCATACGAAATTAAAAACAAAACATTAAACAAAAATTCTAAAAATACATTAAGAAAACTAGTGTTGTTCCTCATGAAGTAATGTTGTTCGCGAAAGTACTTAATGATATTTTCTTGAAATGTGTTCGTTTATCACGAAGTTTTTTTAAGCCTCGGATAGGTTTTACATTATTCTTCCCAAGTTCAAAGAAATGATTACGTGGACAAATTGAAATTTCACTCTCTTCGGATAACACAAATTTTTAATCTATCATTATCATTTTACGCAGTATAAGGCACGTGTATAACACACCGTAACTTGTTGACAGTATAAAGACACACCGGTTGAGCTATGATATGCCAACGGCCTTGGAGCACCCCAATGATCTTTCAATGTACTTTCAAGCACTTTCTTGTCTACGTTTTAATACGTCATTTTTCTAAATTTGAAACTGAAAAACATGTCACAGAAGATGGCCATTGTGGGTAAATCCGTCAGCTAGGTCATGCCCTTGTTGGGTTTAACTTCGTTGACTTGAAACGAACCATTGGCCCTTACCTTCAAGTAGTTCTTCAAACAAGGAAGAATTATTCAAAACGGTTAGATCATTATCTGCACATGCTTCTCCAAAATATGCACGTCAAATCCATACATCGTGTGATGTACAGCTTCAAGCATTTTAGTTGAGTATTTTTTATCACCTTTAGCAAATTTTCCGTGCGATTCTTGCGGACAGTTTTTTCATTCCCAGTGCATGCAATCAATGCTTCCAAGCATACTTGGGAACCCATGAATCTTGTTATGTTTTGTGTATAACCTTTGAATGCTAGTAAGGGTTGGAATTCCTAAAACTCGGTCACAAACAATTCGATAACACACATAAAAAAATATCCTAGACAATCTGGCACAGTGTTCCCCCATTTATAAATACTCGTCTATATAATAAGGTGATGTACCATATGCCAATTGGCGTATGTCGGATGTGCACTTCATAATAACACTAAAACTAAGTCGACCCGTAGCATCCGTCGGCTTCTAAAAGAAATCAAAATGCAAAGAGGATGAGTAATTTCAATATTTGTTTCAATACTTTTGACTATTTTGGGAAATAGTTTTCGGTTCATGCAATAAGAACGTCTGAAATAATATTCTGGGTATCTTGAGAAATCATCAAAATAATCGACGTGCAAATGTTATTCAACGTCATCACGATTGGTCACTGAAATTACATGTGTATGCTGAACTTTCACCTTCTTGTTTAGACTTGAGCACATGCATAAACATCTCTATGTCATCCATATCATCAAGATCAGATATGCCACCTGAGCAAGATGAATCACTCATATTTTTTTATAAGTACAAATTGTTTTGAATATGTGGGATTTAAATAAAATTGTTGTGTATTGATATATTTTATTTTAAATGACACTAAAGTAATTACAAAATGTCGATGCAAATATGTAATCAATGAAAATAAAGAACTAATTCTTAAGATTTGGTTTATGTATAAAGCACATATAATTTATAAAAATTATGTGCTCTATTCAAACGTGATTTAATATAATCACATGTTATTTTTATAAGAAAATAAAAGAAAACTGAATCATATGTAATTTTTATTTTTATGAGAAAACAACAAAAACATAATCACACGTAATTTATACAAACTAAATCTGATTTATACAAATCAAACGTTAACTATACATATCACACGTGATTTTGTTTTTACAAGAAAGAAACAAAACGGAATGATTTACTCAATCATAGATAAAAAATCATTTAAGTTTCGTGCCGCAACAAAGAGAAAATTCTAAATATCATTTAGCCTAATAAAAATCTGCATGGTTAATATTATATGTGATTTATCATGATGCATGTGTAATTTTTGTTTTAAAGCATTTTTGGACGATCTTACATCTTAGGATTATATATGATAAGACACCCATCATAAGGTTCTGATATGGATATCACGTCCGTTATATTGATGTGATCCATATATTAGAACTGTACAGGATAACAAAGAATGTATTTTGGGATTATATTTATGCAGTTTTTACTTCTAGCGAAGTGCGACTTTGTACTGGTAGGTTCTCATAAAAAATGCATGATCTGTGACTTTGACGCTTAAATACCCTTTATAAGTTAACTTATTCAAATGGAGCTGTGATTGCACAATTATTAACAAACATATTCTAAATAAGCATCAGGATGATTATGATATAATGATACTTGTCCATTACGTTGGGTATTTTGTGAAAATTTGAGAGAACCACATCGCTCGATGGATTTTATATTCTTTTATGGTGATCGATTGTTATTTCCCGTGATCGATATGTGGTCTTTCAGTAAATCGACATAAATTTGTGTGATTATAATGATTGATGATCATTTGTTGTGATTTTCGCTGACTTATATTGGTAGAAAGAAAAATTAAGTGATGGTTTTTTATTATCCGGTGCTGGTTAGGATTTTTTTGTGGTGATGTTCTTTTGTGAGAGAAGTATGTGTGTTTCTTAGGGTTTATATACGATTTAGAGAAGGTGTATGAGCGATTAGATTGAAATTAAATGAATAGTTAAGATGTTCTTTCGTTCTTTTAAATGATAACGTTCATTATGGATCTCATCTTATAATTAATAATGTAAGAATTAAATACATTAAGACAAATGACATAGCAATCAGTGAAACATAACAAGATAATTAAAACATACAATAGCATTCGACAAATAATAATAACTTTTATATATGAATATCTTTTATCCACCTCACCTCGGGAATAAACAACAGATGAACAGAATTACAGAAAAGAAAAAACCTAAGGAGATAAAAGCAAACAAAAACAACCCTTTATAATGGGGTTAAAACAAATTGCTTTTTTTGCTTAGTAGCCGCTTGGTTTGGAGGCAATGAAACTAATACATTGCACTTGACGAACGTTGTCGAATCCAATAATACGGATGAAAGCTTCGGGGTACTCCTTCTTGCACTCGTCCAGTTCCTTCAACACTTGAGCGGAGTCAGTGCACCCGAACATGGGCAACTTCCACATTGTCCAGTATCGGCCATCATAGTATCCGGGGGTGTTACCGTGCTCACGGTACACGAAACCATGCTACAAATATTAAGAAATCTTATAAGTAAGTGGATATTACTAATTTATATACCATATACCTTATTTTGAAATATATATGTGACATAAAAAATGATGAATATCAACAGTAAGTTTTAAACTAGGTTTCATGTGTTACAATTTCTTCTATTTTAGCTGTGTACATGAACTTCTATTTTAGGGATATAATTTCTTCTATTACACAGATAAATTGCCTAAAATGTTTGAGCACTTACCAAATTATAAATATTCTCAACCACCCATAAGGTGTTTTTTAACCATTTCATAATTATGCATGTTTCTATAATCAAACTCATAGTTTCTAACTATACATGATTTTAATACATACAATTAAAGTAAATGAATTTAATTAAAGTATGTATTAATATAAGTGACTTAATATTAGAAAATGTTTTTAATTAAGATAAGCTTAAACACCACCCTGGGGTTGTTAGCAAAACCACTAATAAATCTAAACAAAATTTCGTCATTGAAGAAAAATATGCAGCATTCATTTGTTGACATCTAGAATGCTACTACATTTTTACACATGTTACATTTTAAATAAATACATAACTAAAGTCTTAGATATGTTTATGAAGTCACTAAATAATTCTCCAAGTCTTGTTTAGTAGAAAAAATTGAAGAATTTTAGTATTTGACTAGATTTAGTAGTAGTAGTATGATCAAGTTTCATTTGTAGATAACTTATGTTATAGTAAAAGAAGTTGATGTAAGCTAGAGATGAGAAATAGAGTAAGCTAGAGATGAGAAATAGAAACCTCGACTTCGAATTCCAAACAAGGAACCCATTTGTTGCGGAGCAAGTAGTCGACTTCCTTAGCCAATTGGGTTTCGGTCAATGGTGGTAAGTATGAAAGAGTCTCGTACTTCTTCAAACCCAATGGTGGCCACACCTAAAAACATCAAACCAAAACCAAAACTTCATTAAAACATGATATTGTTGTGTTTTATTTCAAACACAAAACTTATGTACATACCTTCATGCATTGTACTCTTCCACCGTTGCTGGGAAGCGCCAAGAAGTTGTTAGACTTCTTGGTAACGGGGAAGGCAGAGTTGGACTTAAGTCCAGTAAATGGAGCAACAATGCTGGTTGAGGAAATGGAAGCCATTTTAGTATTTGCTTTAGATGATTAGCCTTTGCAAATCCTGTGAGTGACTTTAGTTTTTCATACCTCTATATATAATGGTCTTACATATGCAATTGTTTTGCTACTTGCAATCCAATGGACCTAAATAAATCAAGCTTGGCTTTCAGTGATTTGGCCGTTGGATATGGGATTTCATGCATAGTGTCCACATAACTGCATCCCTTATCATTAAACTACAGTGCCACGTGTCATTTGCACATTGATCGAAAAATCTGATAATCTTATATTTTCCTCGACTGTCGAAATATAGTAAGGAAATCTTGTGACTTTTATACTAGCGAAAAAGATTAAAATGTCCAAATTCACCCTCATGATTCTTTATATAGTCATGTCAAAAGATTTTGACATATTTAGTTATAGGGAAAAAGACATATATGGTCATTTTGAGCATTAACAAACCTTATCATGGTCACCTTTTCAACTAGGGACAAATTTGGTCATCACCATTCATATTGTGACAAGTGTCCCATTAAAGTTGCTTTTTAAATGCTCAACCGACGGCGCTCAACCCACAAATGCACAACTTCTGTGTTTCACTTTATTGGAAATTGAAAAATTATGTACTATTGTCATAACCTTGATATCCGGAAATATTTTTCACTTTTACCCCCTTTTATTTTCAATTTACACCCTTTTATAAACCATATATATATTAATTTTCACAAAATATTTTTTTTTTGGCATCCTAATTTTTCATCCCGGAAGCTCCATGAATCGACTTGTAAGTGTCACTAAATTTTTTTTTTTTCGAACAGTATGTGTTGGTATGTTCATCCATGAAACTGATTTAATTTGTTGAATTGATATAGTATTATTATTTTATGGTTTTAGGAATATGTTGCGAAGATTCATATAAAAAGCAAACTCCATTACTTTCGTTTGATGAAAGAGAGATTAGGTTTAAGACGATGTGAGTTGTTTAGGTCCACATGTTTTGGTCGCTGGTTGGATTTATATAATGTTGATAATGACGATGGTCTGATACATTATATGCTTCAGAAGCAGAAATATTCAGATAGTGATCATTATGATTTGCCCTTAATTTATCATGTTAATGGCAGTACACTCCACTTTGGTCGGCGTGAATTCTGTATTATAACTGCTTTTGAATTTGGGCACCAAAGCTTCAGTAAGTATAGGGCTGGCGAAATCAGTTTCCGTGATAGAGTGTTACCAGAGAAGATTGGTGAATATGTAAAAAACATTGATCTTCTATGTATCATTGAGGACGAAGAGCGATTTACCAATTTGTCCGATGAAGATTCTGTTAGAGTTTGTCTACTTTTGTCTTTGGAAGTTATTTTCATGGGTCACGAGTTGGGAGCAATTATTGATGATGTATTTCTGCGGATGGTGGAAAATATTGTTGTTTGGAATGAGTTTTGTTGGGGTGAGTATATATGGCGGGAGTTATATACTGCCATTAGAAATGTTAGTTCCAGGTATATGGATACTCACTGTAAATCATTTGAGAGAAATCCTAACTTTGTTCCGTCGTATTCATTGTCTGGATTTGTCTTAGCTTTCAAAGTGAGTATTGATTTTATAGTATTCCATATTCAGTGGTTGTTCCTTACCATAACATTTTTTACATCTACAAATTATAGATTTGGATTTTAGAGTGTTCAAGAGTGAGCGGTTGTTGGTGGTCCCAAATGTCTGATATGATCCCTAGAGCCGTTTCCTGGTCAAAGCATAGGAATATTGAGGATTATGACAAACTTTTCCCCCAGGTAATTTTTATGTTTTATGTTTTATGTTAAAGATTTACTAAATAATTTGATTCAACTGATATGATCCCTAGAGGTATAATTGATCAAATAGGCATTCTAAGTTATGTTGATTGAAAACAGGGGGAATATTTGTACAAACAGGCCAAAAATTGTAACCTAATGCACAACAGGGGGAATTTATTGACAATACACGGGAATATTTGTTTTATTTAGTACAGGTTTAATTGATCAAATAGGCATTCTAAGTTTTGTATGTCTTTACCTTTAGGCAAAAGCGACAGATTTTGACATTTATCTAAACAAAGTTGAGGGGCAAACTGGTTGGTATACAAGAAGTAATAAATATTTCAAGTGGTATACACCTAGAGCTCCTCCTGTTGAATACGGTGGCCTATTTGGTGATTATTTAAAAAAATTGATGAAAGCCCGCAAAGCCCAGGAGGAAGATGCTGAGTCATCAAAAGGTACACTTAGCAAAGAACCATCAATTGAGAATCGTCTTCAGGCTCTAGAGAAATTATCCAACAGTTTAATGATTCTACCGAAAGAGACAAAGAGTTTGAAATCACGTGTTTACAAGCTTGAGACTATTATCAATGTAAGTTTTAAAACATGGTTTATCAAGTTGTTTTTCACATTCTCTTGTTAATTTAATGTTAACTTCATTAATCTTTATGTTTTAGGTCCTCACTCGTAAAGATAAGACTAAAACAGTTTCCCAAAAGGTAATCAACAGGATAAGTTTGATAATCAGGTATGGTTTACAATACAATATAATAATAGCCTCTTAAATTAATCAACAGGATAAGTTGCCTAGTCTTGATAAGGCGTGTGATCTTGGAGACAAGTATTTGAGTGATGCTGAAATACAATATTTTTCATTTAATTGTTCTCCAATTGTACGATCAAGCAAAGACCCTGTTGAGGATTTGGTAAAAGCTTTAGATGAGTTTGATAATCAGGTATGTTTTTTGCTCAACTTTTTTTGTATTCCAATATCTTTTTTAAGCGTATACTAACAAGTATATATAACTTTAAACAGGATCACCGTTCTGAGAAGAAAATTTTTGTATTAAATTCTCGCACCAAAGCGCAAAAGATAGAGGCTGAAAAGAATAGGCTGGACGAGGTTAAGAGAAAAAGGATGAAATCATTGCAAGAGGAACAACGAAGCATGAAGACCACGGACATATCGAATTCCAGTCACATGAAACTTGCTCTACAGAAAACTGGAAGCAACACCAATAGGAGGTATGTTAATGTGGTCAGGCAACCGGGATTCAGCAATCCAGATACTGTGTTACCCAGCATTGATGCATTAAGAAATCAGAAGAACGTTCTTGATCCATTTATGATTAAAATGTGCATGAATCTTGAACCATGGAAAGAGGTTTGTCCGCCATTCACGGCATTTATCAAATTAATACTTGTTATCTTTTTTGTTAACTTAACTATCTTTACTGATAATTTGTTATTCTCAGGATCTTAGGAGACCATCTAAAAGTATTGACAAAATTTATTGTGATTCCCCGACGGTGTTTTTCCTCAACAACTTACCAATTCCTCGTTGCAAGTTCTCATGGTGCAATGACATTTCAGTAGATCGTAGTTTCTGGGATAGTTTTGTTGGTTTGGATGAAGAACGAGTTGGTTGGTATTTGGATGAGGTACTTATACTAAATGTTTTAATTTATCTTGTTATAGCACATTGATCTATATTTTATTTATAATTTTTTTTTATCTTGTTATAGCACATTGATCTATGGGTATGGTACATGTGACATTTTAGACAATCATCGCATGACTGGTCAATGGTTAGCTGTTATTTTTTTAACCTTTTGATGGCCGAATCGATGCCACTGTTTTATGCAACGGATGAAGTTTACCCGTTGTCGTGGAAAGATGTTGAACAGGTAATTATTTCAAGTTTGAAAAATCGTATTTGCAAATCATATATTATTTTTAATTTAATTTTATGTATAATAATATTTATAGGTCTTTATTCCCATTAATCAATCCAAACGACATTGGTTCTTAGCACAGTTTCACATCACATCTGGAAATGTTACGATATATGACAGTGAAAATTATAATGATGAATGTAGTGACTGGTATTTGTCAGTGATGGAGTGTTTAGGGAATAAACTTCCGGTTGTTTTAGAAAAAACCGGGGTGTTTGAAAGCAAAGGTATTGAAAAAAATTCCTACTCTATTAACTTCTGTCGAGCAAAAAATGTCCCAATCCAAGGTGGGGTATTTGCTGACTGTGGCGTATTTCTCTGCATTTTCCTTTACAGGTATATCCTTGTATAACTCATTGTCTTCTTATATATCCTTTGTCAGATCTTACATTTTATAATTTTTTTTTGCTATATAAATAGGTTAGCCCATGGTATCTCGCTCTATGTTGAAGATCCAATACAAACCGCCCTTGCCTATAGAGAGAAAATGCTGGAATTCTTTTTCAAGCACAAGATAGCAATGTAGTTCCTGCATATGTCTTAGATGCAACTTCTAATCAACTGTTATGTTTGAATGGCTTCAAATAACTTCTAACTTATTTTGTTTTATTATTTGTTTTGTGATACTTTATCTATTATGTTTGTTTGTTAAAAATATTGGTCAAATGTTGCACTAATGCACAACTTTTTTCACATATTGCACAACTGCTCAACTTTGTTTCATAGTGCACAAATGGTCAACTTTTTAATTCATAGTGCAAAAATGCTCAACTTATTTGATGCACCAACTTTGTTGATTCATAGTGCACAAATGCTCAACCTTTTGATTCATAGTACACAACTGCTCTACTTTTTGCACAGATGCTCAACTTTTGTTCGATATTGCACAACTGCTAAACTTTCTGTTGGATATTGCACAACTGCTCAACTTTTGTTGCTTAATGAACAAATGCTCAACTTTTCCACCAAAAGTTTTAAAAATTTTGGACGTAGCCAGGACTCGAACCTGCGCCACACACACCACAACACACACACCTTACCGTCATGCCCTAGGGTCTTTACTGATAAAGTTTCCCTAGGGCTTGTATACAACGGGTGTTTTGTTTTCAGATTATATTAATTTTCGATTGTTATAAGCTTATTTTCAACTTATTACTTAAGGAAATTTAGCTTTTAATCTTGTTAATCTTAGGTTTAAATTTTGTTTATTGGTATTGGGATTACTAGTAGTGTAAAAGAAAAATAAAATAAAAAACTTTTAAAAAATTTGGACGTAGCCAGGACTCGAACCTGCGCCACACACACCACAACACACACACCTTACCGTCATGCCCTAGGGTCTTTACTGATAAAGTTTCCCTAGGGCTTGTATACAACGGGTGTTTTGTTTTCAGATTATATTAATTTTCGATTGTTATAAGCTTATTTTCAACTTATTACTTAAGGAAATTTAGCTTTTAATCTTGTTAATCTTATGTTTAAATTTTGTTTATTGGTATTGGGATTACCAGTAGTGTAAAAGAAAAATAAAATAAAAAAGTTTTAAAAAATTTGGACGTAGCCAGGACTCGAACCTGCGCCACACACACCACAACACACACACCTTACCGTCATGCCCTAGGGTCTTTACTGATAAAGTTTCCCTAGGGCTTGTATACAAGGGGTGTTTTGTTTTCAGCTTATATTAATTTTCAATTGTTATAAGGTTGTTTTCAACTTATTTGTTAAGGAAATTTAGCTTTTAATCTTGTTAATCTTAGGTTTAAATTTTGTTTATTGGTATTTGGATTACCAGTATTGTAAAAGAAAAATACAAATGCTCAACTTTGTTGGATATTGCACAACTGCTCAACTTTTTGTTTTCCTAATGTACAATTGCTCAACTTTCTGTTGGATATTGCACAACTGCTCAACCTTTGTTGCTTACGCACAAATGCTCAACTTTACGCACAACTGCTCAACTTTTGTTGCTTAATGAACAAATGCTCAACTTTTCCATTAAACAGGGGGAATATTTTGACAAAACAGTGGGAATTTTTTGTGCAAATAGAGAAAATTAAAATAGAGTAAATTACATTAAATAAATTCCAACATATTCTTGGTAAATATTCAGAAAATAGAGTAAATTACATTAAATAGAGTAAATTACATTAAATAAAGTAGCTTCTTCAAGGGAGAATCTGAGAGTGCAAAAACCTGATCAACTGATAAGCTACATGATTGATACAATCAACCTGTAAATCAAATTCCAGCATTTTCTTCAAAGTTTCCTGTGTGAGGGGATACATCCTATCGACTAGCAAGTAGACAATCATCTCTGTCATAATTACCTCAATAACTGCAGAAGAAGAAAACAGCCTCCAGAATATCATATTTGAATCCGTCTGATTTCCCCAAATGGCATCTTTTTGATCATGCTCGTACATTCTTTTCATTGTAGTCCACATGTCAAAATATTTTTCCATGTCTTCTGTAGGTGGCTTAGACAGGAATTTTGCTTTCAAAACCCTCCAAAGATCATCAAGATCTTCTCTGTCTAAAGCCTCAAACATTTCTGGAAACGTTTGATACGCTTCACAATCACCATTTGTCCTAAACACCTTCCACCAACTCATACCCTTATCAATCACAGATTCATATTTATAAACTGAGTACTTTGTCGAGATTGAATCTAACTTGAAGTCATCAGGAAGAACTAATTTCAATTTCTTATTAATCTCCTCATCAGATGGTCCCGTGTTATCAGCAGCAAACTTCCCTAGATTTTGCATCATTTTCATTCTTTTTGGTTTGTTACGCTGACTAACCAAACTAGACGTACCTGGACAACCACTCTCATATTTTCTTTTACATTGCTGTGTTTGATCAGATGTTTGTGCCATTTTGGCCAATATATCAGCAATATCATCTATGTTGTGACTTCCGTTATCACTTTCTTTATTAAAAGTATCGGTTTCAATATTTTCCGTGGGATAGTCATAATATTCAGTCCCACTTGACTCCTTTGAATCTTCATTCGTTTTTGCAGCATCATCCTCTTCATTGCCATCACTAGAGGAAACAACCAAACTTTTACTTCTCGTCCCCTCAAGTTGTTCAAGTCTTGTTTTTAAAATTTCAATTTCCAGACCCTGATCCTTTACTTTTTGTTCAAGTTGTGCATTTTGTCTTTGTAGACTAGTGCACAAAACAGTCAACTCGGTATTTGTTAAGGATTCCATACTACCCTCACCTGTGTTGCCACTTTCATGTCTACCTTCAAAGCCTGGCTCAGTCATCTTTTGCTTACTACCCTCACCTATGGTATGAGCGTCTTCTTCTACAACTGAATGTACCCTGATCGACTTGCTATGAGATGATACAGGGTCAGGATGAGGTTGTGATTCAGGCGAGGGTGTTTGATGGGCTTCTGCTGTGTTTGCAGAAGCTTCACACTGAATTATATCAAGAATTGGTTTTGTTAATGGGACATATCTCCCAGAAAAGTTTGGTGTGTTTGGTTTCAAGGTGTTGAATAATTTGGCTTTGTGTTTGGCCATCTTGTAAAACCTTTTGTGTTTGATCTCCCCATCCATGTCTAAAATAACTGACAAAAATCTTGGGTACATACAAAACTTTTTCTTGCCTTTAACATTTTTCAACATAGCATCAAAAATCATTTGCGAAAAACTGTATTTTTTCCCTGTTGCCAAACATACAAGTGCCGTCGCAATATTACTCCCGAATTCATTAAACGAGGTTGTTTTGGGACTTAAACACTGTTGAATAACATGTATTAAATATTTCCAGTGGGGTGCAAACTGTCCTTTAAAAAACTTTAATTTTTGTTTATCAGAAATATCATGGCCCAACAATGAAATATTTCGAAACAATTCGGTTTCACGCATACTACTGACACCATCCGCATCATTCAATAGAAGTGAGTCTCTGATTGAATCAACAGTTACCCACTTATATTTTCCATCAACCTTACTCTTAATTTTTACTTCTCCATCGACGGTTTTTATCTTTGAATTATTCCAAAACTGCTTAATGCGTGAAGTGTAGATTTTAGGATTTACCTGAAGTGCGAACTTAAAGTAGCAAACACGAAGATAGGCCACAATATCATCAAATTCCCTGTGATCATCACTCTTCTTCAAATTGGCAACCATGTTGTGATAATCCTGAAATTTAATAGTAGTCATTGCTAGTGGGTTATGATTGATTTGCAATTTACCATCAACCAGAAAAGGGAATTGAATTTTATATGCAGATTGAAGAATTAATAGTGGACGGATTTGAATGAATTGAAAAAAAAAATATCAATATATTGTTTTTGAAGGTTATTAAACCAACTGATGATCAAACCGCCGTTAAAAGTCAATGGTCAAACATCTGTTTATCCAATAACGGCTGTTTCACTCAACGGTTATAAAAACACGGACAAAATGGTCAAACAACATTCAACTATCAACAATTGTTTAGACTCATCAACTAACAGACAGTTTGATAGATAATCTAAATCAACCCACATTGTTCGATAAAAAAAATAAAACAAGAAAATAAGTTCTTAAACATAAACAACAAATCAATGTTCATTAACAACCACATAAGTTGATGCAATCTATGGCTCATCCAAGTTAACAACGTCTAAAGAGTACGACGTTGACTGCTGAGTGCCGTTATGTTCTCCCTGCCTTATTTCATTGTCACACGTCTTTGCCTAAAACATATGTAAAAACTTATATAAATGTCAAAACAACCACGTAACCAAATATAAAATATAAAAACAACATAAAGAGCTTACCTTTTTGGATGGTAACGGTTCTCTGCAAGTTTGTCTGTTGTGCCCACGATTACCGCATTTTCCACATTTAACAGGTAGCTTTTCCTCACCTTGTGATTTAATACGATCTTTATTCTTTGGTCTGCCCGGTTGTTTTTTACCAATAATTGGTGGCCTAACAACTTGCAAGTAATTAGGACGTTGCCAACTTGAAACTTCTCCGACCGGATAAACCATTCCTTGGTATGTGGCTTTTAGCGTTGCTTTCTTAAACCAGCCTTGCGCCATGTGATTAAACTCTGTCAACCCAAGAACTCTACATATTGCCAAAGCATGGGCACAAGGCAAACCTGAAAGTTGCCAAACTCGACATGTGCATGAGTAATTATATATCTCGACAGTATGGATTCTACGAGTATCGTCAACTTGGTAAATTTTAAACTTCTCAATGCCTGTCACAGTCCAACTAACGCCTTTTCGCCACCGCTTGTTTATTTTTCCTTTAGCCCAGTTACTTAGTTCATTGTCCTTTGGTTGTGCATCTGAAAAAAATAAAAAATAATACTCAGTTTGTAAATGATCAACTGCTTTTACCTGTGCACAAATTCTCAGATTTTGTAAAAATGCTCAACTATTCCACAAATAATCAACCATTTGTTAAATTATTCCTTATTTATCAAATAGAGTAACTACAAGTCAACTGCATTTTTTAGGGCAAAACAGGGGGAACTGTTTATCAAAATAGGGGGATCGTTTTTATCAAAACAGGGGGAACTTTTTTATCAAAACAGGGGGACTTTTTATCAAAAAAATGGGCTTAGTTATAAAACTACAGATAACAGAACAATAATAGTACCTTTGTATTTTTGGCGACGACTACAATACCACTTCTGAACCAGTTTCCTAAACCACTCCATTAGGTTTGTAATTGGAAGTTTTCTTCGTTCTTTTGTTAAAGCATTGATTGACTCAACCGAGTTAGAAGTCATGTAATTGTAACGATTACTAGTACAATGTGCCCTGGACCACTTGTCTACACCAGCATCTATAAGGGTTTTGTATGCTTGCGGTCTTTTGCCTCTAATTTCACTGATCCTATTATTAAAATCTTCAATTAGGTAAGCTTTGCACATCTTCCAGTATGTTGACTCAAGTACATCACCGCTCAACTTACAGTTCATCATTAGATGCCTACAACAGTACCCATGAAATGCATTTAGGAAAACAGCAGCACAAGCTGATAAAATCCCAGCATGTCTATCTGATATGATAGCCAATTCAGGATTTTCCCCTATGCATTCCTTCAAGTGGTTCAAAAACCATGTCCATGATTCTGCACTCTCAGCCTGAGACACACCAGTTGCAATAGGTATAATTTGGTTGTTGCCATCCATTCCCACAGCTGTCAAATTAGTTCCCTGGAATGGCCCTTTAAGATGAGCTCCATCTATTATCAACAACGGCCTCATATGGTCCTTAAAGCTCCGAATCTAAATTAATTAAAAAACTTTAGCTATACTGAAAGTTTATTTATACTGATAAAAATTAGATACAAATAAAAATGCTTACCGAAACACCAAAAGCTATAAACACTTGCTTAAATCTTTTTTCGTCATCAGTCTTGATATGTGTTACAGTACCGTCATTTGTCAACATTAAGTTATGACAATAATACGGTAACTGTGCAAAAGAGGCAACAGGGCAACCGGCTATAGCTTCCAAAGCCACATTCTTGGATCTACATGCTTGTTTGTAGGTAATGTCGATGTTGTACTGACTGTTTATATCATCTTGAATGTCCTTACCCTTGTATATACGAGTGGTATTTTCTTTTAACTTAGCTTGTAATAAATGACCCACCAATTTTGCGGTAGCATTACGATGATGCATACCAATTTGGTTCCTTGGACAAGTGTGATGGTCATTTACTTTTTTAACAATCCATTCATTGGAAGATGTCAGCTTATTTGAAATTATTTTCCAACCACAACCCTCGTGCACACATATTACATCATATCTAAACGGATCTGATTTCCTAGGCTTAAACTGGTATCCTTCTAAAAGAGCTTTTTCACCAAGTTTACGCATTAATAATTCTTTACTATCAAATCTATCACCCTGTGACACAGTTCGATCAAATAATTCTTTACTTGATTCACCTGAGTGACCTTCTTCAATCATGTACTGATCTATATCTTCTGGTGGACTACCTATATTTGTTAATGTAATTTGTTCCCAATCTATTATTTCATACTTGTCTAAGGTTTCTTGTTTCGGTATAGGTGAATTATTATTATCATCTATATCATGTTTTTGAGGATCCAAATCACTCTTCTTAACAGGACTAGAAGTAATGTCTTTTTTTTGTATAAATATTGTATGCGGGTTACCTTTCTTGTGACCTACATTATTGATGAAGAAATTGACATCATCATCATCGTGTATGCGCACCAATCTTGAACCTTGTTAATAAGTAAACGTGATATCGGAATGCAGGTTAATTTCGTACTTTTTCTTCACATAAGAGACAAGTTCTTCGTAATTTGTGCTTTTCTTAAGGCTAACACCAAAAATTAAGCCTTCGTAGTCAAAAAACACACTAATTTCTTTCCTGGAAGAAGTCATTTTTTTAATTTTTTTGTAACAAGAAACTAAAAAGGAAACTCATTTTTCTTGATTATATAATATCAAAGTTCATGTAACTATTAATGGTCTTTATGATATTCAACAACCAAAGGAAATTTTACAAGTGCTCAACTAATAGGGGGTAGATGCTCGACTTTCGTAGGGGTAAGTAATTGTGAATTCAGGGGGAATAGTAACTACAACAGGTGGAAACAGATGGCCTAGACTTTTAAAAAGATTTATACTAGACTAGTCGTTTAGAGAGGGGTAGTTTCACATATTAATTCCAAAGTAATATTTTTTTTAACTAGTAACCTTAAGTTGTTATTTCACATAACAAGTCACCTTAAGTTCTTTACATCAAGTCGTTTAAAGAGGGGTAGTTTCACATAACAATGTTTAAATTTAGGGAAAAAGACCAATTTATATATGTACAATAAAATTAATTAAAGTTGAAGGGTAATTTTTGCACAGTTTAGATAAGTTTGTTTACAAGCGGTTAATAATTGTAATACATAAAAACCGATCAAAACATAATTTACGACCAATCCCATACCTAAATCAATCAGATCCCCAAAATCAGGAACAATGGCAAATCATAACGGTAAGTCACATCTTTAATAGATTTTGTTACTAAATTTAGACAATTTAATTTTAATCCCCCGTATAATACTACAATTTTAATTTGTTATACAAAATATTATAATTAGATATGAGATACACATATGATATGTTTTTGTCGTATATTGATTATTAAGGATTCGGTATATTTATGGTAGATTAAGGAACAATTATGTTGTTGGTATATTTTAGGGTAGATTAAGGAATACTTATGTTGTTGGTATATTTTAGGGTAGATTATATAAAACTTATGTTGTTGGTATATTTTAGGGTAGATTATGTTGTTGGTGTATTAAAGATGCGGTATATTTTTGGTAGATTAAGGAACACTTATCTTCTTGTTATATTTTAGGGGATTCTTTTTTAAAATTAAGGAATACCAATTAACTTCGTATTTTGTTGCCAAATTCAGATAATCAAAATAGTTCTCATGGATCAAACTACTTAACATGGGATTCAGACGATAGCTTTTCATCGAGTTCATCAAGTTCTGTGGTTGAAATGGAAAAAGTGTCTAGTAAAGGTCCATTTAATTACCTCGTCAATTGGTTTGATGAAGAGGAAGAGAAAGATGAACCAGAGTTCTTCTTTTTGAAGCCAAAAAAACTCAAACTAAGGAATGTTGATGAAACCAGTTCTGATGACGGCACGGAAAGTGAGAAACAGGGGGAACCCATATATAAAAGCCCTTTCCTAAGTTACAGCGATGACGAGTCAAAACAGGCTTCAAAGGGTAAAAAGGACCTCCCAGATGATCTTATTTCTGATGCAACATCCAAGCCAAAGCGTGTTAAGCCTTCTAAGGGTAAAGGTAAACGCGACAAGTAGTATATTTGTCGTATGTAATCTTTTGCAAACTTAACCCGTCACTGGGTAACTCTTATGTAATGGTATAATATTATGTAACCTTTTGCACACTATACCCGTTACTAGAAAGTATGGGTATTTATTATGTAACCGTATAATGTATGACTTAATGTATGTTTCCTTTTCACTATTCTGAATCCTTTTTCATTTTGAAAGAAAATTTGTAATGGAACACTTGACTTGTATACAAGGAAAGTCAGGACTTTTGACTTGTATACAAGGAAAGTCTTTAGGGTAGTTTCAGTAAAGTTAATGGTCATAAATATGTGCAACAAGAAACTAGATATAGATTATTCAGAAAGGGTGTTAAGTGTAGGCACTGTCCTTTAAGATTTTCTTAGTGATAATGTAACAACATTAGTTAATAGTCATAAATTAATTCAACAACCGTAGACTTAGGCAAGTGATAAACCAACGGTGCTCACGTTATCAACTATTAGTTAAATTTTATCTCAAAACAGGGGGAATTATTTATCAAAACAGGGGGAATTATTTATCAAAACAGGGCGAACGTTTTTACCAAAAGAGGAAACCACAAGTAATCACTTTCAGATTTATTAGTTCATGTATCCTTGTTTGTAAAAGAACAGGCATGCGAAATAATCTTTTCCTCGATGTTAATTTAGGATTCTTATTGAGCAACTGACGGTGCTCAAGTGATCAACTTGTATTTATTTTGACTTGTCTTGTCAAGATACAAAGTCAACTAATGAAATTGTACTATGTCCTTTAAGGTTTTTTCTGCATTTACTAGGTTATAAGTATGTTGACATCACCTTTGTCATCAGATACAACATACCAATTGTTTCTTTCTTTTGTCACAAACCTCCTTAAAAAATGTCTGAATATATTCCAACAGAAATACAAAGAGAAATCATGCTTAGACTACCTGTAAGAGACGTATGCAGATGTCGTCAGATATGCAAGTCTCTGAAAGCTATCATTGACGCAGAAGATTTCATTCGTGAATACGGGTCTCATGAGGTTGCTAATTGCAGCTTTATTTTTCAATACAAGCAAGAGGTTCTGGGCAATGGTATCATGTATAAGGTGAATAGGGACATAGAATTCGGACTAGTTGAGAATTCTGGATTAAATTCTGCTTCACTGGATCCACTCTGCACTTCTGAAGGTATATGGTGTTTTGTTGTTGCAGGAGAAATCGCATTTGTTCTCTGGAACCCAATATTGGACAAAAATGTGACCATCTTGGCACCATATCTAGAGGCTCCTTTTTCCAAAAAGGTATTTGGGTTTGGTGTTTCTGAGGCAACACAGGAACCTACCATAGTGAAGATAACTAATCCAGTAGTTGAAGGTCCATGCTCAGTCTCTGTATTTACAATGTCCTCACGTGTATGGATTGATTTGTTACCCGAAGATTCGCCCCGGGGATCTCTACGAATCAAAAGGGGCAGCCAAGCAGTGGTGGCCGGAAGAATTTATTGGGTGTGTTCTGAAAATTATATTTGTAACCATGAACAAGAGCACAGAAGATTTATGATTTTGTCCTTTGGACTGGATACTCACCAGTTTATACTGGAAGATATCCCTGAGGAGATAACAAGAGCCGTTCCACCTCCATACACACTTTCAAAGCTAAACAATCGTCTCATAATTTCAGGGACAGTTGTTTTTCTAAGAGGACGAGTTACTTGTGGTTGGCAATTAGATGTGGTGGATGGCTTGCTTTCAATGGCTGGAGTGAATTACTTTCACGAAAGGGATATCGAGCTAGTGCCAAAGTTGTTGGGGTTTACAAATAACAATGAGCCGATATTTGTGACAAGTGTAAACCCTGTTGGTTTTCCTCACATCCTAGAAACATGGCACAGACCAACCGGTCAATGGGTAAACAACCGAGCTATTCAAGGAGTACCCAGTTCTTTCATGGTCGGCCCCTACAAGGAATCGTTATTTCTTATTAACAGTCCACCAAGTGAAATTATATAACTCTCCATGCTATGTTATGTCTGTTAGTGATATCATGATGTATTGTATTTCTTTTCGTTTGTTTGTTTTGTTTAATGTCTGTACTGTTCTTAATCTTATTTAGCAAATGCAATAGTGCTCAACCGTAGCACAATTTTCACAAATTATCAACTTTTAATCTTGTTAATCTTAGATTTAGATTTTGTTTATTAGTATTGGGATTACCAGTTTACAAGTAGTGTAAAAGAAAAATAAAATAAAAAAGTTTTAAAAAATTTGGACGTAGCCAGCACTCGAACCTGCGCCACACACACCACAACACACACACCTTACCGTCATGCCCTAGGGTCTTTACTGATAAAGTTTCCCTAGGGCTTGTATACAAGGGGTGTTTTGTTTTCAGCTTATTTATAAGCTTATTTTCAACTTATTAGTTAAGGAAATTTAGCTTTTAATCTTGTTAATCTTAGGTTTAAATTTTGTTTATTGGTATTGGGATTACCAGTAGTGTAAAAGAAAAATACAAATGCTCAACTTTTGTTGGATATTGCACAACTGCTCAACTATTTGTTTTCCTAATGTACAATTGCTCAACTTTCTGTTGGATATTGCACAACTGCTTAACCTTTTGTTACTTACGCACAAATGCTCAACTTTTCAATGAACAAATGCTCAACTTTTCAATGAACAAATGCTCAACTTTTCAATGAAAAGTTGAGCATTTGCTTAATGAACAAATGCTCAACTTTTCAATGAACAAATGCTCAACTTTTCCACCAAAAGTTTTAAAAAATTTGGACGTAGCCAGCACTCGAACCTGCGCCACACACACCACAACACACACACCTTACCGTCATGCCCTAGGGTCTTTACTGATAAAGTTTCCCTAGGGCTTGTATACAAGGGGTGTTTTGTTTTCAGCTTATATTAATTTTCGATTGTTATAAGCTTATTTTCAACTTATTACTTAAGGAAATTTAGCTTTTAATCTTGTTAATCTTAGGTTTAAATTTTGTTGGATATTGCACAACTGCTTAACCTTTTGTTACTTACGCACAAATGCTCAACTTTTCAATGAACAAATGCTCAACTTTTCAATGAACAAATGCTCAACTTTTCAATGAAAAGTTGAGCATTTGCTTAACGAACAAATGCTCAACTTTTCAATGAACAAATGCTTAACTTTTCCACCAAAACTTTTAAAAAATTTGGACGTAGCCAGGACTCGAACCTGCGCCACACACACCACAACACACACACCTTACCGTCATGCCCTAGGGTCTTTACTGCTAAAGTTTCCCTAGGGCTTGTATACAAGGGGTGTTTTGTTTTCAGCTTATATTAATTTTCAACTTTTGTTATAAGCTTGTTTTCAACTTTTGTCTATATTTATTATGAACATAAATATAATGCATAATAGATAAAATATATTGGCCATTTGAAAATAGCATTTAAAATAAATATAAACAAAAGTTCAACAATCTAGTTGTCCAAAAGACTGTGACCAACATTTTTAGGAATAATATCTGATAATAGAAAAGTTACATAAGTAATCAAGACGATCAATTGTCTTCACTGTTGTTTGCACACTTAGTGGGAATCTTGTATGTCCAAAAGAAGTCTGCAAAACGCTCTCTATAGGCTAATCCTGCTAGCAATGGATTAGTCACCTCCAATTCCATATTTTTTGTCAGCATAAACAAATTTCTCATTACCCAAATTCCACAATCGCCTAAAGGGCCAGCTTGCGTAGGCACATTAGCAGCGTAACGGAAGGTGATTGTGTAATTTTTAGGATCAATCCCTTTCCTACTCATTACATCATTGTCCTCAAGATACTTTGGAATGACATATTGATATGTTTCAGCCAAGCCCAGCCACCATTTTCGATATTCAACTTGAGTTTCTAGCAAGTGATTAGGAAGCATGCTGTCGTAAATGGTTATGACACCAGAACGTAAATGAAGTTGAGCAAGGACCCAATGGATATCATCTTCATTGATTGGAAAGTAAACCTATAATATCAAATAAACTGTAAGTAGAAGCCATATTGAACCTAGACATAAAACATTAAATAAGATATAACCTTTTCAACACCGTCATCGGACCATGGGACACCATAAGTAACACCAGAAACAAAATGGGAACGAGTCTCCTTAGTAAAAATAGAGGTATGAAAAAATGGCCCATGAAGTATGTAATCGGCATCAGGCAGTCTATAGTGACACAAATATAAGATCCATAGTTCCAGGTGCTGTCATTTGAAATATAAATTTATAAATGACCAAATTCGCTATATGAAAAATAACTATAATATCGAATAACCGTTTATATAGTTCTACTTACAGTATCCGAAAGCCAACAATCTCGTCCACGACCGATACCCAATAATCGTCCCCAAAATGCAGCTTTAACAGTTATTGAATCAGGACCCAATGGGAAATAGAATTCCTTATCTTTGTGGCTTATAATCAAGTCCATAATATATTTAGGAACAAGGGGTCGGCTTCTTGGTGCATTTGCTGTGCGCCATAAATCCTTCATAAAAAAAGTATATATTAAAAAAAATACTTTCTAATATATTTCACTAAAAAATTCAAATGTACAAATACATACCTCGGACCATTCGGGAATCTCATGATTATCAGGACCAATCAATGGTATTGTAAACTTTTTAAGTTTCTTGGTCCTTGCACGAACCTTAGGCTTAGGTTGTGAAGACTCAGGGGGGTGATGAAAGGGTCTTTTCGAAACTTACTAAGTTTAACCTCACGTTGACTTTTAAGGGCTGGTTGTTCATCAACATTAAGTAAAGCCACATCCGGGACACTATCATTTGCGTTATTAACTGACTGATCCATCGTACTTGACCCATCTTCAATTTGATCAGCATTATCCGCCAAATTTTCATCAGAAAGAAATTGGTTATTACAAAGCTTTGATGCACAGTTTATGTCCAGTAAAACATCGGCAAGCCCAAAGTCGAGTTCGTCGAGTTTCTCTGTAGGATAGAAGCCTTTTGTGTCGTCCGACAAAATGCAAGTCTGGGATGCAACATATCCACAACTCATTTCTCGTGTCTGTATAAATTCTCGAAGGGATGAGAATACTTAAATCAAACAAGATGTATGAAGATCAAGTTATTACCTGAGTGTTTTCGAAAACTAAAAGATCATCTTGGATACAAGAATAGTCATTAGATAAAAACACTTTTCCGTCTTTCGTTTGATTTAATTCATCCTTGGAGAAACGCTGAGAATTTAGCAGTATAAAGTATTATATCTAGGGGGAAGGTTAAATAGAATAGTATGACTAGCAGGGGGAACTGAGATACTATACATTGTGATTAGGAAGCGACTCGGTATGTTCTTTCTTAAGGGGAGACTCTTCTGTGTTAGGTGGAACAATCGAATCAGTGTCCATATACGAATCAATTGTGCTGGAGGCCTATATGGTACAAAAAAAAAATTAGAAAACATATATGTTACCTTTTCATAACCCAAAGACATATATGTTAAAACAGATATATTACCTTTTCATTATGAAGCGATTCATGATTTGGGGGATTAATCGTTGATGCATTAGATTTTGAAGAGCTAAAATCTTCAACTTCAGCTGTTTTAAGTGTATCAACTTCCATATCCTTACACGCCTCTTTACCCTCGTTGTGATCAGATGTGTTTGAACACTTATTCTCATTAACGGAAACAGGATGTTCTTCCATCATCACCTTACCATTAAATGGGCTGGATGCCTACAGGGATGAAAAAAATATTTAGAAAACAGATATGTTACCTTTTCATAACACAAAGAGATATATGAAAACAAAAATGTTACCTTTTCATTATGAAGCGGTTCATGATTTGGGTCATTAATCGTTGATGGATTAGATTTTGAAGAGCTTAAATCTTCAACTTCAGCTGTTTTAAGTGTATCGACTTCCATATCCTTACACGCCTCTTTACCCTCGTTGTGTTCAGATGTGTTTGGACACTTATTCTCATTAACTGAAACAGGATGTTCTTCCATCATCACCTTAGCTTTAAAAGGGCTGGATGCCTGCAGGGTTGACAGAACAAATTATATACCAGACATTCCTCAAAGAGACTTTTGAAAATAGATAGGTTACCTTTTCATTATCAAGCAAATCATGCTTATTCTCAGAAACATTATGATTCTCATTCATTGAGTGGTTGCCATTTAGATCTGTAACATTTAAGTCAACACCATCGAAAGCAGTGGTGTAACTTCCCAATGTTGAACCACCTAAGTCATCGTTTTCCTGAAAAAAAATTGAATAAAAAACATAAACTTATAATGTATTTGCGAAAAATTGTATTTTATACAAACAGTTGTTAATTTAACTATACCTTCTGATGGCCTCCAGATAAAGGGTTCTTCACGAGATCATCTAGTTCTGCTAAACGTATCTTAAAGTCTGCTTTGATTTGACTAATCTTTTGAAGAACATCAACTTTGTCTACATGGTTTGTAAAGGGGCTGCTACATATAAGCTCAAGGTTACGTATACGATCATTGAATTCACACTTCAAATCAGCAACCTCCTTGGAAATATCTACAACACCGGATGATGTAGATCCATGCTGAATGCAATCAACATCTACTTCCATAGAAGTGATTTCTGCGATGGCCTTTTTTGGTGACTTTAGAGACTTGCGCTTATAACGGGTTCTTTTGTTCGACTTTTCTGTAGACAACGACAACCGTGAACCTGATTTGAAATATTCCAAACTAGCAATCCACCAGGGTTGTGTTTTCTCAAGATTTGTCGGCTCAATGTTATAAATGGGATTTCTAAAATCAAATAAAATTGGAGAATCGGATTTTGAAAATGGCTTCACATCACTCCATGCAACACACCGAGGTAATACATCAAGCTTCTTAGACCACCAACATCTTGAAACCGGAAACTTTTCCAGTAGCCAAACCTGGATTGAATGGGAAACATAAACATTGTATGCAGGAAACTTGGTAATAGGATTTATGTACGAAATAAACAGAAAATTACACACCTTTAATGGAAATACAAAACCTTGCAATGTATACGTGGGGAGATAAGTTGCTCCAAGCGCAGCTTTCTTGTCCAAATGATCCTTGCGGTACTTTCTGTCATTATTGTATACCCGGTTGTGAAACTCGTCCCACATATACTCACCCCAAGGGAAATTGTTCCAAGAGTCAATATTCTCGACTAGATTAAACAACTCTTCTGAAACAACTCCCCGTAGTTGAAGACCCATGAACACCCAATTTAATGCAAACAGTAGACAGACCCGCACGGCATCTTTATCGGTCAAATTACTAAAAGCAGAATCGTCCAAAATAAGATTCTTAATTTTGTCACCCTTTACTCTAGAGATGTCCGGAAAGACACGTTTCTTGAATTCCGATTCACGTTTACTATAATGTTTTAAGGAACAGTTACCAAAACGTAAACCGGTAAGCAAACAAAAGTCCTTTTGGCTAAACTCCAAGGTATGTTGCCCAAAATCAAAGTAAAAAGACTTATCAGGAGGTGGGTTCTCAATGTATCTTTGATGTTGTAGAAGATAGTTAATCAAATGATTATCATGTTCCACTGTTCCTATATCCAACCAAGGCCCAAATACTGTTTTCCTGAACAGATTTAGCCGCGAGGCCTTCATAGACAATTTTGATTTTATAGTTGTCAAATAATCTAAACTACTTCTGATCCCAACCTTAGCATCATAAACCTATTGTATAAACAAGATGGGATATTCAATTAAACATAATTATTAAAAACCATATGTAAAAACAAGATGGGATATTCAATTAAACATAATTATTAAAAACTTTGTATAAACAAAATGGGATATTCAATTAAACATAATTCTTATGATTGAAGAACGTACCTGTACAATACCGGCCATAGTTATACACAAATCTGGAATACTATGAAATAGTAACTGAAATACTATGAAATCCTAACAACGAAATAGTAACTGAAATACTATGAAATCCACGATGAACAATGATGAACAATGATGAAGGTTTATCTAAACTGCCATGATTAAGGGCTGGTTGAAATAGTAACTGAAATACTATGAAATCCTAACAACGAAATAAGTTGTATTTGGGTAAAATGTGAAACGTTTACTAATTTGGAAGGGTTAAATTTGAAAATCTCATAACGGATATCGAGAAAAAAAAGTACTGATACGGTTGAGCATTTGCAAGTTGAGCGCCGTCAGTTGTGCATTTGATAACATAATAAGACAAATATTGTCATAGTAAATGGGGACATGTGTGGGTCCGGTCCCATTTTAAAATGTGAAGTTGGAGGGACACGTGTCGTTCATTTGATGGAGTTGTGCAGTTGTGCACTTATGTATGACTAAATTTGTCCCCATCAAAAAACATGACCATGCTTTTACTATGGATAGGTGATTTTGACCATATATGTCTTTTTCCCTTAGTTATATACAAATGCATAATTTCTCAACTCTATTATATTCATGTTGTGTATCATATGCCAAGAATTACGCATATTATTAATGCACGATAAATATTATGTATAATATTTAATTCACGACATTAAAACACGAATGCATACGAATGAAATATTTAGTCACAAAAAATATTTGGTTTTGGTGTTTGGGCTTGTGTGTCCGCGGCAACAAGAAGAAGGGAGAGGGCCCGACCCATTTTGAAACCCAACTTGTAACATAATTATTCCAGGGATTTACCATAACACTTTTTCAAGAAAAATTAAAAGAAACCCTACTTGGTCTCTACCCTAGCCGCGGCCACCATAGGAAGAACAAGGAGGATTTGTTGATTCTCGATCTTTGGTATTTACGTATTTGTGTTCGTGTTCCAATCCTACATTCATCCACGTATTTGTTATTAATCGAAACCTTAATCCTTTTATTTCTTTTATTTAATTATGATCATTGTCATGGATCTTTTATTAAAAACATAATTAAAACATGTTTATGATTTGGGATTAAACAAGAAAAAGGGTTTGTGGGTGTTTGTTTTGGTTCGGCGCATACAACCGAGAGCACAAGGCTCTCAGTGGCCATTTATCACCAACAACCGAGACCCCCGAAAGGGCTCGGTGTGGTTTTTGTTCGGGCAACAACAACCAAGGCCCCACGCGAGGAACCTTGGTGCAGCAGTGGGGACCGGCTTATGCCGGTGGGTACACGAATCACAGCAGGGGGAACCCTGCGAGACCAGTGGCAACCGACGACTGGCTAAGGCCACAACCGACGACTGGCTAAGGCCACAACCGCCAGCCGTCGACTGTGTGGTCGTGTTTTAGTGTTCGGTTTTGTTTTCTCGGTTTTAGGGATCGGGTACATTTTATTAGCAAATGTTTTACTTAATTAATTAATTAAATTATCTTACATGCAGTATGAATTAAAATCACGACTTAGGATATTTTATTTAAACAAAATAAATCATGCTATATCCTAAGTATTTTATTAGACTTAATTAAATTAAACCAAGACTTAATTTAATTAAATTATATAAGGTAAAGTTTATTAATTTAACCATGACATTTTATTAATTAATAGATTTCATGCATTATCATTATTAATTAATGATCACTTTAGCCTAAGTATTTAAATTTAATAGACTTTACTAATAATTTATCATGACTTATAACTAGAGGTGGCAAAATGGACGGGCGGGCGGGCACGGGCGGCGGGCTAAACGGGCAACGGGCTAAACGGACGGCGGGCTAAACGGACGCGAGCTAAACGGACACAGGCGAAACGGGCGGGCTAAACGGGCGCAAGCTAAAAATAGAAAAAAACATATAAAAACCTACAAATAAAAAAAAAATACTTGTTTGAAAGCCGGGATAAAAAATTTAATAAAAAATATTCGTCGAGTATACTAATTTGTATTTTACAAGTGCGCCCGTTAAGCCCATTTATTTCTTACATATGTGCCCGTTTAGCCCATTCATTATAAAGAATGGGCAAAAAGTGCCCTATCCTTTTTTGAAAATGGGCAAAAAGTGCCCATATGTATCAAAATGGGCAAGATTTGCCACCTCTACTTATAACTTATGATTAATAAGCACTAGCTTATAGTTTAGACTTATTAATTAAGCTTATTTCTATTTACGGAAACTTCTATTTCAAGAAACTTACTATTTTTGAAACTTTTTATTTTTGGAAACTTTCTATTTTTTGAAACTTTCTATTTTTGGAAACTTTCTATTTTTTTTTGAAACATGCTGTTTTTATAAAGTTACTTATTATGACACTACAACTATAGTAATACAATAATACATTAAATACATAATCAGAATACATGTAAAACATGAATAAATACACAAAGAACCAGTAACACACTCAGTAACCAGACAACTCATACACGTCCCTTATTTATATAGTATCCGCGAAGTCGGAGAAGATCGTTCAACTTTCCATTCTAGCTTCACTACTAGACATAAGGTACGAATATTCCGTCTTTCAGTATGGACATTCTCTTCCTTTATTAGGATTCCCGGTTTGCAGACATCTGTTTTCCCCAGTTATTTTATATGTTTTGAATGCTTATGTTTTATTTTAAATGTCTGAGCTATATATACATGCATGCCCGTTCATCTAGTTATGGAGATACCATAACCATAACACTAGAGGCACCAGTGTCATGACTTCCCCACGACGGAGTGATTGCTCGTGGCGTCCCTTTTAGTTTTGACCATTTATTTATATTATCATGTGGGTTGTATGGGTGCATCCTAGTTACATGTTTTCAGTCAGGATTTTCATGGTGAATGTGGTGTGTGCCTTGCATCCTTCACAAGGAGCTGACCCCTCCTACCCAGACCAGTATAATTAGAGGCAACTCCTCTAATTCCATGATGAGGTCACCCCTGTTGGGAATAAATGTGTGAGTAGTAGTTCCCCCTGTTGGTTGGTCAGAGTTCCCACTGCTAGAGTAAGTTCCCCCTGCTAAATAACAAAGGCAGGGGGATTGGTCCCCCTGCTGAAAGTCAAACACCTTGCTACAACATAAACTTGGAAGAGATTATAACGCGTTTATGTTACTACTCCATGATAGTTTCTTAGTTTGTTAGTAGTAATCTTGTACGTGAGTCCTTGTGCTATAAAAGGACTCACTAGGGTTTCATGTAAAAATATCTTTCTCTGTTCAAAATTTCATACTTTAAGGTTGTATAAGCCTAATACCATTATTGGGTATTCGTATATCTTTGATATATTAAAGTTTAACGTTTGATCTTAATATTTGTTCTTATGCTAAACACTATATTCCGCATCTTGTTTAGTTACTTTGTGTATTGCAAAGTTTCTCTAGTGTTAGGTTGAATTCATTCTTTCTATCACAACCCTTAAACATGCTAAGGTTTAAGATCTGAGTTTGGGATCAACAAGTGGTATAGAGCTTGTTGGGAAACTTTGATTAAACCAAGAACAAAACCCTCATCACCACCAGTACCACCATGTATTCAGATTCTCACTCATCCTCAAACAACAATAATTCTCTCAAACTACCTATTATGGATCCTGAAAACTTTGAACTATGGAAATTCAGGATTCAACAATATCTCAAGATGGAACACTATGTTCTATGGGAGATCATAGAGTTTGGTGATCAATTCACCAAAACAGTAGCAGTTGAAGAAAAAGATAAGGGAGAGGCTGGTGAAAGCTCCAAAGGTGATAGCAAAAAGAAATCTGTTGCTCTTGCAGTGTTGGGTCAGTATTTACTGACCCCGAAGCAACTCTAGGATTTGAATATAAAATCCTCCTAAGTGTTTCATGCTCAGCAGTAAGGCCACTCTGCTGATGGATGACCAGAGGAACAAAGTTCCTATTGAAGACTTTAAAGCTGAAGAAAGCTCAACACTCTCCTTACAGTGAACTTAGAAGACAAAGGAGTCTTCTCTTCAAATACTAGGCGGTCTAGTTGCTGAAGAACAAGGACTGAAGAAGGGCTTTCAGTTCAGTTTAGCTTGACAATACCAAACTAAATGATGTCGATCTCCTCTAGGATACTGAAGACTCTTCAGTATTCTAATGGTTTCTGATACAACGATTTTGCTAGGTTTCTGATACAACGATTTTGCTTGGTTTCTGATACAACTAAGTGGAATGATTTGTTCTTGGTGACAAAAAGTGGGTTTGCTTTTCCATTCTACTTAAAAAGGTTAAATAGGTAAATAAGTGAAGTAAATTAAGTTTTAAACCAAAAATAGTGAATGAAATAAACCTTGAATTGAAATTAAACAGTTAAAAGATTAAACAGTAAAAGACCCTTACTGAAAATATGGTGCTTTCCGGAATAATGAAGAAAATGCTCTATTCGGAATGATGCCCATGCGGAATGATGACCATGCGGAATATTAAGTCCACTCGGAATAAATAAGACTATGCGAAAAAATCACCCTATGCGGAATATAGGACTACTCGGAATAATTTGACTATGCGGAATACAGACACTATGCGGAATAAATGCCCTATGCGGAAAAAGATCTCTATGCGGAATATTATGATCACTCGGATTAAACAGTTACTCGGAATAATTTGAAGCTATGCGGAATATAGAAATATTCCGAATAAGAAATGAACTAGGAAGGCTACTCGGAATATATATTATTCCGAACAAGAGACTGAATAAGCAGACTATTCGGAATATAGAAATATTCCGAATAAGGAAAAAGGTGGAAAGCCTACCCGGAATAACTAAACATTTCTAATAAGGGAAAAAGTAAACAAGCTATTCGGAATAAACTGGAATGAAGAGCAGAAGCAGGCGCAAGAACAGGGGAACGCGAATTTTAACCCAATCGAACCAAATAAACGAAAATGTAAGATCAAAACCAAATTAATAAGAACTTAAGCAATTTGAATAAAAAGATGATGATGAACAAGAGGAATGAAAAGATTAAATGAAAACTTGTATTGATGATTAAGATTCAATAAAAAAAATGAAAGGACTACACTTACACAATTTAAGAAGAAATCAAAGAAGATGAAAACCACTCCTTAAGGGAGATGGTTCTTCCTACGAACTAGGAAAAGAGTAACTGAAAGAAAAACTAAAAACTAGGTGCCAAATTTTGTGAGGGTGATTCCCTTATATAGGCTAAGTGGTTGGTTGGTGAGTGGGCTTTCTCCCTTTCTTCTTGTCTTCTCGTATTTTCAGAAAAGTTGACGTTTTCGATTCTGATTCGGGATTTATCGACGATTAAATTCAACTCGTCTTTTAATTTCTTCGTTTAATAGACTTGAGTTTCTTCGACATATGTAAATCTTCCATCTTTGGTCCTTTCTTCGATAAATCTTCAAATAGGCCCATTGACTTCAAATCTTTTGCATCTCTTGAACAATAGACTTCGTCTTTAGTCTTTTTCCTTGATAAAACCCGTGCAATCCCATGTTTTCTTCAATAATCATCCGGTTGACTCTGAAAACACAATAAACACAAAAACCACGCATAATTCCAAACAAATGATATTAAACACGCGTTTTGGTCTTGTTTTAGTAAGAAATAAGTGGTAAAAAGATGGGTGTTTTCACACCTATCAAATCCCCTACACTTAACCATTGCCATGCCCTCATGCAATGCTTAGTGATAAAGCAAATTTACATTTTTCTCATGATCAATCAACCTTGGCCTTATTAACATACTACTAAACAAGAAGTTAAAGTACTAAGAGAAATTAAAACTTTAAAGTAAACAAAAGGATAGAAAACCATTTTCACTTGAAAATAGCTACATGGAAATAACTTGCAAAGAGATCAGGGACTTACATTAGGGCTTTGGTGCTGCGAAGATTTATCACCCTCAAGTTTCACGTTCCCCAAACTAAGCTTAAAAACGAGATCATTGCTATTATAAGTTAGCATATCAAACACTTACACACATGGCTTAATTAAATGCTTAAACTCCCTTATTCCTTGGTGTATCTCTTATATTTTATTTTTGTCTTAGAATGATCATGAAGATGCATTTTTGGACTTATTTCGATAGTTTATTTAGGCTGAAAGCAAAGTAGGACGATTTGATCAATAGTTAGCTAAAGGACAAAATCTCTTAAAACTGCTTCTCGGGATATCAAAAAGTTCATATCTTGGCATAACTCGCTTCGCGATTTGAGACCTTTCTCGGACCGATATTTGGCAGCGACTTCATACTTCAAATCTTGAGAGACGTTCATGAGATAATGGTCTTCTCTTCGTTATAAAATTTCTTCACTTGGAGACTTTTGAGGGGTACTCCAACTTTGTTGACCACGACTTCATGATTATTTCTTCAATCTCTAATTGGGATTTTGAGATACAACGATCCGCCTCCTTTTCGGACTTGGATCTATTTATCCTAATACCTTGTTAGGGTCTTTTCGGATAGACTTCTCCATGATCTTTATGGGAGTTGATTGCTTTTCGTCGTGAGTCTTGATCCTTCATATTGATTTTAGGAATAATGCTCTTCACATCACTTTGGATCTTTAGCAATAATATGGAATCCTCATGCCTTGTTAGGGCCTTTTTGGACTCGCCAATCTTCGCGCCCCGCTTCATAAGTTATGCCTTGGCTATGAACTCTTATCATTACCGAGCAACTTTTAAACGATCTTGGGCTAGAAGCTAAGTAACTTTTCAAATCGTACGACCTTACTTATTGCAGATAAATTATTAGCTAGTGATGGGAGAATAGTCAAATAGTTACACCAAGTGAGCTTGCGCAAGAATACCGACTTATAATTGACTCTATCATTTCTCGTTCTCCACAATTTAAAATCTCAAGTAATGAGACTCGTGGATGCTTAGCCTAATAAACCGATTAAGTTCTATATGGTTAAGGATACTAGCTAGAATAAAATCGGATAAGTCTATTCGGGTTGAGTCAAAATAATCGCTACGGGCCTAATATGTCAAAGATTTCAAAAATAGCTACACCATTTCATTAATATTTTTGACTCTATTGCGGGATATGTACATATGAAAGCAACGATAAAAATTTAAAAATTACGACTAAATGGCCAAAGTTAATAAAAAATTTGAAAAATGTTGAAAGAGATGATTTTTCGGTTAAATGAAGGCATTTTCATGGAAAAGTCCACTTAAAACTTCGATAGAAGTCCCCCTACACTTAAGATAAACATTGTCCTCAATGTTTAAGCATGTGGGAAAAGTCTCCCCTACACTTATGACATTGTGCACGTTGGTTAAATCAAGTTAAGGAAGAGACGACTAACGTGATCAATTTCAAATGTGAGTATGAAGAAATTTGAGTCACGATAGTTGAGAGATAGAACCGGATTTCGGATAACACGGGAGCACGGTTTCTTCGAAGGTTCCAAAAGTGCATTCATCCCTGTAATTGATGAGACTGCTTTTATACATAGTCTCATCTTCCAAATAGGGCTTAAAATGCATTAAATATCATCAAAATACCCAAATATATGCTTGTGTTTGTTGCTTGTGTATTTTAGGTACGGATATTGAGATAATGACAAAAGATCACAAGAATCATACAAAAACGAACACGAGAAACGAAGCCGCACAATGAACCAAGCCCTAGTAAAGACTTTCCCAAGATCAACCCTTGAAGATTTGAAGAATTATGAAGAAGGGTCCTCCAATTATGAAGAATTGACACTTTATACCCTTGTATCCTCATAATTACAAGTTTGGTCCCTAAAGTTTGTCAAAATTACAAAAAGGGCCCTTAACTTTGAAGAATTGGCAAGTTTAGCCCCTCAACAAAGCTAAATTGTCAACCAATATCATCCACAAAGTCAAATACATCATAAAGTCCTTCAAAGTACAAGAAATGACAAGTTTGGTCCTTTGAAAAATCCAAAATTACACAAAGGACCCTCAACTTTCAACATTTGGCAAAAATGGTCCCTCATTCATCAAGACTTGGCAATTTCAGTCCTCCAAATCATCAATATTGCAAGTCTAGACCATTATCATTGAAGAAAATACCAAACCAGCCCTTGAAGAATTCAATTATGGCAAGAAATACCCCTGATTACACTTTGTGAAAGTTTTTGGGCCAAAAATGAAAAAGGGTAAAAGTTGACAAAGCTAGTTATGGCGTTGATAGAAGTTTGGATTGAATTTGACAAGTTTCTGAAAGATGGGGGTGTTAAGCTGGCAGACAAAGAAGAAACCTAGACCAATAGTGGGGAGACACGTGCCCCACTCACCCAAAACAACCAATCACCACACACCATTTCTCCACCTCAGCTTTCCACTTAACCAGATTATAACTAATTAATATTAGTTACAACAACACGCGCTAAACACCCCATTTAAACCTTAATCTGGATCAAAACATGCACTATTCATCATAAGAACAAATTTGGGTTTTCTTAATCCGTTTGTAATTAGCACCCAGTAACCTCCAGAATTATAATTAGGGTCTCCCTAATCACAACCAAACTCACAAACAGCTTGCCACATCATTCCTTTGTCACATGTTTTACCCTGCTTTCTACCCCTTGGAGAAGATGACAAAACAGGAAAGCCATCCAACGCCCCACATCCTTGCTTCAAACTTAAGCTTATTATGGGCCATTGATCAAATTCTACACTTGCCAACTCACATATACAGCCAAGAAGACATCACATGATCTTGAAGATATTCAAATCCCAAGGGCACATTAGGAACTTCATGTATTAGGGTTTTACTTATTTCTTCAGCTTTCTAGGACATGTAAGGCTATATATAAAGCCCTTAGGTCTCATTGAGACGTTTGCTTTTGGTTTTTCCTTTGTTCAAACACTTGTAAATCCTCTTTCTGATTAATGAATTTGAGTTAAGTGCTTTGAAGAAAGACCAAGTGCTATCTTTATTCTGCTTGTTTATGTTCTTAGTTTACTGCTTTTGAAGTTTAAAACCTGTTTTCAAAAGAGGAGTGTGCACAAGTTTGCATATTTTCCTCATTTTCTTGATATTTTCCTAAGTCTTGTTCCAATCTTGGAATTCTTGGGCTATAGGGCTGATCATAGCATCCTAACTGAGTTGGTTAAGGTGTGGTGAGGCTTATAACTTGGGGATAATCAAGTGTGGGGTAACAAGTTTGCATTAATCAAGTTTTTCCCAAGTTTCTGATTTTCATGTTATTGTGCTTAACCCTTGTTCAATCTTAGCAGGCTTTTTGTGGAAGCTTGTGCTTGTTCTTGCTAGCACATAAGCTCAAAATTCGTGGGTGTGGATGTACATCCATGAGGTTTGCATACTTAATCTCCAAATCTGCTTAAATTGTGATTTTTGGTGATATTTGTATGAAACTGCTGTTCTTGTGGATTTTGTGGCTTGTTCTTGCTTGAATCTGTTTATTAGACTTGTTTTAGTGTTAATTGATGCTTGGTTGGCCTGAAATCTTGTTTTGCTTTTGAAAATTTTGATTTGAAAAAGTTAAAGGGGTGTTTGGGTCTACTGGTTTATGCTTTTTATGCTTGTAATCTGTTTTCGTGTTAAGGGAAAGTGTTGTTTATGCTTTGTATCTGCTATACCTTTGTTTGAGAGTGTTTTGCTGCAAGTTTTTGGGTTTGAACACTTGAATCAATCAATCTGCTATATAGGCCTTGTTTCTACTTGTTTTGACCTAGGATTTTGGGAACACTTAGTGTGTATGCATGCTTAGGGATAAAAGTGGTTTAAACAAAGTTAATATAATCTGTTTGAAAGATTTGAGGTGTTGAAATTGGCTTGTGTGTCAAATACACCAGCAAAAGTAGAAAACTTCATGTGTTAGTGTTCATCAGTAACTTTCATTGCTTGAATCTTGCTTAATTGTTTGAACCAGTGCATGAAACCTGTTTAGACTTGCTTATTGGAGTTTATTATAGCTTTTGTGTGCATTTGGTTGAATTTGGCTGGTTGATTTGTGCTAAAACTGCTCTTGAATGCTAAACTGCTTATTGTTCATGTCTGTGCAATGTCTGGTGATTAATTGATTAAACTGTATCAATTGGGTGTTAGTGATTGTGTTATTTTGTTTGTGATTGACTCCTTTTGATCCAAAGATCAATTGGGTGCCTTTGTGAAATCTGAATCCAAGAAAAAGTCACTAAAGACAAAAAGTCAAAATAGTCAAGCAGTGGAAAAAGTTTCTACTGCTCAACATCCAAAACTAGCCCCTGCTAGTGCAATTTTGTCACCAGCTTATCAATAAGCTATTCTAGCTTATTCTGACTTGCAACAACTTATTTTTTGTAATAGATCTTCATTATTTGACCCATTTAAGTGAACTGGAGCTTATGAGACTTTGACTTTGACTTTTTACTAGAAAACCAACTTGTTTGACTTTTAACATAAGTGCTTATTTGATTTTCCAGCTTATTGAGTGTGCTTATTTGAAAGGTCTTTGGTTTTTAAGCTTAGTTTTGTCAAAAGAAACATTTTGCAACTTGAATCAGCTTCTGAGGTGGTCTAGATCATAAAAACGACTACTTTGTCGTTTTGTGAATAAGTTCGTGACTTGTTTCTGGCTTATTTAGTGAGCTTATTTGAAATTTCTTTTTGCAAAAGTCTTTGTTAGGTCAAAAGAAGGTTGTGTGTTAAATTTTAGCTTATCGCATCAGCTTATGGCTTAATGGGCCAAAAAGCCCATTAAGAATAAGCTGCTTATTATAAGTTAGCTTATTTCACATTTTCAGCTTTTGGGCCTTTGGAAAACGTTGTTTAAAATCAAATTTTGAGTCAACCTGTGCTTTTTGAGCTTAATTTGAACACTTTTTCTTATTGGGCCTTAATTAAGCCCAATAAGGGACTGTTTTGGGTTTGGCCCATTTTTCTAAGCCCAATAGGGGTATTTAGGTAATTTCACTTTCATTTCTGAGTTATTTAGGTTAAATTAAGCTAGTTTGCAAGTTTTTAGAATTTTTTATAATTTTTGGATTTTTAATATTATTTTAATATTATTTTATTATTAAAAATTAAAAGTCTGATTTTCTAGGTTTTTATATTTTTCCTAGGTTCTAAATACTTAATTAGGATTTTTGCAACTTTCCAAATATTTTCTAGGTCTTTTAATTATTTTCTATAATTAATTTAAGATTTAATTGATTTTAGGAGTTTTTAATTGTTTAAAAATAGTTTTAATTGGTTTTAAAATTTTGAAAAATAGTTTTTAGCTTAATTAGAGTATTTTTGAGGTTTACAAACTTGAAAATCTTGTTTAGGGCTTTTTAATAATTAATTTTGATTTTTAGGGCTTTAATTAGCATTAAAAAGTCATTATCTAATTAATTAAAAGGTTTTTGCAAGTTTTGATTTTTTGTAAACTCTTAGAATATTATTAGGGATTTTTTTGGTGATTTTTAGAAATTTTTTGGTTTAAATTTTAATTTTTGTCGTTTTTACGTTTCTACGTCTTAACTTTCTAGTAGTGTTTTTGTCTATTTTTCTGACTTAGCTTAATCCGTCTTCATAACCGTCATTCTCTTCTAATCCTCTTTCTATTCTTCTTTCTCAAATATAATCACAAATTAATCCATATCAATACACACATAACACACTAGCCTCCTTGAGAACGAACTTAATTGGGTCATTCACACACGGTTTTCCTAAATCGTCGTGCTCACTTGCCCTATTTATTGCTCTTTTCCTAAAGGGTGGTAAAAACTCAACTATCATTTTGGCACCGCTTCCGGGGAGGCGTGTTGTGTTTTGATTTGGCATTGTTGTTTTTATACTAACCATAATTAGTATTTGTATTAGTAGCACCCTACTAATACGTATTATCGTTTTTTGGTTTTTGTGTGAATATTATTACTATATTGTATACGTAGAACAATAAATACACAAGTACTCCAAATACGTGAGAAATCACAACCTTGACTTGGGAGGTCATTACCCAATCATTGTATTCGAATCTCAAACCAAAGAAAAAAGGCAAAAATAGATAAATACTTTCGTGAAGCTTAATCTTGAAAATACAAACTATAAGGTGGGTATAAGGCGGATATTATAAAATATATCCTAAGGAAAAAGGCTCTTAAGTGCTTCGCGCCGCCTCGTTTCCCCGCTTGCTTGTGAGTATTTGATTGTGAGAGTGAATCGAGGGTTTTGCCGCCCAAAGTATTACTAAGTATCATATATATTTTCTTGGTTTCTATTGATTAAACCCTCTTGAACGATTTGGTATTCCACCATCGTTCTAAAGTCATCAAAGGCGTTCACTCCACGTGATCGTTTTCATTCCTTGAGGCTTCGTTAATCAAGAGATTTGATTAAGGAGGAGATTTGTAGATTTTTGTCTACTTAATACATTTCACCAAACTCCAAAAAGGTTAATACAATCAAAAACCACAAAAAAAATTGAAAAATACAAAATACAAAAAAGAATCTTCTTTGCTCATCCCCTCGTTGTACGTGACGTTTATGCTAACTCGAAATCAAGCAAGACGTGCACGTAAACGAAAGAACAAAACTCCCACTCCCAACAATTCTAGTGAGGAGTCTCCTATTGACGAACCCATTGTAAGAGAAGCACCAACCATGGCGAATCGAACTATGATGTAGTTACTTCAAGCACCCACCGAGGGTTATGGAGAGGCTATTGTGATTCTCGCTATCCTTGCGGAGAATTTTGAGGTTAAGACGGGTTTGTTGTCCATGATTCAAAACAACAAATTCCGTGGTGATGAGAAGGACAATCCTCACAACCATATCCGCCAATTCAATCGTCTTACCGCTACTTGCAAGTTTAAGGATGTCTCTAACGACTCGATTAAGATGATACTTTTTCCGTATTCCTTAGCGGGGCCCGCAAAAATTTGGTTAGAGAAAGAGCCACCCAATTCTATATTGACGTGGAAGGATCTCGTGTCTAAGTTTGTGAACCAATTTTTTCCGCCCTCTAAGACTACGCACTTGAAAAACGAGATTTCAAAGTTTTCACAAGAATTTAATGAAAGTTTTTCAACGGCTTGGAATAGGTTTAAGGAAATGTTACATGAATGTCCTCATCACGGTTTTTCCGATTTGCATCAAATTGACACGTTTTACAATGGACTTAATGATCATGAAAGGGATTATTTGAATGCCGCCGCGGGTGGTAATTTTTTGTGTAAAACGGTTGAGGAAGCTTTGGTGATAACTGAAAATAGATCTAAGGTGTATAGTCCTCGTAGCAGGTCTAGTGTTCGTAAGGCTTCGTCTTCGGCTTCACCTTCTTTGTCTAATACCATCGATGCTTGCCAAATTCAGGCAAACTTGGAAAACAAGATTTTTGATAAGTTGAAAGGACTTTTGATTGAGTTTAAAGTTGGTGAACCAAGTGCTCCCGCCACGGCTAAAGCGGTTGAGGTTTCTTGCATGTATTGTGGTGGAGGTCATGATTTCTCCGAGTGCATTACCAACGGTGGTAACACTTCGAGTGCCTTCGCGGCCACGGGAAATTACAACCAAAACGGTCAAGTTTCCCGCTCTAATCAAATGACTCCACCGGGTTTTGGATCAAATCAAAATGCTAACAACTATCGCAACAATCAAGTTGGTTTTAAGAACAATTACAACAAGGGAAACTATGGGAATCAAGGGGCTAATAATCAAGTTTCAAACAAAAATGATTTTCAAAATAACAACAAAAGTTTGCAAACATTGAAAGATCTTCCAAGTGAGTTTGTTGAATATGCTAGTGGTAATGATGCTAGGTTTGACAACATACAAAGAGAAATCATTAGCCTAAGATCCGAGTTTAAAAACGACTTGAAGAAAGAGTTGAAAAATGAGTTAGCCAATGAACTTAAAATACACACCAACAAGATGGAAGGAAATGTCACTAGGTTGCAACAAAACCAACAAAAAATGGAACAAGGGCAACATGAGATTAAACAAGAGATGCTTAAGGCCGAGAAAAGGCAAACCGAAGCCGTATTGAGGCAATCTAATTTTAAAGATAAAATCTCGTCTATGTTTGAGGCAATAATGTGTAAACCGTCGTCAAGTGGTCTTCATAGTAACACCATATCCAACCCTAAGGGTGAGATGAAAGTGATTACCACACGTAGTGGTAAGACACTTAAGGAGCCGATTCCTCAACCAATTGCTCCTACGGAGGAAGCAATTGAGGAAGAACCCGAGGTGGTGGTCCAAAAGGAGCATGTCCCAATCCCACGAAGTACCGCTCATACCACACCTACGGTTGACCCATTACCATCATTGGAAGCCGAGATTCCAAAGGCTATGCCTACTATGCCTCAACCCACACCACCTTTGCCCTATCCATCGAGACTTAGGAAGGAGAAACGTCAAGAGCGCGACAATTACCAATTTGAGCTTTTTATGAAAATGTTTCGTGATTTGCACCTTAATGTGAGTTTCGCCGATGCTTTGGTCATGATGCCTCGATTTGCCGCTAACTTTAAGAGTATGTTGAACAACAAGGAGAAATTGCACCAATTGTCTAGTTGTTCGTCGGTTTATCTTAATCGCATACCTCAAAAAGTCGGTGATCCCGGTAAATTTTTGATCCCTTGTGCAATCCAAGACATGGAAGAATGCTTCTCCTTGGCCGATCTTGGTGCTAGCATTAACTTGATGCCACTTGCAATCTTCAAGTCGCTCAATCTTCCAAATCTTACTCCTTCACTAATGTCTATCGAGTTGGCTGACCATTCCACAATTCCCGCATGTGGTTTGGCGGAAGACGTTTTTGTGAAAGTGGGGAAGTTCTACTATCCCGTAGACTTCATTGTTGTTGATATCCCCACGGATCCTCAACTTCCTCTCATTTTAGGTCGTTCGTTTTTAGATACGTCTATGGCTTTGATCGATGTGCATGCTAGAAAGATCACCTTACGTTTCAACGACGAGGTACTTGTTATAAACGCAACTCAAAACTCTCAAATTTCTCATGTTTATTCCGTTGCAACCATAAACCTCGTTGATATGATTGACGTGGTTTGCGAGGACTTTTCACAAGAAGTTCTAGGTTTTGGTGATGAAGAAACTAGTGGCAATCCCACTATGTTGGATCCAATTCTTGATAATTCGACACCAACCTTCACTCCATTTGAAGGTGGTGGTTTTACGTTGGAAGAATGCAATGTTCCACGTACTTGTGACGAAGACCTCGACAACGATGAGGACTTCTCGATTATCAAGGATTTTCTTAACGATTTCCCATTTCCTCCACCCGAGGAGGTTATGAGTATCGAGCCCAAATCTTCACTTGAGGAACCACCTATTCTCGAGTTGAAAGATTTACCTCCTCACCTCGAATATGTCTATTTGGAGGAGGACGACAAGTTGCCGGTTATTATTGCGAAGGATCTTTCGAATGATAAAAAAACCGCACTTGTCAATGTTCTAAAGGCTCACAAAGGGGCGATTGCGTGGATGTTATCCGACATTAAGGGGATCGATCCCAAGTTTTGTACCCACAAAATCTTAATGGAGGAAGATTTCAAGCCAACAATCCAAAGTCAAAGGAGGGTGAATCCTAAAATCCACGACGTCATCAAAAAGGAGGTCCTTAAACTCCTTGACGCGGGAATGATTTACCCTATTTCCGATAGCCCTTGGGTGAGTCCTATCCATTGTGTCCCTAAAAAGGGAGGGATGACCGTTGTGCCAAACGATGCCAACGAGTTGATTCCCACTAGACTCGTGACCGGATGGAGAGTGTGCATTGACTATCGAAAGTTGAATGAAGCCACTCGAAAAGACCATTTTCCTTTGCCCTTCATGGACCAAATGTTGGAGCGTCTTGCGGGAAACGATTTCTATTGCTTTTTAGATGGTTTTTCCGGTTACTTCCAAATTCCCATCGATCCTCGTGATCAAGAAAAAACTACGTTTACGTGTCCATATAGAACGTTTGCCTATCGTAGAATGCCATTTGGACTTTGCAATGCACCGGGAACTTTTCAACGATGCATGATGGCTATTTTTCATGATATGATCGAGAAGACGATGGAAGTCTTCATGGATGACTTTTCCGTGTTTGGAGATTCCTTTACTTCGTGTTTGTCGAACCTTGAGAGAATGTTAAAACGTTGTGAGGAAACCAACCTTGTGCTCAATTGGGAAAAGTGTCATTTTATGGTTAAAAGTGGAATCGTCTTAGGGCACAAGGTCTCGAAAGCGGGGATTGAGGTAGATCAAGCTAAGGTAGACGTCATCGCCAAATTACCTCATCCCAAAACCGTCAAGGGAGTTAGGAGTTTCCTAGGCCACGCGGGCTTTTATCGACGATTCATCAAGGATTTCTCGAAGATTTCTCGACCCATTACACATCTTCTTGAAAAAGAGGCACGTTTTGTCTTTGACGAAGATTGTGTACGAGCCTTTGAGATCCTTAAGAGGAAACTTACCGAAGCTCCCATTCTTGTTGCTCCCAATTGGAACCTCCCCTTTGAACTTATGTGTGATGCAAGTGATTACGCTATTGGGGCCGTTTTGGGGCAACGTCATGATAAGCACTTCTTGCCTATTCACTATGCTAGAAAGACGATGACCGAGGCTCAACTTAAATACACTACAACGGAAAAGGAGTTCCTTGCCGTGGTGTATGCATTTGAGAAATTCCGACCTTATCTCGTCTTGACGAAATGCATAGTGTATACGGACCATTAGGCTATTAAGTATCTCATGGCAAAGCAAGATGCTAAGCCGAGATTACTTTGTTGGATTCTCCTCCTTCAAGAATTTGATCACACCATCGTTGACAAAAAAGGAGCCGAGAATCTAGCGGCCGATCATCTCTCTCGTTTGGAAGATCCTCACCAAAGTGTTTACGAGCCTAAGGAAATCACCGAAACATTTCCGCTCGAGACACTTGGTTTAGTGAATTCTAAGCTTGATTCTTCTACCCCATGGTTTGCGGATTTCGCAAATTACCATGCGGGTAACTTCATCGTTAAGGGTATGACGACTCAAGAAAAACGAAAATTCTTTCGTGACGTCAGGTTCTACTTTTGGAACGACCCTTACTTGTTTCGAACTTGTGCGGATCAAATCATCCGACGTTGTGTTTTTGGCACCGAAGCTTCTAACATCCTTAGAGCTTGCCATGAGGGACCCACGGGTGGTCACCACGGTGCTAATCTCACGGCTAAGAAGGTGTTTGATGCCGGCTTCTTTTGGCCTACTATTTACCGAGATGCACAAATTCTTGTGAAGTCTTGTGATGCATGCCAACGACAAGGAAAAGCCTCACAAAAAGATGAAATGCCACAAAATATCATTCAAGTATGTGAGATCTTTGACGTTTGGGGTATAGACTTTATGGGGCCGTTCCCATCATCTCGTGGTAATAAGTACATCCTTGTTGCGGTTGACTACCTATCTAAGTGGGTGGAGGCGAATGCCTTGCCCACTAATGATGCTCATGTGGTAGTTAAGTTCTTGAAAAGTTTGTTTGCTAGGTTTGGAACCCCTCGTGCGATCATAAGCGATCGTGGAACCCATTTTTGTAATGACCAATTCGAAAGGGTTCTAAGGAAATATGGGGTTACACATCGTCTTTCTACGGCTTATCACCCACAAACGAGTGGGCAAGTCGAGGTTTCAAACCGAGCATTGAAGAGGATCTTGGAGAGATCCGTAGGAGAAAACCGACAATCTTGGTCAGATAAGTTAGACGATGCTTTATGGGCCTTTAGGACCGCTCATAAGACACCCATTGGGTGCACTCCCTATAAGCTTGTGTATGGAAAGAATTGTCATTTGCCTATCGAGTTAGAACACAAGGCTTATTGGGCCCTAAAGCATTGTAATGATGACATGGAGACCGCGGGAAAACACCGGAAAATGCAATTAAATGAATTGGATGAATTGAGAGACATTGCTTATGAAAATTCATTGATTTACAAAGAGAAAACTAAAAAGTTGCATGATTCAAAAATTAAAAACCGGGGTTTTAACATTGGGGATCAAGTATTGCTTTTTAATTCAAGATTGAAATTTTTTTCCGGTAAATTGAAATCCCGTTGGTCCGGTCCATTCACCGTGACTCAAGTGTTTCCTTATGGGACCATCGAGCTAGCTCAAGATGATGGTCCTAACTTCAAGGTGAATGGACATAGGTTGAAGCAATACTTTGGTGGGGAAGTTCCATCCTTGAACTACCTCGACCAAGTCACCTTCCCCAATGATAATTAGTATTGAGGGGATCGAGTCGAGCTCATGACTCGGTAATAAAAAACGAGGAGCCTCGTGGGGGAGTCCCATGCTTATCCTATGTACATATTATCTCTTTCTTAGTCTAATGTAGCTTACGTGTGGGGATTTGTGCCCTTCCAACCTTTGTTCCGTGGTTGTTTGTGATATGTGGTTTTTAGATCATGATCTTCACGATTGGAGCCTCTCGTGTTCGTTTTATGGGAGCACTCGATCGTTTGCTTTGGAGACATTTCTCAATATCTATGATATATCCTTTTGATGTTCTAACCTTAGGTTTTTAGCACACTTCATAAACGGCTATTTACTTATTGGTTACACCCTTTCCATGCTAGATTAGGCATTCGACTACGTCTTTAGTATGGGGGTGTTTGTACCCCTAGACTCGAAACATTGAGGACAATGTTTAACTTTAGTATGGGGGGGTGAATAGATACTTGCCTTGCCAAACCTTCACGCTTTCCAAAGTTTATCGTTTTGTTATCGTTTTGTTGCAAAATAAGGCTAAAAATGGCCAAATTTTAAATTTTTCTCATGTTTTATAAGTGTTTGAAGACACGAATGTAGATTTTCCGATGGCGAGAATAAGAGTAATTTTTGACTCGACCATGCGTGTTGAGCACTTAGCTTTGATTCCATAACTACACATTAGGCTAAGTCTCTTAAATGAGGACGAGAAATGATAGAGTTAATTATAAGTTACTATGCTAAACATAGAATACTCGTATTCTTTCAAAAACTCATGTGTTCTCGTTGTTTGCTTATTCTCCCTTCGCATGTAAATATTTTTGCTTAATAAATATTGACTTAGCGGTTTAGTTGGGATTGTTGGGTTTCTAGTCTTTTCTAGTAGCTTCCGTGTAATTAAATTGGGAAGACATTAAGGTATCGCCAGCGTCACGGTTTTGAAGTATTGGCACCCGAATAATCGAAAGCTTCACCCAATAATAAGATTTCAAGTGCTCACCTAAATCAAGCAAACAATTTGAAGCCCCACAAGGCCTAAAATCTATGCAAAAATTGAAAGTGAATCAAGCCTTAATCTTCGAAGCTTTAAAGATCCAAAATTCGCCTTAGCGTGAGGATATACGTCTTTGGCTAATAAAATCACCGATGAGGCGGATAATAAAAGGCAAGGCAAGACCGAAGTCATAATAAAAGCTTCATGGCGAAGTTGAATAAAAGATGGAGGTAAACCAAAGATAATAAGGCCCTTCCGTTAGGGGGCGTATAAAAGTCTTGGTAATAAGTCTCATGTTCAAAACCGTTATAAAACCGTGTTTATCGATTCTTCTTGTCAACTTAATTTTTTAACATCGTCGTCTATTAGGAGGGGTTATTGATTTGATGGTCTTAGTTACACCGTTAGGACTCTATTTTTAGACCTAAATCTCTATTATCGCATAAGTCAAACAATGTATCCTCGTGAAACATTCAAGACAAAATAAAATATAAGAGATACAACTTAGGAATAATGGGAGGATTAGTACGTGATTAGGGCATATGAGTAGTGTTAGCATTACTAACTTATAATGACAATGATCTCGTTGCACGCTTAGCATGGAATTGGGGTGAAAATCGAGGACGATGAAATTATTTCTAACGAAGCATTCACGTGTTCTTATTCTATGAACCTAAACGTCCCATTTTGCGATGAAAATCATACATTATGTCTATAACACAAGTAGTAGTAATAGTAGTAGAGTAGCTAGTTTATCATTTCAATAAAGCGAATAAAATTAAATTTTGGAAATGCTTTGATACTTAATTCTAGCATTGCGTGAGGGCACGACAATGGTTTAGTATGGGGGAGTGATAAGACTGCTTTTATACATAGTCTCATCTTCCAAATAGGGCTTAAAATGCATTAAATATCATCAAAATACCCAAATATATGCTTGTGTTTGTTGCTTGTGTATTTTAGGTACGGATATTGAGATAATGACAAAAGATCACAAGAATCATACAAAAACGAACACGGGAAACGAAGCCGCACAATGAACCAAGCCCTAGTAAAGACTTTCCCAAGATCAACCCTTGAAGATTTGAAGAATTATGAAGAAGGGTCCTCCAATTATGAAGAATTGACACTTTATACCCTTGTATCCTCATAATTACAAGTTTGGTCCCTAAAGTTTGTCAAAATTACAAAAAGGGCCCTTAACTTTGAAGAATTGGCAAGTTTAGCCCCTAAACAAAGCTAAATTGTCAACCAATATCATCCACAAAGTCAAATACATCATAAAGTCCTTCAAAGTACAAGAAATGACAAGTTTGGTCCTTTGAAAAATCCAAAATTACACAAAGGACCCTCAACTTTCAACATTTGGCAAAAATGGTCCCTCATTCATCAAGACTTGGCAATTTCAGTCCTCCAAATCATCAATATTGCAAGTCTAGACCATTATCATTGAAAAAAATATCAAACCAGCCCTTGAAGAATTCAATTATGGCAAGAAATACCCCTGATTACACTTTGTGAAAGTTTTTGGGCCAAAAATGAAAAAGGGTAAAAGTTGACAAAGCTAGTTATGGCGTTGATAGAAGTTTGGATTGAATTTGACAAGTTTCTGAAAGATGGGGGTGTTAAGCTGGCAGACAAAGAAGAAACCTAGACCAATAGTGGGGAGACACGTGCCCCACTCACCCAAAACAACCAATCACCACACACCATTTCTCCACCTCAGCTTTCCACTTAACCAGATTATAACTAATTAATATTAGTTACAAAAAAACGCGCTAAACACCCCATTCAAACCTTAATCTGGATCAAAACATGCACTATTCATCATAAGAACAAATTTGGGTTTTCTTAATCCGTTTGTAATTAGCACCCAGTAACCTCTAGAATTATAATTAGGGTCTCCCTAATCACAACCAAACTCACAAACAGCTTGCCACATCATTCCTTTGTCACATGTTTTACCCTGCTTTCTACCCCTTGGAGAAGATGACAAAACAGGACAGCCATCCAACGCCCCACATCCTTGCTTCAAACTTAAGCTTATTATGGGCCATTGATCAAATTCTACATTTGCCAACTCACATATACAGCCAAGAAGACATCACATGATCTTGAAGATATTCAAATCCCAAGGGCACATTAGGAACTTCATGTATTAGGGTTTTACTTATTTCTTCAGCTTTCTAGGACATGTAAGGCTATATATAAAGCCCTTAGGTCTCATTGAGACGTTTTCTTTTGGTTTTTCCTTTGTTCAAACACTTGTAAATCCTCTTTCTGATTAATGAATTTGTGTTAAGTGCTTTGAAGAAAGACCAAGTGCCATCTTTATTCTGCTTGTTTATGTTCTTAGTTTACTGCTTTTGAAGTTTAAAACCTGTTTTCAAAAGAGGAGTGTGCACAAGTTTGCATATTTTCCTCATTTTCTTGATATTTTGCTAAGTCTTGTTCCAATCTTGGAATTCTTGGGCTATAGGGCTGATCATAGCATCCTAACTGAGTTGGTTAAGGTGTGGTGAGGCTTATAACTTGGGGATAATCAAGTGTGGGGTAACAAGTTTGCATTAATCAAGTTTTTCCCAAGTTTCTAATTTTCATGTTATTGTGCTTAACCCTTGTTCAATCTTAGCAGGCTTTTTGTGGAAGCTTGTGCTTGTTCTTGCTAGCACATAAGCTCAAAATTCGTGGATGTGGATGTACATCCATGAGGTTTGCATACTTAATCTCCAAATCTGCTTAAATTGTGATTTTTGGTGATATTTGTATGAAACTGTTGTTCTTGTGGATTTTGTGGCTTGTTCTTGCTTGAATCTGTTTATTAGACTTGTTTTAGTGTTAATTGATGCTTGGTTGGCCTGAAATCTTGTTTTGCTTTTGAAAATTTTGATTTGAAAAAGTTAAAGGGGTGTTTGGGTCTACTTGTTTATGCTTGTAATCTGTCTTTGTGTTAAGGGAAAGTGTTGTTTATGCTTTGTATCTGCTATACCTTTGTTTGAGAGTGTTTTGCTGCAAGTTTTTGGGTTTGAACACTTGAATCAATCAATCTGCTATATAGGCCTTGTTTCTGCTTGTTTTGACCTAGGATTTTGGGAACACTTAGTGTGTATGCATGCTTAGGGATAAAAGTGGTTTAAACAAAGTTAATATAATCTGTTTGAAAGATTTGAGGTGTTGAAATTGGCTTGTGTGTCAAATACATCAGCAAAAGTAGAAAACTGCATGTGTTAGTGTTCATCAGTAACTTTCCTTGCTTGAATCTTGCTTAATTCTTTGAACCAATGCATGAAACCTGTTTAGACTTGCTTATTGGAGTTTATTATAGCTTTTGTGTGCATTTGGTTGAATTTGGCTGGTTGATTTGTGCTAAAACTGCTCTTGAATGCTAAACTGCTTATTGTTCATGTCTGTGCAATGTCTGGTGATTAATTGATTAAACTGTATCAATTGGGTGTTAGTGATTGTGTTATTTTGTTTGTGATTGACTCCTTTTGATCCAAAGATCAATTGGGTGCCTTTGTGAAATCTGAATCCAAGAAAAAGTCACTAAAGACAAAAAGTCAAAATAGTCAAGCAGTAGAAAAAGTTTCCACTGCTCAACATCCAAAACTAGCCCCTGCTAGTGCAATTTTGTCATCAGCTTATCAATAAGCTATTCTAGCTTATTCTGACTTGCAACAACTTATTTTTTGTAATAGATCTTCATTATTTGACCCATTTAAGTGAACTGGAGCTTATGAGACTTTGACTTTGACTTTTTACTAGAAAACCAACTTGTTTGACTTTTAACATAAGTGCTTATTTGATTTTCCAGCTTATTGAGTGTGCTTATTTGAAAGGTCTTTGGTTTTTAAGCTTAGTTTTGTCAAAAGAAACATTTTGCAACTTGAATCAACTTCTGAGGTGGTCTAGATCATAAAAACGACTATTTTGTCGTTTTGTGAATAAGTTTGTGACTTGTTTCTGGCTTATTTAGTGGGCTTATTTGAAATTTCTTTTTGCAAAAGTCTTTGTTAGGTCAAAAGAAGGTTGTGTGTTAAATTTTAGCTTATGGCATCAGCTTATGGCTTAATGGACCAAAAAGCCCATTAAGAATAAGCTGCTTATTATAAGTTAGCTTATTTCACATTTTCAGCTTTTGGGCCTTTGGAAAAAGTTGTTTAAAATCAAATTTTGAGTCAACCTGTGCTTTTTGAGCTTAATTTGAACACTTTTTCTTATTGGGCCTTAATTAAGCCCAATAAGGGACTGTTTTGGGTTTGGCCCATTTTTCTAAGCCCAATAGGGGTATTTAGGTAATTTCACTTTCATTTCTGAGTTATTTAGGTTAAATTAAGCTAGTTTGCAAGTTTTTAGAATTTTTTATAATTTTTGGATTTTTAATATTATTTTAATATTATTTTATTATTAAAAATTAAAAGTCTGATTTTCTAGGTTTTTATATTTTTCCTAGGTTCTAAATACTTAATTAGGATTTTTGCAACTTTCCAAATATTTTCTAGGTCTTTTAATTATTTTCTATAATTAATTTAAGATTTAATTGATTTTAGGAGTTTTTAATTGTTTAAAAATATTTTTAATTGGTTTTAAAATTTCGAAAAATAGTTTTTAGCTTAATTAGAGTATTTTTGAGGTTTACAAACTTGAAAATCTTGTTTAGGGCTTTTTAATAATTAATTTTGATTTTTAGGGCTTTAATTAGCATTAAAAAGTCATTATCTAATTAATTAAAAGGTTTTTGCAAGTTTTGATTTTTTGTAAACTCTTAGAATATTATTAGGGATTTTTTGGTGATTTTTAGAAATTTTTTGGTTTAAATTTTAATTTTTTTCGTTTTTACGTTTCTACGTCTTAACTTTCTAGTAGTGTTTTTGTCTATTTTTCTGACTTAGCTTAATCCGTCTTCATAACCGTCATTCTCTTCTAATCCTCTTTCTATTCTTCTTTCTCAGATATAATCACAAATTAATCCATATCAATACACACATAGCACACTAGCCTCCTTGAGAACGAACTTAATTGGGTCATTCACACACGGTTTTCCTAAATCGTCGTGCTCACTTGCCCTATTTATTGCTCTTTTCCTAAAGGGTGGTAAAAACTCAACTATCAATAATCACATCACCACCAAAGACAAACACCTATATAGGCCCCCCTACACTTAGGAGGTTAAAACGAAAAGGGATAGATACTCGGGCTGCCTCCCGAGGAGCGCTTGTTTTTGATAACCGAGTCACGAGCCTGACTCGACCCAAAATTAGTTCATGGGGAACGTGGTGAGGGATGGAATCATCTCATGAGTGATGTCCTCACCAAAGTACAACTTCACTCGTTGGCCATTCACCTTAAAATTAGGTCCATTAGGTTGAGCGAGCTCGAGAGTACCATATGGAAAAATTTGGGCAATGGTGAATGGGCCGGACCAACGAGATTTCAGCTTGCCCGAAAAGATTTTTAACCGAGAGTTAAAAAGTAAAACTTTGTCTCCAACTTGGAACTCTCGGTTTTTAAACTTAGAGTCGTGAATGAGCTTAGTCTTCTCCTTATAGATTAAAGAATTTTCATAAGCCTCATTACGGAGTTCATTGAGCTCATTGAGTTGGATCTTGCGTAGGTCACCGGCTTTGTTGATATCAAAATTAGCCCACTTCAAGGCCCAGTAAGCCTTGTGCTCCAACTCAATGGGGAGGTGGCATGCTTTCCCGTACACGAGAGGATATGGTGTACAACCAATCGGAGTCTTGTATGCGGTACGAAAAGCCCACAGAGCATCATCAAGTTTATCGGCCCATGAGGCACGATGCTCTCCCACGGTTCTTTCAAGAATTCGCTTTAATCCTCGGTTGGATATTTCATCCTGGCCATTAGTTTGTGGGTGGTAGGCGGTGGAAAGACGATGATTTACACCGTACTTAGCCATGACTCTAGCAAATTGGTCATTACAAAAATGAGTCCCGCGATCACTAATAATGGCACGAGGCACACCGAATCTAGCGAATAGCGATTTCAAAAAGTTACAAACCACCCTTGCGTCATTAGTAGGTAAAGCTTTGGCTTCAACCCACTTTGAAACGTAGTCCACGGCTACAAGGATGTATTTGTTTCATTTAGAGGAAGGGAATGGCCCCATAAAGTCGATACCCCAAACATCAAAGAGTTCACATTCTTGTATGAAATTCTGAGGCATCTCATCTTTATGTGTGATCTTGCCTTGTTTTTGGCAAGCATCACATCGTTTAACCATCTCGTGAGCATCACGGTAAATGGTGGGCCAATAAAATCCCGAGTCAAACACTTTTTTGGCGGTGTAGTTGGGACCAAAGTGATCACCGGTGGGTCCTTTGTATCAAGCGTCAAGGATTTCTAAAGCTGCCGGTCCATCAACACATCAACGAATAATCAAATCAGCACATTGTTTGAATAGATACGGGTCATCCCAAAAGTAAGTCTTAATGTCTTTGAAGAACTTTTTCTTTTGCTGGGATGTTAGCCCGTCAACGAGAATTCCAACCGCCAAGTAGTTTGCAATGTCTGCAAACCACGGGGTTTCATCAAAAGTCGATTTGATAGACATTAAGGTCTCCAGGGGAAAAGAATCATTGATTTCTTTGTTCGGATGATCCCCTTGGTAAGGATCCTCAAGTCTACTGAGATGATCCGCGGTTAGGTTTTCAGCTCCTTTCTTATCGAGAATTTCGATTTTAAATTCTTGGAGTAGCAAAACCCAGCGAAGAAGTCTTGGTTTAGAATCTTGTTTAGTCAACAAGTACTTCAACGCGGAATGTTCGGTATAAAAGATTGTGGTGGAAAGGACAAGATAGGGGCGGAACTTTTCAAAGGCATAGACAACAGCTAAAAGCTCTTTTTCGGTTGTCGTGTAATGCAATTGGGCCCCCGTCATTGTCTTGCTAACATAGTGGATTGGTTGGAAGTGTTTATTCACTCTTTGGCCCAAAACCGCACCAATAGCGAAGTCGCTAGCATCGCACATCAACTCAAAGGGAAGATCCCAATTAGGGGTAACCAAGACGGGTGCCTTAGTAAGCTTATCCTTAAGAAGGTTGAAGGCTTCAATACACTCGTTGGAAAAGATAAAAGGAGTATCTTTCTCCAAGAGGTGGGTCATCGGGCGAGCGATTTGAGAAAAATCTTTGATGAGTCGACGGTAGAAGCCCGCATGACCAAGGAAAATTCTCACACCCTTCACGGTTGAAGGTGGAGGCAACTTAGCGATAGAATCGACTTTAGCACGGTCTACTTCAAGACCGGCTTTGGAGATCTTGTGTCCTAGCACGATGCCCTCTTTTACCATGAAATGGCATTTTTCCCAATTAAGAACAAGGCGAGTGTCTTCACACCGCTTAAGCATACGTTCTAAATTGGCAAGGCAAGCAGAGAAAGAATCGCCATAGACCGAGAAATCATCCATGAATACTTCCATAGTGTCTTCCACCATGTCATGGAAGATAGCCATCATACACCTTTGGAATGTCCCAGGAGCATTGCATAAACCAAAAGGCATGCGTTTGTAAGCAAATGTTCCGTAGGGACAAGTGAATGTGGTTTTTTCTTGGTCTTTGGGATCGATGGGAATTTGAAAATACCCGGAGAAACCGTCTAAAAAGCAGTAATAGTCATTACCAGCTAGACGCTCGAGCATTTTATCCATGAAAGGAAGAGGAAAGTGATCTTTTCTCGTGGCATCATTGAGCTTGCGATAATCAATACAAACTCTCCACCCAGTAATGAGACGAGTGGGAATCAACTCGTTGTGTTCATTGGAAACAACAGTTATTCCGCCCTTCTTGGGCACGCAATGGACATGACTTACCCAAGGCGAATCTGAAATAGGGTAAATCAAGCCGGCATTTAGAAGTTTGATAACCTCTTGTTTGATGACGTCATGAATTCAAGGATTAACCCTTCTTTGGCTCTGGATTGCGGGTTTAAAGTCATCTTCCATGAGAATCTTGTGAGTACAAAAGTTCGGATCAATTCTGCGGATATCGGAAATTTTCCAAGCAATTGCCTTCTTATGATCTTTAAGCACGGCGATGAGGCTAGATTTCTCTTCTTCTTTCAAGTCCTTCACGATGATGACGGGCGACTTCTTATCTTCTTCAAGGAACACGTACTTGAGATGGGGCGGCAACTCCTTAAGTTCTAAATCCGGAGGATTTTCGATGGGAGGCGTTTTCAAAGTCGGAGCATCGATAGCAATAACCTTGGGAGATGGTGGAGCAATTATGTCTTCTTTAAGAAGGTTCTCAATGAGGCGAAGATCTTCATCCCAATCGGTGGGAGAATCGACATGTTCTAAGTTCACATCTCCTATGGTGGCTTCCAAATCTTTCCAAAGGAAATCACTTTCTCCAAATAGAGATAGTGATGAGTCAATAGAGGAAACGGTCTCAACATTGGGAAGAGAGGTAGGAATACTTTTACAAGCATCTTTGAAATGTTCTTCACAAGCCTCATCAAGAACGTCAATACAATTAACACTAACGTTAGAATAAGGCTGTTTAGACAACTTTCCCATATTGAAGACAATTTTATCGTCACCCACTCTCATGATAAGCTCACCAGCTTCAACATCGATGAGAGTGCGACCGGTCCTCAGGAATGGACGACCCATAATTAATGGCACACGAAGGTCCATCTCGTAGTCGACGATGACGAAATTGGCAGGAAAGGTGAATTTGTCGACTCCTACAAAGACGTCTTCGGCTATCCCCACTGGATAAGCAACCGTACAGTTAGCCAATTCCAAAGTCATTTTGGTGGGGACTAGCTCAGGGAGAGATAATTGCTTCCAAACGCTTAGAGGCATTAGATTAATACTGGCACCTAGATCGGCTAGGGCCATGCAATTCTCTACTCCCGGGAAGTTGCAAGGGATTAAGAAACGACCCGGATCACCAAGCTTGGTTGGCAATTTCCTTAAGAGCACTGCAGAGCAATTCTCATTAAGTTGGGTGTTAGCAATATCAAGAAGCTTCTCCTTGTCGCTAAGAAGATCTTTGAACATTTTCACGTACTTAGGCATGTGAGCGAGAGCCTCAGCGAAGGAGATGTTAAAATTCAATTGTTTAAACATTTTAAGAAAGTTCGAAACCTGAATATCATCCTTGCTTTTGAGCTTCTCTTTCCTCAACCTTGAGGGATAAGGTATATCGGAAGAAGAGGAAGGCTTTGGGAGAATAGGATCACTCACATCCTTGGGTGGAGGAGGGGTAGAAGTAAGAGGTGGAGAAATTGGGGAAATAGAAGGATGAGGAATAGGAGCAGGTGACTCGTTCTCCTTAGTCACAATCACTGGTGGAGGTATAGGAAGCTCGGGTTCCTTGGTACCTTTGCCACTGCGAGTGGTTATTGCTTTCATCTCCCCTCTTGGATTCGCAACGGTGTTACTCGGAAGAGTACCCGAAGAAGAGGGTTGATTACCTTGGAAGAAACTAGCCATCATGTTCTTTAAGTAATTCGTTTGACTATCCAAAGTGTTTCTCATATCAGCTCTCAGATCGTTCCCTTGTTTCACCAGGTCTGCTTTCAAGTTGAGCACTTCCCGTTGGAGATTATCCACGATCACATCATTAGTCCTCATGTATGTTCCAATGTCTTGGTGTAATGCGGTGGGTGGATTGGGAGGAGCATTGTATGCGGGTGGTTGATAAGCAGGTTGTTGGTAAACTTGGTTGTTTCTTTGAGGTGGATATGGTTGTTTGTGAGGTGGTATGTATGGTGTACGAGGTTGTTGTTGTTGTTGAGGAGGGCGATTGAGGTTTTGTTGTTGGTTTGGGTTGTTAGGAGGAAAACCGGGTGGCGAGAGATAGTTGTTTGAGCGGTAGCTAAGCAAGTTGCGGTCACCTTGAGGACGAGCTTGATAAGCGGCCGGAGGATAGGTACCGTATGCTGCATTCACATTCTCAGAAGGGTAGTCTTGGGTGGCGGTACAAGTGGTGTAAGAGTGAGGACCCCCGCATATTTCACATGGTTGGCTGACAGCATTGACTTGAGCATTTTTAGCGTTGAAGCTGTTGGTGTTGTTAGCGGTGTGGGTAACAAGCGATTCAAGAAGCGTAGTAATTTTGTCAAGTCGCTTGTCGCTGTCACTAGTACTAGCACTAGCGGCATTGGTCCGCACACTCTTGGTTTGCACACGAGACTTATTCTCAATGATATCCCAAGCAGCATTGGAAGTCTTAGCCAAAATATTACCCCCCCGAGGCACTATTTAGTGAATCTTGGTCATTCATGCTTAAACCATTATAAAAAGTGTTAATTTGGTGCACTTTGGTAAAACCATGTTGTGGGCATTTTCTTAAAAGATCTTTGAAACGATCCCAAGATTCACTAAAAGACTCATCGTACTTTTGTTCAAAATTAATAATTTCATTCCGCAAAGCGGTAGTACGAGAGGGTGGGAAAAAGTAGTTTATAAACTTGGTCTCCAAATCCGTCCACGTAAGAATACTCTGTGGCGGTTCCTTAGCAAGCCAATGCCGGGCTTGTCCCTCTAAAGAAAAGGGAAAAAGTTGTAAACGGATTACCTCTTGTGGAACACCATTGAATTTGACCGTATTCGTGAGTTGCAAGAATCTCTTGATGTGGTCATGTGGATCATCAATGGTACGCCCCAAAAATGGTTGAGCAGAGACCATCTGGATAAAGCCGGATTTGAGCTCAAAATTGTTGGCTGCAATCGCAGGTATGACAATGGGATCATTGTTACCATCTACATGTGCTTGCAGAAGCTCAATCATCGGACGATTGTCTGGTAGAGGCTCATTGTTGTTGTTATTATTGTTGTTGAGATGTGGATTGTTGTTATTGTTTTGAGGTGGGTTATTGTTGTTGTTTTGGTGCACTTTGGTAAAAACAAAGCAAAAATATTTTTGGTTTTTATGGTTTTTTTTAATTCTTTTGTATTTTTGAAATTTTATATTTTTTAGGGTTTTTGAAATTTTTTATGAAAAAGTAACGTTCACGGCGAACGGATCCCAAAATCCAAGTTCTCACAAAAAAACTGTTGATCTTAACGAGAGAGCCAGCAGCGGCGCCATTTGATACAGCGATTTTGCTTAGGTTTAAGATTTGTCTCGGTATCTCCTCGAATTGATCACGGTTCTAAGTGGAATGATTTGTTCTTGGTGACAAAAAGTGGGTTTGCTTTTCCATTCTACTTAAAAAGGTTAAATAGGTAAATAAGTGAAGTAAATTAAGTTTTAAACCAAAAACAGTGAATGAAATAAACCTTGAATTGAAATTAAACAGTTAAATGATTAAACAGTAAAAGACCCTTACTGAAAATATGGTGCTATCCGGAATAATGAAGAAAATGCTCTATTCGGAATGATGCCCATGCGGAATTATGACCATGCGGAATATTAATTCCACTCGGAATAAATAAGTCTATGCGGAAAAATCACCCTATGCGGAATATAGGACTACTCGGAATAATTTGACTATGCGGAATACAGACACTATGCGGAATAAATGCCCTATGCGGAAAAAGATCTCTATGCGGAATATTATGATCACTCGGATTAAACAGTTACTCGGAATAATTTGAAGCTATGCGGAATATAGAAATATTCCGAATAAGAAATGAACTAGGAAGGCTACTCGGAATATATATTATTCCGAATAAGAGACAGAATAAGCAGACTATTCGGAATATAGAAATATTCCGAATAAGGAAAAAGGTGGAAAGCCTATCCGGAATAACTAAACATTTCGAATAAGGGAAAAAGTAAACAAGCTATTCGGAATAAACTGGAATGAAGAACAGAAGCAGGCGCAAGAACAGGGGAACGCGAATTTTAACCCAATCGAACCAAATAAACGAAAAGGTTTTAACCAAACTAACCAACGACTATCTATTAACCATAAGAATCAAATCCCAATCATAAAAACACAAATTCAACAACTTTTTAAGATCAAAACCAAATTAATAAGAACTTAAGCAATTTGAATAAAAAGATGATGATGAACAAGAGGAATGAAAAGATTAAATGAAAACTTGTATTGATGATTAAGATTCAATAAACAAAATGAAAGGATTACACTTACACAATTTAAGAAGAAATCAAAGAAGATGAAAACCACTCCTTAAGGGAGATGGTTCTTCTTACGAACTAGGAAAAGAGTAACTGAAAGAAAAACTAAAAACTAGGTGCCAAATTTTGTGAGGGTGATTCCCTTATATAGGCTAAGTGGTTGGTTGGTGAGTGAGCTTTCTCCCTTTCTTCTTGTCTTCTCGTCTTTTCAGAAAAGTTGACGTTTTCGATTCTGATTCGGGATTTGTCGACGATTAAATTCAACTCGTCTTTTAATTTCTTCGTTTAATAGACTTGAGTTTCTTCGACATATGTAAATCTTCCATCTTTGGTCCTTTTCTTCGATAAATCTTCAAATAGGCCCATTGACTTCAAATCTTTTGCATCTCTTGGACAATAGACTTCGTCTTTAGTCTTTTTCCTTGATAAAACCCGTGCAATCCTATGTTTTCTTCAATAATCATCCGGTTGACTCTGAAAACACAATAAACACAAAAACCACGCATAATTCCAAACAAATGATATTAAACACGCGTTTTGGTCTTGTTTTAGTAAGAAATATGTGGTAAAAAGATGGGTGTTTTCACACCTATCAGTTTCCATTAGGCGGGAAAAGATAACTTTAAGTCAAAGTAGGTTGCTTGTATACTTAGATATAAGTACAACCTTTATCTTTTCTAGAATAGTTTATTAAGTACTTTGTACTGTTTATCCAGCATGGGCATCAACCACCCACTGGATAAACTGATGCATTGGTACATGCAAAATGCAAACCCTAATTTACACTGCCTATAGAAAGGAGTGTACATTGGGAGAGAAAGGTAAACAATACAAGAGCTTAAACTCTAGAAAACCTTTCTCTCTCGATACCAACTAAACCATATAGCCAAAGATGCATATGAACGTTTAGATTGGAGCTTAGAGTTTAACTTTGGTTAAACATTTAAGTAGAGGAGATCAAACCCCATTATCATTCAACCACTTTGTTATTCCGCAAACAAAGTGGGTTATAGATTCTTTATTTGATTCTAATAAAATTCTATACGTTGAAAAGTATATTGGTATTGTTGTTTTAATCTTTCATAGTTCTTATCTTATGTTAAAACAACACACTTGAGTCAAAGTAACAGTTATTACTTAAGATAATAAGTAATATCGAATTACTAGGGACCAACAAGTGGTATCAGCGCGGTTTGATTAGTTAAAATCTTATTTTATTAAAGTGCTCATTTAAAAGTTTTCAAATCAAGATCCAAAATGGCTCAAGTTATACCACAAACCCTAGAATATGGGGGTGGCCAACTTAATGTTGCTCCTGTACTAGAGGTAGCCAACTTTACAAATTGGAAGAAGAGGTTTCTTGTCCACATGGTTGGAATTGAACCTCAATTTCTTGGAATCATTGAAAATGGCCCTTTTGTTCCCATGGTTGGGGACAATAAAAAACCTGAAGTACAATGGACTGCTGATGAGAGAAAAGCTGCTAACCTTGATCAGCGTCTCAAAAGTCTCATCATGTCTGTACTCCCAGATGACCAAATGAATTCTGTTGTAAATTGCAAAACAGCCGAATCAATATGGGAGGACCTTATTCTTTACCATGAGGGACCCTCTGATGTAAAAGAAACCAGAATCATGGATTTAAAGCTTCAATGCAACACCTTCAAACACAAAGAAGGGGAAACCCTCACACAGACATTCACCAGATACAAAGCACCGATGAATGAACTTGTGAATGATGGTGTTGAGCTTTCAAAACATGAAATCAACGTAGTTTTTGTTAATGCATTGCCAAAGAAGTGGCTCAGTTTCTGCCAAAGCTTGAGAAATGCTAATCACATTAAAGATTGTGATCTAGCCTCTCTTTTTGGGAAACTAAAATATGAAGAAAACCTAGTTGATAGGATTTATGAAGGCTCAAGCAAGAGTAAATCATTAACAATTGCTACACCCTTGTCCACAGCCTTCTTCAGTGAAGCTGTCATTCAAGACTACCAAGATAGTCCTGATGATGAGGAAGATACTAGATCTAGTAAGGAATATCTGAATAACCTCAAAGAGGAATTTCATGAAAGAGCACTTCTGGCCAAGTCTAGAAGGTTCTTTAAGAAAGGAGGCAAGTTCTCCAGCTCCACAAAAGCTTCAGTTGACACTGAATGCTAGTGGGAAGACTGGTCACTATGCTAGGGATTGTTATTCAAAAACATCTCTCCCTTCATATTCCTCACCAGCTCAATCAATACCAACTGGTCAATCATCATTTCAACAAAAAAAAATTGCTTCTACTCTATTTCAGCAAAGCAGGGTTGAACTCAGGCCTACAAAAGATTTGAGGCCAACTACAGAGAAATAAAGTCAAGATTGGCCTTAATGAGTACTGAAAGCTCCTCATCCAAGAACCCTTAAGCAAGACAAGAACAAAGGACTTGTTGCTGAAACATATGAATGGGATGAAGAAGATGTTTCTTCAGATGATGATGAGTTGGTAAATGTAAAAGTGTTAATGGCACTTGCTGATGATGAAGGGGCAAGCTCAAATGTTGTCACTAGAGAAAGTGCCAGAAATGGTGAATGGGTCAATGTCACAATCAAAAAGGTACAAACTCTTCTTGAATTAGAAGATAAAGATGACATTAAATTTGTCTTTGATTACTTGTGCATTGATCTAAAACTTATTGAAGAGCAAATAAACAATTTGCTTGAAAAATTTCACAAACTTGAAGATTTTGAAAGTAAGCAAATAGAGCTAAAAGAAGCTAAACTTGATATTCTTACTTTTCAACAATTGAACAAAGAAATTTTGGAAGAAAATAACTCTCTTAGAGTGGAACTAAAAGAAGCAAATGACATTGTTAAATCTTGGCTTAGAAACTCTGATAGGGTAAATCAATGCATAAGTGAACAAATACCTGCTCAAAAGAAGAAAATGCTTGGTGCTGAAGGATCCTCCAACACCAAATCTATTGTCTTTGTCAAAGCCTCAAATGAGGATGGTAGCTCGATCCCTGACATTGAAAGGTCAGGTGAAGAGAATTTACCCAATCATGACACTGGACGAATATTTCTTCCTGAGTTACAAGCATGTGTTGACACTTCAGCACCATTTGAATCCTCACTTACTGAGGTGACTCAGATGATGATATAGAGAATGAAGTAAGTACCTGTTGGAAATACGTTTTACGTATTAAGAAGGATCGGTCACTCCAACGATAGTCCATGTAATAGCTCGTAGTTTAGTCACGTGTCTTTACTTAACAAACAACATCAAGCCTAGCCTACAACATGTGTAGGCCGGCCCAAATGTAAGCCCAAACCCATGACAAGGGCTTGGGTATATAAACCCTCTCCTTAGATGGAGAGGGGTGTGGTTTCATTATTTACACATAGTAAAACATTGGTTTCTCTCTCTAAGTGTGTGTGTAATCCACCATATCTCTATCTCTTTCTCTCTCTAAAAAACATAAGCAAGATTTACAATCCTACAAATGGTATCAAGAGCCATGGGATGATTGTTTAGTTCTTGTGTTTGTGTTCTTGATTCTCGCCATTTTTTTGATCCATTTTCATACGAACCAAATTTTTTTTTGTGTTTTTATGGGTTAATCTTGATTTACTTCATCTTATTACTTGTTATAGTGATTTGGTATTGTTATTTCGGTTAAAAACACAAAATTTTTTGGTTGTTTGATTCATTTTTTGGCCTAGAATCTTGAATTGTTGGTGTTCGTGTACTGTCCGAGAAACAAGGTAAGGAGGAATCCATAGTACGATCTGAAGTTGCGATTGCATAAACCCTGGGGGTTTCTACTTGCGATCCATCGTCACGATCTGGTGTTACGATCTAACTGCGATCGGTAGTGCGATCCAAGTTGTGATCTTGACTTCGATAGCTCACTACGATCCATACTACGATCAAGGTAAGTTTGTTCAGCACGATCTCTCGTTGAGATCCATAGTCCGATCACTTGTTGCGATAAGGGAGTGCGATCAGGGTACGATCGTTGGGTACGATCTAGGAGTCCGATCTAAGTGCGATCATAGGGAGTGCGATCCTCACTGCGTTCTAAGTACGATCATCACTGCGATCTGAGTGCGATCATCACCACAATCTGAGTACGATCACAACCACGATCTGAGTGCGATCACAACCACGATCTGAGTACGATCACAACCACGATCTGAGTACGATCCAACATTTTTTTTCAAAAACGTGTTTAGGGGATTTTAACATTATTTCTCGGTTTTAACACACTACAACAAAGACATTTACTTTCTTTCATTGATCGATCAACTTTGTAAATCTTCACTTATTGAAATGGAGTACACATCTCTTACGGATAAGTCCATCCTCTCGGGTACGGATAATCGTCCACCAATGTTGGTGAAGACTATGTATGAGGAATGGGCTTCCCGAATGGAACTTTATATGTTGAACAAGGAGAATGGACATCTCATTTGGGCATCGGTGCTCAATGGACCATTAGATTATGGTACAGTGACGGAAGGCACAACTACTCGTCCTCGCACAGCGGGTGAATTGACTGGAGATATGAAGATTCAAGACAAATGTGATAAGTATGCTACAAACATCATTCTCCAAGCCCTTCCTCCAGATGTCTACAAACTCGTCAGCAAACATAAAGTTGCCAAAGAGTTATGGGATAGAATTCGTGTTCTCATGCAAGGCACCTCGTTAACTAAACAAGAACGAGAGTGTAAGCTTTATGATACTTTTGATAAGTTTGCCTATGTGCCAGGGGAGACTCTCAATGATTACTATCTGAGATTTACCCTATTGTTGAATGAGCTTAATATCTATGGCATGGCAATTCCTACCTTTCAATTGAACACCAAGTATTTGAACACTCTTCCTCCAGAATGGAAAAAATACGTGACGGATGTTAAATTGGCTAAGGACTTGCATAACACCAATGTGGATCAACTTCAAGCTTTTCTTCAACAACACGAATGCCATGTGATCGAGGCTCGGTTGTCTACACCTCAAGTTCATGATCCACTTTCAATGTATGCTTCTCAACAAAACATGGCTTATACTTATCAACAACCATCATACTTGCAGCAGCCACCACCACACATCTATCAGCAACCATCTTATCAACCACCAATGATGCCACAACAAGAATATCAACAAAGTGTTCATCAACAATCTTTTCAACAGCAACCACCATATCAAACATCACCATCACAAGCCAACACTTCTCCATTGGGCTATACTCCTCAGCAAGGATATTTTCCAATAGAAGCACAACCAGCACAAGCTTTCTACTCTAATGAACTTCCACCAATCCAAGCACCGGTCTTTACTCCAAATGATACGCCAGCTGATGTACTAAACCATCTCACTGCTTACTTGTCAAAACTTGTTGCAACTAGAGGATTTCCACCAACAAACAATCAGCTCCGCACCTCTTCAAATCCTCGACAACAAGACACTATTCAAGATGGTCAAGTGACGGTGCAACCTATTCAGGGAAGGCAAAATTCATATGGACCTCCTACAAGGACTGGGAACAATCAAGCTGTGAATTCTCAAGCTAATGGAAATGGAAGTCCTAGTGGTCCTAAAAAGGTTGTGACTTGCTACAATTGCCGAGGACAAGGTCATATGGCTAGGGAATGCACTCAGCCGAAAAGGAGGAGGGATGATGCATGGTTTCGTGAGAAGATGTATTTGGTTGATGCTCAGTCTAAGGGGAAGATCTTGGATTCAGAGGAGTTAGCATTTCTTGCAGACCCAGGGGCAGCAGATACTGAAGGCATTGCAGTCGTTTCTACTTCTAATGCAGCTTATCAAGCAGATGATCTTGACGCATATGATTCGGATTGTGATGACATTCACTCTGCCCAAGCTGCTCTCGTTGCTAATCTCTCTCACTACGGTTCTGATGTCATCAGTGAGGTACCAACCACATCTAATAATATTGATGATAACCAACATCAAGTTGGGCATGAAAATGACAACCTCGAACAGCATTCGGAAACTAGTAACTCAAATGATGTGGTACCCAATCCTACACATTTGAGTGAACCTCAACCAAATGCTACGATGGGTATGGCATCTTATGCTCAACATGATTTGGTCATGGTGCCTAAACATATAATTGATCAAATGCATATGGCCCTCAGACAATCCGTAGATACGAATTCCACCCTAACTGCTGAGCTTGCGTTGCATAAAGAAAAGGTCAAAACGTTTGAAATGGTCCCTCAAGAAGAGAAAATAACATGTTCTGAATTTGACCAATTTCGTTTTGAAAAGATTGAACACTTGAAAGAAATAGAATCATTAAAAGCTAATCTTTCCAATGAATTAAAAGAAAAAGAGTCGGTTGTAAATGATTTTCAGAAACTTAAAATGGATTTCGAAACTCTCGAGTCTAAAAAGGTTGAATCGGAAATTAATGCTACCAAACTTCTTAAATTCAAAGAACAACAGCTTTTAAAACAATACTCTTCCACAGAAAAGGTTCATCTTTTAACTAAATCATTTAAAGAATTCGAACTAAAACGTCTTCAAGATTTACCACCTAATCCCGGTTATGCAAAACAAGCTCAGGAATATATTCCTGGTCTTTATGATATGACTATAATTGGCAAATCGAAAGAAGCACCGTTTGTTCGTAGTTCCGAGGAGACAAAGTCACTTGAGGATGAAACTCATTATAAAATGCTTTCAAAATTCCATACAATTGATTATGATCAACATAACAAAGATCAATTTTCGAAAAAGACACGCATTCGCTTACAAAAGGAATTAGCCGAATTAATAGTTCTTGTGCCCCAAAGTTTGTCAAATGAAAACCTTCCTAGTACGTCTCCTACACTCGTCAAAAAGGATTTAACGAAGTTAATTCCACCGGTAAGTAAGGCGTCCGTTAACTTAAATACGGTTCACCAACACTTAGCCGATTTTGACAAGGTCATTTTGGAACGTACGACGGCCACAGCCATAACGGAAGGTGAATGGAACTTTGAGCACACTAGAGCTGCGTTTCGAGATGAAATTGTTCCGTTTGTAAACAATGTTAAAGCTTTTCTTCGTAATATTGATCAAGATTTGTTTTTGGAAATTGAAGAAGTTAGACGTGTTTTCAATGAAATGGAAGATGCTTATGAAAACAGTTTACTTGAAATAGAACGGGTTTCACGCCATAATGATCTGCTTCTGAATCAAGTGATGTCTCATGATATAGTTTCTGTCTGTGTGAATACAAGTGTTGATAATGATTCTATTGTGCATAATGTTGAATCTGTGGATACTGTAGTAGATAGTACTTGTCACGAATCTGGCGCTGAATTTTTAAAGCTTCAAGATTCATATTCATCGCTTTCAAAACGTTTTGATGAGATTCAAACACATTGTATTTCGCTTGAATGCAAGCAACAATTTATTCAACAAATCTTTGAAACGTCATTCGAGGGTGTTAATATCGATGATGCAAACTTTGAAAAGAATTTTCGATTGAATTTACAATCAAACCAGCGTCAGCAAAGTGACAAGGTTGCTAAATCTTTGCCGATAGACATAGAGAAATCTAAGGAGCTTAACTGTGTGAACGTACTTGAGGCCGCTGAGAATTTTAAACTTGATCCAGATAATCAAGTTTCCAAGATTTTGTCCAAACTTGATAACTTAAAACAGAAAAATACACGACTCTTCGATTCAGTAAAGCCCGCATGTGTTGATACCACTGCACAGAATCAATCATTGTTTGAACAACTGAATCAAAAGTCAGTGGAAATATCTGATTTGAGGGAACAAATTTGTGATAAGAATCTGGTCTTGGCTGAGTTAAAGGAAACACTTCGTACTCTAAAAGGTAAGAATGTTGTGGATAACGCAGCCACTGTCTCAACATCGTCCTCTAGTTCAATCAAAAGAACCCTTATAGCCGTCACACCACTTAACAAGGGCCCTAGGACTAAACCATCTCAAACTTTGGTCACTAAAGATAAGGCGGAATCAAAACCAGCTTCTAATATTCCCGTGTTGCCTTCTTCAGGAGTAAGCACCACTACTAAGGCTCAAAGATCCAAGCTTAAGAGAAACAAGAAGAATGATAGGATCTTGGCCCCATCTAGTAGTCAAGTGAAAAAGAAAGTAGAAGCCCATCCTAGGAATGTTATTTCTGTTTTGAATAAAAAGAATCATGTAGCTAAGCCTAAAGGCTCTGCGGTTGTGCAACATTCTAAGCCTACTGTGAATTCTAATTTAAAATGTTGGAATTGCAATGAATGTATGTTTTCTAGTCGTCATGATTCTTGCCTTATTGACCATGTGAATGAGATGCATGCCCGGAAAAATGGTTTAGAATGGAAACCGACTGGGAAAGTGTTAACCCAAGTTGGTTGGATGTGGCGCCCCACAGGTAGAACTTTCACTATAGTAGGAAATATGTGCCCTTTAACTAGGATCACTCCCACTGAAGTGAAGAAAGCGTGCCCTTTAACTAGGAGTACCAAGGCTACCAAAACACAAGCGTGTCCTTTAACTAGGAACGCTAACACTACTGTAGGAACCAAGTACCCTTTAAATAGGTCTACTCCCACTGTAGTGCCCGCGAATAATCCAAAACCTAAGAAAGTTGGAACAGTAAAACCTGTTAGTGCTAAAACTCACATTAGAAAATGCAGGAAATCTAAGGGTCTCAAAATTGTTAGCAATTCTGATAATTCTATATCTGTATCTGCTAACACTCCGGAACCAATAGTTTCCAATGCATTGTCTACTGTTGTGATTGAAAACAGGTGGTCCAAATTGTTCTCTGGTATTTGGACTCTGGTTGCTCCAAGCATATGACCGGAGATCGCTCTCAGCTCAGAAATTTCGTCAGCAAGTTTCTTGGTACGGTTAGATTTGGAAATGATCATATTGCAAAGATAATGGGTTATGGTGAATATCATATTGGGAATGTTATAATTTCAAGAGTGTATTACGTGGAAGGTCTTGGTCACAACTTATTTTATGTGGGACAATTTTGTGATGCAAACCTAGAAGTTGCTTTTCGAGAGCATACCTGCTTCATTCGTAATTTGGAAGGGGTTGATTTATTGAAAGGTACTCGAGGGAATAATTTGTATACTTTGTCTCTACAAGACATGATGGCCGCTTCTCCCGTATGTCTTCTCTCCAAAGCATCGAAGACTAAGTCATGGTTATGGCATCGACGGTTATCTCATCTTAACTTTGACGCTATTAACCACTTGGCGAAAAACGAACTTGTTCGTGGTCTTCCTAAACTATCATTTCACAAGGATCATTTGTGTTCTGCGTGTACAATGGGGAAAAGCACTAAGAAGTCATACAAACCCAAGACTGAAGACACCAACCAAGAGAAACTTTATCTATTGCATATGGATCTTTGTGGGCCAATGCGCGTTGAAAGTCTTAGTGGCAAAAAGTACATCCTCGTCATTGTCGATGATTACTCTCGGTTTACATGGGTGAAATTTCTTAAAGCAAAAAATGAGGCACCTAAATTCATCATCAGATTTCTCAAGATGATTCAAGTGCGTCTCAACACTACTGTCCGACGCATTCGTACAGATAATGGAACCGAATTTGTGAATCAAATTTTGCGTGATTATTATGAAGAAGTTGGCATATCTCATGAAACATCTGTCGCACGCACTCCACAACAAAACGGTATTGTTGAAAGGCGAAATCGCACACTTATGGAAGCTGCTCGAACGATGTTAATTTACGCAAAGGCTCCATTGTTTTTATGGGCAGAAGCAGTATCTACAGCAGTGTACACCCAAAACCGGTCACTAATTCGTAAACGCCATGGCAAAACACCTTATGAGCTTCTCCATGGAAATGTACCAGATTTATCATATCTTCATGTATTTGGTTCTCTTTGCTATCCAAATAATGTTGGTGAAAATTTGGGAAAACTTCAACCAAAGGCTGATATTGGTATTTTCATTGGTTACGCACCCGCAAAGAAGGCATACCGAATCTACAACCGTAACTCTCGCAAGATCCTCGAAACTATGAATGTTGATTTTAATGAGCTGACAGCAATGGCTTCTGAGCAAAGCTGCTCTGAACCCGCACTTCATGAAATGGGACCCAGTAATATTAGTTCTGGTCTTGTCCGAAACAACCCTACTTCATCATCATTTACACCACCTACTAGGAATGAATGGGATACGTTGTTTCAACCGTTCTTTGATGAATTCTTTACTCCTCCCAGTATTGTTTCTCCAGTACCTGAGGTAATAGCTCCGGTAACCGAAGTTGTCGCTCCAGCAATCGTTGCACAATCATACACATCTGCACCTACAATTGGTCAAGATATACCTGCAACGAGTAATCCTCAACCAACACATGTAACAACTACCCACGTCATGCCTATTGATGATGAAGAGGATGATGATGATCACGACGTGGAATTCGCTCAAATGCGTGAACTTCCATTCTTTGGTGTACCAATTCCCGCCCCTAATCAAGCCGGGTCGTCCACCTCAGAAGAAGCTCCTTCTACAGTTTACTCCAATCCACGGATTCGTGAACATGACAGCTAGTGGACAAAGGATCATCCTATAGATTCTATCATTGGTGACCCTAATCGTCCGGTATCCACACGAAGTCAGTTACAAGAAAGTGCAATGTTTTGTCACTTTGATGCTTTTCTCACTGAAGTTGAACCTAAGACATGGAAAGAAGCTTTTACTCAATCCTGTTGGATAGAAGCTATGCAAGAAGAACTTAATGAGTTTATACGTCTTGATGTATGGGAACTTGTCCCATGCCCGGATCAAGTGCAGTTACTCACTTTGAAATGGGTTTACAAGGTGAAACTCGATGAGTTAGGCGGAATATTGAAAAACAAAGCTCGACTAGTAGCTCGTGGATACAAGCAATTATTGGGCGTCGACTTTATGGAATCCTTTGCACCTGTTGCCCGTTTGGAAGCTATTAGACTATTCCTCGCTTATGCAGCCCATATGAATATGATCGTCTATCAGATGGATGTGAAGACGGCATTTCTTAATGGTGAAATCAAGGAAGAAGTCTATGTTCAACAGCCGGATGGTTTTGTGAATCCTAACTATCCTAATCATGTGTATAAGCTTAAGAAGGCTCTCTATGGGTTGCAGCAAGCTCCACGCGCATGGTATGATCTATTGTCACAATTCCTCATTACTCAAGGCTTCGCTAAAGGCAAGGTGGATCCCACGCTGTTCATTCAGAAACGAGGTAAAGATATGATTATGGTACAAATATATGTTGATGATATTATATTTGTAGCCTCGACCCAAACCTTATCGGATGAGTTTGGGACACTCATGTCTTCCAAGTTTAAGATGTCAATGATGGGCAAGGTATCATTCTTCTTAGGTCTTCAGATATCTCAGAGTCCCAGAGGCATCTTTATTAATCAATCCAAATATGCCCTTGAATCGCTTAAGAAATATAAGATGGAATATTGCGACCCCGTGGACACTCCAATGGTGGAGAAATCTAAGCTTGATGCAGATCCACATGGAGTTGCCGTTGATCTGACACTTTATCGTGGAATGATCGGTACTCTTCTGTATATCACAGCCAGTCGACCTGATCTTCAGTTTGCTATATGTATGTGTGCCAGGACTCTTCTATTGCACTAATGGCATATGCAGATGCGGATCATGCGGGTTGTCAAGATACAAGGCGTAGCACGAGTGGAACTTTGCAACTATTAGGAGATCGACTAATCAGTTGGGCATCGAAAAGGCAGAAAAGCGCTGCAATTTCAAGTACAGAAGCAGAATACATAGCTATGTCCGGTTGCTGTGCTCAAATTCTTTAGACGAGATCACAATTAACCGACTATGGTCTAGGTTTCAACAAAATTCTGATGTACTGCGACAACAAGAGTGCAATTGCCTTATGCTGCAACAATGTTCAATTCTCCCGGTCGAAGCATATTGACATTCGCTACCACTTCATCAAGGAGCAAGTGGAAAATGGAGTAATAGAGCTTTACTTTGTCCGATCTGAGTATCAATTGGCAGATATTTTCACGAAGGCTTTAGATCGCGCTCGAATTGAATTTTTGGCCGACAAGCTAGGAATGAGAACCTTCTCGCCTGAGACTCTAAAGGAACTAGCAGATGAAGCGAAAGAATAGTCTTGGTAAAACTATTCTCCGTATCCTTGGTGATCATCTGTATATATTGTTTATATTTTTATCCACAAAAGCAAAATACAAAAATATAAAACCATATAAAAACCATAAAAATTGAAAATTCTAGAAAAATCCAAAAATATTTTCACTTTATTTCTTTTCAAAGGCGTGTCTTTTGGTACGATAATATTTACGGCCTTAGAAATGTTGATTAATATCGACACGGCGCCATAAATAGAGTTCGTACAAAAGTTGTAAATATTTCATAAAACATGCCTAAATGGCTTGTAGTTATTTCAGACTGCAACCCGGTTTTCACATTAAAGTCAGGTATTTCTTATGAAAGCGTTGGCTCTCAACGGGAATTAATTTTCTCGGGCAAGGTTTACTTTAAAACCTTGTAAGGGATCAAGTTTACTTTATAACTTGGTCTAACACAAATATATGTACGCCTCAGTGCATTTATTTGTTAAAACAAGAGAAGTCTTGTTTTTATGAAGCTATCATCTCTACAACCATAGTTATCTACAATTGGTATATACATACTCGACGATGCGACTACTCAACCGACGACTACAACTCTTTCGATAGAACACGGGTCAACAATTGAGGGGGAGCAATTGTCAAGCATTCAGAATCTTCGATGCCGAACGTGCCTAGTTCACAAGTTGGTGTCAAGACAACAATACCAATCGTACATGTGGTGTCAAGAGATGACTTCAGACGTGACGAGGCGACCAACATATGCTGCCAAGAACCATTTGATCTTATCATATGATGTTCTCATCTATCAGGTCCAACCTTGTCAATTCTTTTTTAATATGGTGAATATGTGATCATGCTACAAATCGATATCATATCTCATACATTTGGTATCATGAAGATAAAACGGACTTGCATTTTTCTTCCCAAAACCTTTGTTAAAACTTCATTAAATCAATTGATATTAAAAACATCGATTGGGTTAATATTTTTAATATGGGGGAGAAAATGTGATTTAATATGGGATATTATCACAAATGGTTTGACTTAATGTGCTGGCTCATCCCGACATGTGCGAAATGTTTTCGAATATCGTGGCATATGTTAAGGGGAGCAAAATGGATTTTCATGGTGACATATACTTACCCAAAACCCATTTATTTCACAACGATGAAGATTGTGGTGACATAAGGATGGTAGGATAGGTTAAGTCCTATGATTCTTCCAGAACCGGAGGAATCTTCCCAAGGACATTCCATAGCTAGAAATAGTAGTCCTTAGGAAAGATGGAGAAAGATTGTGAACGTAGCTGAATGCCGACCAAGTACTTAAGTTAGCACTGGAACAATCACAACAAGGTGCTAGTTATGACGTATTGGTAAGCATTGAAGGGGTTGAAGAATGAAAAAGAATTGTAAAGATAAAGGGTGTAAAGAAAGAAGCCCTCCTTACAACTTTAGGCAGAAACCGGGTCAATACATATGCTATTGAGATCATTTTAATGATTCTTGATATTGAAGACAGACATCATGGACCCAATGATGCAATGCACAACCCATCCCAGCTAACTCAGATATCTCTCAAAAGGTATTTGTTTTAATCACACGGAGACAACACGTTATCTATTGATTTATTCACTCCGAATAAATTGGTATTGAAAAGGGGGCACTCCTCTCCAGCCTCCGATCACTAAAATCCAAAGTGCACGATCGAGTCTAGAGCCATTTGAGATCATTAAATATCTCATTAGGACACACTTTCATAATTCCTTGCTTCTTCATACACTGTGAAAAGTAAGAAAGATCTTCAGAGTCCTACGCAAAATCTTCATGATCTTGCCTGAACATCCGAGTAATACGAAAGTATTTACAATGAAGATGGAAATCCTTCTTGAGCGAATATCAAAAAGCTCATGGTAGGTGACTTGTGCGATTCTTTATGAATCAAACTTGTGATAACTGGAAAGCAACGGCTGTTTAATTCTTAACTGAATTTAAACACGTTCCAGGCCTCTACGCAATATCTCAGTGATCTTGCCAGAACACTCAGAGTGATACCTTTGTGTTCACGGTGATGAGTGGAAATCCTTCTAGTGTTAACCTCAAACAGCACTTGGTAGGTAACTTGCAAGATTCTATACGAATCAAGCTCGTGACAACTGGAAAGCAACGATGGTGCGGTTCTTAACTGAATTTCACTTGTTCCAGGAACATGAATTGACGGCTTCAAATCATGCGGATATTATTATCCAAATTATTCACTCTTTATGTTCGCAGTCAGCTTTGGACGGTCGAATAAAGAGAACGGGTTTACCCGCGAAATCCTGTCAGGAAGTTACTTAATTGAAACTATCCGTCACGGGTACGATATCTAATATCGTCCAACGGTCTTCACCGACCGGAGGTAAAATGCTACCGATTTAGAATGAAATGTTCAAAGCCATTTCGTTCGTTTCTACTCATGTTGCGGCATTTGAAGACGGTGGCGTTGCGGGATCCAAGAAGAAGTCGTCCCCGCATGCTTATACTTTATGCACTTAATATCTCATTTAATTCAAGAAAGCCTAAAAGTTAATTCTTCCACTGTATCAAACTCTGAAGCTTTCAAGAATTACGAAGGTATAAGTATGTGGGACATGGTGTCACGAAGAGGCGAAGATCACAAGTGATGGATGCACGAGATCAAGGCAAGAGATTAATGCTTAAGATTGATATCAAAGATCACATCAGCATGTTCACCAGAAAAGAAAAAGAAAAAGAAAGACGAAGACTACGAGCTCAAGACAAGCATAGTATGCTAGGTTTATTTCATTATTGTAACTCGGGTAACGCCCTTGTTTGGAGTGACCTCCCTTAGGGGGAGATTGTTGGAAATACGTTTTACGTATTAAGAAGGATCGATCACTCCAACGATAGTCCATGTAATAGCTCGTAGTTTAGTCACGTGTCTTTACTTAACAAACAACATCAAGCCTAGCCTACAACATGTGTAGGCCGGCCCAAATGTAAGCCCAAGCCCATGACAAGGGCTTGGGTATATAAACCCTCTCCTTAGATGGAGAGGGGTATGGTTTCATTATTTACACATAGTAAAACATTTACAATCCTACAGTACCCCACTTCCTCCTTTGGGGAAGTTGGCTGGTGTTGTACCCTCTACTGGACCCAAAACTATCCAGTCTATCATCAAGTCACACACCACACACAAAGGTAGTTCTTCCAAACATGTCAAAATTGACACTTCAAAGAACTCTTCAGCTCCTGCTGAAGGTTCACATATGGGAACTACCTCGCCAGTTTCATCAAATAAACTGAAAAATGCTAAATCTGAGGAAGATAAGAGAATGTCTCTTATCATGCAAGAGATCAATGATCTTAAAATACAACTCAAACATCAGCAAACACCAACCCCGATTCAGAGATGAACCTTCAGATTCTCCTCATTTAAAGTACAAGACACAATTCAAAAGATCTTGTGAGTTATGTGGTCAAAACAACCATCTCACTTAAACTTGCTTAAGAGTGATTTATTGTACTAAATGTGAAAGGACTAATCATCACACTTGTGAACACACTTAGTATATGCTGGCCAAAACAAGTGCTGATGCTCACAAATCTGAAGCATCTCATTCCAGGCGAAATATGCCTTTCCCACCATGCATTCATTGTAGTATGGGCAATCATCACCCAGATGACTGCCACTATTACCCTGTTTTTAATATTTATGGAAGTTATGACCATGACACTCATGGAAATAATCGAATCATCTCACTCAGAAGAGGTATTAAACCAAGAAACCCAAACTCTATTACCAAGTGTTGTGAGACTTGTGGAAGCAATGTCCACACTACATCTGATCACAACCATATAGAGTGGTTCAGAAGAGGTGAAGCCCTCCAGGCTAAGAAAGCTAAAGCTGTTCAAACCTCTTCTTCTTCTGAGCAATCACACATACCCTCTACAAGAGGACCCTTCAGATCTAGAACACCTTCTAGATCTAAAACCCCCACCCAACAAAGGTGGGTTTCAAAACAAAACTAACCATTTCCTTAACTTGTGTAGTGTGATCTCAGGAAGCCTATTTGGTACCTAGATAGTGGCTGCTCAAGGCATATGACTGGCACCAAAAGTTATCTGCACGAGTATAAGGAGGAACAAGGTCCTAAAGTTGTTTTTGGTGATAACTCATCAGCTACTACTAAAGGATTTGGTTAAGTGAAATGCAATGGTATAGTTTTCTCAAGTGTAGCATATGTAAATGGATTGAAGCACAACCTCATCAACATAAGTCAACTTTGTGATGCAAAGTATCTTGTACTGTTTGATGAAAAAAAAGGTACAATCTTCAACTCCAATCATGAAATTGTAATGATTGCTCCAAGAGTCAAAGATGTTTATGTCATGAAAATGAACTTAACTCAGGAGACATGCTTCTTTGCTAAAGCCTCCAATATTACCAATTGGCTTTGGCATAAGAGGCTCTCACATCTCAATTTCAAAACAATAACTCTACTGGCAAAAGAAAATCTTGTTATTGGTCTTCCCTCACTTGTCTACTCCAAGGAAAAACCATGCTCAGCATCTGAAAAAGGGAAGCACCATAGGGCCAATTTCAAAACAAAGCAAACTTTCTCAATCAAAAGAAAGTCTTCATTTGCTTAACATGGACTTATTTGGCCCAGTATCACCTAGGGCCATTTGTCATGAAAAATATACACTTGTCATTGTTGATGAGTACTCAAGGCACACATGGGTATATTTTCTGATAAAGAAAAGCCATGCACCAGATGCCATTATGTCATTCATCAAAAGAGTTGAAAATCAAAATGACACTCATGTCAAACAACTCAGAACTGACAATGGCACTGAATTCAGAAATCACTCACTGATCAAATTCTGTGATGACAAAGGAATTTCCCAAAATTTCTCATCTCCTTACACACCTGAACAAAATGGTGTGGCTAAAAGAAAGAACAGAACTTTAATTGAAGCAGCAAGAACAATGCTTGCTTGGATCTGCTCTCTCTAAGCACTTTTGGACTGATGCTGTAGCTACTGCTTGCTACACTCAAAATAGATCCATTATTGTGAAGAGACACATGGAGACTCCATATGAAGACTTCTGGGGGAGAATTCCAAACATTTCATTCTTACATGTGTTTGGGTGTCCAGTATTCATTCACAATCACAAGATCACCTTGGAAAGTTTGATGAAAAATCTGATGATTGTTATTTTCTTGGATACTCCCTAGTATCTAAAGCATACAGAGTCTTCAACACAAGAAGACAATGTATTGAAGAAACCTATCACATCACATTCAATGAAAGTTCTGAAGCTCTCACTTTTACAAATCTATCAGATGATTAACTTCATATACATGAATCTCAAAATTATCCATCTGATGAATTTAATCATTATGAGCCTTCTCAAAAATATCAAACAAGCAATTCAGTCCCTCATATTGATCCATTTGAAGATATGACAAGTCCTACAAAAGGAAATCCTTTAGTATCACATACTGATGGCTGTCAATCAAATAATGATCAATCTCAAAATGATCAAAATGATCAGCAAGGGAATACAAATGACCAAAATGGTCAGTCTCAAAACAATCAGCATGCTGACACACATGATCAATCTGATGGCTGTCAATCAAATAATGATCAATCTCAAAATGATCAAAATGATTAGCAAGGGAATACAAATGACCAAAATGGTCAGTCTCAAAACAATTAGCATGCTGACACACATGATCAAAATGATCAATCATATGCAACTGTTGAAGAACAATCTGAGACCCTTGCTCAAAGCTCTCCTATCATCTCTAGGGAATTAGGTCTTGGATATGCTTCTTCTGACCAAGAAGGAAGTCCTCCAATTATTGAACCCTTGTCCACTGAATATCCTTCAGTAGACATTAGAGACGTTGCAAGTCCAAGTCCATGTCATGGACTTCCAAGTTCTAGCTCTAATCATGATACTAGTACCTATTCTCCAGCTCCACAAAAATCTTGGACTCAAAATAGTCACATACAGCTGGTGAACATAATAGGTAATCCTGGTGAAGGTAGAGTCACTAGATCTATGGCAAAGAAACTGAGTGTTGCTTCATTTGGAGAATGCCTTTATGCAAATTTTCTCTCAGAAATTGAACCTACAAAGGTTTCTGAAGCACTCACACACCCTGGATGGATGGATGCCATGCAAGAGGAACTCAATCAATTTGAAAGAAACAAAGTCTGGAAATTGGTTCCTCTTCCATATGGTAAATCAACCACTAGCACTAAATGGGTTTACAAGCTCAAAAAAGATGAAACCAATGCAGTGGCCAAAAATAAAGCTAGGTTGGTGGCCCAAGGATTCAATCAAGAGCATGGTGTTGATTTTGATCAAACCTTTGCTCCAGTTGCACGTATGGAAGCCATACGAATCTTCCTTGCATATGCCACTTACATGAACTTCATAATCTACCAAATGGATGTCAAAAGTGCATTCCTAAATGGTGACCTAAAAGAAGAAGTTTATGTTACCCAGCCTCCTGGCTTTGAGAGTAGTATATACCCAAATCATGTCTACAAGCTTTACAAAGCTTTGTATGGACTGAAGCAAGCTCCAAGAGCATGGTATGAAACTCTCTCAACTTTTCACATTGAACATAAATTTGTCAGAGGAAAAATAGATAGCACCTTGTTCATCTATAAATCTAAAACTGACACCATTCTGGTACAAATTTATGTGGATGACATAATCTTTGGTTCTACAATCTTGAAACTTTGCAAATAATTTGCCAAGCTTATGAACAACAAGTTTGAGATGAGTATGATGGGAGAACTCACATACTTCCTTGGCCTTCAGATTAAACAATCTGACCAAGGCATCTCCATCAATCAAGAAAAATATGTCAAGGATCTACTGAAGAAGTATGATATCAATTGTGCTTCAGTGAAGACTTCAATGGTACCCCCTAACAACTTAGGACCTGATCTCACTGGACAATCAGTCAATGAGAATCAGTATAGAGGTATGATTGGGTCACTCATGTACTTAACTGCAAGCAGACCTGACATTAAATTCTCTACATGCATTTGTGCAAGATACCAAGCAGATCCAAAGGAATCACACCTTACTGCTGTTAAGAGAATCTTCAGATACCTAAAAGGTACACCAAGTCTAGGTCTTTGGTACCCCAAATCCTCAGGTTTTGATCTAAAGGGGTACTCAGGTTCTGACTATGCTGGTTGCAATTTGGACAGAAAAAGCACTTCTGGTACCAGCTAATTTCTAGGTGGCAAACTTATGTGTTGGAGTGCTAAAAAGCTACAAACAGTTGCCATGTCTTCAGGAGAAGCTGAATATGTAGCAGCTGCTGGAAGTTGTGCAAATATTCTTTGGATGAAAAGTCATCTGGCTGATTATGACATAGAATATGAAAAGGTACCAATCTTTTGTGATAACACTAGTGCTATTGTAATATCTAATAATCCAGTCCTCCACTCAAGAACAAAACACATTGATATCAGATATCACCTTATCAGAGATCACATTGTGAAAGGGGACATTGAATTACATTTCATCACCACTCAATACCAATTGGCTGATATCTTCACCAAACCATTGGATGAACCAACTTTCAAATGATTGATAATGGAGATTGGTATGCTGAACATTGATGATACAAAACTTGAACCTTCAGCATTCACTGAAGAAGCTTGAAGGTTCAACATTTCTTAAAAGATTTTGATTAATGTTAAGTATCATTGTCTGAGTAAAGGAGTGTGCAATGTCATGTGTCTATTTCTCTTTATGTGATTGTGTATATGATGTTTTGTCGCCTTATCTGATTCACTGAAGCTGAACAAATAAATCACTAGTCATCAAAAGATTCCTTCAGCAATGCTGAACAAAATTTTAATACAAATGAGTAGCTAGGCCTGAGTAGAGGAGCGTGCAATGTCATATGTCTTGTTCACTAATGTGAACATGTATATGGGGTTTTGTCGCCTCATCTGACGCACTGAAGCTCACAAGTATAGCCATCAGCTTCAGCATATCTGAGCAACAACTTTTAAAACAAATCAATCATGTGACTCAACGGAGTAAATGGCATTAAATTTCTTGAGAATAAATACAAAACATTCTTTCAAAAGGTGTCAATTGTTTATTTAAGAAATATCAAGCGTCCATATCACAGTCAATAACTTTCTGACACAATGAGGCGTTTCGCTGTTCAAAGCAACATAAAATCATCACCTTTTTCAGAACATTAATGAAAGAGTTTGTGCCATTTGTTCAAAAGGAACCCTAAAAGTTTCATTCTCTTTGTAAATGTTTTACAAAATTTGACAACTCAGTTTAAAAAGGTGTTTACGTATATCTTTTGAAGACTGATGATTCATATCATTTGCAAACAAAAAACTTTAAAAAAAAACACACACAACTCTCTCTCTTTTTTAAAAAAACACACACAACAAACATCAATGGCTGCTCAATCTTCTTCACAACCACAAGAGACTAAGATCACCCTCAATCCTTCCATCCATGTAAACTATCCCATCGAGGACATTTTCTTTAAAACTAACAACATCGCCTTGAATAAACCAGAAACCCTAACATCTGAACCAGGAAAACAAGTACTAAACTTTTTATCCAAATGTGTGATTCGTGATTCCTTGTTCAAGGATCCAGGGGTTATGTTTAAAAATGTGTTAAAAGAGTTTTGGTTCACAGCACAAGGATCAACAAACAAGAAATTTATTGAGTTTGTGTCTACTACCTTGGGTATTCATGGGAAAATAAATTTAAAGATGTTTAGAAGGGTCTTAGGGTTAAACTATTTGGAGGATTCTAGCAAATATGAGGCTGTTCCTAATGATCTCTCTGTTGTCAAAACATTTTTTAGAGAAATTGGATACACTTAAGAGATTGGTGATAAATAGGGGTTGAAGAGAAGTTATTTACCACATAAGTGGAAACTTTTGATGTCCATCTTAATTGAGTGTCTGGGTGGGAAAACTGGTGGGCTGGATCAAATCAACCAAAAGGATGCCCTTATTTTGTATTGTCTGGCAAAGGGCATAAAAGCTGATTTTGGAAAACTAATCTTTGAAGATCTCCATGGGAAAATGGAGAAGAAAACTAGGGAGAAGAATGTGGTCTACACAAGATATCCCTCATTTTTTCTGACCAATTTGGTGAAGAATACCCTAAAAATGAAGGCGTTAAACTTCTTTTCTCAATCTTTGATACCAATAGCTGGAACATTCCAGTCAGCACAACTGAACCTCCTTTCACACAGCCCATGCTGGACATTTGCTCAGCAAATTCTCTAGTAGTGTTCAAAGCTCCAAAAGACACTTCTCCAACTAGAGAAGGGGATCTAACAGGCAAAAAGTCTAGAGCTTCTTCTGGACCACGTCAAAAGAGCACATCAGTGAATACTCTTAAGTGTAGATGTGGATCTAAGAAAAGGAGGTACCCCACAGAATCTTCATCAAAGAAGCATTCTGATGATCCCAAAGGCCAAGATTTGAAGAAACAAAAGTCCTCGGCCAAGGACCAGAACCCAAGACAACCACCACCATCAGTCTCTGCTGAAGGTGGTATGCATCAAGAGACCCTAACAGTAACCCATCTCTCAACTTCTTTAGGAGAGAAGGGTGAAGTTAGAGCGCACCCTCAGCTCGATAGAGTAGAGTCAGCATCGGTAAGCAATTTAAATCTGAATGCATCTCAAATTTCATTACCAATCTCTATCATTTGTCACTCTGAGTCTGCATCAGGGAATGATGTGTCAGCAAATCCAACGGTTGATGCTGACCCTAGCCTATCTGTTTCTAATGATGTAGTTCCCCCACAACAGGGTTCTACTGAAGGAACCATAAACATTATCATTGATCTTAACTCATCAGGGACCCTTTCTCAAGATCCATCAGGTAAAACCAACCCTGGTGGTGAAGGACTTGAAACTGACCAGCATGCTGAAGGTGGCGATCAGTAGACAATGAAGGAAGTGCCTATCTCCACTGGCGCCAAGGGGGGACACTTGCCTACATTTATATTCAACATGTCTGCTGATGACTTGGAGAAGGAGTAGGGACTAAGTGAAAGAGCTCCAGTAAACTTGGATGATAGTGAATCTGAAGATGACATTGCTGATCAAACTCCCAAGCTTCCTTCCCCCAGAACCGTCAAGGTAAATGAACTAACAAATCAGGTGTTGGTTCTACAATCATAGGTGACTAAGCTCAAGGAGGAAAAGGCTCTTGCTGATGCTGAACTCGTTACTCTTAAAGCAAGGCTTGTTCCTCCCACTGCTGAACAGCTCAGAGATGCAATTCTCACTGCACTGAAGCCATTGGTGAAAGATGTGGCCACTACCACTTCTATCAAGAAAGAAATCACCTCCCTCATGAAATCCATTAATGCTACATTGTTTGAGCTCCCTGTTGAATACAAGCCGATTCCTAATCAGCTTAATGAGTTATGTGATTTAGTTTCAAAGATCAAGGATAGGGTGGATCTGTTGGAACAACAAAAGTCGACCTTATATGATGAAGTTCAGCAAAAACTAAATGCTCTGGCTAATGGTCCGGAAATATTGACCAAGGTATCATCCACCTTAGACTCTATATGTGCATGGTTTCCTGTTGAGGGTTCATCAGCAGTTGCAGGGCAATCTTCTGCTGAGGGGGAGAAAGTAACTATTCAGCAGCTCTTCAAGAAACATGCACATAAGAAGGCCTAAAAACAACCTTTTGTTTATGTATCTCCGTCCAGTGAAGGCAGTCCAGATAAGACTAAGGGGGAGTCTTCAGCAAAGGGCACTCATATTGATGGCCATATTGATGGACTTACCACCAGCACTGAATCATCTGAAGATGTGTCACCTCCCATCAAACCCAAAAGCAAAGGTGAAACCACATTAGATGAAAGAATTATCAAGTCAGGGTTGGTCACTCAAGAAGAACTTCATAGAATCCACAAACTTCAAAATGAAGAAATGCTCAGAGATCTGAAGATGAGCTTATATGAAAGAATTGGAAAATCTGAGGTTGAAGGCTTGTTCAAGAAAAAGATGTTATACGAGAAATTTTGTAGAACAAGGTTGAACCGAAGATGTCTCTCAGCAATTACAAACGTTGACATGTTGACTTACAAGGGAGATATAAATATGAAGTTCTATAGGGCTGATGGGTCTGATGAGATCATAGATGACTTCCAAGGGAAGGAGCTCTCCTACACTAAATGGCTAGAGATGAGCAGAATCATTGAAAATAAAACATCCAGGAGATGGGTAGAAGTTCACACAAGAATTGAACACTTTGTTAGAAATCATGAAAGGCTTGGTCAGCATCTGAACATCAGCAACCAAATCTCACTCGAGGATCAAGATCCAATTCTGGAACTAAACAAGAGAGCTAATCTGGTTCAACCCGGTGTGGGTGACATCTTTGTCACCACCAAGAAATACAAAGATCTTGTTCAGTTTGGAAATCATCTCCCTGGACATGTGTTAGAAGAACCAGAATTGGGAATGATAATGTTCAACCATCGTGAACGATAGGATTTTGTGGACATTAGTGATCTGAATGATCTAAATAATGAATCTCTTGAAAACATTCATAAAATCTTCTTTGCTCACCATGGTGGTCCAGGACTCACTGAAGCTGAAAAAACCTTTAGCATGTGCTTACTATCGATACTAGACGTCAGAAACTCTGATCCATCAATACAGACCCCTGTCATTGAAAAACTTAGGCCAAAGGAAAACTGAATAACCATTTGTTTTATTTTGTTGTAATTTGTAATGTTATTGAATAAATGATTATCTGATGTTTATAAGTTATTAATTGTTCAGTGCAAGTAAGAAGAAGTTGTTATGCTCACTTACTACTGACATTAGACTTAGGCTATTTGTATATCCAAATAGAGGGAGATTGTTGGGTCAGTATTTACTAACCCTGAAGCAACTCTAGGATTTGAATATAAAATCCCCCTAAGTGTTTCATGCTCAGCAGTAAGGCCAGTCTGCTAATGGATGACCAGAGGAACAAAGTTCGTACTGAAGACTTTAAAGCTGAAGAAAGTTCAGCACTCTCCTTCCAGTGAACTTAGAAGACAAAGGAGTCTTCGCTTCAAATACTAGGCGGTCTAGTTGCTGAAGAACAAGGACTGAAGAAGGGCTTTCAGTTCAGTTTGGCTTGACAATACCAAACTGAATGATGTCGATCTCCTCTAGGATACTGAAGACTCTCCAGTATTCTGATGGTTTGCATTAGGCGGGAAAAGATAACTTTAAGTCAAAGTAGGTTGCTTGTATACTTAGATATAAGTACAACCTTTATCTATTCTAGAATAGATTATTAAGTACTTTGTACTGTTTATCCAGCATGGGCATCAACCACCCACTAGATAAACTGATGCATTGGTACATGCAAAATGCAAACCATAATTTACACTGCCTATATAAAGGAGTGTACATTGGGATAGAAAGGTAACCAATACAAGAGCTTAACCTCTAGAAAACCTTTCTCTCTCGATACCAACTAAACCATATGGCCAAAGATGCATATGAACGTTTAGATTGGAGCTTAGAGTTTAACTTTGGTTAAACGTTTAAGTAGAGGAGATCAAACCCCATTGTCATTCAACCACTTTGTTATTCCGCAAACAAAGTGGGTTATAGATTCTTTATTTAATTCTAATAAAAGTTTATACGTTGAAAAGTATATTATTATTGTTGTTTTAATCTTTCATAGTTCTTATCTTATGTTAAAACAACACACTTGAGTCAAGGTAATAGTTACTACTAAAGATAATAAGTAATATTGAATTACTGGGGACCAACATGCAGACAAGGAGATACTAGCAAGAAGGCATAAAGTCAGAGCTCACAGTTCTTTGCTGTTAGCTCTACCTGATAGACATCAGCTAAGGTTCAGGAAGTACAAGACTGCTAAGGAACTTTGGGAAGCAATAAGCAACACATTTAGAGGGAATGAGGCCACAAAGAAGAAGAAGAAAAATCAGATGCTTGACCAATTTTCTTCTTTCAAAGCAAATGGTGATGAAGCAATTGGTTCTATCTACAATAGGCTTTAAGATATGGTTGCTCAACTGGAATTCTTTGACATTGAAGTGTCAAAGGAACAGGTGAATACAAGATTCCTCAACAGCCTTCAAAAAGAATGGTTTGTTTATAAAGCCATTTGGCAAAATAGAGATGACAATGATGATAAGAACATTGATGATATCTACAATAACCTGAAAGTTTTTAAGCCAGTAGTCAATGAGATGAAGTCATCAGGAACCATCCCCACTAATTCAAGTAGATCTGCTGATTCCCCCTGCTAATATGGCCTTTATATCTCACAGCAGTGGAATTTCCAAAGGCAGTGGAATTAAAGTTTCCCTTTCTACCCATTCCCTTGCTGCAAGATCTGGACCATCTTATGATGAAGAAAGGCCTGCAACATTCAGTCTTGACACTGCTTGTGCTTTCATAGCATCTCAAGGATCTCAAGGATCTACTGTGTTACATGAAGATCTGAATTAAATTAGTAAGCAAGGACTGGAGGAGATGGACATCAAGTGGAACATGGCTCTACTCAACATGAGAGCCAATAGATTTTACAAGAAGTATGTAAAGAAGATTTCCATCAATCCTTCTGATGTGGCTAAATTTGACAAATCAAAGGTGGAATGCTACAACTGTAGCAAGAAAGTTCACTTTGCTAGGAGTGTAGAGGACCAAAGAATGGAAGCAGCTATAGGAAAGAAAGTAGGGATGAGGATTCTGGGCTAAGGCTATGGTAGCCATGCCAAGGATAGATGGAGCAGGTGGATGGGTCTGGAGTGCTATGACAGAGAGTGTTGAATGGAATCAAGCCCTAGTTCCTGAAGAGAAAGAGGAAGAGTTTTCTCTTGGCCATGTCAACATATAGTTCAGACAATGAGGTATATGATGATTCATATTGTACCAAAGCTTGTAGAAAAAATACCGAGTCATTGAATGATCAAATAATAAAGTTAAAAGTTGATTACATTAATTGTGATAATGATTTAGATAACTACAAACGTGCTCTAGAACAGTTAGAGTCCACCATAAGAGAATATAAACAAAGAGAGAATGATTACAGAGATCACATTGGCATAATAGAAAGAGATGCTAGAGAAAAAGATGATCCCATTAAGTAATTAACTGCTGAATTAGAAGTCTTTATATCTAACAAGAAGATAGATGAACAAACTGTTGAAAAATTTGGAAAAGGTTATAAAGATCTCACTAAGGTAGTTGAAATTGGACAATCTCCAAGGGACAAAACAAGTTTTGGGGTCAAAAATGAACATGTTGCTATTCCACCACCACCTGCTAATATACATGCACCTATGCCTAGGAAAGATCTTTCTTGAACTGGTCTTCCTTGTTTCAAAAATCAGGAGGAAATTGAGTTTGACTTAAATGCCTACATACCAAAGAATCTAGAAATAGAAGAATCTCTAGTGAAAACTAGTGTTGTTGAGGATTTTGAAAAGGAACAAATTGCTTTAAAGCAATGCAAAATAGATAACCCTGTTCCCTTTTCAAGAGAAGGATTGTTTGGAAGTGACTCCAGCTCTAAAAGGAGTTCATCCAGAACTTCTAGCAGATCTGATTCAACATCAACTAGTCCAAAACCTCTTAAAACTGTTGTTAAATATCCTAGCATGTATATGCCTATTAGAGGTATCAAAGGAACTGGAACAACCAAAAGTCTCATCAATTAGAAGAAAAGTTTGTGAAGAATACCAAACCTTGTTTTACATGTGGCAGTTTTGATCACATCTATCAAGATTGTCAAGCACCCATGGAAATGGTGGCTACAAATCCTTTAAAGGAAATGCAACCAAAAGCCATTCTATTGAATACAGGAGCAAAATCTTTTTCCCCTGCTAAGTATGTCGCCCCTGCTTTAAGAAATAAGGTGCCTAAAAAGTATGTAGTTCCTGCATTAAGAAAGGTGAATGATGCTTGTCCCATATCTAGTTCTTATTTGACTAAACCAGAACCTCATACTTCACGTAAAGCTGCCTATAGACCCTAGCAACGCACCTATAGAGGCCAAAACAAAAGATGGGTTCCCTCTGCTAAGCATAGGGATTCCCCTGCTAAGTCTAGGGTATCCCCTGCTGGAAAAGTTTTTCCCTCTAGAAACATGGGAAGATGGGGAAAAGCTGTGAAAGCCTCAGCTCGTTGGGTTTGGGTACCCAAAAGGGGTACTCAATCTAATAGTGTATCTCTAGTCTTTGAGAAGTTATCTTACATTGATACACGAGGTAGATCCAAGTCAGTAATGGCTTGGGTCCCCAAAAGAAACTAAATTCTTTTTCTTTTTGTAGGTGACAAAGCAGACCAGGAATGATAAAGCCTATTGGGATAGTGGATGTTGATAACGCCTCATTTATACATGTTTGTAATGATGCATTTGTCCTTGTTTGCTATGTAAATAAATAAATTATATGTTGAATTGATACTAATAAACGATACTGTTTGTATTGTAGCTAAGAAAGAAACCATGATGGAAAAGAATGAAGAAATAAATAATAAAGGGACTAAAGATGGAATTATGCTGAAAGAGAGCCAAAGTGCGGCGCACAATTGGAAAATGTGCGGCGAAATTCAAAGTACCCTGATTTTGGAGAATTACAAGAAGTGAGGCACACAAACTAGAAAGTGCGGCGCACATTTACACCTGAAGAAGTGTGGCGCACAAATGGAAAAGTGTGGCGCACATTTTGCTGCAGTTACATAATTAAGTGCAATTATGCATGGCTATTATGGGAGAACCTTTGATATACTTCCAGAGTTTCTAACCTACGAAAATGCAACTATAAATAGCACCCATGGCCAGGCATAAACATATATCATTCTTTACTTTCTCTATTGTTTAGGAGAATCTAATAATCAAGGATTTCTCCAAATCCTTGATCATAGTCACTAGAGTTGGTAAACCTTAGTTGGTTTATGTTATTGGTGCTGGAACAAGGAACTCAGAAGTGTTGCTAGCCATTTGTAATAATTTCAAAAACTTATAAATCCTTTGGAGAAATTACTGAAATAACCTTGTGGTATAATTCTTATTTCATTTATGTTAATCTTTTACTTTGATTTACATATTATTGAAATGATCTTGTTTACTGCTATTATGGAGTAGTGTGATGTGCACTTGGTGAAGGTTTAATACCCTTATGATTAGATGTGACTATTAGCTTTGCTGGGGCAAAGTGCGGTGCACAATTAGTTTTGTGCGGCGCACTTTCTCCTTGGGATCTTGAATATGAGTGTGATTTGGATGCTCATGTATTATACGTTATTATGTAAGACCATTGTTATATGTTAGATTCATCCATGATCATGGACTAGTACTCATGTGAGTGGATGAGTTTCATGTCATCTAGTAAATGAATCTTGTTAATCACTTTTGTCGCGATTAGTGGATTAAAACATATACCAACTCTTGCATAATCTCTTGTACTACCTTAGTTATCGAAATCAAGCATAAACCTTTCTTAATGCTGTTGATATAACAAAGTCTTTAGTCGGATTCTTGTCATATCAATTAGATGTTGCATGCACGACTACTAATCGGTATGTTGTTTTACATTTTTATGTGCATATATTCATCATTGCTACCTATCTATCATATGGTTATGACCTTAGCCAAACGCACCCTTTAATACCAATTGTTAAGTATATCTTTAGAACTTGTGACACTCTATAGGTAATTGTTTTGATATTTTGATAACAACAACCCCGTGGAACGAACTGGACTTACCATTAAGCTATGCTATACATGAAAGGGTATACTTGCCTGGGTTTATGTTTCTAGTCATTTGTGTGGTAATATCTTGAATAAAAATTAAGACTTGCAAACGAACATCAAGTTTTTGGCGCCGCTGCCGGGGACCGATTAGTTATTTATTTTGAAACATTCTGAAATACTTGGTAAACAAAAATTCTAAATCGCCGTACAGATTTCTGTAATCTGAAAAAGTTTTTAACAAAAAAGTTAAAAAGTGCGCCGCACATTTCCAAAAGTGCGCTGCACATTTGGACGAATTTACAAAATATTGGTAGAAACAATCCCAAAACACCACTAAAACCTTTTACTATCAACACTTACTGCTGAAAACATGAGAATTGCTTTATGTGTGCTTATGCTTTTTTGAGCTTTTGTGTTTGTTAATATTGCATTTCAAGAAAAACCAAAAATATTTTCTTTCAAAATTTTATTTTCTATTTAATTTAATCTTTGGTAGAATAATTTGCTTTGGTATGTCTTATTTGATATTTATCATGATTTGTGGTAATTTTTCTGGAATTTTTAACAACCTTGAGATACAAGAAAATGAGGAATCAAGCAGAAATGAAAAAATAGTTATTTCTTGCAAAATACTTGAGAACATCTAACAAACTTTGGTCATTATTTCTTATTTTGACTACTTGTTAAGGAAGTATTATGAAAAAAGTCTTATAACATTGTGTGATTGGTATATAGATCATACAGTTGTGAACAAATTTTTTTTGCTGAAAGTGCGCCACACATTTCAAAAAGTGCGCCGACTTTTCCGTGTCGCGCAAAAGTGCCCCACACTTCTCAAAAGTGCGCCGCACAACTGGAAAAGCAGAACGCAGAATTTTCTTATAACACATTTAAAAAGAGATTTTCATCAAAACTAATAAGTTGCCTTAAGACTACAGGATATGAAATGTCATTTGGATTTTATGGCACTAACATACTAATGTTTCTTTTGATGTGTTGTTGTTTTAAGATGGATCCAAACACTAGCTTGGGTAGGCTATGCTTAGGAGTGGATGAGCATATTAGCCTAAATGATAAGATTGAATCGGACGGAGAATGGACAGGATCTGAATATAAGGACACATCCGATAGTGGGATTTAAAAGGTCCTAACTTTCTATCATTTGGAAGACTTAACACCTAGCGAAAAATACTCAATTCCTTGTCATGTGGAAGGTAAATTTGCCTATGATGGGCAAGTTGACTTGGAAATGGAGAGAAGTTTTGTTAGCAATGAATTTGTAGTGGTGGCTTAACCTACAAAACGCATCATAATGGGGACAAAGAAATAGATAAGAAGCTCATTGTTATGATCAAGGACGAATTGTTTTTGGTCGACTTCTTCGTGAATTTGGAAGAAGATGACTCTGAACCGTGTGAAATATTTTGGAAATCTTTCCTAAAGCAAGTCAATGCACAAATTGATATCACTTATGGCATACTCACCTTATGGACAAAAGTGCATGAAAGCTTGGACTTAGAAGAAATAGACGAGATACTTGATAATATCGACTTTGATGAATTAACAGCTATTCAAAATGAGGGAGTTGATGCTCCTAGATTTGTTTGTAATATGGGAAAAGGCAAGAGAAACAAAGGAAAACAGCCCGCTCATGCTTACAAATTGAACTATAATGGTGAAGGACCTTCTCTCACCATTAATAAACCCTTATCAAGAGAAGAACTAACAATGGAAGAATTGAGGGACGACGTTGAAGAAAGAGTGATGTTGTTAAACATGAATCGACCAATCATTGAAACATTAAAATATAGTGATAAGTATAAAATGATTGTCGATGGGGTCTTTCTTGATAAGTTGAAGATTGAGGATGGATTAACCTTGGAATATGAGGATGTGGCAATCCAAATGCTCCGTGAAAACAGAGTAATGAAAGAAAAAGAAGATACGGGTTATTTTGTCCTACCTATAAGGTTGGAAGGTAAAACTACATACAATGCTTTGGTAGACACCGGTTCGAATGTTAATATCATGCCACTTGGAATCTTCAAAATGTTAGATGTTGGAAGAGTCAAACCAAGGTTTGATTGAATAAAAATGCTTGATCACTCCTACGTGGAGGGATTTGGGCGTTTGCTTGGAGTTCTATGCCAAATAGGGACAACCACAATACTAGCCAATTTTATGCTTCTCGATATTCCTATTGATCGAGACATTCAACTAGTGGTTGGAAGGAAGTTTTTGCACACCGTTGGTGCAAAGGTAGATGTTGGAAAGGCTATCATGACTAGCTTTGATGGGTTTGTCCATCAAACATATAATGTGCTAAAAGCGAAAAAACATGATGATAGTGATGATGAAGATGATGAGTACTACACCGTGAAAAGAGATGAAAACGGTATGTCGATTTATGGTCCACATTTGCAACCATGGACGGAACCGGAAAAACTATTTGATGCTTCACTAAGTGAAAGGAGCTACCATAACCCTTTCTTTGATATTTGTGTGTACAATAAAATTGTGGGGATGCTTGGAGTACTTCCCGAATCATTGAAATACAAAGATTGGCAAGTGGGGAACAAGCGAGAATTTGAGAATATTGCTAAAGATGGAGATAGTGAATGGCATGTTGCCAAGTCATTGTTGATCCATGTGGAAAGAGGTCCGAAAAAGTGTACGAGACAAAGGAAACCAATAGAGAGGTCTTGGGACGTTACACAAAGAGTGATATCATGTCACCTCTAACTTTCTACTACAGCTAAGAGGAAAGGAACAAAAGAGGAATGCAGCATTGGCTCCTAGTTACTTTTATGCATTTTTATCTTTTTGTATGTAGATAATCAATAAAACGAAGTAATATCTAAGAGTCCTAGAAGTTTTAGGATGGTCTTAGAAGTAGGGAATGTTCTCCCTAGTGTCTTTTTATTTCTATCGAATGGAATTGAAGGTTTTCTTTTTAAATTTTGTGTTTTGTATACTTAAAAAGTAAAAATATAGTGAACATGTCTAGATGCACAGAATGTGCGCCGCACATTTCAGAAAGTGCGCCGCACTTCTGGGCGGATTTTTTGTATATATCCCGTTTTCTCATTAGAAAAAAAAAACACACAGAAAAAACAAAAAACCACCTGACGATTTTTAATCACCACCAAAAATATTTTCGAGTCTTTGCTCCAATTTCATATTCGAGGTCATGTCTAGGGTAAAATTTCCCCAGAAAGTACGCCGTACATTCCGAATTGTGCGCCGAACTTTTTGTCTGGAAAACAAACAGAATGATCAAAACACAATCATAGGGACACCATTGTCCCCTAACGCTTATCTAATGTTAATACATGTTTGTTGTGTGATGAAATTTTGTAGAATACAAGTTTTGGAAATTATGAAACCGGCTCGTCAAGCCGAGGAAAGAGGCGAAGGCCTACCGAATCGGCAAGTGCCACACTCATGGGAACACCGAACCACCAATTTTTGAACTGGCCTGGATATACTAATGATACCAAAACCATCTACAATAATGCTCTTAGTCTTTTATTGCCAAAACAGATTTTTGCACCTAGCATTGTGGATTTTGAAGTTTTGAACGAGCTTAGTTGTGAAGCTCAAATAAGGGAGATGCTTAAGATAGTAGTGATAGAGGCTGGAGGTAATGAAGTCCTATTTGAATCTAATGCTTGGATACATGCTTTTACTTGTAGAGAGAAAATCTATGCGGAGCTTGTTCTCGAGTTTTTCTCTACTTTTCTTTTCGATGAGGATGCCGAAGGAGATGAGTTGTTGACTAAGAAGATTTTGAATTTTAGACTCTGTGGGAAGGGACATTCTTTGACTTTGAAAGAATTTGCTAAGTACTTAGAGTTGTATAATAGAGATGAGTGAAGAGAGGAAGGATTTGAGGCATATTTCAAACAAGGGGAACGTAATCATGGTAATTTCAATGCTAATGAATTTGGGGCATCAATTTGCCCGGATGAGGATCCATTGAGCTTATCTAGGAGCTCGGCCACTAGAATTCTAGTCCACTTTTAAGAGTGCTTCAAAAGATGATTGGTTATGACGTTTGCCAAAGAACCACGCGGTATGATAAAATACAAAGGAATGATTTGTGGTTACTGAGCATGTTTAGGGACAAGAACCGTGAGCAATATGCTAATCTAGCTTGGGTGATAGAAAAATGGATGAAAAGAAAAGGTCATGGGAGTCAAACGGGTAGTATGATTGTGTGTGGACAATTTGTGACTAGGTTAGCTCGAAGAATGGGGCTTTTAAGTGATCAAGTTGTGAGTAGTCTTAGTCTACTGATTGTTTGTGATACCATTGACCGAATTACCTTGAGAGATTTGATTGGAGCGGATGGATGGTTGATCCGAGAAGACACGCCTATTAGAGCACCTCGTGTAGGTATGGCGCGAGCTCCTCTTGCATCACTCGAAGATGTTTGTGATAGAATGGGAAGGATGGAGGTTAGGCAAGACCAACTTGGGTTTATGATGGAGTGCCAATGCTATTGTATGGATCTATACGCTCCAATTTTTGAGAGGATGGCGGAACAATATCATGTTCCAATGAGTGGACCTTATGGACCACCCGGATATCACCACGAGCCATTCTACTACACCCAACAACCACCACCCTATCCACCACATTTTCACCCATGTCAAGCTCCAAGGAATGATGAAACTGAAGAGTATATGTGAAGCCTCGTATGTGTGTGACGTTTATGTTAGTCACATTTAAAAACAACTTGAAAACAATTTATTTGGGCTTTGTAATATGCCTTTGTTGGCATTTAGGACAACTTAATACCTTGTGTGTGGATTTTTATTTTTCATTTGGTATGTGAAATGTGTTTGTATATATTATTTGTGTTAATTTACAGAAAATAAGAGAGTGAAGGCGAACTTAGGAGAAGATTGAAGATCTCGGCTTCGCTCACGACTTAGAATAAAAGGGGAGTATTATTCTTATTTTCCTCTAATTTTTACTTTTTCCTTATATTTAGCATTAGGGACAATGCTCATAATAAGTATGGGGGGGGGGTGATTGAGTGAAAATAAGATCGAATAAAAGCTTGTTTTTAAAAAATTGAGTTTTCTGTATTTTCTGTACCCAGAAGTACGCCACACATTTCAAAAAGTGTGCCGCACTTTCTGGGCGAATTTAAAATTTTTTGTACCGTTCTATTAAAAAAAAGTTTTTGTCGAAGGATTGATAATTCTTATAATTGTAAAGCTATTTTGACTCGGAATTGATAACGTTATTTACACAATACTTTATTCATAATTGTGAGGATCTTTTCCGTAAGCATTCTTACATTTCAAATTGTGTGTGTTGATGATTAGTTTAATTCTAGAACTTGTGTTTGGTAATCTTTACGAGACCATAGTGGGATCATACTTGTATGATAAAAGGTATTTTAAATGATAAAGAGGCAAAATAAAGAAAAAGAGAAAAGATTGAAAGTTTTGCCAATGTTTTAAGATGATTATATATTGTTGGAAACCATATTGCGAAATGATTGTAGATCATAAGTATGGGGAAAGAATGTTCTCCAAAAAAAAGAATAAAAGGCAAAAGGAAGCCTAAGAAGTTTTGAGTTATTCGCGAAGCAACAACATGATAAAAGATGACGTATTACTTATTCTTTAAACATGCGGTGGTAATAAACGTTTTTAAAAAATACCTCTTTTGATATTTTACTTGGTGCTTACGCCAAATTTGGTTTAGTTTAGTTCCTTGTACAAGCCTATGGTAATTTACTTTTCATGACCGTGCTATTGAGCGATAATCTACCCATAATAAGGAGAGTGTGTGAAATAAAAATATCTACTTCGTGAGGTGTTTTATGGCGTTATATTTGTTTTCGATTGTTGGTTATATCTATTCTTTCGACACTTATTAAAAATATATTTTTACCTTACTTGAGGACAAGAAAGAAGTTAAGTACGGGGGAATGTGATAACGCCTCATTTATACATGTTTGTAATGATGCATTTGTCCATGTTTGCTATGTAAATAAATAAATTATGTGTTGAATTGATACTAATAAAGGATATTGATTGTATTGTAGCTAAGAAAGATACCATGAAGAAAAAGAATGAAGAAATAAAGAATAAAGGGGCTAAAGATGGAATTATGTTGAAATAGAGCCAAAGTGCGGCGCACAATTAGAAAGTGAGGCGCAAATTCAAAGTACCCCCGATTTTGGAGAATTACAAGAAGTGCGGCGCACAAACTAGAAAGTGCGGCGCACATTTACACCTGAAGAAGTGCGACGCACAATTGGAAAAGTGCGGCGCACATTTTGCTGCAGTTACATAATTAAGTGCAATTATGCATGGCTATTATGGGAGAACCTTTGATATACTTCCAGAGTTTCTAACCTACGAAAATGCAACTATAAATAGCACCCATGGCCAGGCATAAACATATATCATTCCTTACTTTCTCCATTGTTTAGGAGAATCTAATAATCAAGGATTTCTCCAAATCCTTGATCATAGTCACTAGAGTTGGTAAACCTTAGTTGGTTTATGTTATTGGTGCTGGAACAAGGAACTCAGAAGTGTTGCTAGCCATTTGTAATAAGTTCAAAAACTTATAAATCCTTTGGAGCAATTATTGAAATAACCTTTTGGTATAATTCTTATTTCATTTATGTTAATCTTTTACTTTGATTTACATATTGTTGAAATGATCTTGTTTACTTCTATTATGGAGTAGTGTGATGTGCACTTGGTTAAGTTTTAATACCCATATGATTAGATGCGATTATTAGCTTTGCTAGGGCAAAGTGCGGTGCACAATTAGTTTTGTGCGGCGCACTTTTTCCCTGGGTTCTTGAATATGAGTGTGATTTGGAAGCTCATGTATTATATGTTATTATGTAAGACCATTGTTATATGTTTCATTCATCCATGATCATTGTCTAGTACTCGTGTGAGTGGATGAGTTTCATGTCATCTAGTAAATGAATCTTGTTAATCACTTTTGTCGCGATTAGTGGATTAAAACATATACCAACTCTTGCATAATCTCATGTACTACCTTAGTTATCGAAATCAAGCATAAACCTTTCTTAATGGTGTTGATATAACAAAGTCTTTAGTCGGATTTTTTCATATCAATTAGATGTTTCATGCACGACTAGTAATCTATATGTTGTCTTACATTCTGTATGTGCTTATATTCATCATTGCTACCTATCTATCATATGGTTATGATCTTAGCCAAACGCACCCTTTAATACCAATTTTTAAGTATATCATTAGAACTTGTGACACTCTAGAGGTAATTGTTTTGATATTTTGATAACAACAATCCTGTGGAATGAGCTGGACTTACCATTAAGCTATGATATACATGAAAGGGTATACTTGCCTGTGTTTATGTTTCTAGTCATTTGTGTGGTAATAACTTGAATAAAAATTAAGACTTGCAAACGAACATCAATGTTCAAGGAGTATGACTAGACATAAATCCTATCTGTCTAACTTTATTCCCCTGCATGACAATGATGGTGTCTAATTTGGAGATGGGCATGGTACAATCACATGAAAAGGGACTATTATCACTAATGGATGACATTTGATAATGTTTACTTGGTGAAAGAGCTAAAGTACAATCTTTTTAGTGTGTCCCAGATGACTGACAACAAGAATTTTATCCTCTTTACTGATACTGAGTGTCAGGTTTTGGGAAAGGAGTTTGTTTTACCACCAGATACTCCTATTGTGCTTAGAACCCCAAGACAGAAGAACATGTACACCATTAATTTAAAAGGACATCACTCTTCAAGATAATAAGAACTGTCTCATTACTAAAGCATCAATTGATGAATGCAAGAAATGGCATAGAATACTTGGTCATCTTAACTTCAAGAACATGAACAAACTGGTAAAGTTTAATCTTGTTCATGGTATTCCTTCCAAGACCTTTGCCAATGATCATACTTGTGTTGCCTGCCTGAAAGGGAAGCAACACAGAGCCTCTTGTAAGTAAAAAACAAGTCTGTCTACCACAAGCCATTAGAATTGCTGCATATGGACCTGTTTGGTCCCACTTTTATGGCAAGCATAATGAAGAACTGGTACTGCCTAGTGATTACTGATGATTTTTCAAGGTTCACATGAACATTCTTTTTATTTGAAAAGAGTGACACAGTAGGTGTACTCAAAGGTTTTATTAATCAGATTGAACTCTCTAAAAGCATGAAGGTGGTGACCATTAGATCAGACAATGGTGGTGAGTTCAGAAACAAGGAGCTGGACACTTTCTACACAAACAAAGGAATAAGGAGGGAATACAGTGTAGCAAGAACACCTCAACAAAATGGAGTTGCAGAAAGAAGAAACATGACATTTATTGAAGCTGCAAGGACTATGTTGTCTGATTCTAAGCTTCTAGTAATCTTTTAGGCTGAAGCTATAGCCACTGCTTGTTATGTTCAAAACAGGGCCTTGGTGGTAAAGGCACACAACAAGACACCTTATCAGCTGTTCAATGGCAGACCCCCTTTGATTGACTTTTTCAGACCATTTGGATGTCATGTGATCATTCTGAACACAATTGACAATTTAGGTAAATTAAATGAAAAGGGGGATGATGGGTACTTTATAGGTAATTCATTGAATAGTAAGGGATATAGGGTCTTCAACAAGAAGACAAGCAAAGTGACAGAAAATCTCCATGTAGATTTACTTGAAGACAAGCCTGAAGATGTACAAACACGTCCTGATTGGTTCTTTGACATTGAAGTACTTTCTAAATCAATGAATTATGTGCCTGTTGCTTTGGAGAATACTAACATTTCAGGTACAAAAGAACCAACTGCTTTGGAGAAGCCACCAAGGAGGTACATGACTGTATCCTCATTGTTTCCCATTGATGATGCTACTACAAAGATGGATGAAGAAGATGACCCATCTCAAAGGAAGGAGCAGCCAATCCCTTCCCCTGCTAAGTCAAATCCTAAAAGCAGTGGAATGGATGAAAGCAGTGGAATCCAGGATTCCCTTGCTGGACCAAATGTTTCCCCTGCTGATAAAGAACCAGTTGTAAATGATGTAAATGATGAAGAAAGATAATCCCCACTCATTTCTACATCTTCACCAATCACTTTATTTAGCAGTGGAAGCAGAATAATTAGGAATGGACGTCCAAGTTATTTAGAGCTGCATTCAGCTCACCAGCATCCATCCTTCAGTCATGCAGAGATTATAACACGTTTCTGTTACTAATCCATGATAGTTTCCTAGTTTGTTAGTAGTAATCTTGTACGTGAGTCCTTGTGCTATAAAAGGACTCACTAGGGTTTCATGTAAAAATATCTTTCTCGGTTCATTTCATTTCGTACTTTAAGGTTTTATACCCTAATACCATTATTGGGTATTCGTATATCTTTGATATATTAAAGTTTAACGTTTGATCTTAATATTTGTTCTTGTGCTAAACACTATATTCCGTATCTTGTTTAGTTACTTTGTGTATTGCAAAGTTTCTCTAGTGTTAGGTTGAATTCATTCTTTCTATCATAACCCTTAAACAAGCTAAGGTTTAAGATCTGAGTTTGGGATCAACAACCCCTCTAAGTATTCATGCACAGTGAACCCTCATGACCTATATGGGCTCTTGGCTAAATTTAAAATACAGTTTTTCATAAGTTAATCATAAGCTTTTTAAACAATAAAACAAGTTTTATAAACATGTTCTAGTTTTTCCAAAACTTATACATTTGCGCTACTAATCAGTCTTTATTATGTTATGTTGATATGAGTGAATTTACTCATATTAATTGTATCAATAAATGAACATAAAATGCTAAATTTGTATGAATATTGTATTGCATATGCATGTTTTATTGTTTCGTGTGTGTAGGTACCAAGATCACGAAAACCAGCAAAACCAACACGGGATTTGAAGATAATTTCATCAAAAGCCAAAATTCATGAGCGTTTTTATCCGAGGATTTGGATTTATCAAGTAAAATGGGCCTTGGTGGACCCCATATGAGATTAGTGGGCTTAGAAGCCTATTAATAATGACATTATAATATCTTTGGGCCAAATATGAGTAATTATTAACCCATGAGTCCAAGTCAGCCCAAGTTAGAAAGTGAAATCACGTCAAGCCCAAATCAAAATTAATAAGACGTAGGGAGTATTATTATATGGATCCAAGGCCCAATTCCTTAAACAAAATGTAATGGTGGAAAATGAGGATATATATCTTTTCACATTTTTATTTGGTCAAAGCCATCGTTAATAACAAAGTCACAAAAGAAAAACAATGAGAGAAAAGAAAGAAGACGCAGAGAAGAAAAGAGGAGTCATAAACCCTAAAATCAATTTAGGGGTTTCAATTCAAAGGGGAAGTGAATCTCACGCGCCTGAATAAATTGCCCATTATTTTAGAACAAAGCTGATGCTACCAAAAGGTCCACGTGGCGTTTTGATTTGTTATTCCCCAATCCCCATTGGTTGATTCTCTGAAATATTGTCAGAGAACCAATCAAAATAAGCCACATCAGCACCAAGGAAGTACAACAAGCATAAGTTATTGCCATGATGGTGATCCAAGTGAAAGAGGGTGTTTTACAGCCATTAGATCAAAACAAAAAAGAGAGAGAAGAAGGAAGAGAAGATCAAAGAATAAAAATGATCATCAGCATTCACCCATCACCCCTAACCTCGCCTATTTAACCCCCCCCCCCCATTTATTCAGTTAGGTATCCTATTTTTATTTTAATGCAATTATGTCAAAATTAATATAGATGTAATTTACTTTTTATGAGTATTGTAATAGTTTTAATGAATTAATAAAAGTTTTGATTTCAGTTTTATGATTCTTTTTAATTGCTCTTGTTAATTTTCATTGATAGTTATTATCTACATCCGTATTAAATTGACAAAATAATATAAAAGATTGTTTGTTTAAGCTTATTTAATAGCTTGAGTGAATGATTTAAAGTAAGATTAGGAAATAGCTTTTCCCCACTAGAAAAGTTAGAAATTAAAGCTGCTGGGATCATTTGATGATACTGGTTCGACGTTTTTTTGTGGTTCTCGAATGGTGGTGTTTTGGTCAATGATGTTTGATTGATGGTGGCGTTTTGTTGTTAAGTTGTTAAAGGTGGTTCAGCGCCAACCTTCTGCCCAACGGTTCTCTATTACAAGAGTTAAGCTCATTTACTTTTTAAGAGTAGTAATATTTAGCTTAATCTGATTGTTTTACGAATTTATATATCTGCTTATGTTATTGATAATGATTCTTTTTTACTGTGATTTGTGTGGACTGTTTTCGACTCATGTGTGAGTGAATCTGCTTCATTAGTTCTAAACTGCTATGATGAGATTATCTGTTGTTGTTTATTTGAAATTTAATCTGAAATTTTATGATGTTGGTACTGATTTTCTGTTTCATTTAATTGATATGTTAGCTGATTAGATCTTCTTATGTCTTTGTCTTCTTATTTTTGAGTATAATTGATACGAAATCTGTTTGGCATTAGGTTGATGTATTAATGTGATGTTCGATTTAAGTACTGCTTATTTTATAACATTGCTGAATGACTTAGTTAGTTGCCATAAATCAGATCTGTATTCATGTGTGTTTAAACCAAGTTCATGCGTTTAGTTAGCTGAAGTAATTGAATGTATGCATAATGATAGCTTGCTGTGATCTGTTAGGTTGAATAAAGGTTAAAACTAATATTGATACATGATTTTTGTGCAAAAGCTGCGTTTGATGATTTGATCGAGTATGAACGATCACTTGTTCAAGTTAAATGTTAAAATTGGTTTGCTATGTTTGGATTGCTGTTTTTGTCATTGATTTTTCCCTTTCCTCATTACTGTTTCTGTAAATCGTGTTGTTTAAGTGTTAATTGACTGCGGCTTGTGTCACACCCCACCATGGCGGAATATGGGGCGCGACGTATGGATATCATCACAACAATAGCGTGTCTATAGAGATAACTAAATGATACAAGAAATGTCATAAAATGGTGACACAAATGTCATGACAATATCTCAACAATGCAGGAGTCTAGGTAAGTAGGTAACAGTCCTACCTCTTACCCAAGACAAACAAATAACACAAACAAACAAACAAACATATAGGTGCCAACAGTATCACTTATTAAAATGAACAATCAAATAAAACTAAGAAGGAAACGGGGATTCTCCTTCTATATGCATTCCTAAGCTTCTCCAATCCTAGCCACTTATGTTCTCATGCTTAACCATAGTATCACCTGAAAGAGACACTAAAACACGTCAACATAAAGTTGGTGAGAGTCATAGGTTTAGACTCCAACGCTAAAACAGTTATAAGCTGTGAATATCAAACATAAACACAATAACATATGGACCATGTGCTACAATAATGTATTAACAACTAGCGTTCAAGTTAATTAATCAATACAATTCCAAGGCATCACGCCTTACCAACAACCACAATTACCAAGGCATCACGCCTTACCAACAACCATAATTACCAAGGCATCACGCCTTACCAACAACCATAATTACCAAGGCATCACGCCTTACCAACAATCACAATTTCCAAGGCATCACGCCTTATCATTAACCATAGGTCCCATAGGCGCCCATACACCTATGTACCTTTCCAATCCAGATCACACCCAAACAAGAATCACATAGCAGTTAATCACATAAATGTACACATAAGTCCATCTCAAACCTTAAAACATTCACAACATTAATTTAGAAAATAATTCAACACAGTGTCTCTTCCATCCCATCTGGAAGTCAAAAACAATAGTAAACATGGGACTATGAAACTCACCTGATTGCTTCTTCACAAGTCCTCGCACTAGCAACAAGCTAACAAACCAAAAACACGCAATCAATACATGAACCAATCACTAAGATGGCTCATCAACCTATGATGGACATCTAGCCTATTCCCACATATTTACATCATTGATAAGCTCTAATCACCCCATTACCCTTCCTTAACAAGTCTTTAACTTGGTTAAGTTTAATAACTAACCCGTTCATATTTTACCCAAAACAGTCCCAGTTTTTAGGTCTCAAAACTTTAAGTCAAACGTCCACTTAAACATACCCATGGTTTCTGTAAAAAGAATATTCATACCCTTACATATGTTGGCTAACACCTCCCACTTGCCCTAACCTTAAAGCTACTGTTAAGGCCCCGATATACATATATCTACTTTTGTCATTCCAGATTTCCTGATTTTAAACGTACTAAAAGTTTGTTACCATTAAGGGGTCTTACCATAAACCACAACCTTAGCCCAAGTGCAGATACTTACTACAATATATAAACCATCTCTCACGTTCGTGAGAAGATCCCAATGCAACCCAAAGTACCCCAAACAACCCAAAACTTAAAAAGAAAACAGGCTGAATTCAAAACTGTTTTGACCTCCGACTGTTGTAACCTGTTTTTGACCCACTTCCCGACCTCCAATTTAGTTCTCGTTTCTTGAATTGGAAAGCCACTTCAAATACCTTTCCAGGGGTACTTGTATCGTAAAATAAGAGTTTATAGAACTCCCGCTATGATCAAAACAATTGACTCAAAATCTACCCAGTTTTTAAAAACGAGTTTAAACAAATTGAACTAATTAATTACCCATAACCCCATCTAATACAAGCCCTAGATTATATGATCATCATATTATGATTATCACATCATTAATTTAATGATTTTATATAAACCCTAACCCTTAATCCATCATAAGAATGATTAAATAAACATAAAAACAATTTAATTAAAAAGGGATTTGAAGGTTTTACCTTATGATTAATGAAAGATGAAAAACCCCCAAAATTATGAAGAACCCTAACTTTTTTTTAGTGAAACCCACGAATTTTATTAGCTCCAGGGATTTATGTTTTTATTTTTTTGTTTAGTAAAACATTATATAGTGTACACAAGAATCCTAGTCCAATTATAACACTTGTTTCCTTTTTTTTCCCAAACCGACCTAACACCCCTAAAATTCGTTTTTTATTTATTTTTATTATTAATATATGTAATAATAATATTACCTTAATTTTCCTTAATTTATTTCATCTCCTAAAGCCTCCAAAACCTCAAAACCGTAAAACTAGTCAAATTTACGCGTTTTACCATAAAGACGTAAAATATACACTTTTAAAAAAATCTCAAATTTTGAAATAAACTTTATAATTAAGTCCTAAATGACTTAAAACCATCCCGAAAAATATCCATATGACTAATTACCTCCTCCGAGACCTCAAAATGCTAAACCGTAAATCGTAAAAAAAATACACTATTACTATAATACTTATACGTATACGTAAACACCAAAATATCACCATTTCATTTCATAGTCACTAATCGTGAGCTCATGAACATGAAATAACCGTTCCTCGATTTACATATGAGTACTCTATACTCATAAACGATAATCACACCAACCTCGTTCACACAAAATAAACACGTAAGCACAAAAATCAAGTAGTCACACATAAAATAACCTAAAAGTAAGACCAAGTGACGAACCTCAAAACCACGGTTGTCACATCACTCCCTCCTAATAGAAATCTCGTCCCGAGATTTACTCCTTAGGATCAACACACAGACAACAAATCACACGAGGATACTTGTTCTAAATGAACTCCTCTCATTTCCACGTGAACTTCAGTTCAAGTTTCAAGATACCACATGTAAAAACCAAAAATAATTAAACCCATTGCCAAACTCTTGACCTCACAGTCAATAAATCTCGCAAATGACTCTTCGATAAAACAAAGACTCTTATTAGCACAAAACCCGAATAACCGGACATGCAAATATGCATCCTCAAACAACATTTACCAATCCCAATACATGAAATGTATCATGTATACAACTCATTTCCCCCAGGTAATTCTATGCTCATAAGCTAATGGTCCGATCTTTCCAAAGATCTTATATGGACCTACAAAACTCTACATCAACTCTTCTATTTTACCAAAACATACCACCCGTTACTATGGGTGAAACTTCATACATAACTCTGTCACTAACTCTAGTGGTTTCCTCCTTTATTCCCTACATCCTCATTAATAGGGAACATGCCCCTCTCACCGGTGACTTTCTTCTTGTAGGAGACTTCTTGCTGATGTAACGCGTTCTCCATCTATCTCCAAACCTCACGCCAATGCTCTAGGCGTCTTTCTCAACTACCCCTATAATATACTCATACCAACCATTAGTCTATCAACGGTATACTACGCTTGCTTTCCATCGTTTCTTCCCTTGCCATAATCCTTCATAAGTCATCCATACATATTAGGCTAACTTTTACACAAAAGTTCCTATCCCATCGCATCTGTACGCAATCCTTACAAATTCTCAACTAAGTGACTTCTCATCCCTCTTGAAATATGTGATGAATTAGGCAGTCTATCGACTATGACCCTACTCTCATCGTACTTATTCCTCCACCCAATTATGCCTCCCTTTCACCAACTTTGTCCTTACATCGCCCTTTCTAAGCTACTCCTATCTATGTAGGAAGTATAGTCTACGTCCCTTTTCTCCATATGATTATCCAAGCCACGCAACATACATGTTGACGCGTTCTCTGCTTTAGACAACTCAACTCGTGTAACCTACATCCTTCATCCAAACCACCCTAATACGTCATCCATATAGTTCAAGTTCGTCTCAGCTTCACTTCATTCTTCTTATTCCATGTCTCATCAACCATGCTTGCCTTTCCCAGATGGTACTTGGCCTTGCAATTTTCTTTCATCAATTAACTCCACCCATCACCTTTGCCAAATGTTCAATCAAGATGATTGAATATGTGTTGGAGACGTTCATGATCCGTATAGATCATTCTCCACGTCTCGTACACTAAATGCCTCTAGCATTCTAGGCAGATATAACAGTCCAACTCCACTAACTAAGTCTATCCAGTTCTTCCAAATCTTCAGTTCCTGCAACGTATAAGCGATCGCCTTTCTTTGTCGTCCTCGTACGCGTCCAAATCCCTGCTCCACGTATCCTCATGCTTCGTGAATTCATCCAGTCCTTCCGATAATGCCAAGATCTGCTCATCATCCAATCCACCTCTTCAGCCTCCAAAATGCTTCCTCGTCCTTCTTTACTTCGCCCCTTGCTGGTTCCACGATATGCCATCATCTCTGACTACTAGTCCTGGCCAACTAAATCCTAAAACTCACACTTGAAAATATCACGTTTCATTCCCTTTACTAACAACTCCAAAACCAACACATAATTCGCTTCATCCTCCTTCTAAGATTTGAGTAGATCAAGATGTATTCGATGCTCCCGATGACAACTCGTTTATATACGTTCATGCACACTCGGTTCATTGACTCCATGAAAACCGCTAGTGCTTTGGCGAAGCCAAATGCATAACCGTAAACCCAAAGCGTTCATACAACATCCTTAGCAATTTCAACTATGTCCTCCTCACACCCTCTCTTAGCGGCAATACGAATAAATTCCTTGCAATTTCTAACAGCTCTTGTTCTTAATTCACTCCATCAACGATTTGCCTTGGAAGACACTAACTACAACTCCTCTCACTTCTCCTACTTGTTCTATTCATGGTTCTACCTCAACGCTCCTAAACCATACAAAACCAAAACTACATCCTGAATACACCAGATACGATCGACGAATTAAACCCACGGATAACTAACGACATTTCATGTGCACCAATTAAAACAAATCAAAAACGACGAGACTCCAAAGAAAACTCAAACCCAAAACATGTATATATATATATATATATATATATATATATATATATATATATATATATATATATATATATATATATATATATATATATATATATATATATATATATATATATATATTTTGAAATTTTTTTTTCCTTACCTCCCCACATCTATGTGACTCAAACCATCTACAAACAACCTTCTAGACGATCTCAAAACTCAACTCAAAGACTAGGTATCCTGTGCATCCCAAATCATAAAAATAAAACTACTATTCAAACTCAACCTTGAACCCGACACTTGTACAACAATTCCGACCAGTCCACTGACCTCCTATGACTATACATTCTGAATATTTGAAAATTACGTCCTGAGTACATAATTTTAGGCTTTTGAATCACCCAAAAAGCTTTAAAAACGAACAAGTTATGACCAAAGCAATTTTATGCTAGTTGTTTTAAAAACTAAAGAATAGACTTAGTGATCAATGCAATCCTTTTCAATGAAAGATATAATTGTATGTGAAATATTCATAAACTCCTTTTAACCTTGTATTAATAACTATAAATGACATGAATCGGTTAAATCCAATTATATAAACTATGTAAGTAGAAAGAAATTTTACTTCACTTTATTTTAAAGAAAGTCTTTTAGAATTTGAAATAAATAAGTGTTGATAAAAAAAAACTTATGTTACATCTTGTTTCAAACATGACTCCAACACCTTACCCTTATTTTACCGAATACAACCAACTATCTAACTCTATAGTAGATTTCCATGTCCCCCCTTTTTCCATATACCAACCAAAAGAAATGTAAGACTCAACCCAAAAGATTTCATTATCCCAAAAGAAATCTCCATTTATTTCAACGGACTTAAAACCCAGAACAACATTTTAAAACGTACACGTGAAATATGAACTCAAAGAATACGCTACAAGACACAGTTCAAAAAAATTCGAAACGTTGTTGAAACTCCATCAACTCCAGCACCATAAAACACGAACAAACACAAGGTACGTTCAAGTTATAATAACTAGTGAACGACCATATACCATAACTTAACACATAGTAGTATATATACATCCGCATATATATACCTATTAAATCACCCAAAACATACTCGTTACCATACATGTCGGATCAACCAATCACGTCATACACTCGTTTTTCCACACGACTAATCACCATCTCACCGTGCCAGAACAAGGCATAATGCCCACCTCCAAAACCAAACCATATCGCGTGACCACATAATCACACACCACAACTATAACCTAAAACATAAAACACAAAAAGAACAATAGCCATATCATAGGCAGCCATTACATAAATCCATATATAATACGTATACCCAAATTCTACATCTCATCATATACAAGCATGTACTAACCCTCTTTCATGCAACCATACTTGAGAACCCATTGAAGTTGTGGTACTTGTATAACTATGTTGGCCACCATACTTATACAATTACCCTTTCCCCAATGCACTCCCTCCTATGATGACACTTATAAGAATCAATACAACATATAACACATAAATCTATCTACTCACATAAGCTCATAACCACATAACCAATAAGGTCCAAAACTCCATCTATAAAATAACATAATAAAACTCTTGGAATACGGAAATCCATAGTCTAGCTAAAACAGCCTAGACTAAATCCAAAACGAAAACATAATCAGTTATAAGTCATGTCGCCCATAAGAGTGGAAATAGCATAAGGTCCTTCATATTCACCTACTCCTAATAACTCGAACCACCACATGATTCTTAGGGAACATGACTTAAACATCAAAAGAAAATAATACCCCTCAGGTACATAAAATAACCCAACAAAAGATAGAAACTACTATGTACCAAATTATGTACTATAATGTACATTATAAGTAAAATACGATAATGACTAGCGTGGACGATTATGGTTAAACCCGCACTACTCACAACTCGAAAAGAAAATAACATGTGGCTAAGTATGAATTTACTATGGTTCAATTCATACCAGTCAAAACATCACAATAAATAACATTCAAACACATCAATTATAATAAAATGCACACATAATCCTATGACGCCTATATGCAGGGACCCTTAAGCTATAGACTAGGCTACACGACTAGGCAACCTAATTCTCTATAACCATTGGCTCTGATACCATTCTGTCACACCCCACCATGGCGGAATATGGGGCGCGACATATGGATATCATCACAACAATAGCGTATCTATAGAGATAACTAAATGATATAAGAAATGTCATAAAATGGTGACACAAATGTTGTAACACCCCCAAATTTATTCAACTCAGTACAGCGGAAGACTAGTTGGTGTTACAGGATAGCACATTACTCACATCATAGACAACGCATAAAAATCGCGTCGTTTAATAATAAATTATTTCCATTCATAAACATCAAAGTTACATCGGTCCCAAGTCATTTATATTTCATACAAAGTTTTACAAAGTATTTGAATGGAAAATATAGTTTAGGTGCGGGCCATGAATTCTTGTCGTCTTCCCGAGAATTACCTTCAAGTACCTGAGATAAAACATGTTAAAAGAAAAGGGTCAGCGATAACGCCGAGTGAATTCATAGAGTTTAATAAAATCCATCAATATAATATCAGTATAAAATTATTACTGAAAGTCATTTTGTACAAATCATTTTGATAGGCCATAAAATAGCCAAAGTCATTTTATGCAAATCGTCATCAAAATCATAATATAGGCATTTGCCTTAAAAACCATTATACGAATCATTGTCGTTAAAAACACCATACAATACGTTTTATAACGTTGTATGAAAATAAAAACCGTTATATGAATATGGTTATAAAAACCAAAATACAACATAATATCAATAGTATGACCCTGTATTGCTAGTCAGGCAATACATCGTAATTCGGAGCGTCTATTAGTATTTCGTTAATTTTGGATTATTATAAGCCGCATGACATTGTTACCTTACTAAACCAAAACGGGTAGCTAACCCGATACAAATTTTGCCCATCTAAAGTAGCGTGTCGTCACAAAGGTCACGCTATGGAAATCTTCTCATACATAAATTCGCTTACCAATCAATGTGGCACGACGGGGATCAACCGCCAAGGCGCGAACTGGGGTGATCGTCCCCAAATAGTACTATTAAATGCATAAGCGTCTACCAACTCCCGGTAGTTCACAATTCATGCTAATGGGACTTTTAGTGACATAACCTAACTTTAATAATCCATTTGATTTCATCTATCGGGTCCATTAATCATTTATCGGGTCATACAATCGGGTCATTCAATCATTCGGGTCCAAAATCAATAAACAAACAATCGGAACAAATGGTGTCCAAACTTTTATAAAAACTAACATGTTATCTCCCTTGCGGGTTTATAAAGCATTTATAAAACATTTAAAAGAGTGCGAGGCTATGAACTCACGTTGATGTAGGAAGGCGGGTTGTCGGCAATTCGGACGTACGGTACGTGCTTCAATCACGGAAACCTAGACAAATAATACTCGGTCTTAGACGTTTGTCCAATGACTTTATAAAAATATCAATTATGTATACATATGATGATTATGTATATATATGATGATCAAGGGGGTTTACATATTCTCGTTTACTCCTTTTAGTGTTATATGTCGATAACTTGTATATTAGTTTACTAGTTTTACCTGTTTACGTGTCTTAAGCCCAATAAGCTTATTATAAGTTATTTAACTTATTTTAATCCATTTTGTACCTATATTATCAGTAGGTATACTTTCCAAGTTGGGCCTAAATGGGTTAAGCCCAATAGATTCTTTTTACAAGTTTTTATCCTATTTAGTCCATTTATTAGTCCAATATGTTTATTTAACTTGTTAATGTCCGTATGCCCTATAGTTCGGGTTTTGTCGGTTTTTACTTGTTATACATGTCTATATATCAGTATATAAGTTTTATAAAGTTTTCATTAGACGGGTCCAACCATCTAAGTTTTATTTGACAAAAACGTTAATTTTACGGCAATAGCCGAAAAAGTCGTAAAAATCATGTTTATAGTTTTATAACTTATAAAACTTAACAAGTTTCCATTTTTATCATTTATACACTTATTACACCTTTTATATATTTATATAAATAAGTTTTATAAGTTAGTGGGTTTTTATTTTACATTTTATATACTAAAATGTGAGTGCTTATATAATAGTATTATTCTTTAATTTCCAAAAATCTGATTTTTAACTTCATCTTTACCAAATCTGCCATATCTTGAGTTCTAAGCTCAAATTTTTATCACATAAACTACATGATATGTGCTACATTTAACTCTTCTATAGCTACTGTTTAATCATCCTTTAAGTATTTTCTAAAAATCGTCCAAAACAGTAACTTCAGATTTATACCCTAAACTTGTTTTGATCATATCTCACTCATTATTTTGATTCCATTGCATGGCCAACTCTCACATGTGTACAAGACCCATAGCTTACTGTAAATCTAATCCACTTCATCATTTTATCAGTTTATGACTTACTTCTTTACTGTTTTATACAGCCATCAAATTTAACCAAGATTTTAACCTTGTTTCTTATGGTTTTTCACCTTTTTATCCATGATTATCAACAACAAATCCCCACATAACATTTTTATCATCATATAATCATCATAAATATATACAATAGGAAATAAAATACATGTTTACATAATCAAAATAACAAGAAGTTGAGGAGGACAATCTTTATACCACCAACTTGATGTAGGTTATGAGTTTGGCATGGTTTTTGATGGAGAAACTTGTAGACAACCATGACCATCTTCAAGACCATCATGCTCCATGAACTCCTTGTGGAAAATCAGCCCCAAGACACCATGAATACTCCTCCTTGGATGTTATAACTTGCACCAATCTTCATCTTTTTGAATGGAGATTAACATATGTTAATTATAACATATGTTTATGGTTAAATTTTTGTATGAATGGTGGTGTTAAATGGAGAAATGGGACGGCATAGGTGAAGAGGGAGAGAGTGCTTGTAGCTTGTTTGCATGTTGCAAATGAGTGAAGTGGTTTGTGTTTGTTGGTTTTGTGTTGTAGAAAGCTTAATGTGTAAGCTTACTTACACATGTAAGTGTTTAAGCTACACTTTGACACCTATTGAGGTGTGTTAGCTTAAGTTGGCCGGTTTTGGGAGTGGGGTGGGACAAGTGTCCCACTTGTCTCATCCCACTTATTTACGGGTACTCCTCGATTCTAGTTTCCTCGATTTGCGTGCCCTCGGGTCGTTTTACGAAAAATGTTTTTATAAATTATGAATCTACGTCACAAAACGAATCCAATAAAAATTGTCTCATCAAAAACGGAGTTCGAAAACGTAAATACGTAATCCTAAGGTTTCCGGTTTAGTCGTAAAGGACGTTAAAATAAAATCGTAAGTCCTAATCTCTTCTCGTAAATTTGTGAGTTTATGAACCAACACAAATTTAAAACTCCAAAATAATATTCATGGACAAATTTATTTTCTGAAATGTCGGACTGTCACCAAGGACGGTGTATGTAAACGTAAGCACGTAACGTTGAATCCTCCGGTTTAGACGTAGTAGATGCTACTCCAAGACGTAAATCCAAATTTCTTCCCAAAAATATGTGAGTTCATATTGTAAATTGTTTTTAAATAATATTGAGAATAAAATATCAACCATAATTTGACGGATTGTCACAGCATTTACCCCTAAACAGGATCTTTGTCCTCAAAGATCATCTTACCTTACTACTCGCTTCTTATAGAGTTAAAGCCATGTGGGTATTTCTTCCACATCCGGTCTTTTCTCACAAGTGCAATTCATTATAATACGCGAGTTTCATCAAACATAACTACGGGAATAAGATCAGGCTTAATGTTGACTTACTTTCTCTATCCATGATGTTCACGGGTTTTTGATGAATGCAACTTTTCGCCGATCTAAGCTTCTACTAAGAATAATCAGATTCTCACTTGATAGATATTCCATCAAGTTCGATTTACGAAACATAGTTCACGTGGTTCTTGAAGTCCTAGGGTAGATCCAGCTTATATGCCTTTCAATCCCAACTTTTACATCATTTCAATGGTCCCATACAACGGGGACTTTTATCCCATGATTTGTCAGATCATGAATTCATTTTTCCAAGGTTAAAAATTGTGGCATAACTTCGCTACCCATTTGGCACTTCAAGATCTACATTTCACATTCATATAACCTCTTGCCCACTACCGACAGTCAATAATCAAATCCTAATTTCAACAATCATTTCAGATCTCGCGGGTCGGGTATTTTGCAAGGATAGGTTCGTCATCATAGGAAACCTTAAACCTAAAAGACATGTCCAACTCACAATGGGTGTATGTCGGATGTCTTCATCTCAATTCCTGCTTACAGATTCTCTAAGATTTAGATCCTAACAAGATTCGATCTCAATCCTAATACGATGATCATCAATGATAATCCTTCCAAAGGAAAACGATTATATGGTCTATTACCAAAGGTCAATCATTCAAACATAAAACAACACTTATATTACTTTGTATCGTTACTTTACCTCGTCCCTTCGATTTAGGATGGTACATAGTACTCTCATCAAGGTTCGTTCTTATTGATTTCTGAGAAAATCTCTAGAAATTCGATGCGAAGAGAGGATCTTGATATATAGATGATCGATACAAGCACACTATGTTTACATAACTCTTTTGCATTTATCATTAACGAGAATGATATTAGCAGATTTGGTCAGTCTGTCGACGATGACTCAAATCGAATCAATTCAGATGATGACCTTTGCAATAGCTAGACGTTTACTAATGTATGAGGCGATCTCTGCCTTCATAATTACTATCAGTACAACTTCTTCAGACAAAGATACTTTTAGTCATAAAATGACATACATATAATACTTATACTTACAAATTCCAACATAGCTATATCTCACAATCTTTCATAGTTAGGCAACCACAAGTGGCCTTTAAAATATTTAACGCTATTGGTTTCTCTATTTTAATGGTTCACATTAGACGCGAACCTCTTTGATTATCTATATTATCCTTTTTACAAACATCGTTTATTTTTATATCGTTCGGCAATTTATTTTGCACCTTCATTATTAAGGAACATGTCCTCATTGGTTCTTTATCTTTTATGCATAATACGTCGGTATCTATATTCACTTCTCATGATGATATAATTATCATGTCCACAATTTACTCAGATATTCTTTCTATATTATGCGTTAGTAATTACGTTCACTTTCGCCTGATGAAATAAATATCATAACCGTATTTATTCAAAATTCTTTCTTCATATCTTCTATGTTTCAGTTTTGTCTCAACTATCATTTTTATCAGTTTTTCTCAATTCGGCGTCTAAAGCGTCGATAATTATTACAATTAATTAAATTATAATTATTAAGTTTTTATAAAACGTAAACGTTAAAAGTTTAAATTTCTTAGTTCGACCAATTATATAAAATGTTCAAAAATAATTTGAATTAAGTTGATTTATCGAAAATATTTAATAAGATTTCGTAAATGTTCGAAAAACCTTTGGTTTATACTTTAGTCAAAATTTTCTTATTTGAAAAGCAAAAATTATCGTTTCAAATCTCAAATCATGGTTCAAATGGTTTCCTCAATCCCTTTTAGGTTATCTTGAGATATACACAAACATTTACCCCTAAACAGAAGTTTAGTTAAATGGTTTGTGTATAAGGGAATAATCCCTTTAAAAATCCTTTGTTAAAACATTCGTCAAAACATATTTCCATTTTCTTTTTGGTAAAATCCAAAGTCTTAAAAGGGCTCTTAATTTTTTTTTGAAGAGTCTATATGCATACACCTTACCATCATTAATCCAACGGTCATTTTATGTAAAGGATTAAGTCCTTAATCACGTGTTAATTATTCAAGGTTCAGGTTTTCATTGTTCGGCCAATTCAGGGCAGTCTATAATTAATTATTAACTTCATTCTTATTCTTATAAACAAATAAATGGTCCTTAATGATCACGAGCATGAATTTATCAAATTACAGCCTACACACATGATTCATCATAATTATGAATACTACATGTGCATTGTCAATCCAAACGACATCACGTGAAACTTATAACGTTCATCGCAAGTTCGGGATGTGATGATTGGAATAGATAATCTCTTTCGCAGATGCGAAGTTGATGATAACCATGCCATGGATCAGGTTTGCTAGAACCTTGTAAATGATCGAACAATTCTTCCATTTCGAGTTATGGATATCATTTTGGATTGTCAATTTACTCAGTCACAGTAATCTATAAATATAAGGAAAGATAACACCATAGCTCTTCAGGATGACAGGCTTGGTATAATAAAATCTTTCTCCGACAACTTTCTTAGTTGTACGGTAATTCCTTAAATTCAGATGGCGCTGACGTACAGTGCACAAGCCACAAGTGCAGCACCGAGAATATAATCAATACCAATTTCAACTTGCCTTAATGGCGAAAGTTTAGGTAATTCATCAACAAATACTTCCTAGAGTTTCAGATAACATAAACGTCTTTTAATAAATTCATATCAGGTTCTTCTATATTACAATATCTATAACGAGTTCACAACCATTCACGATATAATTTCGAATCTAAATACAGGATATGGTCATCCATCAAGAATTATTTAGATCACTTTTGATAATCAACATCTTATCTTTTAGGGAATTCAATTCGAGTTCCCATCAATTAAGACAATGTCGTCATGTCATAATCAATCAATCCCTTCTACTGGCACTATCAACTTTCCGGTTTTATTGCCGTCGATAAGATGTGAACTTCTCAAAAGACTAATAATAACTCATAATCCTTCACAAATTCAAGGATATACGGAGACACAACTATTATTAAAAGAGTAAGGTCAATGCATAATCTACGCGAGAAAATTTCAAATCAGATACAGACGAAAACATTGAACGAATATGAATATATCCCATGTTTTCATAATTTGAATACGCATTCGAAAGCTCCTCGGATCGTTACCCAGGTCATTCAAATGAAATCAAATCAAAGGAAATGATAAGAACGTCGATACATCCAGTCGGGTATCAACACTCGGTAATCAGATACTTTTCCTAAGAATCTTACTACAGGAGAATTGGTCAAGAAAGGATTGTCAATTGTCAAATAAGACAATTTCCACAGATGAGTAAATTCAACTCAGAAGAATAGATGCTACAGGCACATATGTAGGTGTCCCTAACATTATGTCCTCATTTTTCACTTCTTGCAGATCTCATAAAATTTCATCTTTCACAATCTTCGACGAAAATGTAGTGTTTATTCATTAGTTTTATGGTGACTACTAATCAGTCTTGCATAGTCCATTCCAAATTGTATGTAGGCGCGCAACTATATACAATTTCAAGATTAACGATGCAATACTCAGTTCGTCAAAATTTTTATCATCATGTTTATAATGAAAACATTTTCATGCTTAATTCTTAAATAAGAATTCAAAATAAATTTACAAAAATTTTCTTTGTTATGGAAATAATTAAGTTTCCAAAGCGTCTCATAAACAACTTTATTTTAATATCAATCACTTATAAATCTCACTTTAAATAATCCTTATTGTGATGAAAATTAAATTTTCTCAAAGGATACTGTTTTAACTTTATAAAAAGAATGTGTGATCTGCAAAAGAGTGGTGAAAGCTTGTTCACCAAGAACTAACTACAATACGATAGGAAATGAGCTTAGCCAGATAATCATGAGGTTCATGACCTCGATGGCACTCAGGAATACAAAGAGAATAATCCACAACGTAACTCAATTCGAGATGAGTACTTGTTCAATGGTTGCATCACTAATGCGAACATTAGGAAGAAGCAAGAAAAGATAGATAACATCGATACATGTAGAATTTAGCAATCAAAGGTAGTCTTTTCATTAATCACAAACAAGTCAAATTGTACCGTAACACATTACGTGTCACTATGTCATACAATTCTCAGAACTCATCCTACCAACTGATATCTCAGTTAAGTTAGGGATTATTTTTAAAAGATACCACAATGAATACTAATCTACAAGAGTTATGGGGGTTCCACCTGTCCCAGAAGATCCATCGGTCTCAATTCAGAAGAAGATTTCTTCAATTAATTTCTTGGACACTGGGCATCCTCATTAGTGGACAATGGCCTAGGAACAACCCTTAACACAAACCTACAATCAATTAAAACCTTATAATGCAATCACATAACTTAACGACTTCCTCTTAATAATCTTATATTTCATACGGGTTAAATTTTACTTTATTCAAGTTTCAACCAATTTTATACTCAATTCAATATCCTACCTCATATTCCAATACTTACAACCTTATTCTTCGGCCTTGTAAAGGCAATACAATCTCAATATGAATCAACACTTAATTTCCAATCCTATTAGTTCTTACAACAACAATTATCAAATAAGTCACTAGTATGAAATGACTTGATCATTCAACTAGACTTCTAGGAAAGGTATTAGTGGCATGAGGCTTTTGGGTAATGGTTCCAATAACAGCCTCAAGTGCAACATTCACCCTTTCGATTTCAAATTTAAGAATTGGATGGTAACGAATCAGATGACATCTTTCCAGCTGATAACGTTTTGTCAAACTCCACTCTATAAGGAAAGATCGTCATGACATCGATATCAGATTTAATCTTGCCAATTCTTTTCCAATATCACAATCAACTAATATCTACATTTCTACGAATATCAACCATTTGTTGGGATCATAAATATCCACAACTTGGTTTAGATCTAGGATAGCTAGAATTCCTACGAGAATAGCTTCGATTAATTTACTAGGGGATTTTAGGGTTACTTGTGACAATCGACGTCGTATAAATACCTCGTATAAAAATCAAAATAATCATCAAACAATCATGTAATAAAATTACATCATATATATATATATACATATAATCCAAGTTATATATATATATATATATTAAAATAACACTTCTCAGTCGGGCCTTGTCGGTAACTCGGGAATTCTTCGGCACCGTTATAGTCAAAAGATTTTTAGACATTTTTAGAAAAATGTTTTTGGTTAAAAGATTTTGAAAAAGTTTTATTCAAAACCTTTGGTTTTAAAAATCTTTCGTTCTCTATAACGAGAGCTCTGGTACCAAACTGTAACACCCCCAAATTTATTCAACTCAGTACAGCGGAAGACTAGTTGGTGTTACGGGATAGCACATTACTCACATCATAGACAACGCATAAAAATCGCGTCGTTTAATAATAAGTTATTTTCATTCATAAACATCAAAGTTACATCGGTCCCAAGTCATTTATATTTCATACAAAGTTTTACAAAGTATTTGAATGGAAAATATAGTTTAGGTGCGGGCCATGAATTCTTGTCGTCTTCCCGAGAATTACCTTCAAGTACCTGAGATAAAACATGTTAAAAGAAAAGGGTCAGCGATAACACCGAGTGAATTCATAGAGTTTAATAAAATCCATCAATATAATATCAGTATAAAATTATTACTGAAAGTCATTTTGTACAAATCATTTTGATAGGCCATAAAATAGCCAAAGTCATTTTATGCAAATCGTCATCAAAATCATAATATAGGCATTTGCCTTAAAAACCATTATACGAATCATTGTCGTTAAAAACACCATACAATACGTTTTATAACGTTGTATGAAAATAAAAACCGTTATATGAATATGGTTATAAAAACCAAAATACAACATAATATCAATAGTATGACCCTGTATTGCTAGTCAGGCAATACATCATAATTCGGAGCGTCTATTAGTATTTCGTTAATTTTGGATTATTATAAGCCGCATGACATTGTTACCTTACTAAACCAAAACGGGTAGCTAACCCGATACAAATTTTGCCCATCTAAAGTAGCGTGTCGTCACAAAGGTCACGCTATGGAAATCTTCTCATACATAAATTCGCTTACCAATCAATGTGGCACGACGGGGATCAACCGCCAAGGCGCGAACTGGGGTGATCGTCCCCAAATAGTACTATTAAATGCATAAGCGTCTACCAACTCCCGGTAGTTCACAATTCTTGCTAATGGGACTTTTAGTGACATAACCTAACTTTAATAATCCATTTGATTTCATCTATCGGGTCCATTAATCATTTATCGGGTCATACAATCGGGTCATTCAATCATTCGGGTCCAAAATCAATAAACAAACAATCGGGACAAATGGTGTCCAAACTTTTATAAAAACTAACATGTTATCTCCCTTGCGGGTTTATAAAGCATTTATAAAACATTTAAAAGAGTGCGAGGCTATGAACTCACGTTGATGTAGGAAGGCGGGTTGTCGGCAATTCGGACGTACGGTACGTGCTTCAATCACGGAAACCTAGACAAATAATACTCGGTCTTAGACGTTTGTCCAATGACTTTATAAAAATATCAATTATGTATACATATGATGATTATGTATATATATGATGATCAAGGGGGTTTACATATTCTCGTTTACTCCTTTTAGTGTTATATGTCGACAACTTGTATATTAGTTTACTAGTTTTACCTGTTTACGTGTCTTAAGCCCAATAAGCTTATTATAAGTTATTTAACTTATTTTAATCCATTTTGTACCTATATTATCAGTAGGTATACTTTCCAAGTTGGGCCTAAATGGGTTAAGCCCAATAGATTCTTTTTACAAGTTTTTATCCTATTTAGTCCATTTATTAGTCCAATATGTTTATTTAACTTGTTAATGTCCGTATGCCCTATTGTTCGGGTTTTGTAGGTTTTTACTTGTTATACATGTCTATATATCAGTATATAAGTTTTATAAAGTTTTCATTAGACGGGTCCAACCATCTAAGTTTTATTTGACAAAAACGTTAATTTTACGGCAATAGCCGAAAAAGTCGTAAAAATCATGTTTATAGTTTTATAACTTATAAAACTTAACAAGTTTCCATTTTTATCATTTATACACTTATTACACCTTTTATATATTTATATAAATAAGTTTTATAAGTTAGTGGGTTTTTATTTTACATTTTATATATTAAATGTGAGTGCTTATATAATAGTATTATTCTTTAATTTCCAAAAATCTTATTTTTAACTTCATCTTTACCAAATCTGCCATATCTTGAGTTCCACATGGAGATAGAAGCTCAAATTTTTATCACATAAACTACATGATATGTGCTACATTTAACTCTTCTATAGCTACTGTTGAATCATCCTTTAAGTATCTAAAAGTCGTCCAAAACAGTAACTTCAGATTTATACCCTAAACTTGTTTTGATCATATCTCACTCATTATTTTGATTCCATTGCATGGCCAAATCTCACATGTGTACAAGACCCATAGATTACTGTAAATCTATTCCACTTCATCATTTTATCAGTTTATGACTTACTTCTTTACTGTTTTATACAGCCATCAAATTTAACCAAGATTTTAACCTTGTTTCTTATGGTTTTTCACCTTTTTATCCATGATTATCAACAACAAATCCCCACATAATATTTTTATCATCATATAATCATCATAAATATATACAATAGGAAATAAAATACATGTTTACATAATCAAAATAACAAGAAGTTGAGGAGGACAATCTTTATACCACCAACTTGATGTAGGTTATGAGTTTGGCATGGTTTTTGATGGAGAAACTTGTAGACAACCATGACCATCTTCAAGACCATCATGCTCCATGAACTCCTTGTGGAAAATCAGCCCCAAGACACCATGAATACTCCTCCTTGGATGTTATAACTTGCACCAATCTTCATCTTTTTGAATGGAGATTAACATATGTTAATTATAACATATGTTTATGGTTAAATTTTTGTATGAATGGTGGTGTTAAATGGAGAAATGGGACGGCATAGGTGAAGAGGGAGAGAGTGTTTGTAGCTTGTTTGCATGTTGCAAATGAGTGAAGTGGTTTGTGTTTGTTGGTTTTGTGTTGTAGAAAGCTTAATGTGTAAGCTTACTTACACATGTAAGTGTTTAAGCTACACTTTGACACCTATTGAGGTGTGTTAGCTTAAGTTGGCCGGTTTTGGGAGTGGGGTGGGACAAGTGTCCCACTTGTCTCATCCCACTTATTTACGGGTACTCCTCGATTCTAGTTTCCTCGATTTGCGTGCCCTCGGGTCGTTTTACGAAAAATGTTTTTATAAATTATGAATCTACGTCACAAAACGAATCCAATAAAAATTGTCTCATAAAAAACCGAGTTCGAAAACGTAAATACGTAATCCTAAGGTTTTCGGTTTAGTCGTAAAGGACGTTAAAATAAAATCGTAAGTCCTAATCTCTTCTCATAAATTTGTGAGTTTATGAACCAACACAAATTTAAAACTCCAAAATAATATTCATGGACAAATTTATTTTCTGAAATGTCGGACTGTCACCAAGGACGGTGTATGTAAACGTAAGCACGTAACGTTGAATCCTCCGGTTTAGACGTAGTCGATGCTACTCCAAGACGTAAATCCAAATTTCTTCCCAAAAATATGTGAGTTCATATTGTAAATTGTTTTTAAATAATATTGAGAATAAAATATCAACCATAATTTGACGGATTGTCACAAATGTCATGACAATATCTCAACAATGCAGGAGTCTAGGTAAGTAGGTAACAGTCCTACCTCTTACCCAAGACAAACAAATAACACAAACAAACAAACATATAGGTGCCAACAGTATCACTTATTAAAATGAACAATCAAATAAAACTAAGAAGGAAACGGGGATTCTCCTTCTATATGCATTCCTAAGCTTCTCCAATCCTAGCCACTTATGTTCTCATGCTTAACCATAGTATCACCTGAAAGAGACACTAAAACACGTCAACATAAAGTTGGTGAGAGTCATAGGTTTAGACTCCAACGCTAAAACAGTTATAAGCTGTGAATATCAAACATCAACAAAGTAACATATGGACCATGTGCTACAATAATGTATTAACAACTAGCATTCAAGTTCAATTAATCAATACAATTCCAAGGCATCACGCCTTACCAACAACCACAATTACCAAGGCATCACGCCTTACCAACAACCATAATTACCAAGGCATCACGCCTTACCAACAACCATAATTACCAAGGCATCACGCCTTACCAACAATCACAATTTCCAAGGCATCACGCCTTATCATTAACCATAGGTCCCATAGGCGCCCATACACCTATGTACCTTTCCAATCCAGATCACACCCAAACAAGAATCACATAGCAGTTAATCACATAAATGTACACATAAGTCCATCTCAAACCTTAAAACATTCACAGCATTAATTTAGAAAATAATTCAACACAGTGTCTCTTCCATCCCATCTGGAAGTCAAAAACAATAGTAAACATGGGACTATGAAACTCACCTGATTGCTTCTTCACAAGTCCTCGCACTAGCAACAAGCTAACAAACCAAAAACACACAATCAATACATGAACCAATCACTAAGATGGCTCATCAACCTATGATGAACATCTAGCCTATTCCCACATATTTAACTCATTGATAAGCTCTAATCACCCCATTACCCTTCCTTAACAAGTCCTTAACTTGGTTAAGTTTAATAACTAACCCGTTCATATTTTACCCAAAACAGTCCCAGTTTTTAGGTCTCAAAACTTTAAGTCAAACGTCCACTTAAGCATACCCATGGTTTCTGTAAAAGGAATATTCATACCCTTACATATGTTGGCTAACACCGCCCACTTGCCCTAACCTTAAAGCTACTGTTAAGGCCCCGATATACATATATCTACTTTTGTCATTCCAGATTTCCTGATTTTAAACGTACTAAAAGTTTGTTACCATTAAGGGGTCTTACCCTAAACCACAACCTTAGCCCAAGTGCAGATACTTACTAAAATATATAAAACATCTCTCACGTTCGTGAGAAGATCCCAATGCAACCCTAAGTACCCCAAACAACCCAAAACTTAAAAAGAAAACATGCTGAATTCAAAACTGTTTTGACCTCCGACTGTTGTAACCTGTTTTTGACCCACTTCCCGACCTCCAATTTAGTTCTCATTTCTTTCATTGGAAAGCCACTTCAAATACCTTTCCAGGGGTACTTGTATCGTAAAATAAGAGTTTATAGAACTCCCGCTATGATCAAAACAATTGACTCAAAATCTGCCCAGTTTTTAAAAACGGGTTTAAACAAATTGAACTAATTAATTATCCATAACCCCATCTAATACAAGCCCTAGATTATATGATCATCATATTATGATTATCACATCATTAATTTACTGATTTTATATAAACCCTAACCCTTAATCCATCATAAGAATGATTAAATAAACATAAAAACAATTTAATTAAAAAGAGATTTGAAGGTTTTACCTTATGATTAATGAAAGATGAAAAACCCCCAAAATTATGAAGAACCCTAACTTTTTTTTAGTGAAACCCACGAATTTTATTAGCTCCAGGGATTTATGTTTTTATTTTTTTGTTTAGTAAAACATTATATAATGTACACAAGAATCCTAGTCCAATTATAACACTTGTTTCCTTTTTTTTTCCTCTTTTTCTTTTTTTTCCCAAACCGACCTAACACCCCTAAAATTTGTTTTTTATTTATTTTTATTATTAATATATGTAATAATTATGTTACCTTAATTTTCCTTAATTTATTTCAGCTCCTAAAGCCTCCAAAACCTCAAAACCGTAAAACTAGTCAAATTTACGCGTTTTACCGTAAAAGACGTAAAATATACACTTTTAAAAAAAAATCTCAAATTTTGAAATAAACTTTATAATTAAGTCCTAAATGACTTAAAACCATCCCGAAAAATATCCATATGACTAATTAGCTCCTCCGAGACCTCAAAATGCTAAACCGTAAATCGTAAAAAAAAATACACTATTACTATAATACTTATACGTATACGTAAACACCAAAATATCACCATTTCATTTCATAGTCACTAATCGTGAGCTCATGAACATGAAATAACCGTTCCTCGATTTACTTATGAGTAATCTATACTCATAAAGGATAATCACACCAACCTCGTTCACACAAAATAAACACGTAAGCACAAAAATCAAGTAGTCACACATAAAATAACCTAAAAGTAAGACCAAGTGATGAACCTCAAAACCACGGTTGTCACAGCTTGTTTTGGATGTACTGTATGGTGCCATTATAAATTGTGCCAAAAATAATATTATCCAAAAATCTGTCCTTCCTAGGACTCGAACCCGAGACCTCTCGGATAACAGCCTTTCACCCCAGCCACTGGGCTGGCTACTTGTTCCTGTTTAAGTTTACTCAGTATTTTCACTTAACATCTCTTCAGCATGTTAATTATATAAACATTTTTACACTACTTCATTTTCTTTAATTCTCGATTTTATTTTAAAATGTTTTTTTTAATTTTTATCAAATGTATATTTTTAAGATTTTTAAATAAGCTAGTTAATTTTTTAAATTGTTTATTACAATAAAAATATTAAATAAATAAACAAATATATTTTATTACTTTTTAAACTTATATTGTTTTTATGTTGTCTTTAAATAATATAGTTTTAATTAATTTTGTTTTAAAATTTTATTTTAATATTTTTGTTTAAATAAGTTTTGTCAAAATAAAAGTAAAAATAATAAATAGTTTAAATTATCTTTTAGATTTAATTTTGGGATACGATTCATGCACTTTAGGTTTAAAATTTGTAGGATTATTTTAGATAAAAATCGAAATCAAATTCAAATCAATTGTCCAATTCAAAATGAAAGTCTCAAATTCACAAGTTCCTTGTGTACAACGAACCAGGATCACTCTCGTGTTTAATTGATTCGTCTTTAGCTTATTTTTGGATTATTACCTTTTCCTAAAGGTAATTTCCTAAATTTGCTCTATAACGTATTTAATTAAAATACACCGACACTTTCTCAACTACATCAAAAATTTTGGTGCCGTTGCCGGGGATCTTGTGTACGATTCGTTCGTGGAGATTTGTTGATCATTGATTTGAAGACCCTTTCCGTCCTCGGAAAGTTTTGTTATTTTTCTATTTGTTTATGCAATGATGCCTAAAAAACATTACTTGCATTTTTCGGTCTCGCTTTGTTTTGATTACGTCAATATGTAAAAACAAGCATTTACGAAAACAATGAAAAACGAATTCTAGAGTTCAAGTATTTTTCATTTCAACCATTATCACTTAAGGTATGAACAAACAAGTAACTATACTAATTAAGTGATCAAGGACTTAATCTTTTCTTAAAACTCACTTTTTATTAAGTGTGACAAAGTTTTGTTGTTAAACTTTCTTTTTAAGAAAATGTTTTATTAAATTATTTATTTGAAAATTTGAAATTTGAAAATGGCATATTCTATCTTGGTTTGGAATATCCTTTTAGGATATTTTAATCCCCAGATTCGATCCAACCCACTAAAAGACAAAAGGGAGCGGACTCTACGCTGGCGGTTCCTTATCGATAAGGAACTGCGAGCTGCAATAAAGAACCGCGGGTAGATATAGCCGTTGGACATTTGTCTTATAAATAGTGGACCATTCTCAGACTTTCAATCCACCTCTTTTGCACATAAACTTTCAGATTCTTACATACTTCTTAAATCACTCAAATCCTTGATCATTTGTTTGATTACTACTTGTTTAGAAGTGAATCTTTCTCCTCCCATCTTTTCCTCTCAAAGTGCAAAGAGAAGAACACTATCATTGTTGAAGTGTTGTGTCTACCTCAAAGATCCATTGAAGATCCAAACTTATTTATTCATTGTTGTGTCATTGTTGTGAAGATCCAAGTAATTGTGTCTATTTGGAAGTTGTGTATGTATTAGGGTTAATACTTAGTCCTCAAAGTATATTGGTGTAGATTGGTCCTAGCTAAGATTAGGGCTCGACTTTTAGCTTAGAGTCGGAAATTGGTTAAGCGACGTTGTGTATGGTTTCACCACATTAAGGAGCTTGTTGATTAGTGAACTATCGAGTAAGGAGTACTCGAGGAGTGGAGTAGGAACGAGGAGTGAACTTCGTTGCCAAACCACTATAAATCCTTGGTGTTTGGTTTGATCTTTCCTTCCCTTATCTCTTTACATTCTTTATTCTTATACTTGTGATTATTAGTTTAGTTGCATTCATTATTCTTTATACTTGTGATTATTAGTTAGTTGCACTATACATTGTTCATATTGTGTATAAGAAGGTTTCACATAAATACTCAAGCTTAAGTTTTTGAAAAAGGATTTTTAAAACCAAACTTTAACAAGAAAATTTAAGAAACTATTCAACCCCCCTTCTAGTTTCTACAATTGGTATTAGAGAGTGGTTGCTCAAGACTTTTTAAAATATATTGTATTTTAAAACTTGAATCGATCTATGGATTCCAACAAGTATCTAGAAGGGCAATCCATGAAAAGACCACCTCTTTTTGAAACCGGTAGTTTTATTTATTGGAAAAATAGGTTTGAGACTTATGTGAAATCAAAAGATTTAGATCTTTGGCATGTTATTACCAATGGTGACTTTTTTCCATTTCAATATAATGAAGTTTCTAAAAGTAAGGAGATAGTTACTTTTGATAAATCTAATGATGATACTAAAAGAAAATTTGCTAAAAATAATGAGGCTAAAATGGTGATTTATAATGCATTACCAAAGAAAGAGTACGAAAGGATTTTTATGTGTGAAACCGCTAAAGACATTTGGAATACTCTTTTATTAACTCACCAAGGTAATAACCAAGTCAAAGAAATTAAAATCGATCTTTTTATTCAACAATATGAACAGTTTGTCATCATAGAAGATGAAGCCATAGATAGTGCCTTTGCTAGATTTAACACTATTATTACTAGTCTAAAAGCACTTGATGAAGGTTTTTCTAGCAAGAACAATGTTAGGAAGTTTCTTAGGGCGTTGCATCCAAAATAGAGAGCTAATGTCACGAAGATTAAAGAATCAAAAGATCTCGCCAAATTATCACTCGATGAACTCATTTGTAACTTGAAGGTTCATGAGATGATAATTTTGAAGGACTCGGAAATGGTGAAAAATAAGAGTGAAAGAAATTATCTTGCACTTAAAGCCAAGAAGGCACAAAGTGTTCATGAAAGTTCCTCGGATTGTGATGATGAGGAATATGCCTTGGCGGTTAGAGACTTTAAGAAGTTCTTCAAAAGACAAGGTCAATACGTGAGTCAACCAAACAACGACAAGAATCCCTTCTCCAAAACTGATTTGCCAAAGACGATAAAGTTGATAGGAAATGCTTTAGATGTGGTGATCCAAATCATTTCATTGTTGATTGTCTTAAGCCTTCACGCGACAAGAACCACAAGGCGTTCGTTATAGGTTCATGGAACGATAGCGGTGAAGATGTTGATGACAACCCCAAAGATGAGAAGTGTCTCATGGCTCACACTTCTAAAGAAGTACTTTCCGAAACCGAGTATTATAGCAATAATAGTTCTTCTCAAGATGATAGTGAATTTGAAGGCCAATACAATAACTTGCATAACCTTAGTCTAAAATTTATTGAAAAGAACAAAGTGCTAAAATCAACTAGAACTAAGCTTGAAAACGAGATTAGTGAGCTAAAAGAAAAATTAGCTAAGCTTGAGAAAAATAAAGAAATAGACCTAGGATGCTTAAAATGTGAAAACCTTAGGCAAGAAAATGAACACCTTAAGAGCAGCTCCATTAGACTTGAAAAATTCATGAGAGGTACTAATGCTCTTGATGATATGTTAAACAAACAAATTCATTCTAAGGAAAAACTTGGGTTAGGATATAACACTAATGAAGCATCAACTAGTGAACCAAAACAAGTTAGGTTTTCAAAAAAACAGTCCCATGCACGCGGTGCTCCAATATATGGGGCAGTTTCTTATCGCTATGGAACCACCGATGAAGCTATGGAAGCGCGTCCAGAAGATGATTTTTGTGAAAAACCTGAACTTTCTAAAAAGACAATTTTAGGTGAAGGACCAAAACATATTCTTATTAACAAGGTCAAAGTACCTATAATTCAAAAGCTTGCTCTAGATAAATTCTACAAGCCCTTGAGTAAACCTCTAATGGGAACTGGAAACTTATCTAGACAAACATCTACTCCTCCAAGAGTACGAAATGAATCTAAACCTAGAAGTAGAACACCTATGCCAAAAAGAGATGAACAAGCTAAACCACGATCTAGGAGTAAAACCCCAACACCTAGGAGGAATAATAATAATACTAGATCAAGATCAAAAAAACCTAGAAGAAACTATGGAAAACAAAATGGCCATATGAATTGGAATAATTTTCAACAACAATACTTTTCCCCATGGGGAATGTCTACTTCATTCATGCATCCCAACCAAATGCAAGGGATGTTTGGAACTAACAATTTTGGACCCATGAGATATTAGGGACCAAATGTTTGATCTTGTGTGTTGTTACCTAGATATGCTTGGGAATCGATCTAGAGCCCGACGAGTAGATTAAGGATAGTGGTTGTTCTAAACACATGACGGGTAATCGAAGTTTGTTCTCACACTACAAAGCATATGATGGAGGTAACGTTACATTCACTAGTAATAGACGTGGTAATATCATTGGCAAAGGTACGGTCTCTCTTGACTCTAGGACTATAGAAAACGTAGAGCACGTAGATAACTTAAGTTTTAACCTTCTAAGTATAGGTCAAATTTGTGACAATAAGTGTAAGGTCATCTTTTCGGAATATGATAATGAAATCGTAAAAGATGGAAAAGTCATTGGAAGGTGTTAGAAAGCATGGGCTTTATGTCTAATGACAACTTATGTCTAGAGACTTTAGATGATAGTTCTACTCTTTGGCATAGGAGATTAGGTCACGTTAATATGCGTTTAATTCAATCTTTAGTCTCTAAGGAGTTGGTAAGACACCTCCCCAAGATGAAGTTTTATAGTCAGTTTTGTGATGCTTGCAAAATTGGGAAGCAAGTTCACTCATGTCACAAAGCCAAGAATTTGGTTTCGACCTCTCGGTGTTTAGAGCTTCTACATATGGATCTCTTTGGACCTTCCGCCATACGGAGTTATGGAGGTAACCTTTATACCCTAGTTATAGTTGATGACTACTCTAGATTCACTTGGACTAGATTTTTGACGTCTAAGAATGTAGCTTTCAATCACTTCGAAACGTTTAGTCGAATAATTCAAAATCAACTAGGATGTTCAATTGTCTCTATTAGGACGGATCATGGTAGGGAATTTGATAAAGAAGTGCAATTTGGTGCCTTTTGTGAAGCTCACGGTATTACCCATAACTTCTCGACTCCTCGTACTCCACAATCAAATGAGCAATCGTTGCCTCAAAAAATTTGGTGCAATGCCGTGGACACATCGACTTACATTCTAAACCGAATTCTTATTCGACCTTTTCTAGGAATGACCCCCTATAAAATTACTAAAGGTAAGAAGCCCTCATTGTCATACTTTAGGGTGTTTGGAAGCAAGTGCTTCATTCTAAACACCAAAGACTACCTTACTAAGTTTGACCCAAAGTCTTACGAAGGTATCTTTTTAGGTTATTCTCAAACTAGTAAAGCCTACACAGTCCTCAATAGAACCTCGGGTGTAATTGAAGAATCACTCAACGTGACATTTGATGAAACCCCACCTTCATCTAAGACACCACCTTTGGTAGATGCTGAGTTAGATGAAATAGACATAGTTAATGCCAAAGATGTTAGAAACATAGGAGTTGAAGACCTTAGTGTTGAAAAGGGAGTAAACATTAAGGAGTCTAAGGATCATGCTCTTGATAATGTCATAGGCGAATTAAATCAAAGGACCCTAAGATCTCAAGTCCAAAATCAAAGTAACTTCTTTTGTTTCGTCTCCTTGATTGAACCAAAGAATGTTAAAGAAGCTTTGATGGATGAGAGTTGGGTCATCACTATGCAAGAAGAATTGAATCAACTCATTGCTAATGACGTTTGGGAACTTGTTCCTTCGCCTAGAATTTCGACCATCATAGGAACCAAATGGGTATATAGGAATAAGTTAGATGAGAATGGTGTTGTGTCTCATAACAAGGCTAGACTTGTAGCTCAAGGCTATAATCAACAAGAAGGTATTGGTTATGATGAGTCATACGCACCCGTAGCTAGATTAGAATCCATTAGAATCCTCTTAGCTTACGCTTGTGCTTTAGAATTTAAGCTTCAACAAATGGATGTAGAGAGTGCATTTCTTAACGGTTTGATCAATGAGGAGGTATATGTGGCTCAACCTCCCTGCTTCATTGATTTTGAAAAACTGGATCATGTTTACAAGCTTAAGAAAGCTCTTTATGGTCTCAAACAAGCACCCAAAGCTTGGTATGATAGACTTAAAGAGTTTCTTATAAAACATGAGTATACCATGGGGATGGTAGACAATACACTCTTTACAAAGAAGAAAGGTTCTCACCTCATTATCGTACAAATATATGTTGATGACCTTATATTTGGTTCAGCTTGTCAATCATTGTGTGATGACTTTGCCAAAATCATGCATGACGAGTTTGAAATGAGTATGATGGGAGAACTTAACTTATTTTTAGGAATCCAAATTAAACAAATGGACGATGGTATTTTCTTTAATCAATCCAAGTATGTTAAAGAAATGCTAAAGAAATTTGGATTAGAAGACTCTAGACCAACGAAGACCCCTATGGCCTCGGATACTAAACTCACCGTAGATGATGATTGTGAGTCGGTAGACAACACCAAATATAGAGGTATGATTGGTAGTTTGTTGTACCTAATGACAAGTCGACCGGATATCATGTTTAGTGTTTGCCTTTGTGCTCGCTTCCAAGAGGCTCCCAAAACCTCTCACCTTGAAGCGGTTAAGCGTATCTTCCGATACATTAAGGGCACTATACATTTAGGATTATGGTATCCTAAAGGGACCGGCGTAGAAACCATTGTCTACGCGGACTCGGATCATGTGAGAGACTATGTGAACCGGAAAAGCACTAGTGGAGTTTGTACCTTCATGGGTTGTTGTTTAACTTCTTGGTTCTCCAAGAAACAAACCGCTCTTGCTATATCCACCACGGAAGCCGAGTATGTGAGTGCCGGTAAAGCTTGTCAACAAGCACTATGGATAAAGCAAGCGCTTGTTGATTACGAGATTTATCTTGATGATGTTCCCATCATGTGCGACAACAAGGGTGCAATAGACCTTAGCAAGAATCCCGTGAAACATTCGCGAACTAAGCACATAGAGATTCGCCACCATTTTCTTAGGGATAATGTTCAAAAGGGGAACATTTCGATAGATAAGGTACCCTCGGTAGAAAACTTAGCCGGTATCTTCACTAAGCCACTTAAGAGGGAACCCTTTAATTCTTGCGTTTAGGTCTAGGCTTAATGGAACAAATTCCTTAATTGTGCATTCTTATTATATTTTATCTTTTGAGTCTTTTCTTTCTTTAAGTTCTCAAGTTTAATAAATTCCTTTTGAAAATTTCTCTTCTTTTTCAAAATTCTCAAAGCTTTTCCAAAAATGGTCGAGAAATGTTTTTGCATTGTTAATTCAATCTAAAAACGTTTTTCATAGCTTCTTTCTATTAATAATGAGCTTACATAATTCATATGTATGTATCTCTCAAATATAGCAAGAAAAAAAGAGAATTATGGAGGATCATTGTGTCATCACATTGTTTCTAGTTCTACACACCTCCTACATTGATTTTATTAAAAAATATATGTATTTTGGTCAAAACCTTGTTTGGTGAGCTCTTATGTGTTTTCTTTGTCTATCTTTGCTTCTAGCATATCCCCATGATTAGTTAGACTAGAAAAATAGGATTTGCTGAATTGGAAAATCCTCCCTCATCACCAAACACAACCCACTGTGGGCGGTTCTTTATTGACACTGCGGTTCCCCAGTGATAAGGAACCGCCGGGTGAGTTAAAGAACCGCGCCCCGTACCTTATTTTTCGGGAATTCCTAAAACTCCAAATTTGTTCCAACACTTTTTGGAATCTTTGTTTCAACCCTTTGACCATCCCTAAGTTATCTTGGACTTTCTCTATATAACCTTAAGCATTTCTCATTCTTTCTCAAAACAAAATGTCTTATTCCCCAAATGAAAGCTTTGATTCTTTTCCATTCTCTTCAATTGCTTTCAACCCCAATTCACCCAAGAACACTCAAAATCCCATCTCTTCTCCTTCTAAGAATGGTGATTGTGGAACTTCTTATCTTCCACCACTAGCCTTTAGTGTTCTACCTCCTTCACCTGATAATGTCATGCATCATGGAACATATTGTCAATGTTGTCAATATCAACATCTTGCTATGGCTCACATCTATGAGGAGTTGAATTACATCAAGAGTCTCTTAGTTAAACCTTCTCTTTACTATAACTATGAGATCTCTACCAAGCCATCACCACCTCCTTCCGCCACTACCTTATCTTTTCTCTAAGCATTGGTTGCTTTCTTCAAGACATCCAGTTAAAGCAAATTTTAGAGTTCTATCTTAACTATGATTAGATTTATGCCTTTTATTTTGGCATGTGGTTGTGTCTCATACATCTTTGTATGATTTATTGTGTCTTTTATCATGTTTTCTTTTAACATGACTTATCTTGGATCTTTTGTTTCTTATTTTTTTGTAATCTTTGTTATATCTTGTTGGGTGTCTCTTCTCCTCTACTAACCCTTCTATGTAGCTTGTCACCTTATTTCGATTCCTTGGTGCCCCAAGCAAGGGGGAGTAAACACCAAGGGGGAGCATTTTCAAAGTCCGGTTCTTTTCTTCTTCAAAGACTTTTGCAATCTTTTTGCTTCGACAAAGGGGGAGAAATGATAAACTCGTCTTCAAAAATCTTGTTTTATTAGATGATTGAGTTTATGGATTCTCGGAATCAAAAAGGGGGAGATTGTTAATGCAATGATGCCTAAAAAACGTTACTTGCATTTTTCGGTCTCGCTTTGTTTTAATTACGACAATATGTAAAAACAAGCATTTACGAAAATAATGAAAAACGAATTATTGAGTTCAAGTATTTTTCATTTCAACCATTATCACTTAAGGTATGAACAAACAAGTAATTATACTAATTAAGTGATCAAGGATTTAATATTTTCTTAAACTCACTTTTTATTAAGTGTGACAAAGTTTTATTATTAAACTTTCTTTTAAAGAAAATGTTTTATTAAATTAACTATTTGAAAATTTGAAATTTGAAAATGACATATTCTATCTTGGTTTGGAATATCCTTTCAGGATATTTTAGGCCCCAGATTTTATCCAACCGACTAAAAGACAAAAGGAGCGGACTCTACGCCAGCGGTTCCTTAGCGCCTACGGTGGTTCCTTATCGATACGGAACCGCGGGCTGCAATAAAGAACCGCGGGCAGATAAGCCCTTGGACATTTGTCTTATAAATAGTGGACCATTCTCATACTTTCAATCCACCTCTTTTGCACATAAACTTTCAGATTCTTACATACTTCTTAAATCACTCAAATCCTTGATCATTTGTTTGATTACTACTTGTTTAGAAGTGAATCTTTCTCCTCCCATCTTTTCCCCTCAAAGTGCAAAGAGGAGAACACTATCATTGTTGAAGTGTTGTGTCTACCTCAAAGATCCATTGAAGATCCAAACTTATTTGTTCATTGTTGTGAAGATCCAAGTAGTTGTGTCTATTTGGAAGTTGTGTATGTATTAGGGTTAATACTTAGTCCTCAAAGTATATTGGTGTAGATTGGTCCTAGCTAAGATTAGGGCTCGACTTTTAGCTTAGAGTCGGAAATTGGTTAAGAGACGTTGTGTACGGTTTCTCCACCTTAAGGAGCTTGTTGATTAGTGAACTCTCGAGTAAGGAGTACTCGAGGAGTGGAGTAGGAACGAGGAGTGAGCTTCGTTGCCGAATGTTGGGAATTATTTATTAAGTGTCAAGTACCGTTAGTATTATTCAAGTACTGTTAGTTATCTTTCAAGTACCGTTAGTGTTGACGCAGTACATAGTAAAGTGTGACAAATCTAACATTTTCAGGTAGTGAAATATATTCTCGTATAATATTTTGAAACTTATTTTTTTTTGTGTTGGTTGACGAACTCACAATTTACGGATTTAAATTTGGGCTTACGTGCATAATTTGGCGTCTTTTACGACTAAACCGGAAACCTTAGGATTACGTATTTACGTTTTTCAACTCCGTTTTTGATGAGACGATTTTTATTGGATTCGTTTTGTGACGGTGATTCATAATTTATAAAAACATTTTTCGTAAAACGACCCGAGGGCACGCAAATCGAGAAAACTAGAATCGAGAAATACCCGTAAACTAGTGAGATGGGACAAAACACTTTGTTTCACCCCACTAGCTTATATAGGACGGCAAACTTGACACCACCACACATATGTGGCATCAAGTCTTAGCTAGCTTACAACATGTGTAAGCATATGCTTACACATTAAGCTAACCTTACCACTTTACCACAAAACTAGCAAGTTGTTTTCATTTCTACCATTTCCTACATGCAATCCACTCTAAAATCCTCTCAACACTCTCCTTTGTGCCGTCCCAAATAAGCCAACAAACACCATCATTGATCTTTTCTAGCCATAAACCACATGTTTACTAGTCCTATTAAGGTGTTCTCTTGAAGCCTTGATCATTTGGTGGCCATATTAACAACTTTGTAGGTGATTTGCTTGTGTCCTAGGGCTGATTTTCCAACCTATGTTCTTGATATTTGATGGTCTTGGAGATACTTGTTGTGTTCATCAAGTTCTTGCCTTCCTAAAACAAGAAATCCACTTGGATTGGTAAAGAAGATCATCCTCTACATTTTTCTCTTATTATTTTGTAAAGAACAAATGTATTTTCTTTCATTTTGTATATGTATATGATGTATATATGATGATAAAAATGTTGTGTGGGGATCAAGTGTTGATAAACATGCTTAAAAATGATGATAACTATAAGAAATGAAGCTAAAATCTTGACTAATTAGTTGGCTGTATAAAAACAGTAGATAACTAAAAGATGAACTGATAAAATTGCATGGTTTGATCTATTTACAGTAAGTAGATGATGTTATACACATGTGAGAGTTGGCCATGCAATGGAATCAAAATAATGAGTGAGATATGATCAAAACAAGTTAGGTGGTATAATCTGAATAAGCAGTTTTGTAGGGACTGTTAAGGCAACTTAAACTCAAAATGGGCAGTAGCTATAACTAAGTTATATGTAGCACATATTATGAAGAATTTGTCAACCAAAAATGAGCTTCTAAGTCATTGTAGAACTCTAGATATGGTAAAAATGGTGAATATGAAGTTAAAAATCAGATTTTGGAAATAATGTTTATTATTATTATATAAGCACTCACATTATAATGTATAAAATGTAAAAATATAAACCCACTAACTTATAAAACTTATTTATATAAATGTATAAAAGGTTAATTAAATGAGTAAATTATATAAATGGTGGTAAAATGATATTTATAAGTAATAAAAACTATAAACTTGTTTTTTACGACTTTTTCGGCTATCGCCGTAAAATTAACGTTTTTCGCCAAATAAAACTTAGACGACCAAACCCGTCTAATGTAAAGTTTATAAAAGTTGTATACTGATGATGTATAAGTAACTAATACAAGTAAAAACCGATAAAACCTGAACTATAAGAATTACGGACATTTACGAGCTAACTAAACCTATTGGACTAATAATTAGACTTAATAAGATAAATACTTGTAAAAAGAGCTTATTGGGCTTAACCCATTTGGGCCCAACATGAAAAGTATATATACTGATCATATAGGTATAAAATGGGTAAAAACAAGTAAAAGAACTTATAAAAGAATTAATGGACTTAAAATAGGTAAAATCGATAAAACTAGTGAACTAGTAAGACGTTACCAAAACGTAAACACTAAAATGAGTAAACGAGGATTTATAAACCCACTTGATCATCATCATATGTACAAAATCATCATATGTATATTGTTATTTTGATAAAAGTCATTGAACCGAGTCTAAGACCGATTATTATTTATATAGGTTTCCGTGACCGAAGCACGCCCGTAGCCGATAATCCGCCTTTCATTAACAACGTGAGTTCATAGCCTCGCACTCTTTTAAATGTTTTATAAAATGATTTGTAAACCCGTGAGGGAGATAACATGCTAGATTTTTATAAAAATAGAACACAAGTAGTCCCGATTGTATGCTAAATGATATGGACTCGAATGATGCTATGACCCTATATTCGAGACTAAAAGGATTATTAGTAGTTAGGTTATGTCACTTAAAGTCCCATTAGCATGAATTGTGAACTACCGGGATTTGGTAGACGCTTATGCATTTGATAGTACTATTTGGGGACGATCACCCCAGTTCGCGCCTTGACGGTTGATCCCCGTCGTACCACATTGATTGGTAAGAGAATTTATGTATGAGAAGATTCCATAGCGTGATTTTTGTGACAACACGCTAACTTAGATGGGCAAATTGTTTGTCGGGTTCGCGGCCCGCTGTTTTCACAGTAAGGTAACAATGTCATGCGACTAATAATAATCCTACCTAATTCAAATAAAAATGTATCCTATATATGATAACGACGCTATTAACGATGAATATATTACCTATCATGGTAATATAGAGACTACGGTCTCATGGACGGTTTTCAGACGTATGCTTGAATTATATATTGCCTGACTAGCAATATGTGGACTTACTTCCGATATTATACTTGTGTTCTGATTTTAAATGATTGTAAATGATTATTTTATATAACGGTTTTCATTAAACTCTATGAATTCACTCGGCATTCGCTGATATGATTTTTGCATGTTTTCTATCTCAGGTGGTTGAAGGTAATCCGGATGGAGATCGACTCTGATGGCCCACACTTAATATTAAAAATGTTCATTCGATCCGTGTTTTGTAAACTAAATGACCTGTATAATTTGGGACCTGTTGTACGCTTTTGAAACTTTTTGTCGAATGAATGTTTGTTAAACCTTGTACAACCATTTTTATGTGTTGTCTATGATTGGAGTTATTGTGCTATCCCGTAACACTCTGAAAGACCCTTCCGCTGTACCGATACGAAAAATGAGAGTGTTACAGTTTGGTACCAGAGCTCTCGTTGTAGAGAACAAAAGATTTTAAAAACCAAGGTTTTGAACAAAACTTTTCAAAATCTTTTGACAATGAACATTTGAGAAAATATTTGAAAAATCTTTTGACTATAACGGTGCCAGAGATCTCTGACGTTACCAACAAGCCCTATTGAGAAGATATATATTTTAATATATATAATATAATTTATATATATGTATATATCGTGATTTCATTATGTAATTGTTTAACTAGTATGTTATCCTAATACGAGATATATATATAAATGCAGATTGTCATGGCTGACCCTAATATTCCTGTAGAAAACCATGCTATTCCCGAACCTAATATAGAAGATGATCCTTATTTAGACTTAGTAGATTTTGATATTGATGATGAGGAGGAACTATTTGAGGATCCCGAGCCCGAGTTAGGACTAGGAGATCAGATTGCCCCTCAGGTTGACTTAGTAGAGAATGAGATTGAGAATGTGGGTAATGAGAATGTGGAGATTGAGAATGCTGATATTGAGAATGAGGATGAGATTGGGTTAGATGAGTTAGATGATGAGATTGACGACGAGGATGTCGAGGAGGATGTAGGTATAGATGTTGAGGTTGATGACGATGAGGAAGCTGAGCTTATTTATCAGTATGATGTTCCAGAGGGCGAGCCTTTGCCCCCACCAGTTTGTTTGTCTGATTCTGAGGATGAGTTACCTAGGGATGAAATGTCTGAATCGTCTGAATCTGATTCTGAATCAGAGGAGGATGAGGATGACGATGCACCTGACGGTACTGATGGTATTGCTACTCGTAGACGTGAGATAGGAGAGTCGTCTAGTACTCGAGAGGCTACTCATATTTATGGTCTTGCACCATGGGCCTTGAGACGTGATCTAGATGCTTCCCGTGTTAAGAGTTGTGTGACAGAGGTTGGATTAGGTGTTGTTCACTCAGGTTGCTTATTTGGAATCGAAGGCTAAGATTGGCAAGAAAGAGCGAGAATTGCTTAGTTTGGATTTGAGTGATGTAGAACGTGGTTTGAATGAGGCTTTTAGGAGGTTATCGGTATTGGAAAGTGGTGAGTATGCTGCCATGAAGAGAAAGGTGAATTCTATGGAGATTCAGTTGAGTGTGGCTCGTGCGATGCGTGAGAAAGCTGAAAAGGAGTTGAATATATCTGTGGGTTGGAACAGTAGATTTTATGTCGACATGGTTGAAAGAGGAGTAATCCGTAAGCGCCCAGCTGAAGATGTGTCTAGTGATCGTCCGGCGAAGATCCAGAAGACGATGGATGATGGACCATCTGGCGGTTCTCAGTAGACCAGTCTGTATTTAGTAGTGACCTTTATATCTTTTGCGCTTTTGTAGCATTGACTGAATCGACTTGTTAGTAATAGATTTGGCACGAATTTTGAGTGTATATAGTGTTAGAACTTTGATATGGATGTACTAAGACAATACTTTTGTTTCATATCGAATGAAATATGTATCTTGTCTTGAATTCCATATTGTGCCTTATTTGTATCTTGATTATGAATTCGATCCATATTATATGAATCCTTTGTTGGGTAAATGCTTAATACTTTGAAATTGTGGAATTATAGAACTATGCCGCCCAAGAAGGCTGTGACTGGGATGATGTACGTAGGATTATTACGGAGCAAGTTACCGTATCTATGACTGAATTTATGGCAAATGCTAGAAATGAAGCTGGCGGTAGTGGAGCTGGCGGTAGTGGAGCTGGCGGTAGTGGAGCTGGCGGTAGTGGAGCTGGCGGTAGTGGAATTGGCGGTACTAATGTGAATGTGAATGCTAATAATGTGAATGCTAATAATGTGAATGCTAATGCTAGAGGAAATGTAGGAGGACTTGGAACGAATGCACCTGAAGTTGGTGCTGTACTTATGTGACGTTCATGAAGTGTGACCCTCTACCTTTTAATGGAACTGAAGGTGCTGTAGGATTAAGCCAGTGGATTGAAAAGATTGAATCGGTGTTTAGGATTAGTAAATGTAAGGAGGAAGATAAGGTGACTTTTGCTATGGCTACTCTTAAAGGTCGTGCGTTGACTTGGTGGAACGGGAGAATTGCTTTCATGGGTCTTGATGCTGCTAATGCTACTCCTTGGGCTGAAATCAAGAAGTGGATGACTTTGGAGTTTTGTCCTCGTAGTGTGATCATTAGGTTAGAACAAGAGTTGATTCATTTGAGAATGAAAGGTGTGGACATTGATAGTTACACGAATCGATTCCATGAGTTGGCCTTGCTATGTCCTCGATTGGTTGAACCCGAAGAGATCCGAATTGAGCAATATGTTAAAGGGTTGACCGGGAATATCCAAGTGGACGTGACATCATCGAAACCACTGACCATTGATGATGCTGTTCGAATGGCTTACCAACTCATTGGACAGATAATTCAGGATAAGGAAGATGAAGCCCGTGTAGGTGAGAAAAGAAAGGGAGACGGTGATCGTGTAGATAGAGGTGATAATAGGAAGAATTTTAATCGCCGTCAGAACCAGAGAAAGGGGAATGCAAATGCTCTTACCAACAATGCACCGCGCAACGATGATAGATGTCCTAAGTGTGGCAACAAGAGGCATGCTGGCGACTGCTGGAAGTGCCGAAATTGCGGAAAGCTTGGACACAAGGTTGAAAGGTGTAAGAAGGGAACCATTTGCTTCAACTGTAATGAAGAAGGTCATAGGAAATCGGAATGCCCCAAGTTGAAAGCGATTGTACCTGGAAGAAACCCCCAGGGTGGTATCTACCAACTTGGAACAATTGAGGTGAAGAAAGAGGATCCGAATTTTGTTACCGATACATTTTTACTCAACAATCATTATGTTGTTGCTTTATTCGATTCGGGTGCCGATAGGAGCTTTGTATCCACTAAATTTAGTGCCCTTATTGATATTGAACCTGTTGAGATAAGTACCAGTTACGAGGTGGAATTGGCTGATGGTAAATTAGTGAAAACTAATAAGCTATTAGAAGGATGCTCTCTAAATCTCTTAAACCATTCCTTTCCGATTGATTTGATGTTGATAGAATTAGGTAGTTTCGATATTATTATTGGTATGGATTGGTTGTCGTTGAACAATGCTACTATTTTATGTGGAGAGAAGAAGGTTAAGATTCCTCTTAGGAATAGGACGTTAGTAATTGATGGTAGTCGAGGTGAATCCCGTTTGAAAATCGTTTCATGTATTAAAGTCCAAAAGTACATCAGGAACGGTTGTGAGTTATTTTTAGCTCAAGTGACCGGGAATGAGTCTAGGGAGAAACGATTGGAAGATGTACCTATTATTTGTGAATTTCCTGAGGTATTTCCTAAAGATTTACCCGGACTTCCACCGATAAGGCAAGTAGAGTTTCGAATCGATTTAATTCCTGGTGCTGCACCGGTGGCACGTGCGCCTTACCGATTAGCCCCTTCTGAATTAAAGGAGTTATCTGAGCAACTTAAGGAGTTGTCTGATAAAGGTTTTATTCGACCGAGCTCGTCGCCTTGGGGAGCTCCAGTCTTGTTCGTTAAGAAGAAGGATGGATCTTTTCGTATGTGCATTGATTATAGGGAACTGAACAAGTTGACAATTAAAAATCGATATCCTTTACCTAGGATTGATGATTTGTTTGATCAACTGCAAGGATCTAGTGTGTATTCTAAGATAGATTTGCGGTCAGGATATCACCAACTTCGCGTCCATGAAGAAGATATTCCTATAACTGCATTTAGAACTCGTTATGGACACTATGAATTTCAAGTAATGCCATTTGGGTTAACTAACGCACCTGCGGTTTTCATGGATTTAATGAATCGAGTGTGCAAGCCCTACTTGGATAAATTTGTGATTGTGTTTATTGACGATATTCTAATCTATTCTAAGAATGAAGATGAACATAGAGAACATTTGAGGATTGTTTTGAAGTTGTTGAAGGATGAAAGGTTGTATGCTAAGTTTTCGAAGTGTGATTTCTGGTTGGATTCTGTGCAATTTCTTGGTCATGTGATTAACAGAGATGGAATTCATGTTGATCCTGCAAAGGTTGAAGCTATTAAGAATTGGTCTGCACCGACAACGCCAACGGAAGTGCGACAGTTCTTAGGATTGGCTGGCTATTATAGGCGATTCATTAAAGAATTTTCTTTGATAGCTAAACCCTTGACTAAGCTTACTCAGAAGAATAAACCTTTCGTTTGGGGAAGTGATGAAGATGGAGCATTTCAGACATTGAAGCAAAAATTATGTAGTGCGCCAATCTTATCATTACCCGACGGGAGTGAAGATTTTGTAGTACATTGTGATGCATCTCTTAGAGGTTATGGAGCTGTTTTGATACAGTGAGAGAAAGTGATAGCTTATGCTTCTAGGCAATTAAGGAAGAATGAGGAGAATTATACTACTCATGATCTTGAGTTAGGAGCTGTAGTCTTTGCTCTTAGGTTGTGGAGACATTATCTGTATGGCACCAAGTGTACGGTATTCACCGATCACAAAAGCCTACAGTATATTCTCGACCAGAAGGAATTGAACATGAGGCAACGAAGATGGATAGAGTTGTTAAGTGATTATGATTGTGATATAAAATATCACCCAGGAAAAGCCAATGTTGTTGCTGATGCGTTGAGTAGGAAAGATAGAGAGCCTATCAGGGTGCGTTCTCTAGTCTTGACCGTGCACAATAATTTGCCTGAGCAAATTAGAAATGCGCAAATAGAAGCTTGTAAGAAGGAGAATTTTGTTAATGAGGGGTTCCGAGGAGAAGGAGATCCTTTAGAGGTTAGAGCTGATGGAGTGAAATGCTTAAGAGGTCGTATGTGGATACCTAAGTTTGGAGGCTTAAGAGATTTGGTTATTAGAATCCCATAAATCTAAGTGTTCCATTCATTCGCGATCTGATAAGATGTACCATGATTTGAAGAAGTTGTACTGGTGGCCGAATATGAAAGCTGACATAGCTATGTATGTTCTTCAATGCTTGACTTGTGCTAGAGTTAAGGCCGAACATCAAAAACCATCAGGACTACTTCAACAACCAAAGATTCCTGAATGGAAGTGGGAGCGAATTACAATGGACTTTATCACCAAGCTTCCTAGAACATCATCTGGAAACAATTCGATTTGGGTTATTGTCGATAGACTGACCAAATCAGCACACTTCATTCCGGTTAAGGAGCAGTTCTCACTGGAGAAGCTGATCGAATATACCTTGATAATGTTGTATGCAAGCATGGAGTGCCTGTATCGATCATTTCAGATCGAGATCCTAGATTCGCATCGAATTTTTGGAAATCTCTCCAAAGATCTTTGGGAACGAATCTCGATATGAGCACTGCTTATCACCCCCAGACTGATGGGCAGAGTGAAAGGACGATACAAACACTGGAAGATATGTTGAGAGCTTGTGTGTTAGACTTTGGTAAGAATTGGGATAAACATTTGTCGTTAGCAGAGTTTTCATATAACAATAGTTACCATTCTAGTATCAAGGCTGCACCATTTGAAGCTTTGTATGGTAGGAAGTGTAGATCTCCTGTATGTTGGAGTGAAGTTGGGGATACCCAGCTCACGGGACCGAAATTGATCCGGGAGACTACGGAGATGATAGTTCAGATTAAGAAGAGGTTGTTGACTGCCCGAAGTAGACAGAAAAGTTACGCGGATGTGCGGCGGAAGCCAATGGAGTTTGAAGTGGGTGACCGAGTAATGTTGAAGGTATCGCCATGGAAAGGCGTTTTAAGATTTGGAAAGCGAGGGAAATTGAATCCCCGTTATATTGGACCCTTTAAGATTTTATCTAGAGTAGGTCCGGTGGCTTACAAACTAGAGTTACCCCCAGAACTTCATGGTGTTCACAACACATTCCATGTATCTAATCTGAAGAAATGTCTAGCAGTGAGTGATGAGAAAATTCCGTTAGGTAAGGTTCGAATAGATGGGAAGTTGCATTTTATCGAAGAGCCCGTAGAAGTTATGGACCGTGAGGTAAAGCAACTGAAACAAAGTCGGATACCTATTGTCAAGATCCGATGGAATTCAAAGCATGGACCGGAGTATACTTGGGAACGAGAGTTTGAAATGTGGAAGAAATATCCGCACCTCTTCGATTTCAATAAGAAACGGACATCCAAATGAAATGGATCACGAGGACGTTGATCCCTTTTAGGAGGAAAAGCTGTGACAAATCTAACATTTTCAGGTAGTGAAATATTTTCTCGTATAATATTTTGAAACTTATTTTTTTTGTGTTGGTTGACGAACTCACAATTTACGGATTTAAATTTGGGCTTACGTGCATAATTTGGCGTCTTTTACGACTAAACCGGAAACCTTAGGATTACGTATTTACGTTTTTGAACTCCGTTTTTGATGAGACAATTTTTATTGGATTCGTTTTGTGACGGTGATTCATAATTTATAAAAACGTTTTTCGTAAAACGACCCGAGGGTACGCAAATCGAGAAAACTAGAATCGAGAAATACCCGTAAACTAGTGAGATGGGACAAAACACTTTGTCCCACCCCACTAGCTTATATGGGACGGCAAACTTGACACCACCACACATATGTGGCATCAAGTCTTAGCTAGCTTACAACATGTGTAAGCATATGCTTAAACATTAAGCTAACCTTACCACTTTACCACAAAACTAGCAAGTTGTTTTCATTTCTACCATTTCCTACATGCAATCCACTCTAAAATCCTCTCAACACTCTCCTTTGTACCGTCCCAAATAAGCCAACAAACACCATCATTGATCTTTTCTAGCCATAAACCACATGTTTACTAGTCCTATTAAGGTGTTCTCTTGAAGCCTTGATCATTTGGTGGCCATATTAACAACTTTGGAGGTGATTTGCTTGTGTCCTAGGGCTGATTTTCCAACCTATGTTCTTGATATTTTATGGTCTTGGAGATACTTGTTGTGTTCATCAAGTTCTTGCCTTCCTAAAACAAGAAATCCACTTGGATTGGTAAAGAAGATCATCCTCTACATTTTTCTCTTATTATTTTGTAAAGAACAAATGTATTTTCTTTCATTTTGTATATGTATATGATGTATATATGATGATAAAAATGTTGTGTGGGGATCAAGTGTTGATAAACATGCTTAAAAATGATGATAACTATAAGAAATGAAGCTAAAATCTTGACTAATTAGTTGGCTGTATAAAAACAGTAGATAACTAAAAGATGAACTGATAAAATTGCATGGTTTGATCTATTTACAGTAAGTAGATGATGTTATACACATGTGAGAGTTGGCCATGCAATGGAATCAAAATAATGAGTGAGATATGATCAAAACAAGTTAGGTGGTATAATCTGAATAAGCAGTTTTGTAGGGACTGTTAAGGCAACTTAAACTCAAAATGGGCAGTAGCTATAACTAAGTTATATGTAGCACATATTATGAAGAATTTGTCATCCAAAAATAAGCTTCTAAGTCATTGTAGAACTCTAGATATGGTAAAAATGGTGAATATGAAGTTAAAAATCAGATTTTGGAAATAATGTTTATTATTATTATATAAGCACTCACATTATAATGTATAAAATGTAAAAATATAAACCCACTAACTTATAAAACTTATTTATATAAATGTATAAAAGGTTAATTAAATGAGTAAATTATATAAATGGTGGTAAAATGATATTTATAAGTAATAAAAACTATAAACATGATTTTTACGACTTTTTCGGCTATCGCCGTAAAATTAACGTTTTTCGCCAAATAAAACTTAGACGACCAAACCCGTCTAATGTAAAGTTTATAAAAGTTGTATACTGATGTATAAGTAACTAATACAAGTAAAAACCGATAAAACCCGAACTATAAGAATTACGGACATTTACGAGCTAACTAAACCTATTGGACTAATAATTAGACTTAATAAGATAAATACTTGTAAAAAGAGCTTATTGGGCTTAACCCATTTGGGCCCAACATGAAAATTATATATACTAATCATATAGGTATAAAATGGGTAAAAACAAGTAAAAGAACTTATAAAAGAATTAATGGACTTAAAATAGGTAAAATCGATAAAACTAGTGAACTAGTAAGACGTTACCAAAACGTAAACACTAAAATGAGTAAACGAGGATTTATAAACCCACTTGATCATCATCATATGTACAAAATCATCATATGTATATTGTTATTTTGATAAAAGTCATTGGACCGAGTCTAAGACCGATTATTATTTATATAGGTTTCCGTGACCGAAGCACGCCCGTAGCCGATAATCCGCCTTTCATTAACAACGTGAGTTCATAGCCTCTCACTCTTTTAAATGTTTTATAAAATGATTTGTAAACCCGCGAGGGAGATAACATGCTAGATTTTTATAAAAATAGAACACAAGTAGTCCTGATTGTATGCTAAATGATATGGACCCGAATGATGCTATGACCCTATATTCGAGACTAAAAGGATTATTAGTAGTTAGGTTATGTCACTTAAAGTCCCATTAGCATGAATTGTGAACTACCGGGATTTGGTAGACGCTTATGCATTTGATAGTACTATTTGGGGACGATCACCCCAGTTCGCGCCTTGACGGTTGATCCCCGTCGTACCACATTGATTGGTAAGCGAATTTATGTATGAGAAGATTCCATAGCGTGATTTTTGTGACGACACGCTAACTTAGATGGGCAAATTGTTTGTCGGGTTCGCGGCCCGCTGTTTTCACAGTAAGGTAACAATGTCATGCGGCTAATAATAATCCTACCTAATTCAAATAAAATGTATCCTATATATGATAACGACGCTATTAACGATGAATATATTACCTATCATGGTAATATAGAGACTACGGTCTCATGGACGGTTTTCAGACGTATGCTTGAATTATATATTGCCTGACTAGCAATATGTGGACTTACTTCCGATATTATACTTGTGTTCTGATTTTAAATGATTGTAAATGATTATTTTATATAACGGTTTTCATTAAACTCTATGAATTCACTCGGCATTCGCTGATATGATTTTTGCATGTTTTCTATCTCAGGTGCTTGAAGGTAATCCGGATGGAGATCGACTCTGATGGCCCACACTTAATATTAAAAATGTTCATTCGATTTGTGTTTTGTAAACTAAATGACCTGTATAATTTGGGACCTGTTGTACGCTATTGAAACTTTTTATCGAATGAATGTTTGTTAAACCTTGTACAACCATTTTTATGTGTTGTCTATGATTGGAGTTATTGTGCTATCCCGTAACACTCTGAAAGACCCTTCCGCTGTACCGATACGAAAAATGAGAGTGTTACATAAAGACTGCTACTTATAAAGTAAGTATTGTTATATTGATTAGGACGAATATATCTTTGTACAAGATATGTCATAGTTATAGTTAGAGTATATCTTATGTGATATACTTAAATAGTTAGAATATTGATAATATATCGTCTGTGATATAGTTATCTTTATAGAATATTCTAAGGTTTCTAGGGTTCCTTACTCTATAAAAGGAACATAGGTACAATGTCATTCATGTACCTCATTCAAGTCGAAATAAGAGAATCGAATAGTTAAAAGTAATTCTGTTCTTCTATGCTTTATAAGTTAGATTCCGCATAACTTATTTAGCTTGAGTAAGAGTTCTCAAAGTGTTTTAGTTTGATTACAAACTAATATACTAGTTCTTAACAGAATATAGATCCAATCAAAGGGATCAACAAGTGGTATCAGAGCTTGCTGAGAAACTCTGAAAAAGAAGAACACAACCCCATACACTCCACTCACACAAAAAACTCAATGTTTCAACATGGTGATGACGCTCACTTGGATGATGTTCAAAACCCTGATCCAATACCACAGGGAAAACCACAAGTTGTGCATCATGCACCAGCACAAGGTGTTCAAGCCGTGAATGTTTTAGCTACCTCTACAACTACAACACCTTCTCATACTCTTTCTGCTATCAAAATCCCAGTGCTCAAAGGTGACAATTATGATACATTGGCAATGCAGATGGAACATTACTTGAATCACATAGATCACACCGTGTGTCAAGTTATCAAGAATGGGAATACACCTAAGAAGCTACACTGGTTGCCAGATGGTACATGCTATGCTCTACCTGATGTGACTGCTGAGGAGGTACAAGCAGAGACCAGAGAGAGAAAAGCCAGAACTGCTTTGGCTATGGCTCTTTTAGAAGACATCCTACACAGCTTTCATCATTATAAGGATGCCAAGGCTATGTAGGATGCTATAAAACTTAGATTTAGAGATAATGACAAATCTAAGAAGATGAAGAAGATTGTTCTTAAGCAAGAATTTGATAACTTCTCAATTTCTAGTATAGAGGGAATACATGGTGGCTATGGAAGATTCAGTAAGCTTCTTATTCAATTGGCAGTTTATAGACAAGTAATTCCTAATGAAGAAGCTAATCTAAAATTCTTAAGGAGCGTTCCACAAGAGTGGAAAGCAATGACTATGCACTTCATCACAAGAGATGACCTGGAAACAATTCCTTTTGATCATCTCTACAACAATCTTAGAGCATACGAGATGGATGTGAAAGGCATTGAGGTGACCAAGGAAACAACTACAACAAAGTCTAACTTCGCTTTTGTGTCAGAAGGAAACATCGGTACTTATTTTCATAATATCGCTAGTGGATCAAGCAGCGGTACATACTTCACAAATACCGCTGGGGGACTTACAAGCGGTACTTACCTACAAAGTACTGAAGGCAGCCCCATACTCTCTCAAAATCCACATGGAATATCTTCACCATTGTTTAGTGACAATGATGCATTCTCATTCTTTGTTGGACAAGACAACAGGCCAAGATTAACACTCAATGACTTGTTCCAAATGGATGATGCGGATGTTGAAGAGATGGAACTTAAATGGCAAGCTGCTATGGTGTCAGTAAGATCTAACAGGTTTTTCAAGAAGACTGGAAGAAAGATGACTGTTCATCCCAATGAGACATTAGGATATGACAAGTCCAAAGTTGAATGCTATAAATGTGGAAGGAATGGACACTTTGCAAGAGAATGCACTAGAGACAAAGCTGAGAGTAGCAGTCAAAAGTCCAAGAACAGCTATAGAACCAATCCAAGAATAACTAAAAGCTTTCCAAAAGGAAACAGCAGGAGTCCTAATGGAACCAAAGCATTGGTAACTATAGATGGAGTAGTGAACTGGGCTGAAGATGAAGAAGAAGAGCTTGGTTTAATGGCTCTCTCACATGAAGATACTGAGGTACATCCTTGTTCTAAAGACTTTGTTCTTAAATTTAATAGCTTAAAAGTAGAACTAGAGGAACAATATCAGAAAGTCAACACATGCACTGTAGAACTAAATGCTTTTAAACAGAGTGTTGCTAAGTTAGAAGAAAATGTAGTTTTGTATAAAAAGGCTCAACAAAACAACGAAGAGAAAATAAGAATTTTAACTCTTCAAATGAGGGGAAAATATGTGGAAATTAAAGCATTTGAAAGACAACTTTTGAAAGTGTCAGCAGAAAATGAAGCCTTAAAAGCCAGTCTTTATAATGAAAGGGAATTGATTAATCATTGGCAAAAGTCCTCTAAAGGATTGGGAAAACTGATTAATTCACAAATGGGGTATTATGATAAGTCAGGCCTAGGATATATTAAGGACCAACTTGGGATAACTTTAACTGACAAGGACTTATCAAAGGGGATTTTTGATAGTTCTAGTGAGTCAGATAATACACCTGAGAATGATAGATATGGTAAAGGAATGAAGGTAGTTCCTCCATCACTATTAGGAATTTTCATGCCCCCTAGTAATGATACAAGTATAGAGTTAGAAGAACCAAAGGTTAAAAATACCTCAAACTCTAGTACTTTGTCCCAACATAGGACTGTTGTGACCAAGAACATTGTTTATCCACCTTTAATGAACAATTTTGTTTCTGAAGAATCTAAGACTAGTTTTGCTCCCAAGCAGGTAAAAACTCCTAGCAAGATATTGGAAAATGATGTAAAACATAATAAAACCAATAGGGTTGGGTTTGGTTTTGAGAAAGTTAAGTCAAAACAACCTTTTGGGTCTTCTTTGAGAAGAAAAGGATGTTATGTTTGTGGTAGTCTAAGTCATTTTATCAAAGATTGTACTTTGCATGAAGATAAAATTGTGAAACAAAAGGCTACACAAAAGGTCATGAAAAACAGTAATGGGAAAAGTGCACATGTTAATAGGAATAAGAAACTTAAGAATGACAAACCTAAGTTTGATCACTCAAAAAGGGTAGCTAAACAGGTTAAAAATAATTTTACCAAAAGTTTTGTTCCTAGAGCAGTACTTATGAAACAAGGTCTACTGCCTTTGAAGTCTGGTAAACCATGTACCGGCAAGTCTATACCTGCAAGTACTGCTAGAACAAAATTAAATATTGTTGGTTCAAAGTTTGTCAAACCAAAGTTCTTTAAGACTTCTAAGAATGTTGTTGAAAAAGCCAAAGTATCTAGAAGTAAGTTTAGTAACAAACCAGTGCAAATGTGGGTTCCTAAAAGAGAAAAATCATGTGTTACAGCAAGTACTGCTAAAGCAATACTTAAGGCAAAGAAGTTTGTACACATAGAGTCACCCTATGTCTTTGACTATATAACTAAAACCATGAAGTATATGAGTAAAACCAGTATCACTGGGAATGCTTCTAAACAGACTCTTAAGTGTGTAGGTCCCATAAGATCCAAGCCAAATGTGGCTTGGGTCCCTGTTAAAAACTAATAAGTTTTGTTTATGTGTAGGGGCATCTAATTGATGAACTGAAGGACAAAGGTATAGCAGATAGTGGATGCTCAAGACACATGACAGGAAACAAAGATTTTCTTACTGAATTTGAAGAATTCAAAGGAGGACAATTAGTCTTTGGAGGTAGCAAAGGTAGAATTACTTGCAAAGGGAAAATCAATACAGGGAAGTTGGAATCTGAAGATGTGTTCTTTGTGAAAGAATTGAATGAGTTCAATCTCTTTTTTTATCACAAATGTGTGATAAGAAGAACAAGGTGTTGTTCACAGACAAAGACTGCTTGGTACTGTCTAAAGACTTTGAGATGCCTAAAGAATCTCAAGTACTGCTTAAAGTACCCAGGCAAGAAAATATGTACACCTTTAATCTTCATACTATTACTCCAACAGATGGTATTACATGTTTGCTAGCTAAGGCTTCTTATGATAAGTTTAATTTATGGCATAGAAGGTTAGGTCATGTGAATTTTAAGAATCTTAACATATTAGTGAATAGGAATTTGGTTAGACGGTTACCTAACAAACCTTTTCAAAATGATTTCACATGTGCTGCTTGTCAAAAAGGTAAACAACATAGAGCCTCTTGTAAGACCAAGACTGTCAATACTGTGACAAAACCTTTGCAACTCTTGCATATGGATTTGGTTGCTCCAGTTTATGTAAGAAGCATTAATCATAAGACCTTTTGTCTAGTCATAACTGACGATTATAGCAGGTAGGGTTTTCTTTTTAGCTCTTAAGAGTGAAACCAATGAATTACTTAAGGATTTTATCACTTTAGTTGAAAAGCAGTTCACTAAACAAGTTTTAATCATTAGGACAGATAATGGGACAGAATTCAAGAATGTTGAATTTGATGAATTCTGTAGGTCTAAAGGCATTAAGAGACAATTTAGTAATCCTAGGACTCCACAACAAAATGGAGTAGCTGAAAGGAATAATATGACACTAATTGAGGCTGCTAGAACTATGTTGGCTGATTCTCTTTTGCCAAATACCTTTTGGGTAGAAGCAATCAACACTGCATGTTATGTGTTAAATAGAGTCTTAGTGACCAAGCCTCAAAACAAAACACCTTATGAACTTTTGACTGGTGTTAAGCCTACCATAAGTCATTTAAGACCTTTTGGGTGTCATGTGTCTATACTAAATACTCTTGATCACTTGGGAAAATTTGATGGAAAGTCTGATCCAGGATATCTTGTAGGATATTCATTGCAAAGTAAGGCATATAGGGTTTATAATTTGGCATCTAAAAAGGTTGAAGAAAATGCCCATGTTAATTTCTTAGAAAATAAACCCAATGTCCCAGGAATAGGTTATGCTTGGATGTTTGATTTAGATTATCTAACTAACTCCATGGATTACTATTATGTGCAAAAGGATTGTCAAACTAAAAATGCAGGTGAGGAGTCTAGTGCAACTAATGCAGGTACTCAAGAAGAAGTTTCTTCATCAGATGATGATGTTCGTATCTATGTGCCCAATATGCCTACTATTACTCCCATGTCTGCTACTCCCAAGAAGCAAACCATGCCATCAACAGATGATCAAGCCTCCCAAGAGCTTCAGAGGCTTCAAGATCAAGAAAAGAATGCTACATCTGCTAATAAGCATTCAGGAGAAGAATCTTTTGAGTCACAACACTCAGTAGTACATACTACACCTAGCGGTACTTCATCTGCAAGTACTGCTAAGTCAAAATATGCTAAGTCTGTTGATTCATTAGAAGAGATTTTACAAGCTATAGACGATGAAGACGTGTATGCTAGTCCAGCTGAAGGAATCTTCTCCAAAGCTTCCTATGATGAGCAGAGTGCAGTAACTGATTTCAACAGTTTGGAAACAGAAATTTCAGTCAGTGTTATTCCCACTCATAGAGTCAACAACAACAATCCTACTACACAGATCATTGGAGATCCAAAGTCTGCTATACAAAACAGAATACAACTTCAAACCAATATTGAAACTCATGCACTTGTGAGTTATGTCAAACAACATCAGAGAACTAATCATAAAGATACTCAACATTGTTTGTTTGCCTATTTCTTATCACAAGTAGAGCCCAAAAACATGTCTCAGGCTCTTGATGAAGAAAGTTGGGTAGATGCCATGCAAGAAGAATTAACACAATTTGAGCTACAAAAGGTTTGGATTCTTGTGGATCTTCCCTCAGGTAAGAGAGTAATTGGTACTAGATGGGTTTTCAGGAACAAGAAGGATGAAAGAGGAGTTGTTGTGAGGAACAAGGAAAGACTTGTTTCTCAAGGCTATAGACAGGAACAAGGGATAGACTATGATGAGGTTTTTGCACCAGTGGCAAGGACAGAAGCCATTAGGTTATTTTTGGCCTTTGCATCATATATGGGTTTTATAGTCTATTAAATGGATGTGAAAAGTATCTTTCTTTATGGTACTATTTTAGAGGAGGTATATGTATCACAACCTCCAGGTTTTGTAGATCCTAAATTCCCCAACAGAGTCTACAAGGTTATCAAAGCACTTTATGGTCTACATCACGCTCCTAGGGCCTGGTATGCAACTTTATCCAATTTTATATTAGAGCATAAATATAGGAGAGGGAACATTGACAAAACTCTGTTCATTAAGAAGAATGTTAAGGATATTATTCTAATTCAAGTGTATGTTGATGACATCATTTTTGGTTCTACCAAGAAGTCATGGTGTGAAGAATTTGATGCTTTGATGAAAGGAAGATTTTAGATGAGTTCCATGGGAGAACTAACTTTCTTTTTGGGACTGCAATTCAAACAAAGGAAAGATAGAATATTTATCAGCCAAGATAAGTATGTTGCTGAAATCTTGAAGAAATTTTCATGTATGGATACAAGGAGTACAAGCACACCTTTTGAAGCTAAGAACTATTTAACAAAAGATGAACATGGAGAAAGTGTTGATATTCATCTATACATATCAGTGATTGGATCATTGATGTATCTTACTGCTTCAAGGCCAGATATTATGTTTGCTGTGTGTGCGTGTTCAAGGTTCCAAGTCAATCCAAAGGTGTCACATCTACATGCTGTGAAGAAGATTTTTAAGTATCTTAAAAGTCAACCCAATTTAGGATTATGGTATCCTAGAGATTCTACCTTTGAATTGGAAGCTTACTCAGACAGTGATTATGCTGGAACTAATCATGATAGGAAATCCACAACATGAGGTTGTCAATTCCTAGGCAGAGACTCATATCATGGCAGTGTAAGAAGCAAACCATTGTTGTTACTTCTACAACTGAAGCTGAATATGTAGCTGCTGTTCATTGCTGTGGACAAGTACTTTGGATTCAAAATCAATTGTTAGATTATGGGTTTAACTTCATGAACACCAAGATTTACATTGATAATGAAAGTACTATATGCATTGTCAAGAATCCAATATTTCACTCCAAGACCAAGCATATTGAAATAAGACATCACTTTATAAGAGATGCATATGACAAGAAGCTTATTCAAGTCTTGAAGATTCATACAGACAATAATATAGCTGATTTATTGACCAAGGCATTTGATGCAAAGATATTTGAATTCTTGGTGACACATATTGGTATGCTCAACCAATAGACTGTTGCATATGTTGAGGGGAGGTAATAGCTATACAAATTTTTATACTAATTTTTATTGTATAGTTTATGTTTTGTGTTTTTGATGTGATTGCAGGTTAATAGAGAAAGATAAAAGAGATTATAATAATAGTGGAATGCATGAACAGGACAAAATTGTGAGGTACCGTTATAACTCCAAGTACCGCTAGCACAAGTTCAAGTACCGCGTATGTTCCATGTACCGCTACATGTCCGTTGTATCGTTAAGGGTCTATTTTGTAAATTTGGCGGTTTCTTCGCGCTTGGGTTTGTTATTTACTTAAATACTTACTCCAATTTTACAATTGATTCACCTAATCTTTTATTTTTATCTCTTGATTCTATAACATTCTCTCTGATTTTTCGATCATCAAAAATACTAATGGCTGCTTTACAAGTGATCTCTAAGCATAATTTGGTTGCGAATCTTGCTGTAAATGATGACTCTCTTGGATTCCATAAGATTCTTGGTTTCTTATCTCGAAGTCATGTTCGTTTTGCACTCACTGTAAGTCCCATTGTCTCTATTTCCATTGTTGAACAATTTTGGAACACTGTTGTGTTATGTACTCGGTTTGATCAACCTTGCATTAAGGCTAGGATAGAAATATATATGTAACTGAGGTACTGCTAAGGACAAGTTTGATATTAAATGATGAAAATGGACTTAGTATGCTTAATAACACAGAGATTCATGATGGCCTTGCAGCCATGGGCTATGAGGGTGGTAGGGAAAGTCTTACTTTCTTTAAAGCTTTATTTTTACCTCAATGGAAATTGCTTTTTCATGCTATTATTCACTATTTAAGCTCTAAAAGTACATCTTTAGATCAAATTCCTACTGCATTGGCATCAGCTGGTATTTGTCTAGCAAATAACAGGGTTTTTAATTTTTCAAGATTAATTTTTGAAGGCATGACTAGGAATTTGGAAGGAACTAAAAAGTTTTTGATGTATCCTAGATTCATTCAGACTTTAGTTAGTGACCAAATACCTAACCTACCAGAGTTAACTGATACATGGGATGTTCCTACATTCACAAAGCGAACTTTCTCTTTCTTGACCAAACAAGGCAATGCCTTTACAGGAATAGTTACACCATTGTTTGTTCATATGTTAGCCCAACCTGCCAACCAAGAAGGTGAGGAACCTAGCAATGCTAGTCCTTCTCAGCAAACTCCTTCTCACCAGAGATCCCATTCCCTAGAAGATTCACAATCTTCTTCTCACAATGTTGTTGCTCCACCAAATACTGATGAGATGATCCATACACCTGCTGCTTCTATTGCTGCTAGTGGTTCACCACCAGCACAAGCACCAGAGGTGGTGAATGTTGCAAATTTGACTGCTTTGTGTACTAGTTTATCCCAACAGGTACAGGTGTTGCAAAAAGAAAAACTTGTTCAAGACAAGAAAATTGCTAAATTGGAAGCTAGCCTAATCAAGTTGAGGAACAAAGTATCACCTTGGATGAGGCAACATAGATCTATTCAAAAGGCTGCACTCAAAAAGCGAAGATTCCAAAACCACAAGAAAAGGCAACTCAATACAACCAAACAGGGGAGAAATTATGAAGAACAACCACCTTCTTCTAATAATCAAACAAGGATCTCTAGAAATGACATCAATTTTGAGCTGGATGAAGATGTCATTAGGACTTATGAAGATGGAACTGGTTTAGAGACTGGTGTGGATGAACCTACAAACATGGAGTTTCAACAGGAAGAACCACAACCTACTCATGAGGAGCCACAAGTTAAAGAAATGATGATAACTCAGCCAGCACCAACACCTCAATCACCACTTCAAGTGAATTGGAGTACTTTCTATGAGAAGTTGGAGGAAATTAATATTCAATTTCCTGTATCTTCAACTCCACCACCACGAAGACAAATATGGTTCCACAGGAAACAGTCTTTGTAAGTACTGTCCAGATCAAGAATGAGCAATAGATCAGACAAGACTAAAGAGGTACAAGTTGAAAGGAAAGCTTTAGTGGAAGAACGGGTATATGGAGATACACAAATGATTGAAGAAACAAGTGTGTCTAATACTGGTGAAGTCAACATTGTTGAAGATCCAAGTACTGCTAAGCCAAATAAGCCAACTACAAGTACTGCTAACATTGTTGAAGAACCAAGTACTGCTAAGCCAACTAAGCCGATTGCAAGTACCGCTGGTGATCATCCTTCACTAGAAAGTCAAACTCCTTTTGGAGAGGATGAGACTTTAGCCCAATTACTGCTTGACTTAGGAAAGAAGAATTCAGCTAAGAAAGCACAACAAGCAGAGGCAGAAAAGAAGACACAACAAGAAGTTCTTGCCAAAAAGGATCAAACTAAATGTAAGAAAGTTTAAGCTTCACACCCTACTAAAGGTATAGTTATTCAACAGCAAGTTGATGAGGAAAGACCTTCCAAGCTGAAGAAGAAGCTACCTAAGATTAATCCAAAGGATAAGGGGAAGAAGCAAATACTATCAGAATCTAAAAATGAAAGTGATTCAGATGAAGACATAGGCAAAGTCATGTATATATTTAATCAGTTAGACCATGATGAAGAATATGCTCTTAGAATGCGTGCTCAGATTCGTGAAGAAGACTTACAAGAAGAACTTACAGCAAAGCAGCATTTGCTAGAAGCTAAGAGAATACAACAAGAATGGAACATACAAGAGTATGATAGGATTCAAGCTGAATAACATGCAAGTGAGCTTCTTGTAGACTCATTGATAGTTGAAGAGAGAGATGCTTATGATGAAGAGGAGAAATCAAAGTTGATGAATGATCTAGTAAGGGAGCAACAAAGATTCTTTGCTGAAAAGAGAAGAAGAGAAAAGATTAAGCCTCCAACTACTATGTAGATTAGGAATCAAATGATGAACTTTCTCAAGAAAGTTAAGGGTTTCACTCATATTCAGCTAGTCAAGAATTTTTTTGAAGAAATCGGGACTTTGTATGAGCAACATAAGAGAACTGGATTGAATTTTGTTGAGATTGGATCTAAAGCAGATAGAATGGCTGTTGAAAGACATAAAAGACATCTGCAACAACAAAGACAATTTTGAAGAACTCCTATAATTAAGCCAAGTACCACTGAGCCTACAAATTCATCTCCAACTATCAAGACCACTTATGTGAGGAAGAATGGAAAGGAGAAGGTAAGTTCAAAGGAGGAAGAGACTGCTCAAAGAATGAATGAAGGAGATGAAGCTCAAGATATTGCTTAGACTGAAAATGTACAAGCAGTACATGCACAGTTAACAGTACATACTGAAGAAACGGTACATACAAACTTGGAAGAGGGTTCAACAGAATTTGAGGGAATCTCCAAGGGTGTTAAAAGAAAAAGATCAACAAAGAGAAAGCAGAAAGCCAAGAGGGCTAAGTCAACAGCAGAAGATAGTGATGATGATGAGAGCTTGAAGAAGTACTTGAACATAGTAAAAATTTGAAGATCAATGTATTGATACAGAGATTTTTGGAAAGAGATTGAAATTGAGATTTTTTTAATCCAAATTTAAGCAATTATAGTTCGTTTTTCCTCGACTCGACTCGAATTTGATTTCCGATTAAAACGTAAGACTTAACTTTGTTTTTGGTGAAAAGTATTTTTGGTATTTTTAAACTAATTTAAAACTATTTAAAATAAAAGCTATTTAAAATTTAAATCTAATTAAACTAATAAATTTAAATGAAAACTATTTTTTTAAATTTAAATAAAGATAAACACTTTTTAATGAAAACTATTTTGTAGAAACTAGAAGGGGGGGGGTTGAATAGTTTCTTATATTTACTTGTTAAAATATGGTTTCCAAAAATCCTTTTTCAAAAAACTTAGGCTTGAGGAAATATGTGAAATCTTCTTATGCGCAATATGAACAATGATAGTGTAGCTAAACTAATACTAACAAAAATATATCCACAAAGAATAAAGAATGATAGTATAGCTAATCTAATATAACACATGTATATGCAAAAAGAATAAAGAATGTAAAGAGTTAAGGGTAAAGAAAGATCAAACCGAACACCAAGGATTTATAGTGGTTCGGCAACGAAGCTCACTCCTCGTTCCTACTCCACTCCTCGAGTACTCCTTACTCGAGAGTTCACTACACAACAAGCTCCTTATGGTGGAGAAAACCGTACACGTCGCTTAACCAATTTCCGACTCTAAGCTAAAAGTCGAGCCCTAATCGTAGCTAGGACCAATCTACACAACTATACTTAGTACATACACAACTTCCAAATAAACACAATTACTTGGATCTTCACAACTATGACACAACTACAAGTATATAAAAATTGATCTTCAATGGATCTTTGGTGGTGGACTCAACACTTCACTAGGATAGTGTTCTTCTCTTTGCACTTGAAGAGGAAGGGATGGAAGAACAAGATTCACTTCTTAAACAAGTAATAATCAAACAAATGATCAAAGATTTGAGTGATTAAAGAAGGGGTTTGAATCTGGAAATGAATGTGCAAAAGAGGTGAGGTGAAAAGCTGAGAATGGTCCACTATTTAAAGGATAAAGGAGCCAACGGCTATATCTGCCCGCGGTACCTTATCACAGCCCGCGGTACCTTATCGATAAGGTACCGCCTAGGCGCTAAGGTACCGCCGGACTAGACTCCGCTCCTTTTTGTCCATTAGTGGTGGAGGTCCTATCTGGGTATAAAAAATATCCTGAAAGGATATTCTTAACAGAATAAGAATATGCCATTTTCAAATTTCAAATAATTAATTTAATAAAACATTTTCTTAAAAATAAAGTTTAATAAAAACTTGTCACATTTAATAAAAAGTGAGTTTTAAGAAAAGATTAAATCACTTGATCACTTGATTAAGGTTAGTACTTGTTTATCCATACCTTAAGTGAAAATGGGTAAAATGAAAAATACTTGAACTCAAGAATTCGTTTTTCGTTGTTTTCGTAAATGCTTGTTTTTACATATTGTCGTAATCAAAACTAAGCGAGACCGAAAAATGCATGTAACGTTTTTAGTCATTATTGCATTAACAATCTCCCCTTTTTGATTCCGACAATACATAAACTCAATCACACAAAAACAAGATTTTCGAAGACGAGTTTATTCATTTCTACCCCTTTGTCGAAGCAAAAAGGTTGCGTAAGCTGGTGTTGAAGAAACGAACTTTGCAAAGACTCCCCCTTGGTGCTTACTCCCCCTAGCTTGGGGCACCGAGGAATCGAGATATGGTGACAAGCTACATAGAAGGGTTAGTTGAACAAAAGAAACAACCAACAATATATAGCAATAGGTCACATAAAAAAAATTAAAAGAGAAGAAAACACAAAGACAAAGATCCAAGATAGGTTACTAAAGAAACATCATACAAAGAAGTATGGAAAAAGAAACAAGCCAAAAGCATAAATCTAATCCTAGTTATTCTAGAATTCTAAGATTTGCTTGAATTTGGTGTCTTGAGGATAAGCAATCAATGCTTATATGAAAGACAAGGTAATAGCGGAGGGTGATGGTGGTGGCTTGTTGGAGATCTCATAATCAAAGTGAAGAGGAGGCTTGATTAAGAGACTCTTGATGTAGCTCAACTCCTCATAGATGTGTGCCATAGCAAGATGTTGATATTGACAACAATGACAATATGTTCCATGGTGCATGACATTATCATGAGAAGGAGGAAGAACACTAAAGGGTGGTGGTGGAAGAAAGGAAGTTCCACAATCAACATTCTTGGTAGGAGAAATGTGATTAAGAGTGTTCTTGGGTGGGTTTGGATTGAAAGCAATTGGAGAAAATGGAGGAGATTCAAGGCTTTCATTGGGAGAATAAGACATTTTGGATGTGAAGTAATGCAAAATGCTTATGGTTTAAATAGGGAAGGCTTAGGGTATTTTTGGGGTGGTCAAAGGGTTTGAAACAAAGATTCTCAAAAAAAGTTGGAGCAAATCTGGAGTTTTAGACAAAAACCCAAAAAGGAAGGCCACTGTAGGCGGTTCCTTATCTATGGTGGCGGTACCTTATCAATAAGGTACCGCGGCTCACTTATGGAACCGCCTACAGAAGCAGGGTTTGGTGTTTGGAGAAATATTTTTCAGCAAATCTTATTTTTCTAGTCTAACTTATCATAGGGATGTGCTTAATAGCAAAGATAAACAAAGAAAATATATGCAAACTTACCAAATAGAGATTTGACCAAAATACATGGATTAAAAAATCAATGTAGGAGGTGTGTAAGACAAGACCTTAAGTCATGACACAATGATCCTCCATGATTCAATCTTGTTCTTGCTATGTTTGAGAGAATCATACATATGAATTATGTAAGCTCTATATTAATAGCGAGAATATATGAAAAATCGTTTTTAGATTGAATTAACAATGTCAAACGAATTTCTCAACCATTTTCGAAAGAGACTTTGAGAGTTTTGAAAAGGAGATGGGAAGATTTTTCAAAGGAATTTTAAAAGACTCAAGGACTCAAAGTGGTAATAGAAAACACACAATAAGAAAAGAATTTACGGAAGATGTTCCATTAATCCTAGACCTAGACGCAAGTAATTAAAAGGTTCCCTCTTAAGTGGCTTAGTGAAGATATCGGCTAAGTTGTCCTCGGAGGGAACCTTTTCAATAGTAATGTTCCCCTTTTGAACATTATCCCTAAGGAAATGGTGTCTAATTTCTATGTGTTTGGTTCGCGAATGTTGCACGAGATTCTTGCTTAGGTCTATAGCGCCTTTATTATCGCACATGATGGGAACATCATCAAGAGAAATCCCGTAATCAACAAGCGCTTGCTTCATCCATAGAGCTTGTTGGCATGCTTTACCGGCACTCACATACTCGGCTTCCGTGGTGGATATCGCAAGATCGGTTTGTTTCTTGGAGAACCAAGAAGTTAAACAACAACCCATGAAGGTACAAACTCCACTAGTGCTTTTCCGGTCCACATAGTCTCCCGCATGATCTGAGTCCGCGTAGACAATGGTTTCTACGCCGGTCCCTTTAGGATACCATAATCCTAAATGTATAGTGCCTTTAATGTATCGGAAGATAATGTATTGGAAGATACGCTTAACCGCTTCAAGGTGAGAGGTTTTGGGAGCCTATTGGAAGCGAGCACAAAGGCAAACACTAAACATGATATCCGGTCGACTTGCCGTTAGGTACAACAAACTACCAATCATACCTCTATATTTGGTGTTGTCTACCGACTCACAATCATCATCTACGATGAGTTTAGTATCCGAGGCCATAGGGGTCTTCATTGGTCTAGATTCTTCTAATCCAAATTTCTTTAGCATTTCTTTAGCGTACTTAGATTGACTAAAGAAAATACCATCGTCCATTTGTTTAATTTGGAGTCCTAAAAAGAAGTTAAGTTCTCCCATCATACTCATTTCAAACTCATCATGCATGATTTTGGCAAAGTCATCACACAATTCTTGACAAGTTGAGCCAAATTAATGTCATCAACATATATTTGTACGATTATGAGGTGAGGACCTTTCTTCTTTGTAAAGAGTGTATTGTCTACCATACCCATGGTATACTCATGTTTAACAAGAAACGCTTTAAGTCTATCATACCAAGATTTGGGTGCTTGTTTGAGTCCATAAAGTGCTTTCTTAAGCTTGTAAACGTGGTCCGGTTTCTCAAAATCAATGAAGCCGGGAGGTTGAGCCACATATACCTCCTCATTGATCAAACCGTTAAGAAATGCACTCTTTACATCCATTTGTTGAAGCTTAATATCTAAGGCACAAGCGTAGGCTAAAAGGATTCTAATTGATTCTAATCTAGCTACCGGTGCATATGTCTCGTCATAATCAATCCCTTCTTGTTGATTATAGCCTTGAGCTACAAGTCTAGCCTTGTTACGAGACACAACACCATTATCATCTAGCTTATTCCTAAATACCCATTTGGTTCCTATAATAGTAGGACTTCTAGGTGGAGGAACAAGTTCCCAGACATCATTGGCAACGAATTGATTCAATTCTTCTTGCATCGTAATGACCCAACTCTCATCCGTCAAAGCTTCTTTAACATTCTTTGGTTCAATCAAGGAGACAAAACAAAAGAAGTTGCTTTGGTTTTGGACTTGAGATCTTAGGGTCCTTTGATTTAAGTCACCAATGACATTATTGAGAGTATGATCCCTAGACTCCTTAATGTTTACTTCCTTTTCAACACTAAGGTCTTCAGCTCCTATTTTTCTAACCTCTTTGGCTTTAACTACTTCTAATTCATCCAAGTCATCATCAACCAATGGTAGTGTCTTGGGTGAAGGAGGGGTTTCATCAAAGGTTACGTTGAGTGATTCTTCAATAACCCCTGAGGTTCTATTTAGGACTATGTAGGCCTTACTAGTTTGGGAATAACCTAAAAGGATACTTTCGTAAGACTTTGGGTCAAACTTGGTGAGGTAGTCTTTGGTGTTGAGGATAAAGCACTTGCTTCCAAACACCCTAAAGTATTCTAATGAGGGTTTCTTACCTTTAAGAATCTCATAGGGGGTCATTCCTAGGAAAGGTCGAATAAGAATTCGGTTGAGAATATAAGTCGATGTATCCACGGCATTTCACCAAAACTTTTGAGGCAAAGATTGCTCGTTTAACATCGTCCTACTCATCTCTTGGAGAGTCATATTCTTCCTTTCAACTACCCCATTTGATTGTGGAGTACGAGGAGCCGAGAAGTTATGGGTAATACCATGAGCTTCACAAAAGGCACCAAATTACACTTCATTATCAAATTCCCTACCATGATCCGTCCTAATAGAAACAATTGAACATCCTAGTTGATTTTGAATTCTTCGACTAAAGATTTCGAAGTGATCGAAAGCTTCATTCTTAGATGCCAAAAATCTAGTCCAAGTGAATCTAGAATAGTCATCAACTATAACTAGGGTATAAAGGTTACCTCCATAACTCCGTATGGCGGAAGGTCCAAAGAGATCCATATGTATGAGCTCTAAGCACCGAGAGGTTGAAACCAAATTCTTGGCTTTCTGACTTGAGTGAACTTGCTTTCCAACTTTGCAAGCATCACAAAAGTGACTATCAAACTTAATCTTGGGGAGGTGTCTTACCAACTCCTTAGAGACTAAAGATTGAATTAAACGCATATTAGCGTGACCTAATCTCCTATGCCAAAGAGTAGAACTATCATCTATAGTCGCAAGACATATGTTGTCTTTTGACTTCTTATTAACCTTCATGACATAAAGCCCATGCTTTCTAACACCTTTTCCAATGACTTTTCCATCTTTTACGATTTCACTGTCATGTTCCGAAAAGATGACCTTACACTTATTATCATAAATTTGACCTATACTTAAAAGGTTAAAACCTAAGTTATCTACGTGCTCAACATTTTCAATGGTCATGGAGTCAAGAGAAACCGTACCTTTGCCAATGATATTACCATGTAGACTACTAGCGAATGTGACGTTACCTCCATCATATGCTTTGTAATGCAAGAACAAACTTCGATTACCCGTCATGTGTTTAGAACATCCACTATCCTTAATCCACTCATCGGGCTCCAAATCAATTCCCAAGCATATCTAGGTAACAACACACAAGATCAAACATTTGGTCCCCAATATCTCATGGGTCCAAAATTGTTAGTTCCAAACACCCCTTGCATTTGGTTGGGATGCATGAATGAGGAGAGGATTCCCCATGGAGAACAAAATGGAGGAGGGTAGTAATTCATGTAACCATTTTGTTGTTCATTACTTCTCCTAGGTGTGTTTGATCTAGGTTTAGAGTTATTATTATTCCTTCTAGGTGTTGGAGTTTTACTTCTAGGTCTTGATTTGTTTTGATTATCTCTTGTAGGCGTTGTCGTTCTACTTCTAGGCTTAGACTCATTCCGTACTCTAGGTGGAGTAGAAGATAGTCTAGATAAACTTCTATTTCCCATGAGAGGTTTACTTAACGGCTTATAGAACTTACCAATAGCATTGTCGTCAAGTATGGGTAATTGAACCTTATTAACAGTAAGATGCTTTGGTTTTTCATTTAACTTAGATTTTTCAGAAAGTTCAGAATTTTCACAAAACTCAACTTCTGGCCGCGGTACCTTATCTATGGCCGCGGTTCCATAGTGATAAGGAACCGCGCCATACAATGTGGAACCGCGTCCAGAAGGTGTTTTTGTGAAAACCTGACTTGTTTTGGTTCACTAGTTGAGGCTTCATTTGAGTTAAAACCTAGACCAAGTTTTTCCTTAGAATGAACTTGTTTGTTTAACATATCATCAAGAGCACTAGTACCTTTCATGAACTTTTCCAATTTAATGGAGGTGCTCTTGAGATCATCATTCTCTAATCTAAGTTTCTCACAACTTAAGCAACCTAAATCAACCTCTTTGTTTTTCTCAAGTTTAGTCAATTTCTCCCTAAGTTCATTGATCTCATTTTCAAGCTTAGTTTTGGTTGATTTTAAGGTTTTATTATTTTCTATGAATTTAAGACTAAGTTTGTGTAAGTTATCATATTTGCCTTCAAATTCAATATCATCTAAAGTGGAACTATCATTGCTATAATATTCGGTTTCGGAATGTACCTCTTTAGAAGTGTGAGCCATAAGAAATTTCTCCTCTTTGGGGTTGTCATCATCATCTTCACCGCTATCGCTCCAAGCACCACTAACGAATGCCGTGTGGTTCTTATCACGAGCGGGCTTTGGACAATCACCAATGAAGTGATTTGGATCACCACATCTAAAGCAACTCCTATCACCTTTTTCGTTCTTGACAAACCGATTCTTTGACAATGGTTTCTTGTCATAGTTTGGTTGCCTAACGTGTTGACCTCGTCTTTTGAAGAACTTCTTGAAATCTCTCACCGCCAATGCATACTCCTCGTCATCACTTTCCGAGGAACTATCATGGTCACTTTGTGCCTTCTTGGCTTTAAGTTCAAGAGATTTCCTTTCACTCTTGGTTTTTAATAATTCCGAGTCCTTCAAAATTATCATCTCATGAACCTTCAAGTTTCCTATGAGTTCATCGAGTGATAAAGTTGAGAGATCTTTCGACTCTTCAATAGCCGTGACTTTTGCTCTCCACTTTGGATGTAAGGCCCTTAGAAACTTCCTAACATTGTTCTTGCTAGAAAAACCTTCATCAAGTGCTTTAAGACTAGTAATAATGGTGTTAAACCTAGAAAATGCACTATCAATAGTTTCATCTTCTAAGATGACAAATTGTTCATATTGTTGGAAAAGAAGATCGATTTTACTTTCTTTGACTTGGCTATTACCTTGGTGGGTTACTAAAAGAGTGATCCAAATATCTTTAGCGGTTTCACACATAAAAATTATTTCATACTCTTTCTTAGGCAAAGCATTATAAATCACCATTTTAGCCTCATTATTTTTTGAAAGTTTCTTTTTAGTATCATCATTAGCTTTGTCAAAAGTGACTAATTCTTTTGTTTTAGAAACTTCATTAAATTGAAAGGGTAAAAAATCACCATTGGTAATAACATGCCAAAGATCTAAATCTTTTGATTTCACATAAGTTTCAAATCTATTTTTCCAATAAATAAAACTATCGGTTTCAAAAAGTGGTGGTCTTTGCATAGATTGCCCCTCTAGGTACTTGTTGGAATCCATAGATCGATTCAAGTTTTAAAATACAATATACTTTAAAAAAATCTTGAGCAACCCGCTCTGATACCAATTGTAGAAACTAGAAGGGGGGGGGGGGGGGGGGGGTTGAATAGTTTCTTATATTTACTTGTTAAAATATGGTTTCCAAAAATCCTTTTTCAAAAAACTTAGGCTTGAGGAAATATGTGAAATCTTCTTATGCACAATATGAACAATGATAGTGTAGCTAAACTAATACTAACAAAAATATATCCACAAAGAATAAAGAATGATAGTGTAGCTAATCTAATATTAACACATGTATATGCAAAAAGAATAAAGAATGTAAAGAGTTAAGGGTAAAGAAAGATCAAACCGAACACCAAGGATTTATAGTGGTTTGGCAACGAAGCTGATGAGACTGTATTTATACATAGTCTCATCGTCCAATTCGGGCTTAAAACGCTTAAAATATCGTCAAAATACCCATATATATGCTTGTGTTTGTTCATTTGTGTATTTTAGGTACGGATATCGAGAAATCAACAAAAGATCAAAGGAATCAAGCAAAAACGAACACGGGAAACGAAGCCGCACAAAGAACCAAGCCCGAAGAATGAATTTTGCAAAAATGCCCTTGAAGTTTGAAGATTATACAAGTTTGGTCCCTCAACTTTGGAAGACTTGTCATATTATACCCTTGTGAACTTTCAAAATACACATTGGGTCCCTAATATTTCAAATATATACTCATTTGGTCCTTGAAGAATGCATTAAATGCATAATTGATCCTTGGTAAAAGATTTGAAAACTTTGGTGCCAAAATTGTCAATCTGCCAAAGTTTTTTACAAAGGGAATGAAATTGTTGCTATTTATTTCTAAGTGAAGACAAAAAGGAAGATGGGGGACTAAATCTGCCAAACCATCCAAACCCCACCAACCTCTAATATCCTGCCACCTCACCATGATCCATTAACCCTACCCAAACCCAACCATTTACCCGACCAGCCCACCCATCCAGCCCAAATAAAATACCCAATATTAATCCACCCACTAATCCACTTTTTAAAATCTAAATACGTGGGAAACACCCACTGTTTAACCACCATCATCCTTAATCCCACTCATAAACCCTAAAAAACCCAGTTCTAATTAACCTAATTACTAACCTAAACCCTAATTAACCATGTGGGTTTTACTCCTTACCCCACTCCCAACACAACCCACAGCCCAGAAAACGACCCCTCCACCTTTTGTCCCCTCCCCTGCTACATCCATCACATGCCTTTGACTACATCTACGTCCCAAATGCCTCTACTTGTTCCCCAAGCACAAATGAAGGGTCCAAGATCATTATTTGCAAGCTGGCACACCAAGGACATCACATGATATCAAGAATCAGCCAAAGACCAATATTCAAACTTGGAATATTCTGAGAATTATGCTAGGGCAATTTAGTCAGTTTGTTTAGCTAGGGTTTGTGTTACTAGAACCTTCTTTCATTTGTATATAAGCTGTCGACTTGTGATGAGCTTATTTTGTTCCAGTTTTTGTAAAACTTAAAGATTATTAATGAAAATGAACATTTTTAATTTTCAAAATTCTGAGTTCCAATTAGTTTAATTGTTCTTTATATTGTAATTTAGTTTAAGTAATCTCCAAGTTGGTAGTTTTTAAACACGTTCAAGAATTTCAGTTTAAGAGGATGGTTTAAAATTTTGGATAAAGCTTTTTAAGGAAGTGAAAGTGGAGCTAAAAGGTTTTGATTCAAAGTTTTAAGTATATTCACAGTATTTTCAGTTTTTGGTTTCAAAAGTTTCAAGTAAAAAAAAAAAGGGGAAAATCAGTTTTTAATTTTTTATTTAGCCAATAAGCTAGAGCAGCTTAATCAATAAGCTTGCTCATAGCTTATTTGCCCTTGTAACAGGTCACTGTTTGTGATTTGCCTTGATTGTGCAGGTTTGAAGACCAAGGATCCACCATTGCATCAATTCTCTCTTTCATTTTTCTATTTGAAGGCATATTGGGGTGTTTGGGACTGTTGTAGTCCCCACCTAGCATTTCTCTACACTAAAAACTTCACATAAGCTCCCTCATAAGCTCACAAGAAAGATTGATAAGGAAGGCATCAGCTCTAATAAGGCTTGAACCCCTTTTCCTCTTTTTTTGAATTTTATGTGAATTTTGTGAGATTTTTGGTGTTGCCTGTTTATATTGTTGCTTATCTTGTTTAATCTTGCTATTAAGTGTTTATTTGCATGATAGATAGATTGGAACCAGTTTTAAATAGTTTTCATAAGGTTTTGATTTGGAAAAACGTTTTTCATAAAATTTAAGGGGTGTTTGGCAACACTGTTTAGCAGGGTTTGATCATTGATTGGTATTGCTAATAAGTGTTAGCTAAGTTGATTAGTATTAAGATAGGTTAGTTGTTAGTGGAAAATTAATTTTGATCAAGTTTTGAGTAGTTTTGTGTGTTTAAAAGATAAAAAGAAGTAGTCATAATCTGCATTAGTCTAATCTGCTTGATTTTTCAAGAATTTTGAAGCTTAATGATTGGAATCTGTGAAGTATTAGGGTGTTCTAGCTATTGAGGTTACTTGAGTATTGATTTTTGAGTTTGTTTGTTGAATTTAAGCTTTTGAAATTGAGTAGATTGCACCTAAAAGCTAAAAATAGCCCACTGTCATAGCTTTTATCTCAGAGAGTAGCATAGGCTTTTTGTGCTTTGTTTTGGTGTGATTTGCTTGCTAAGTGCTTAATCTTCATTGTCTTGACTTCTTGTGATCAAAGGATCACAAGAGTGCCATTATTTTCCAAATAAGCATACTCCAAATAAGCTCATATAGCCAATCCTTTGGCTTGGTAATCTGTGAAAGCTTGAACACAAGCAAAACATCCAGGCACGTTTTACCAATTGCGCCGCAAGACAAAAACGTTGCGGCGCATCTGAGAAGGCTACAGACCAAAGGCCCTCTCGTTTCACCTGTTGCGGCGCAAGCCACAAGCGCTGCGGCGCAATAAAAAAAAAAAAAAGAAAAAAGGGTGCCAGGACTCGAACCTGTGACCACCCGTTCACAACACCAACGCCTCAACCAACTCTGCCCTTGGGTCTTTTACTGACCAAAGGGAACTTGTTGTTTATTTAAAAGGTTAATTTCTTTTGATTTTCAAAATAAGCAGCTTAATAATAAGCCGATTTCAGCTTATTTATCTCAGTCTTTGGTCTCCTTTTATTTTTCCTTTGTTTAGTATTAAATTTAGGACTTTTCAGTTTTAAAATTTTATTTTTCCCATTATTAGATTATTTTTTATGATTATTTTAACATCCGGCTTTAGAAATTAGTTAAAAAATAGTTTTATTAGTTTTATAAATTTTCAAAAAATATTTTTAAGTTTTAATTAAATATTTTCAGGTTTACATCCATTTACATTATAATTTTAGTTAGTTTTTAATTTTATTTAATTTTAAGGTTTTTTTTTACTTTAAATATTAATATAAAATTATTAAATAGTTTTTAGACGTTTTGATTTTCAAATTAGTAATTCTTATATTTTTCTTTAGTTAGGTTAAAAATTTGATAATTTTTAGAACACTTTTTCGTTTTGTCGAATTTTACGTTTTTGCGTTTTTCACGTCGTAGGATAAATTTTAGCGTAATCCGTCTTTTATTTTTCTCTCTTTAAAACAAAAACGTCACTAATCCAAACATTGTTATTTTATTAATTGGCATACACAATATACACCTCCTTCGAGAACGAACTTGGAATTTATTCGTCTTCGCGGTTTTCCATTAAATCGTGTCGATTAATACTTGCCGCACTTATACGTTCTTTTTCCTAAAAGACGTATTTACTACACTTATCAGAAGCTCACTCCTCGTTCCTACTCCACTCCTCGAGTACTCCTTACTCGAGAGTTCACTACACAACAAGCTCCTTATGGTGGAGAAAACCGTACACGTCGCTTAACCAATTTCCGACTCTAAGCTAAAAGTCGAGCCCTAATCATAGCTAGGACCAATCTACACAACTATACTTAGTACATACACAACTTCCAATAAACACAATTAATTGGATCTTCACAACTATGACACAACTACAAGTATATAAAAATTGATCTTCAATGGATCTTTGGTGGTGGACTCAACACTTCACTAGGATAGTGTTCTTCTCTTTGCACTTGAAGAGGAAGGGATGGAAGAATAAGATTCACTTCTTAAACAAGTAATAATCAAACAAATGATCAAATATTTGAGTGATTAAAGAAGGGGTTTGAATCTGGAAATGAATGTGCAAAAGAGGTGAGGTGAAAAGCTGAGAATGGTCCACTATTTAAAGGATAAAGGAGCCAACGACTATATCTGCCCGTGGTACCTTATCACAGCCCGCGGTACCTTATCGATAAGGTACCGCCTAGGCGCTAAGGTACCGCCGGACTAGACTCCGCTCCTTTTTGTCCTTTAGTGGTTGAGGTCTTATCTGGGTATAAAAATATCCTGAAAGGATATTCTTAACAGAATAAGAATATGCCATTTTCAAATTTCAAATAATTAGTTTAATAAAACATTTTCTTAAAAATAAATATTAATATAAACTTGTCACATTTAATAAAAAGTGAGTTTTAAGAAAATATTAAATCACTTGATCACTTGATTAAGATTAGTACTTGTTTATCCATACCTTAAGTGAAAATGGGTAAAATGAAAAATACTTGAACTCAAGAATTCGTTTTTCGTTGTTTTTGTAAATGCTTGTTTTTACATATTGTCTTAATCAAAACTAAGTGAGGCCGAAAAATACAAGTAACGTTTTTAGTCATTATTGCATTAACATATTTGTTTAAATAAAACTAAATTTAAATTAAAATCTATTTTAAAACTTAAACAAGATTAAATCTAATTTTTGAAAACTAAAAACATTTTTAAAACTAAAATCTATTTGCACCAAAAATAACATGAAGCTAATTTAAAAGTATAAAAGAAATTAAAATTAAAATATATCTTTTTTATTTTCTATGAAAACTGAATTTAAAAATTTAAACTAACTGATTAAACTAATAAAACTTTAATATAAAAATTAATTAATCTAAAACTTGTATTTAAAACTAATTAAAATAAACTGCCACTAACTGTAAAACCTTTATCAGTTAAACATTGCGTAAGAAAACTCAAATAAAGGTTCAGACGAGTTGGTTAGGGCTTACGACAACTATGCGAGAGGTCTGGGGATCGATCCCCAGCAGACCATTTTTGCTATTATTATTTTGTTTTTGGACAGATTTAATTTAGCAATCAAAATAGAACTACAGATCAAAAATACCTGCTGTCTTAGACACAGCAATATAGAAAATAACCAAATAAGCTAATTCAGATTATAAATAAGCCAAATGAAAAACCAAATAAGCAAAAAGGTTGAATAAAATGAGCTAATAAACAAAACTAAACAGATAAGGGTAAAAGCTATAAAATACCATCCTACTTATTATATTGTGCCGACTTTAAACACTTACTAATTAATCTCGTGACTTTACCAATATACTTGTTTGTTTTGTAATAATTTTACCAATATGACCGGTTAAAATTCAATGTCATTTTTTTATTGTGTATATTATAAAAGTTGCGTCATTTTCGTTCAGATGGCTTGTCTAGTCATAAAAGATACAAACTTTGACTTTTTTTTTCTCTTTTCATCTTTTAATTATAATCATTATTTATTTTTTAACATATATCTTCATATACGAAGATTGTCCACAGAATTCATCATCCAAAAAAAGATTATGGGTTGTCTCTTACAAAATGTCTCCCAGATCTACTCAGATCTACTGCTTCCATTCCACAATCACCGTTGTAAATACACCTCATCTCCACGATCAGTCAACTACGGGTCTAATAATCACACGTCCACCTCAATCAACACCATAACCGATCTGTTTCCGATCTGTTTTCATTACAATCACTTTCGGCTCATGAAGTTTGGTCGATTTTAAGATGTGTTTTAGTAAAAAAAGGAAAAAAAGAAAGAAGATTGAATCTTTCATATATTGGCCCCTGTTTTTTGATGTGGGAAAGAACAAAAACCATTGATGTTGGTTCATGGTTTGCACATCAGAGAAAGAAAAGAACAATTCTTTGTTCATAATTATTCTTTCGTGGTTAATTAAATATGGTCAATAGATCAGATGAAGTTTAGAGGTGGGTTTTGATGCTAAATCATTATGTGTGAGCTTTTTTATTTTTATGAATGGTAGATCATACCATGAATATGAATATGTAGATGTGTTAGTGTGTTTTATGATCTGGTGTTTTTATAAAATGAATATGTAGATTTGTAGCAGTGTTTGTTATGAATGGGAAGAAGAAGCCATTGACATTTTAATAGTTGGCACACAAAACACACCTCTTTGAGATATACAGGGTTCTACGTTTGAAAGGTCCAGCTCCAGATAAGATGAGTAGACTCTTTCTTGTTATGGCTGAAATTAATAGAATAGTTAAGTATTAGACTGAAATCAACCAACCAAGGAAACAATAGGTATAGAAAGGAATACATATACGTGGATAAATTAATAAAATAATGACGTGGCCATATTAAACAATAAAATAATGACGTGGAAATTACCGTGCCACGCTGTCGGTAACAAGTTACCAAATTGGTAACTTCGAAACGATTTTAAAAGTAGAATGGTAAAGTGACGAGTTTAAATAGTAAATGTTTAAAGTCGGCACAAATCAATAAGTAAGATGGTATTTTATAGCTTTTACCCAACAGATAAAGGGGAAACTAAACTTATCAACAATCAACTAAATAAGCCTATCTAAACAGAAATATAAACTAACCAGATCAAAATCAAACAAAACTTAAATAATTCTAAAATTCAAACAGTAACATAAGCAGATAAAACTAACTAGCAGATCAAAACAAATAAACATAAACAGATTTAAGCATAAAATAAAACTTAACATGAAATTAAAAGAGATTAAAATCTGATGTTGAATCCGTTGAGGAGAAGTAACGCGCTGAGCGTACTTATGAACCGAAGCTACACATCATCACCGAAACATCATCATCATCATCCGTTCGATCCACTCGAACAAACAAGCCTCGAACATATTTTGTTTTCATCCAACCCAAACAGTACTTGTATTTTCTTTCCAGTGGGGAAAGAAATAACACTTTCCTTAATCTTTTTTTTATATATTAATAATAAATAGCTACGAACAGTAACAAAAATAATGATTCCAAACAGTGAAATAAACGCAGAGATTAAAGATTAAAAAAACTTGACATGAATTAAAAATGAGAGACGAAAATAATTAAAGAAAACTGATTTTTCATAAATCATAAAAAAGAGTACATTACTGGAAAATTAAAATACAAGATTAAATCCTAATCTAATTTACTGAAAATTAAAAATAAAGAAAAGTTGCTCCCTAATTACATGTGAAAGGGGGTTTTTATAGGAGAAACCCTCAAACCTTTTCCTTGGAGCCCAAGTTCTTCGATCCTAGCCGTTTCTTTTTCTTCTCTCTCTTTCTCTTGTGATCAAATGGTGATAGCAACTCTTGTGACTCGGATTTCCAGCGTGGAATATTGTGATTGGAGGATTTAAGGAGTGATTTGTATCCTCCAATCAAAAGAAAGGATTTCTGCCAAGTAAGATTTGGACCACTCCTTGGGTGGATCATCCGAAAACTATGGGGATTTAATTCCCATAGTGTGAATCACACGTATGTGATAAAAGCCCCAAAAGTTACTAGTTATATTGGTGATTAGGGTTTTTATTTTACACAGTAAAAAAAAATGGAGTTGGGAGAGAAAGAGGATGAGAGGTTTTTTTTTCTTTTTCTTTATCTCGTTTGTATCGAAATTAAGTGGAGAGAGTAAATAAAGGTTTTATTTAAATGAGTGGGTTAAGGGGATGTAGGGTGCGTGTGTGGGGAGGTAAAAGGTAGACACGTGTTGGGGAAGGCTTGGTTTATTTATGTGTGAGTTGACTGTGAGGGTATGGGTTGACCATTTCTTGTTTATTATTGACCAAGTGAAAAAAACTTAACCGTCCCATTTTGTTTTAATAATTTGGGCTTGGCCGAATCTGCCTTAATTATTTACAATTTTTGGCTACAAAATGAATTTCCGTCCGTGTAAATAGTATGGGCTTGAAATGGGCTTGTTTGTGTAAAATAAGATTAAGTTAAATCCACTATTGGGCTTTCAGGCCCAATAAGCAATTGTTGTAACACCCCCACAAATGCTATGCGCAGCGGAATTACAACATTGGGTGCTACACAGTATTCATTGCACACAAGATATATCAAACGACGCTAAAAAGACGTCAACTTAAAACTTGAATTTAAAATTGTTAGATGATACATGTCCACGGTTTTTCCAACCCCACTTGGTACAACAGAGTTTAGCGTTTTCGGTCCCCATGAATCTCAACCCAAGAATTTCAGTTTCACAACAACATTACATTAAAATTTAAAATGTTTAAGTAGGAAAAGGGAGGAAAAACAAGCAGACTCCAAGCCATACACACAACATCCATCCCATGCACGCTCCATTCTACACTTCAGCGGTTACCTGAAACACATGCCAAAAATTTTGGTCAACGAAAACGTTGAGTGGAATTCATAGGTTTTACAATTCATTTGAACGTATATGAAATAAAAACCATTCGTGATCATTCATAGACTTGTCGATCAAACAATCTATATTCAGGATACTGACAATTGTGTTTAAGCTCATGACACTAATCCGTTAACTCAATCACCCGCGTAATAATTACCGGCGTGATTCAGATGAAACCAGTGCCCCTTCTAAAGGCATCAGTTGCAATTATACCTTATCTCTCATACAAGATAATCTACCGCAGAACTTACTCAACGTACAGCTTCTCGGCTAGCATTGGGTCGTTAGCCCCGTAGTACTACAAATTGTATAAGCGGCTATTTCCCCCTACTCGAGGGCAGGACAATAGTTAATAGTTCATGAATTTAGGGTCTTTTGCAACTTGGTACTCAACACAATTTCTAAGGCAACGTTCGGGTCTAACAATCATTCATGATATACGTTCCTTTTAAAAACTAGCATGCATTTCCCTCGCGGGTAAAACAGTTTGAAATAAATATAAGCGAGGCTATAAATTCACACCTTATATATTAAGTAGTCGGTAGTTCGAGAGATGATCACTGACGACGATACGGATGCCCGGGTAAATCAACACCTATCAACAAATAACGCGTAATGAGTAATCTCATTTTATATACCTTACGGTACTGTATAAAATACATATATACTAGTCACTTAGGACAATTATAACTCACGCCAAAACAATACAACAAGTATCACTCATTTTTACATCATTCGTTCTTACTATTTACGTTATCCATTTTTATCCATTTTCGCCGGTACTCACCGAAAGTACGGGCTGTTTTACTCTACTTAACCATTCTTATAAAATTTGACAAAATTCTCAAAAATCCTATAAGACCTGTAGATAACACATTTTTAACCCCAATAAAAGTTTTTACTTTTACGACTCGTTACTCAACGCTTTTCAAAAACTACATTTTACGGGCTGAAATTATACTTCGACCAACTTTGACCTCTTTGACCTATATGAAATGCACCTTTGACTTCTTTAACTCCTAAGTCAACTTATAGACTCAATTACACAGGTTTGTGACCAAATTTTGACCCTTGACCATTTACCAATTCATACTTGTGGTCCTCGGGATTTGACTAAAACTATACATAAATTCGGATTATGAAAGTTCTCGTCTTCCGGTACTCGATCTTTAAAACCTCATAACTTTTAGCTCGTTTTGAGTCACGGGCTCTACCTTATACCAAATTAAAGATAAGAAGACCCTCTATAACTACATTTAGTTATCTAGACCTGTAGGAAAAATAATTTTTATAAAAAGGCCTCAAACTTTCTGCCTAAATTTTTCTACACCAAAATCATGCTTAAACTCGATTCCAAACCTACTAATCACTACTAGGCATCATCCTAAGCTTCCCTAATCACAACCAAACACAAATTTTCAGTCCTACCCCTATTGATCAACCAACCTCATAATCTAAAATCAAAGAAAACAAACATGCAACCACTTAAACCTATTTAAAACATCACTAAACACAATGCCAAACACAAGGATAATACTCAAAATCATCAACCACCATGGCTCCCCAAACACCCCCTTATGCCGTGGGGTTTGGGCGACCAAATCACCACAACCAAATTGATTTTGGTGGGTTTTATTGGTGATTATACTTCCATTGTACATGAATTTAACATGCATCCACACAATTGACCTCAAAAACGAATTTGAATGTTCTTGAAAATTTTTGGAAAATTTTTGTTAATGCATGTTTAATTAAACCATGGATTAACACTCACCAATGGATTCTAAGAGGTGGTCTAAGGTTAGTTTTTGTGAAAACTCAAGAAAAATTGATGGGATGGTGGTTCTTGGTGGTTTGGCCGTCGGCCTAAGGACAAGAGAGAGAGAGTTTTGATTTTGTTTTTGGTAAATGTTTGTATGTGTTTGTGTTTGTGGCTTTTTGTGGTATTGGGAGGGACCAAAGTGCAAATAAGGGTTTCTTTTGGCCTTAAGTATAAAACGTCATCAAAACTTTGCGGGTTCGACTCACTAGTCCATTTTGAAAATTTTACGGGAGTCGGAAATCATCCCGAACACTCCAAAATATTTTTGGGATACTTTAAATGTACTCGGAAGGCTATAAAACTCACCCGACTCAACTTAACACGAATCGTAAGTAAAATTCTCGAAAAATTACATTATCGATAAATCGTCAATAATTATAGAAATTTGGGCATCCCTCGGTATCGTAGTCGTTATCGGTTCTTCTTAAATCGTCAATCGTTAAATTACGACCGTAAACGTCGGTTTCAACTTAACCCGTCAAATAATTCCACGATAAAAATTCTTAAAAATTTCAAAAATATACGTAAAATAGGATTAAATAAATAATGTTGGGCTCGGGATATCACATCCACAAGTGAGCCACAACTTAAGAGAGATGCTCATACTGAACAGCTCTTGAGACAATAACTTAGCATCATACGGCACTTTCACTGGTGTTACATCCTTCCCCCCTTAAGGGAGCGACGTCCCGGCGCTCGTCTCTTCTTATGCTCGCATTATGTACTACTAGTAAGATAAAGGTACTTCTTCCTAAAGAGGTCTCCATGTTCTGTTCTGGACTTCGGTTCACGTCTGGTTTTCCATAACACCTTCACCATGAGTATTATACCTTGCTTCAATCTCTTAACATCTCGATCCTTGATCTCCACTTCAATTTCTCAAACCCTTCCTTCGGTTATTGACATGTCTCTTCTCACAACTTCTCGCGGTTAGCAAGTGATTCTTAATCTACACCATCTCTTCCGTAGCCTCTCGAATCATTTCAAGTCCATTCAACTGTCTTTTTCCTGCTTCATTCTATCCAACTGGTGATCTACCTTTTCATCTCATAATCCTTCAAATTCGACACATGAAGAGTATTGTCATTTCCACGGAGTTCATCCAGCAGTTCCAACTAGTAGGCAACCGGTCCAGCATACCTTTGGACCCACCTTTCTTATTCTTCAAAACAAATCACGCGCTTCCACGATCTCAACTTCCACCAAAATCGAACACATGCGCTCGGAGCACGTCTTCTAACTTTTGAATCGTCCTTTCACTTGGTTCATCGCCTCATAAAAACAATTAATCATAAAGAAAATCACACGGGTCGCACATAACCCCATCGGAAAACGTTCAAAATATAAAAGACGAAGTAGTTATTACTAGTCGTATGAAATCGCCTTATTCGCAATATTATGTACATACAAACCTAGTCGTCAAAAACGATTTCATCGATACAGAAATCATTCGGCGTGTACATAACTCTCTCGAAGACATCACCATCCAAACAAACACAAAAGCCATTATGAACACATACAATCACATTACGACATGTTTGCAACATAGCCAAACCATGCCAAGTCAATCCGCTCAATCAAGTTAACCCACGCTTGCTAATCAGCCAAGCCAAGATAAAACAAGAATATTTACATAATTCTCGGATGAGTCCAGTCAAAAGAAAATTGCAAGTTAAAGAAGGTTCAAGAGCTTGCTAGCTATGGATGCATATCCAAAAGGAAATAAAATACTTACATGTGTCATCGTGGGGTGCTCACACACGGATCCATACCCAAAAGATACTACAAGAACACCATCTTACTTTCGTCCCAAACGTGGTCAAAATCTTAATAAATATCATCGTTCACAGTTAAAAAAAAATACATCACATGGCACGTGTTCTCCATGATCGGACTTCATTGGACAATGTCGTCTCAAGTTCTCACAACTTACGATCACTCGACCAGATTACTTACCACACAAATACATAAAAGGCAAGGGTTTACCACAAAATCATCAACTAGGGATATCTATCGTTTAACCATCGAATATCAAGGATGGTTGAGTCAAGCAAAGAGGATTCCTCACTTAAATAAACGAAAACGACAATGGAATTGTCTTCCAATTACTGATGCACAGTTGGTAAACTTCAACAGTTTATCATGTGTCGTTAATCATATCAAAATAACGATAAAAGAAAATATATAAGGTACGATACATTCGATGTAGGAGAGATCTTCGTCATTCCCCTCAGAGTCCCTCGAACTCTGATTTCCTCTACTTCGGTAGTCTTCTGCCTTCGTTAAAGTTTCTTGTCAGTGTCGGTACGAGTCCCTTTGGTAATTCATCAAACAATCCTAGTCGTACTGATGGAATTCACACGTTACAAACATCACATAAAAACATCCTTCCAAAATTACTCGGTCACAGTGACTTACTAAGTCAACGCCAAACAAAGAGAAAAGATTTCAAAGAACACAAGAAAATTCAAAGATTCTCTTTAAGAATCAAAGAAATTACGACTACTTGCAAAAATGATCCACCATTTAAAAAAAAGAAACGTTCTCATCCAAACGTTTATCAAAACACTACAAGTTTCAAGATGACCAATTTGTTTGACACGATAGTGCCCTTCCTAAACTATGCATAATTAGCTAGATCATGCATACTTAAGGATCAAGCAACAACAACCAACAAAACAGGACTCTTCCCGAATTATGCATAGTTAGCTAAGCCATGCACAATTGAGGATCGAGTGACGACACAAACATTATTATTACATACCAATATGACTACGAAAGTTTTTGACCTAATCTTCAAAATAATTAAACCATTTAAAATGAAATTTGAAATGGGAAAATATTGCTACCATCATTTTAAGAAACACATCAAACATTTTTCGTCCACTTTGGAAACATACTTTTACTTTGCCTTTTTGTTGAGAAAATAAATAAATAATTAAATAAAGGAATCGACACCATTTGCATTTGGTTCACCAAAACATTTGACACACTCATACCTATTTTCACAATAGACTATTCACAAAATGACGGTAAGGTGGTTCATGATTAAAGATCATTGCAAGCACAACAAGTAATAAAATTAAGATCAATGAGATCGAACGAGGTAAACGAGCAATATAATTGCCAACGGAAATTAACTACATTAGAAATGAAAATACTTCAAATATATGACAAAAGTCTCAGGATAACAACATCGATCTACGAATACATGGAGTAAAAATTGAATATCAACACAAGCGTCAAAAATAAAACAACGATCATAATTCCCATCGTCTCGAGTTGCACACCCATTCCACCAAGGGTATACGGGGAGAGAAGAATAACCACTTGGTTAACTATAAACAATTTTCACCAGGAAGATCGAGTTCTTTCACCTCTACAATTTGGTAAAGCGGCTTCGCCTCCTCGCTTTTGTTAAATATAAATAAACAACTACTCTAACGAAGATTTATAGCATCATACAAGTAAATACAGAATTTTAGGTTCCATTAACCGAAAGAAAAAAAATTACGGCGTCCATGAACATGACAAAATACACCGGGTGACATACCCTCATTTTCAAGTACTAGCGAAATAGTAGTTTTAAAATAAATATAACAATAATGGTTTCATACCATAGACAATATTAAAATGAACAATCACATGACGACTCATGTTTAGATACAGACTCACAAAATCAAAGAAGGGATGTCGGACGATCGAACCATCATGACTCAAAACATTATATATACATCTTTATTAATTAATATACAAGTAGGCGTGTGTTGTGTAATCCAGTTGCGTATAATAATTAGTGTTACCTTGTACATTGTAAAATCGAACATTTACACATTTTCAATTTGTGTTACGCCATTAAAGAATTTATACCTTTCATTTTCCAATCTTTACAACGCTTTCATTTCTGGAAAAATTTCAATCTCTCGAAAATTTTTAACATTAGTAGATGCGGTGACTCGGTTATCATAATTGACAAATCATTAGGTTTAAAAATCTCCATACTTGTGTCAAAACCTCATTAATGTTCATATCTTAAGTACCAAAAACATACGTAGTAAGAATTTTCCAAGTTTTACGTTTTTATTATTACGACTTATATTATCACAAATATACACGTATCCAACATGACTCAAACTAGCCCAATTAACTCTTAAAATCAACCTTTGACTTTTATTACACACATGTTTTCCCCAAAACTGTTTTGTTAAATCATATTCGCGTAATTCGACTCAAATGACAAAGAGGTTTCACGTGGTATTATCTCGGATACTTACTGATTTTAGTCGAGACTTAAATCTCAATAATAATAATATAATAAACAATCAAAATGCTTATCTCAATAATTTTAAAATATATAAAATTCAACTTTTAATCCTTAGCCCATTATCAAATGATTTTAAAATTAACACATCTCGTCGCGGAATAAAACAAAAGATTTTTCAAACGATTTTAAACAAGCATCATCAAATTACACATATTGATTCTCTATAACGACAATTAAACAAACAAATGATTTCCAATGACGTTCCATCAATGTTTAAAATTTTATTTCAAGCATTATAATTTCATACTTAAAGTGTATATTCCGATTTTATCCCAGTTTATTTACTACAACGAGCGACGAGTTCTAGTTTACACCAATGCATACGTAAACATAACCTTATGTTTAAAATAAACCAAATTTGACAAAGTTTTTATCTCCAAAATACGTGACCAATTCTTCTACTCATGTTTTATATTACAAGATACGTCAAAAGTCTACTACGTTGACCCGAAAATTAATTCATACTAAATCTAAGTTATATATACTCGACAGTCATATCGCAAATTTTATTATAAAACTCCTTTCTCGAACTAATTTAAACAAATTCTTAACAAGTCCATCACAATCTTTTAGTATCAAATTTTAATATATGAAAACAAAGATTTTACGAGTAATAATAATTACTTATTACGATTTACCAACCAAGGTTGAAGGAAAAAAAATAATAATAATTTCACAATGTCCATTTATTCTCTACACGAATTTTACGTGTTATAAGACACATCATACGTCATTTTTATCCGAAAGTTTCATCCACCAAATATTAAATATATAAAACACTTTATGTTTAAATCATTCAATCAACAAAGTTCGATGTTTACTTAACTTGCACAAATGCCGGACCTCGTCATGTAAAATATTTACTTCAAAATAATGAAACAACAAAACAAAATGAAATAAATGGAACGAGAATACGTATGTCAACTAATTGTTGTTATCGGCCTCGGATGAGTCTCGAAATCGTACTCCACAAAATTAACACAAAAACCAACCAAATTCCAAGTTATCGCGCTTGATCACAACGCTAGTCTATTTTAAAACACATCTTTAAAATTCAAATAGAATAGTAAACAACGATTAAATGGCAACACGCCTCAACCACGTTTCATAATATACACACATGATTCGCCGCCCCAATGTACGCATCGTCGATTATACTTCGTCTAGGTTATAGTTACGTGAACTAACATATCAAACCCATAGGAATAAAGGAAATAAAGTAATACGTAAGTAAATTACGTTTCAAAAGAAAATGTCCAAAATGACACATCACGGTGCGATAACGACAATCGAGATCGACCTAGTCGATATAAAATATGTTACGAAGCATCATTTACGTATCTAGGATATCAAACGAGGTTCATATTCGGTTATTCGAACAATAAATTAATTATCAAGATTGATAATTAGTGGTAAGACCGAACTCTCAACAAAACCGCATTTTAATGTACGATAATTACTCAAGGACCATTGCTTCACGTGCAATGCCTTTAAATACCATAGTATATACATACTTATACATACAACCATTCCTACATACACGTAGGATTACAACGCGGTGTTGCCATGTAATGCAATGTAGCCCGTTATGCCAATTACATGCAACATATAAGAAAATCTTACAAGAATTTGTAAATTACGATGATAAGTACTCAGCGTACAAAACAATATATCTCAATATATATCAAAGTATTTACTTACTAAATACTAGGGAATTCATATCAATTTCGAGGGATACATCTAAAATATAAAGCAATGCTAAAAAATTCTTACCGGAGCCGTGCAGGATAGTTGTGTGTGCTTGGACCATTTCTTACGACACCAAAAGTTATAGTTTAGGATTTTCAAAAACGACCTAGTTCTCTATAACTCATGGCTCTGATACCAATCTGTAACACCCCCACAAATGCTATGCGCAGCGGAACTACAACATTGGGTGCTACACAGTATTCATTGCACACAAGATATATCAAACGACGCTAAAAAGACGTCAACTTAAAACTTGAATTTAAAATTGTTAGATGATACATGTCCACGGTTTTTCCAACCCCACTTGGTACAACAGAGTTTAGCGTTTTCGGTCCCCATGAATCTCAACCCAAGAATTTCAGTTTCACAACAACATTACATTAAAATTTAAAATGTTTAAGTAGGAAAAGGGAGGAAAAACAAGCAGACTCCAAGCCATACACACAACATCCATCCCATGCACGCTCCATTCTACACTTCAGCGGTTACCTGAAACACATGCCAAAAATTTTGGTCAACGAAAACGTTGAGTGGAATTCATAGGTTTTACAATTCATTTGAACGTATATGAAATAAAAACCATTCGTGATCATTCATAGACTTGTCGATCAAACAATCTATATTCAGGATACTGACAATTGTGTTTAAGCTCATGACACTAATCCGTTAACTCAATCACCCGCGTAATAATTACCGGCGTGATTCAGATGAAACCAGTGCCCCTTCTAAAGGCATCAGTTGCAATTATACCTTATCTCTCATACAAGATAATCTACCGCAGAACTTACTCAACGTACAGCTTCTCGGCTAGCATTGGGTCGTTAGCCCCGTAGTACTACAAATTGTATAAGCGGCTATTTCCCCCTACTCGAGGGCAGGACAATAGTTAATAGTTCATGAATTTAGGGTCTTTTGCAACTTGGTACTCAACACAATTTCTAAGGCAACGTTCGGGTCTAACAATCATTCATGATATACGTTCCTTTTAAAAACTAGCATGCATTTCCCTCGCGGGTAAAACAGTTTGAAATAAATATAAGCGAGGCTATAAATTCACACCTTATATATTAAGTAGTCGTTAGTTCGAGAGATGATCACTGACGACGATACGGATGCCCGGGTAAATCAACACCTATCAACAAATAACGCGTAATGAGTAATCTCATTTTATATACCTTACTGTACTGTATAAAATACATATATACTAGTCACTTAGGACAATTATAACTCACGCCAAAACAATACAACAAGTATCACTCATTTTTACATCATTCGTTCTTACTATTTACGTTATCCATTTTTATCCATTTTCGCCGGTACTCACCGAAAGTACGGGCTGTTTTACTCTACTTAACCATTCTTATAAAATTTGACAAAATTCTCAAAAATCCTATAAGACCTGTAGATAACACATTTTTAACCCCAATAAAAGTTTTTACTTTTACGACTCGTTACTCAACGCTTTTCAAAAACTACATTTTACGGGCTGAAATTGTACTTCGACCAACTTTGACCTCTTTGACCTATATGAAATGCACCTTTGACTTCTTTAACTCCTAAGTCAACTTATAGACTCAATTACACAGGTTTGTGACCAAATTTTGACCCTTGACCATTTACCAATTCATACTTGTGGTCCTCGGGATTTGACTAAAACTATACATAAATTCGGATTATGAAAGTTCTCGTCTCCCGGTACTCGATCTTTAAAACCTCATAACTTTTAGCTAGTTTTGAGTCACGGGCTCTACCTTATACCAAATTAAAGATAAGAAGACCCTCTATAACTACATTTAGTTATCTAGACCTGTAGGAAAAATAATTTTTATAAAAAGGCCTCAAACTTTCTGCCTAAATTTTTCTACACCAAAATCATGCTTAAACTCGATTCCAAACCTACTAATCACTACTAGGCATCATCCTAAGCTTCCCTAATCACAACCAAACACAAATTTTCAGTCCTACCCCTATTGATCAACCAACCTCATAATCTAAAATCAAAGAAAACAAACATGCAACCACTTAAACCTATTTAAAACATCACTAAACACAATGCCAAACACAAGGATAATACTTAAAATCATCAACCACCATGGCTCCCCAAACACCCCCTTATGCCGTGGGGTTTGGGCGACCAAATCACCACAACCAAATTGATTTTGGTGGGTTTTATTGGTGATTATACTTCCATTGTACATGAATTTAACATGCATCCACACAATTGACCTCAAAAACGAATTTGAATGTTCTTGAAAATTTTTGGAAAATTTTTGTTAATGCATGTTTAATTAAACCATGGATTAACACTCACCAATGGATTCTAAGAGGTGGTCTAAGGTTAGTTTTTGTGAAAACTCAAGAAAAATTGATGGGATGGTGGTTCTTGGTGGTTTGGCCGTCGGCCTAAGGACAAGAGAGAGAGAGTTTTGATTTTGTTTTTGGTAAATGTTTGTATGTGTTTGTGTTTGTGGCTTTTTGTGGTATTGGGAGGGACCAAAGTGCAAATAAGGGTTTCTTTTGGCCTTAAGTATAAAACGTCATCAAAACTTTGCGGGTTCGACTCACTAGTCCATTTTGAAAATTTTACGGGAGTCGGAAATCATCCCGAACACTCCAAAATATTTTTGGGATACTTTAAATGTACTCGGAAGGCTATGAAACTCACCCGACTCAAATTAACACGAATCGTAAGTAAAATTCTCGAAAAATTACATTATCGATAAATCGTCAATAATTATAGAAATTTGGGCATCCCTCGGTATCGTAGTCGTTATCGGTTCTTCTTAAATCGTCAATCGTTAAATTACGACCGTAAACGTCGGTTTCAACAACCCGTCAAATAATTCCACGATAAAAATTCTTAAAAATTTCAAAAATATACGTAAAATAGGATTAAATAAATAATGTTGGGCTCGGGATATCACATCCACAAGTGAGCCACAACTTAAGAGAGATGCTCATACTGAACAGCTCTTGAGACAATAACTTAGCATCATACGGCACTTTCACTGGTGTTACAATTGTGGGTCCCACTTGTCTCGATTATCTTCGTAAATCATTTAATCCACTAAAACGAGCTTGATTTCGGCTTTCATGATCTTTCCTCTAAAGTCGTGTTGGTTTAGCCGGTTTTCGTGAACTTGGGCACACTTGTGGTCTTTTGACTTTGTCTTCGTCTCTTTTTGGACTTTTCTTCAACATTTGACCGTGAAATCCCATGTTTTCTCTTCTTTTGATCATTTGTACCTATTTTAACACAAAAACACAAAACCACGCGTAATTCCGACTTTTACGATATTAAACACATGATTAGGTCTTGTTTTTCCTTGATTTTAGTGGCAAAAGGATAAGTGTTTACACACTTATTAGAGATCATCTATTGCTAGATGGATATACTCTACGGATCAAGGACTGGAAGCTCATGGAATTCAAAGAACTGATGGCACAACAAGAATATTCAAACTTTTGGAAGATATTCTACACATTCTTGACAGACAAGATATTCAGGATCTTTTCAGGTTAGTTCAAGAAGCCAGTGCAGGTAAAACTGAAGTATCACTATTATATAGGGAAATACTCTTCATGTATGAACCACACAACTGTGATCAAGAAATGTTGAAGGAATTAGAGAATCAGGTTCCTAGTTACTAGAGATATTATAGATCATTTGGATTGCATATTTTGGATATAGATGATGTTACCTACTATATGCTACAAGAGAAGAGTTATCCATTCAAAAGAAGATTGTTGGAAAGAATGTTGGAACAACAATTGGAAGTTACAAAAGAATCTGTTGATGCTTTGGAGTTGATTAGAATGGTTAAACAACAAATCAAGGATTTGAAAGATGAGGAAGAAGCTGAGAAAGAGCCTTAAGTGTTTGACTTTTAGTCACACTTCACAAATGGTTCTCGGTTCACCATGTCTAACCCACATAAGAACTGGCTAGTCCATAAGCAAACGGTTTATGGTAAAGACTTATCAAATCCGTTGAAAGCTAGTAGTTTGCTAAAAACTATATGGTTCTGACTCACCTTGTTTCAAGACAAAGAGTTGGCTAGTCCTAGAAAAACGGTACTAGGTAAAGACTTCATCAAATCCGTTGATGGTTGACAATTTACCAAAAATTGTAGGGTTATCAGTACACCTTATTCTTCATGAATAAAGTATTGGCTATTCCAGAGCGTACGGCTAACTGGTAAAGAATATATCAAATTCGTTGATAGTTGGTGATTTTCTAAAAATCATAAAGCCAATACAGATTGGTTTTTGTTGTTAACTATTTTATTTCAGGTATGAAGATTGCAAGCAAAGAAGTATTCAAGAAGAAAATACTTAGAAGGTTTTGTCTTATCAAATCAAGACTGAAGTTCATGATTCAGAGTTCATAGATTTAACTCATGAAGACAATTACTGATGCTGCAAAGATAAATGAATGTTTACAAGACACAAGAAGATCATAGTTTGAAGACAAAGATGATGTTCATGCTGTTTGAAGATTATCTTATCAGAAGAAGATCTACATTGAAGTGTTTGGCTACATTCAGTTGGATACAAATGCAAATTACAAAGTTCAATCCAACAATGAAGGAAAGACTGAAGACATGTATTCTAAATACATCCAGTACAAGAGAAACAAGAAGACAACAAGTTATCATTCTTGTTTAGGGGAGGATTGTTGGGAATTATTTGTTAAGTGTCAAGTACCGTTAGTATTATTCAAGTACTGTTAGTTATCTTTCAAGTACCGTTAGTCTTAACGCGGTACATAGTAAGTACTGCTACTTATAAAGTAACTACTGTTATATTGATTAGGACGAATAGCTAAGATTAGGGCTCGACTTTTAGCTTAGAGTCGGAAATTGGTTAAGCGACGTTGTGTATGGTTTCACCACCTTAAGGAGCTTGTTGATTAGTGAACTCTCGAGTAAGCAGTACTCGAGGAGTGGAGTAGGAACGAGGAGTGAGCTTCTTTGCCAAACCACTATAAATCCTTGGTGTTTGGTTTGATCTTTCCTTTCCTTATCTCTTTACATTCTTTATTCTTTATACTTGTGATTATTACTTTAGTTGCATTCATTATTCTTTATACTTGTGATTATTAGTTAGTTCCACTATACCTTGTTCATATTGTGTATAAGAAGGTTTCACATAAATACTCAAGCTTAAGTTTTAAAAAAAGTATTTTTAAAACCAAACTTTAACAAGCAAATTTAAGAAACTATTCAACCCCCCCCCCTCTTCTAGTTTCTACACTATTAATATAGTATATATCGATTTTCATGTTTTTTATTAATATATTGTATTATGTAGAACAATAAATCCACCTACTTCCAAAAAAGACCTTAGTTGGAATTTCATCACCTAGCTATTGTATTTGAATCAAAAAAAATAAAATAAAAGGCAAAATAGATAAATACTAATAAAAAGTTTGAACTCGATTTATACAAACTATAAGGTGGGTATAAGACGACGAGCTATAAAAGGCCGTCTAAGGAAAAAGGTTTTTAAGTGCTTTGTGCCACCTCGTTTCCCCGCTTGCTTGTGCGTAATATTGAGAGGGGCGACCGATTATTGGTTTGCCGACTCAAGTAGTAATAAATTTTATTTTTGTTGTTTACTTATTGAACCTCGAGACGTTTAGGTTTTCACCTACGTTTCAAAGTCGACCGAGGGTAATTTACTTCCATAGTAATTATCCTTACTCCCCTTTTTTTATCAATCTTTGATTGATTTATGAAATATACCAAAAATAATCTTATTAATCCACTATCATGTTTAATTCTTTTCTCCTCACCCTCCAATTTTTAATTCTTCTATGAATTCCTTCGTCCGTTGTGTAGGGTGTGGAGAATCGTTCTATGGTCTTTTACCATGTCGGTTGTGTACGTGTGAGCGTTGTGGAAATGACTTATGTCACGATTTATAGGTTGGATTTTGTCCTTTTTGTAATGATATTACTTCATGTGGAAACCCGAATTTTTCGAATAACCCTCTCTATTTTTACCCACCTCCACACCCCACATACGAGACACCCTCGTGTGAGTTATGTGGAAACGATTCTCATTTTGGAATTAATTGTTCGCATCGATTCTTGCTTAATTACGAGCAAGAACCTGGCTACAATCAAAACTATAATGATAATTGTTATCCACAAGATTCACCGAGTTTTACACAACAATATCTTTGTCGTGAGTTTTGTGGGGGTCTTCACGAGAGTTTTTGTTGTCAACCGATGGATCAAATTTTTTATGAGCCCACTACTTGCTATAATTCTATTCCCTCCGGTTTTGACCAACCCCCACAAATTTTCTCTCTCGATAGTGAAAATTTTAGACGAATTGAAACATTGTTCTAACAAATAATGAATCAAGGAAATGTTGAAATTTTTGAAAAGAGCATCGAAGATATGTTGGAAGAAAAGAGATGAACTCATAAAGAGATTAACGATATAACTAATGAATTGGGAATTCGAAGATATCGAGGAGGATTATATGATGAGGAATTTAAAAGAGAGTGTGAGATTAAGATTAGATAACTTTCGCAAGATTATAATGGATTAAGCATTGAGATGCGAAAGAAAGAACAAGCTCAGGAGGAAGCTAAGTATCTTGTTACTCGTGAACTCGAGCGTTCTTATCTTTATGATGATGACGATGATGAGGATATTTTCGATGTCACTCCATCTCATGACATCACTACTCCTATTCTTGATTCTTCCACCGTGGAACCCAAAAATTCTCTAAGCATGGGGGACGAGCATATTAGCACTATTCCGGAAACGGAATCATACGAAGTAATAAAGTCTAGTGTTGAGATCCTTGTCCAAAACCCAAGAGAGTCCGATGGTATTTCCAATGGAACATGTGATTTGCCACATTGTGATGACTCTCTTTCTTCCATTCACTTTGAGATTTTCTCCGATTCTAATGATGAATCTTGTGATGGAAATGAAGATTTTGAGTATGATACGACTTCTAGTGAATTTTCTAATGAGGAGTTCTCCGATGAACTTTCTTATAAAGATGATATTCACGACTCGGATTATGAGGGGTTTCCCGATGAACCTACTCCTTTTCACCAATTTCCACCGGGAAATGAGGTTGATTTGACTACTCTGATCCTTGAGAAGTTCTCCGATGAACTACTCATTTAGAGGTGGAAGACGTGATTCTTCGAGAAAAATTATCAAACGTCTATCTTCTCATTTCTAAAATCGAAGCTTTGAATTCTAAGCCTAATGACAAGTCTTTCTCTCCATCTACTATCCTCGTTGAGGATAGTGATCCGCTTATGGAAGAAATTGACACTTTTCTTGCTTCGGATGATTCAATATCATCGGGTATTGATGATCTTGACCCAGAGGGGGACGCTCTCTTTTTAGGGAACTTACTTGATGATGATTTCGTCCCAAGTCCTCCTCCAACCCACTTTGACCTTAATGTGCGGGTTTTTCATGTGTCTCATTTTGAGTATCATGACCCGATTGACCATGTTCCTAAGAGTGAAATGGTCGTTAAAGATAAGAATGTTGATTCTACTATGGATGAGATCTTTACCCCACCATTACCATGTGCTTTATATGATTATGGATTAGCATGGGGGGACGACACCGTGTTGTCTATTCCTTTCTCTCCCGAGGATGAGGTATTCGACCTTGGAATCATTGACTTAGAGAAATCTCGGCCTTTCACCAATGTAATAATTGAAAGACTTTTCGATCATATTGGTGCGAGTTTATCTTGGGGAGCATACTATATCCATTTCATGATTTGTGACTACCATCTCTTTTTGGAGATTTGTGTTGGAGTTTCATCCTCTCGTTTGTCATCCGACAACGAGGATGTGATCTTTGACCCCGGCATCGTGCTTTATTATGGATTTTATTCCATTATGCTGGTTTTCACCACTTTCCCTAAGGACCAATGAATGCGAGGATAGAGTCGAGCTCATGACTCGGTTAACAAAAACGAGATGCCTTGTGGGGGAGTCCCATACATTCTATCTTCTTTCTATTTTCTAACACTAATAGGGCTTGATCTTTTCAAGCTCGTGCTCGTGTTTTGTTGTGATGTGTATCTTAGGTATGACCCTAATCATTGAAGACTCTCGTGTTCGGTTTTTGCCAGTCCACTTGATCTTCCTTACTTTGATTGTCAAAATGGGCACTCACTATCCTTTGATTTTTATCGACTAACGTTTTATCTTGAATCATAATTGATAAATAGCTTATAGATTTGCGTGCTCTTGCCATGTTAGGAATTTTCCATTCGACTATTCGTATTCTAGCAAGGGGGTGTTACTCTTGAGCTAGGAAACATTGAGGACAATGTTTGGTTTTAGCATGGGGGAGTCAATCGATATAATCGCTTGCAATTGCTTTTGTCGTGTTCAAACTTAATCGCTTTTCTCGTTTTTCATAAAACTTTAAATTTTTAGTATATTTTTATGTTTAATAATAAAGAAAAGAAGTGTGTTTGACACAAATGTAGGCTTTCCGTTGGTGAAAATAAAAATAGTTTTTGACTCGACTCGGTTTTTACCGTAGGTCATTCCTTAACGTGTTTAAATCAAGTTTTGCTAGACTTTTATATAGGGAACTTTAAAACGTGAAAGTCTGAACTCATACGGGTTTAAGTACGAGAACTTTTCGCAAGTTCCTATAATTGATCCTAGAAAGTCGTTTATCAAGGGAACTTTAAAAAGCAAATTCTAAAACTTGAAAAAGTCCAAAAAAAATGCAAGATCCTATAGATGACTTGAAAACCCAAAACTTTGATTTAATAGGCTAAGTGTCCATTAGTCACGCATTTTTGAGATTTTACAATATGGAGAACAAGAGATGATAAAGTTTAATCATAAGTTTTGAGGTTAAGTCTTCCTTGTATAAGTATTTTTGTGTCTGATTCTATCTCCTCGTATTTATTTTCCACAGTTGAATAATAAATTGCTTAATAAATGAAGTTTTTAGCGGTTTGGGCACAATATCTTAACTCGTAACTCCTTCTTTTTCTTCCCTTGTAATTAAAGTGAGAACACAATGAGGGTGTCAGCGTCATGGACTTTTCGATCATGGGATTGTGTAAATTTGGCTTACTATATATATCATAATAATAAGAAGAATAAATAAAAACATCTTCTCTATGAGCCTTCGGGTGGGAGTCATGTAGCACTAGCCTTGTCATTAGAGCCTTAGGGTGTATGACATGGTGACGTGTTTTATAAAAATTGCTTCATCATCATGAGCCTAAAGGTGGGATGGTGAATGTAAATTTCCTTGTTAATGTCCAAGGAGCCTTAGGGTGTGGATCATAAATAAGGAGCACTTTTACATCTTAAAGAGCCTCAAGGTGTATGATGTAAATTTTGCTAACTCCATTAATGAGGTCAAAGAATTGAGTTCAGAGGATTTATTGTTGCTTTAAGTAGTCCTATTAGCCAAATTTCGGATTCGGGGATTTATTCCTCAAATTCTGTTAAGTTATCCTTGATATGGGCTTTCTTTAGTGACAACGGTTTTTGAAGTCGATGTTAGGTTTTAAGTGTTGGGTCAACACCGTTTTTGCCTTCATTTTTGGACTAATAAATATCAAATAAGTCAAATGAGCCTTTGGTGAATGACAAAATTTAAAATCTAGAGATACAATTAGGAATAAAGGAGATTGAGTTTAACACAAATTACTTGTATGAGTGGTCTTAACATTAGGGCTTATGATTGAGAATGATCTTGTTTTTAAACTTGGCATGGAAGAGTGAAAATTCGAGGACGATGAATCTATTTGAGTTTTATGATCCTAAAATTTATTTTTCAAATAATGAAAGCTATACATTATGTCTTTGCAAAATAAAGTGTCAAAAGTTTAGTAAAAGTGTAGTTAGTAGCTTTATTTTATCATTGCGTGAGGACACGACAATTGTTTAGCAAGGGGGAGTTTGATATTAGTGAATTTACTCATATCAATTGTATCAATAAATGAACATAAATTGCTCAATTTGTATCAATATTGTATTGCATATGCATGTTTTATTGTTTCGTGTGTGTAGGTACCAGGATCACGAAAACCGACAAAACCAACACGGGATTTGAAGATATTCATCAAAAGCCAAAAGTCAAGATAGTTTTTATCCGAGGATTTAGATTTATCAAGTAAAATGGGCTTTGGTGGACCCCACATGAGCTTAGTGGGCTTAGAAGCCTATTAATAATGACATTATAATATCCTTGGGCCAAATATGAGTAATTATTAACCCATGAGTCTAAGTCAGCCCAAGTTAGAAAGTGAAATCGCGTCAAGCCCAAATCAAAATTAATAAGACGTGGGGAGTATTATTATATGGATCCAAGGCCCAATTCCTTAAACAAAATGTGACAGTGGAAAAGGAGGATATATATCTTTTCACCTTTTTATTTGGTCAAAGCCATCGTTAATAACAAAGTCACAAAAGAAAAACAATGAGAGAAAACAAAGAAGACGCATAGAAGAAAAGAGGAGTCGCAAACCCTAAAATCAATTTAGGGGTTTAAATTGAAAGGGGAAGTGCATCTCATGCGCCTGAATAAATTTCCCTTTATTTCGGGACAAAGATGCTGCTACCAAAAGGTCCACGTGGCGTTTTGATTTGTCATTCCCCCATCCCCATTGGTTGATTCTATGAAATATTGTCAAAGAACCAATCAAAATAAGCCACATCAGCACCAAGGAAGCACAACAAGCAAAAGATATTGCCATGCTGGCGATCCAAGTGAAATAGGGTGTTTTACAGCCATTAGATCAAAACAGAAAAGAGAGAGAAGAAGGAAGAGAATATCAAAGGCTAAAAATGATCATCAGCAATCACCCATCACCCCTAACCTCGCTTATTTAAACTCCCCCATTTTATTCAGTTAGGTATCCCATTTTTGTTTTAATGTTATTATGTCAAAATTAATATAGATGTAATTTACTTTTTATGAGTATTGTAATAGTTTTAATGAATTAATAAAAGTTTTGATTTTAGTTTTATGATTCTTTTTAATTGCTCTTGTTAATTTTCATTGATAATTATTATCTACATCCGTATTAAATTGACAAAATAATATAAAAGATTATCTTTTAAGCTTATTTAATAGCTTAAGTGAATGATTTAAAGTAAGATTGGGAAATAGCTTTTCCCTATTGGAAAAGTTAGAAATTAAATCTGCTGGGATCATTTGATGATACTGGTTCGACGTTTTTTTGTGGTTTTCGAATGGTGGTGTTTTGGTCATTGATGTTTGATTGATGGTGGCGTTTTGTTGTTAAGTTGTTAAAGGTGGTTCAACGCCAACCTTCTGCCCAATGGTTATCCATTACAAGAGTTAAGCTCGTTTACTTTTTAAGTTTAGTAATATTTAGCTTAATCTGATTGTTTTATGAATTTATATATCTGCTTATGTTATTGATAATGAATCTTTTTTACTGTGATTTGTGTGGACTGTTTTCGACTCATGTGTGAGTGAATCTGCTTCATTAGTTCTAAACTGCTATGATGAGATTATCTGTTGTTGTTTATTTGAAATCTAATCTGAATGTTTATGATGTTGGTACTGATTTTCTGTTTCATTTAATTGATATGTTAGCTGATTAGATCTTCTCGTGTCTTTGTCTTCTTATTTTTGAGTATAATTGATACGAAATCTGTTTAGCATTAGGTTGATGTATTAATGTGATGTTCGATTTAAGTACTGCTTATTTTATAACATTGCTGAATGACTTAGTTAGTTTCCATAAATTAGATCTGTATTCATGTGTGTTTAAACCAATTTCATGCGTTTAGTTAGCTCAAGTAATTGAATGTATGCATAACGATAGCTTTTTGTGATTTGTTAGGTTGAATAAAGATTAAAACTAATATTGTACATGATTTTTGTGCAAAAGCTGCGTTTGATGATTTGATCGAGTTTGAACGGTCACTTGTTCAAGTTAAATGTTTAAATTGGTTTGCTAAGTTCGGATTGCTGTTTTTGTCATTGATTTTTCCTTTTCCTCATTACTGTTTCTGTAAATCGTGTTGTTTAAGTGTTGATTGACTGTGGCTTGTTTTGGATGTACTGTATGGTGCCTTTATAAATTGTGCCAAAAATAATATTATCCAAAAAATATGTCCTTCCTAGGACTCGAACCCGAGACCTCTCGGATAACAGCTTTTCACCCCAACCACTGGGCTGGCTACTTGTTGTTGTTTAAGATTACTCAGTATTTTCACTTAACATCTCTTCAGGATGTTAATTATATAAACATTTTTACACTACTTCATTTTCTTTAATTCTCGATTTTATTTTAAAACGTTTTTTTTTTATTTTTATCAAATGTATATTTTTAAGATTTTTAAATAAGCTAGTTATTTTTTTAAATTGTTTATTATAATAAATATATTAAATAAATAAATAAATATATTTTATTACTTTTTAAATTTATATTGTTTTTATATTGTCTTTAAATAATATAGTTTTAATTAATTTTGTTTTAAAATTTTATTTTAATATTTTGTTTAAATAAGTTTTGTCAAAATAAAAGAAAAAAATAATAAATAGTTTAAATTGTCTTTTAGATTTAATTTTGGGATAAGATTCATGCACTTTAGGTTTAAAATTTGTAGGATTATTTTAGATAAAAATCCAAATCAAATTCAAATCAATTGTCCAATTCAAAACGAAAGTCTCAAATTCACAAGTTCCTTGTGTACAACGAACCGGGATCACTCTCGTGTTTAATTGATTCGTCTTTACCTTATTTTTGGATTATTACCTTTTCCTAAAGGTAATTTCCTAAATTTGCTTTATAACATGTTTAATTAAAATACACCGACACTTTCTCAACTACATCAAAAATTTGTATGTTCATAATAATTTTTGATCGTCATTCATACTATGTCATATATTCGTTCACTGAGCGTATTGGTCAGCCGTATATATTCCTTTCCATGTCCCAAAATGGCATGTACCCAAGGACATATTTTAGCATTTGGAGGATGTGCATAGGATGGAAGCTGCCTTAGACTTCTTTTCCTTTCCTTTTTGGGCTTATGTTTGGGAACCGATGTTTGATTCCGGTTTTCCTTTTTGGTCATGTATGTTTTAGTACATTTACCTTGCATGCTTTGATGACATGCCATAAATACACGTAACGGTCCACTTATCAAAGTGGGGTGTTACAATTATGGTATTAGAGCCCAAGGTTTCGACCTGTAGGCTCTAAAACTTGACCTGTGACTAGTGGGTAGTCACCAGGATCTTCCTAAGCTGAAGCTTGTCATTCCACATATTGACAATTCCCAGAACCTTATTGTATTTAACCATGATGTTTTCGCTCAGATTTGTTTATACTAATATGGATTGATCAATACTCATCCATAACTAGTTACATGTCATTGTTTTATGCATGATGTTTCCTTGTGAATTTTGACTAATATGGGTTGAACCACAGTAGTTCATACTTAGTCACACGTTTTCTGTTAAGTTTTTGACAGTTGATTTTCATTTATTTATTTTTATGTATTATTATTGCAGGTATTTTGACTAAGTAACGGTTGGTACAGGACTGGCCATATTTATTCGCATGTGCTTTTCATTCGAATTTTTGTTTTGGTGAACCGACCCATATGCGTTCACCCTTTCCATGTCAATTTTGTTTTGGTGAACCGACCCACAGGCGTTCACTCTTGCCATGTCAATTTTGTTTTGTGAACCGACCCATAGGCGTTCACCCTTGACGTGTCAATTTTGTTTTTGTGAACCGACCCATAGGGGTTTGCCCTTACTCAGGTCAATCTTGCATTGTGAACTGACTCATAGTCGTCAACACTATCGATTTTCAAAATTCATTTCATTACAATCATAACTCTTTCATGTTTCCTCATAAATTGTTACGTTTCTTTATGTTGATTATGTTGTCATACTATCATGGTTAAATTCGTTTTCATGCTGATTATATCTTCATGCCCATTTATGTTAACTTTGTTTCATGTTTCTTCGTGTTGATTTTGCTATCATGCTGGATATTGATGGATTGTGTTTAATAATGCTTTCAAGATAGTCATGGTTGGTTTTCATTAATCATGTTTTCATATTGGCCATCATTCGATTCCGTCTAATGATGCTTTTGTGCTTCATACGCAACTAGAACTATGTCTACGCTAAATTAGCTGGGCTATTACGTTGTACTGTTCAGTTTGGTTTTAACCATTTGATCATTTATCTTCCTCTGATCATGTCAGATGGTTGACATCGTATCAATCATCTGATGTGAATTGCCATGTGTACTTCATGTACCATATTCTTGATATATTCTAGTTACCGCACTCCATGTGTGTTACAAATCAATTTTCAATTATCTCAAATGTTTTCCACTTATCAATGTTGCTCAGGAGATAATGTGGCTCGCAACTCGGAGATTCTACGAAACCAGTACGAAGGAAATATATCGGAGCAACCAGACTAGAATTATACTTCATCCACCAGACGTTACCATTTTATTCCATATCCTTACCTTCTCAGTCATATGTCACGTGCCATCCCGTTGTCTTTCTAGCATATGAGTTGGAACCGGCATCCGCCGACCACTCAGCTAAAGGTTGCACGAGTCACAGTCATAATAATGACCGTCATGGTACTGACAGATAAGAGGTAGTGATGACTACCATGACAGCAAATACTTTGGCAATAACGATAGAAGCTCCGGTAATGGACATGATAAAAAATATAAAGGGTCAGCTGTTTGACTGATCCGCCAATTCTGACATGATAATCTAAGATTTACTATTTTTATTCGTTTCACATCTCGAGACACATGTCAAGACATCATTCAAGACACATGTCTCACATATATTTCTGAAGACACATGTCAAGACAGTAGTCAAGACACAGATCATACACATATTTTCTCATACACGAGTCAGGATACATGACTCATGTATAACTTTTCAACCAGGACCTAAGAAATATAGGGTACCCTCCAAGGAGTATACCACTCTGTTGTGCCATGTATTAGTCAGGCTACCAGAATTTCAGTACCATCACCGGTGTATTGTTCATGTTTGGACACGCAGTGTTCGTTCTGTGTGAGACAGGCAAAACACATTCAGTGAAATCTGCCACGTCTACTTCATGTATTGACATGGCACTTTCATTTCTCGATTGCATATTTCATATATCCATGGCCATAAAGGACGCCATTCATATCACCCATGTGTACGAAGGTTTTCCTTGATTCTAATGATAAGATCCAATATGCTAACGCACTTGCCTCGGACAGATGCGAATTAGATATGATTCTGATTATGGACTATGAACAACACACCACGCTATGATTGGTCACCATTAATATCAGATTAATTACAGCGATGTTCAAGCTCTTGTTTACATTCAGCATGGTTTTCCATCAGGAAAATATGTACAAATATCTTGCTTTACAAGCGCGTGTTGTTATTCCATGGCTGCGAAAATTTTCCAGCTACCAGTTATGACACGACTTCTGAAGTTTTTTTTATTCTTAATCAACCGATCATTTGAGAGTTTTTCCCAAATATATTCCAGAAAGACCTCTGGGTATGCTTTCTAGCCATAAGATGAAACTTAACATCAGGCATGTTAGGGAGCAGAACTAGTTTCCAAGGATCTTTATCGCATGGACTCCTTGAGTTAAAAGAGTTGAAGGACCAGCTACATGAGACGCTAGAAGAAGTTCATTCGCCAGGTGTACCTCCATGGTGTACAACATTTCTGTTATTAAGGAGAAAGACGGTAACAAGAGATTATGTGTCGACTACCGTCGATTTAAACAAATCACCATTTATAATAGTTATCCTCCTCCAACTATTAACAAAGTGTCCGATCAACTACAAGGTGCTAAGAACTTTTCCAAGATCGAATTACGATCATGTTGCTAATAGTGGCGAATGAAAGAGCAGGACAATTCCATGTCTGCTATTCGTAAACAATTTTGTCATGCTAAATTCATGATTTTGTTCTGGTCTCACGAATGCTCCAACAACATCTATGGACTTGATGGATGAAGTTTTCCCATAAACCCATAAACAAATTCGTTATTGTATTCATCGCTGACAACCTGATCTTCTCTAAGTATAGAGAAGGGCACGAAGACCATATTCATACTAGGTTGAAAATTCTACGATCGAAGAAAGTTCACCCTGAAATTTTTCTAGTACGAACTCTGGTTGATTACAGTGACACACTGAATCACATTGTTCCTCACGGCTAGTCTTACCATGACTAAGCTTACGCATAAAGGAGAGACTCCTACACTAAATTATGTGTTCCAAAGGATCCTACGCTAAGAGTAGTCTAATTTCAGAATTCATGGCTTTCCAAACTTCTATGTATCCAGTTTCTATGAAACAAGATGCAGTTATGTTCATATCTAATTGCCTGACATACCAGCAGGTTAAGATAGAACACCAACATACTAGTACCTATTTCCATCGGAAAGACTTCCCGATTGGAAATGGGATAAGATCTCCATGAATTTTGTTACCAGATTACCGCAGGCTCAGAAGGAGCATGATGCTATCTGGGTTGTTTTCGATCGTATGACCAAGTCTGCATGTTTCTTTCCATCTTCAAAGATTTCACAATAGCAGATTTTCAGACATTTTTCCAGCTAGAGATCGTACGATCACTTGTCACTCTTTCGGCTATCAAATCAGATAAATTTCACGTTCGTATTCATTATTACGATCACGTCCTTATTCAATTTCACGCTTTGCTTCCACACTCATGTTCATGACGTCGTTCACGTTCATGATCATATTCTATCTTACAATTTACGTTTCACATTTTCGTTCTGGGAAGTTTGAAGAAAGCTTGGGAGACCAGACTCAAGTTTAATAAACTTCCCATCCTTAGACAGACACTTCACATCACATTCCACGTCTCACCTCACATCGTTTGGCGTTACCTCATCAGTTAACTCACGTTCACGATATGTTTCACATATCTTGTTCACCTACGTCTCTCATATCGCGTTTATGATATGTTGCACGCATTTCCGTGCACTACTTCTCTCATATTACACTCACCATATTTCCACGTATCATGTTCGCAATTGTTCATGTATCACGTTCACAATTATTCACGTACTACGTTACACTACATCTCGCACATCATTGCTAACACGTTACTAACATTAGTTGTTCTAGATTATTTTGCATCGTAACGGTTCAGTTAACCTTGCACGTTAATTTTCATCCACTCAATCAGATTCATGAGGATCTATCTTACGTTGATGAACTAGAAACTTTTACGTATCGTTAAGTCAGGGTTATGAAGACCATGATTTCTAATTCGTCAAGATCTTGTAGAGGAACCGTTCCGGGCGGGAAGCCACTTCGAACGGAGGAGTCCATCCGAACTTTCTATCATCTTTTCCATCCATAATTCAGATATGTTCTTTTCGGTCACGTCACGTTCCATGTCCTTTAAGTCAAGTTACATCCATGTCTTTCCCAGATTATCGTATCTATAATTCGGGGAGGAATTATTCTTTTAGAGGGGAAGAGTTGTAAAACCCGCATAAAAATACCATGAACAGTACATGCATGAAAACACGAATAATTTAAAACTTTCCATTAATAACTTACAACACGCGTCACGAACATTAAATTACAAGAATTATGTATATTATTAATGCACGATAAATATTATGTATAGTATTTAATTCACGACATTAAAACACGAATGCATACGAATATAATATTTAGTCAAAAGCTCCTTTGTAGCAGCCAAGTCCTCCCATTAGACACTACAAGCCCAACAGTAGACACTTGGTTGTTCCACAAACTCAACGCGTCATCAAGAAAAGTAGCAGCTGCAAACTTCACCTTATTCACCTCAGTACATCCACTGATTTCAAACGTGCTTTCAATCTTCTCCGCCCAGCGACGAAGTTCCAAAGCTCCTCTAGTCCCACGAAACAATGTAGGTCAGCACTTTATAAAACTGGCAAAAGAACATTCCTTTGGGACTTGTGGTCCTCCAGCATTTCCACCTTGGCCTTGACCTCTAGCTGCACGATCCGCCTCAAGCGCATTAGTGATCGCCTCTTGAATCATAGTGTACACACGAGTAGTTGTAAACTTTGGAGGCAGATCCTAGCAACAAAACCAAAGAAAACAGATTAAGTATACATATCAAGATTAAGAAGGATTCCTTTTTCAAGACATAATATAAATACAACAAGCACAATCAACAAATGCTACAAATATTTTTCAACCAAATCATAAAAGAGCTAATAAAGACATGTCATAGATCATGAGAGGTAAATATAGATTGCATTGATATCAACAAAATCGTGACAAGTCATGCCACTACAATCATTCACCGAATAAAACTTAAATTCATGAAGTTCTATCATAATACCATAATACAGAAGTCTGAATAAGTTCAATTACCTCAAGGAAATAAAATGAAATACATGTAACTAATCACGTGGAGATCCACATGACTTCTTAGATGGCGGCTCATCCTCGTCATCATCGTCCTCCTCGGGCTCTTCATCACTATCATCCATTTTTCCTTTGCCTTTTGAAGTAGTTCCTTCATCCACCTTCCTTTTTCCCTTCGAAGTAGATCCTTTACCTGATGGAATCATGCGCTTGGCCAAATACAACCTATCCTCAAAAGTATAGTACTCGCCAACCTCTGGTGGTTCGATCATGAAATGCATGTTCACATACTTTGGATCACTTCTGAACTGCCATGCATCCATCAAGAAAGGTCTTATACGAGCCTCCCAACATCGAAGACGATCATACATGATACGATCTCCCTTAGTTCCTTCAAACTCAGCACATAGATTTCCCACAATCATCTTCAACTTATCCATCTCTTCCTTTTCACGATCCCTAGTATTGTTAGCCCTCAACACACCAGAATAAAACCTTTGAAAAGCTTTCTCATTTTCCTCAAACCTCTTAATCACTCTTGTCTCTACCACGTAACTCTCGTACATCAATCGATCAAACTTCTTCAAGAAATGCATAGTGTTCTCATAGTTTCTCGGCGTAGGAAAGTAAACTCTTTCAATGTTCTCATGGAGAGAACGCGCACTAGCCGCAATACTTGATTCTTCTTGATCATCATCACTATCACAAGCAATTCCTGGCAAACCTCTCAAATAAGCATCACATGTGGGTGTAGCAGAATGAACATGTCGCTACTCATATCGTTTAGTCGGTGGCACATCAGTTCTATATGGTGACCTATTTGGCTGCACAATGTCCGGCTCAGCCTGCCCAACCGCATCCGCGGGAATTACATCGTCTATGGGATCCTCTTCCTGTTCCTCTTCGCTATCTTTACTCCCACTAAAATTATCCACATCACTGTCCACTTCATTCCTTGCAACCTCGTTCCTTTCCTCTTCTGGTTCAATCCAACCATTTTTGCCTTGCGGGTTTGGGGCATTAGGTCCACCCTCAACTCCCACAACATACTCGTCTCCATTTCCGTTCGGTGGTACTTCAACCATTTCTGCAAATATAGAATGTTCGAGGGTATATAAGGTCATTATCCAAAAATTATATATACATGCATGCACATGCAATGCAAATGTAGTATGTATACCAATATGCTACAAAATGATAACCATGCAAATGCAATGCAAAAATTACGATGTCAAGTACTCCGCGTATATTCACAATATCTCCATATAATACCACAGTATTTACTTAATAAATACTCAAGAAATCATTTTAGTTTCAAAGGGATACATCTAATAATAAAACAATGCTAAAAGAAATCTTACCATAGTCATGCGGGATAGTTGCATGCTTTGGGAAAACAAATATTTACGACACCAAAAGTTATAGTTTAGGAATTTTCCAAAAACGACCTAGTTCTCTATAACTTGTGGCTCTGATACTAATCTCTAGCATCCCCAGTTTACCTTGCGCAACGGAATATTACAATTGGGTGTTGGTCAAAGAATTATCACATAAGCCATATCGAACGACTCCAAAAGAGACGTTTAACATTAAGAAATTTAAACAAAGTTAAATTACAACAACAACATTGTCTAATTGTTTCCAAACCCCAAAATTTATAAAGAGTAGCATTAGGTCCCCTAAATCTCAACCCTTTAAAACCGACCAAATTGTTTTACAAGACATCATGAAATATAAATTGTCTTTAAGAAAAGGGAGGAAAACAAGTTAGACTGCCCAAACGCCACAACAACATCCATAGCATGCTCCGCCACAATCATCCTCGATTACCTGAAACACATGCTTAAAATCGTCAACAAATAATGTTGAGCGAGATCTATAGGTTTATAAAATCACAATTGAACATAAGTATTAAAATAATTCACGATTATTCAATAGTATGTTGATCATTACAAACTATCATATTGGTATCATTCTAGCATAAGCTATTTAATTATGTTTAAGCTCATGACACCGACAGCATAAACTAATCACCGCACCAAATGCTGGCGTGATTTAATTAAAGTCATTTCCCCTCTTAGGTATTCGTTGCAAATTATACCTTTTTCTCAACACAAGTTATCCATACGCAGAGGGTACTCAACGTACTAGCTCTCGTCTAGGATAGGGTCGTCAACCCAATAGTACTATCAATTTTTCAAGTGGCTATTTCCAATCCACACAAGGATTAAACAATAGTTAACTGTTCATGAAGTTAGGGTCTTTTAGCTACTAGCTACTTAACATAATTCAAGACATCATTCGGGTCTTATAATCATTCGCAACTTATGTTCCTTTTCATTTAAATAGCATGTATCCCCCTCGCGGGTAAAAATCATTTAAAAACAGTAGAAAGCGAGGCCATAGACTCACCTTAAGTATTAGTGGTAGTATTAGCAAAGACGTAGACGAAAACAATCACCGACGATGAGGAAGCCTCGGGAAATCAATTACAATACCTAACAACAAAACGCAAAATGAATCAAAACCTTCAAGTATCATCAAGTAAGGTATGTACATAATTAAGAACACTCAAAGTTTATATAAACTCATGTCAAAAATCCAAACAAGTGATAATTACTAGACACGTTCATTTTTATACGTTATTAAGATTGTTACTCCAAATACAATTATGCCGGTACATACCTAATGTACGGACTGAATTCCCATACTTAAACACCACGAAACTTTACGAAACTCGCAGTAGACTTCACTAACATCATGTAAATAGCTCACAAAAAATTTCATAAAAATATTTTACTTTTAAGTCACGCTGCCCAACGCAATTCCAACCTTGAAAATCCGGGCAGATTTGTACTCTTACATCGTAAAACCATTTTGACTCACTTAACCAATACCATTTGTAAATCCGATTTCTAAGTTTGAAAATAGGCTCATAACTACATGTTTTGAGCTAAATAACAGTCCTCAACCATTTTTGAAACTCTACTTATAGTCCCCGAGATTTGACCTATTATCGAACACAAATTCGGATTGCATCGATACTCGCCTCTCAGTACTCGAATATTCAAACCTCTATAACTTTTGACTCGTTTGGAGTTAAAAGCTCTATTATTCCAAAACGAAGGTAGAAAGAAGCTCTACAACTACATTCTATAATATAAACCTGGACTTAAACTTAAATCCACGAAAATAACCTTAAACAATCTGCTCTAAAATGACACTCTCAAAATCATACCTACACTTGTTTCCAATCATTTCCATCTACTTCTATATCCCTAATATCATCACCAAATCATTCTAAATCATTCATAACATCCTAAATTACTTGTATGATCAACCTTCATCAAAAACCCATTTCATAAACAAACCCTCACACATGATTAAATAAATTTAAAGCTTGAAAACATCACTATAAACATAACCTCATTTACAAAATAAATCAAACACCAAAGATCAAACCAAACCCCCCTTGGCCGTGGGTTTTGGTGATCAAAAGACCCAAGAAAAATGTTTTTCTATCTTGTTTTATTAATCAATCATCACTATAAACACATAATTAAAACATGCATATACTTTAATTAAATCAAAACCCACTTTTGAAAAATCATAAATTTTTGAAAAGATCAAATGAATGCATGTATGTTTTGAGTGGATTAAAATACTTACAAAGTGATTACAAGAAGTGGTTTATGTTTAGTTTCTTCAAAAACTAAAAAAATGATGGTGGTGGTGGTGTGGTTGTGGTAACCGTCGACTAAGAGAGAGGAGAGGGAGAGGGTGAATTTTTTTTTTTGAAATGTAAAAATGTATGTGTGTGTTACTTGTCCCCTTTTGTAAAAATGGAAGGGCCAAAGTTTCCAAGTTAGCTATATTTTGGCCTTGATGGTAAAAGTGACAATAAAGAGCGGGAATATGGCCTAGTAGTGGGTTTTGAATTTTTGCGGGAGTCGGGATTCGTCCCGGCTACCTCAAAATACTTTTAAATGGTTCAAACGCACACAAAATGGAATAAAAACGGCTCCGACTCGACTTAACACGTAAATAAAATTTAAACTTTGAAAAATCCAAATATCAATCAATCGATAATAAAAGATAAATTTTTGGGCATCCGTCGGTATCGTAGTAGTCATCGGTTCTTCTTAAATCGTCAAACGTTAAATTAAGACCTCCAACATTGGTTTCAACTTAAACCGTCAAACATATGACCAACAAAATTTCTTAAAAATTTCAAAAATACACGTAAATAAGGGATAAATAGTTGATGTAGTGAAAATACGTCTTTTAGGAAAAAGAGCGTAATTAGGGTAAGTATTAACAAGTAGTTTAGGGAAACCACAAGTTATGACCCAAAGTGGGGATCGTTCTCAAGGAGGCTAGTGTGTTGTGTAGAGATATGATTAACTTTGTGATTATATTGTGAGAAAAGAAAATAGAAATGAGGTAAAAAGAGAATGACGGTTACGATGACGAATTAAACTAAGACGAAAAGGTCGTACACGTAAAACCATAAAAAGTGACAAAATTAAAATTTACTCTAAAAATTCCTAGAAAATTGCAATAAATCCTAAATAATGTAATTAGAGTTTACAAAAAATCAAAAATCACCAAAATCTTTCATTTAATTAAATAATAATTTTTAATGCTAATTAAAGCCCAAAAAATCAATTTAACTAACAAAAAGCCCAAAATGAGATTTATCACTTTCTAAACCTCTAAAATGACCTAACTTAATTTAAAACTATTTTCGAAAATTTTAAAATTAATAAAAACTAATTAAAAACAATTAAAAGCTATTTAAAACTTAAAATAATTATAAAAATTAATCTAATGACAATAAAAATATTCTAAAAGTTATAAAATTCCTAACTTAATGTATTTAACCTAAAAAAATATAAAAACTTGAAAATGTAAATTTTAATTTTTAATAATAAAATAATAATAAAATAATAATAAAATAATAATAAAATAATAATAAAATAATATTAAAAATCCAAAATTTATAAAAAAATTCTAAAAACTTGCAAACTAGCTTAATTATAACCTAAATAATCAAAAAATGAAAGTGAAATTACCAAATTACCCCTAATGGGCTAAAACCAAAAACAGTCAACCTTAATGGGCTTTTGGGCCCAAAAAGTCAAAATAGGCCCAAATGACCTAAAAAAGCCCTATCTGTCTCAAAATTTAATTCTAAACACAAAAGTCTAAAGGCCCAAAAGCTAATTTTGAGCTTATCACAGCTTAAAAGGACAACAGCTTATTCTTATTGGGCCAATAATCCCATTGAGCAGTAAGCCAATGCCATAAGCTCTGCTTAAACACAAAACCTTCTTTTGAGATGCCTAAGAGAACTGTGAAAAGAAATTTTGAAAAACACACTCAATAAGCCAGAAATAAGCCAAGAAAAATTTCACAAAAGGACAAAATAGTCGACTTGGAGTTCTAGACCACCTCAGGACTTGATTTAACTTGCAAAATACTCTAAACAACTTAATTAAGCTAAATCAATCAAGAAAAGTTCAATAAGCAAAGCCAAATAAGCTGGATAAGCCAATAAGCACTTATGAAAAAGTCAAATGAGTTGGTTTTCTAGTCAAAGCTTAAAGTCAACCTTCCAAATGCTCCAGTATGAACAAATGGGTCAAATAAGGAGCACTTATTAAAAAGTTAAAGTTGTTGCACGTTTGAGTAAGCTGGAATAGCTTATTGATAAGCTGAACACAAAATATAACTAGCAGTTGCTAGAAGCAGGGGAAAGGAGTTCCCACTGCCTTGACTTTTTGACTTGGCTTTTTAGAGAGTTTCACTTGGTATTTTTGGACAATCAAGGAACCCTTGTGATCAGTGAATCACAAGGAGTCAATAACAAGCAATTAATCACAAAATCATCCAGCTAATAAGTGCAGTTAATTCAATCTTTACCCAAATGTGTTCCAGACAAGTAATAAGTAGATCTGGTAGTTATAAGCTACTTTAAAGCTAGTAAAAGCTAACCACAAGCCACCAAATGCATACACAAGCTCAAAACAACTTAAAGTAACATAGCTTAACACATTTCATGCAACACATCCAACAAATGAATAAGATCTAAGCATATGCAGTTACTGATGAACAATGAAGGACACAAGAACAAAGTTTGCTGATCTACTTGGCACAAAATCCAAATTCAAGGCCTCAGATCTATCACATATGTTGCATTAACAATGATTCAACACTTGTTATCCCTAGGTTAACATAAGAACTAGGTGTGCACAAGATTTCAGAGCAAAACAACAAATATTCAAGATTTTATAGCCAAATGTTTGATTTAGTGATTCAAGGCACAAAACTTGCATATATCAGACCACAATACCCTCTATAACAGATACACAATCAAACAATACCACAATTCCAACTCAAAATCACACAAACTTGAACCAACAGTCAATCCCAAACACCCTTTTAACTTTTTAGACTTAATTTTAAACAAGTAAAAGTCTTCTCAAGATTGATTTAAGCCCAGTTTAACATCATAACATACCACAAGTGAATCAAGAACAAATTTGCAGGCATAAAAATACACTTATACCAACAAAATCACAAAATCACATAAATATCCAATATTAATCCGAAAGATGAAATTTGAGAATACAAACCTCCAAGATGTACATCCACACCTTGGAATCAAAGAGCTGAGGTGCTAGCAAGAACAAGCACCAGCTTCCCCCTGCTAAGAACAACAAACAGGCCTAGCCAAAGGCTTGAGCCTAGATTAGCACAAATAAAGTGAAATAGGTGACAAAAGGTCAAGTCTTTGCAACACTTAGGCTCTCATAAGCCTTGTACTTTTCCTTAAGGCCTCACCACCCCTTAATCAACAAGATTAGGAGGCTATGATCACCCTTAAGTTCAATCTACAAGCTGTTGAACCAAAAGTACTTAGCAAACTACTTGACTAATTTTTGTTATAAAAACGTATAACCAAACTCCAATATTGTTCAAGCTAGTTGATTTGTGACTTATGTCACTTAAAGAAACACCTCAATGAACAATCCTCACCAAAGCACATGCCAAATTCTTGAACTCAGTCAAGAACAAAGGGACTCAAAGGCTTATAGGCTATCTTGGACTTGTTCAAGGTTTTGTTTAAGTAAAAAAACGTGACAATACAACTACTTAACACAATAATAATCAATGGAACTCAGTTTCAATCACAACACAATACCATAATTCCATTAATTTCAGAAAATGGCTTTACAAGGCTTGACAAAGTAAAACTGAGAACAAGAGTAAAGGAAAGGTCCTAAACCCTTTATATAGAGGGTGTACATGCTACTAGAAGCTAATAAAAACATAAACCATAGTGTAGTGATGTCCCACAAATGCCCTTGGATTTTTGAATATATGTTGACTGAATTTGGACTTCTTGGCGTTTTGTTGAGATGCCAGAGGGATAGAAGTGATCTTGGACGTTCATTACATGCTTAGAAAATAATCAAAGCCTTGGGACGTTGATTTGCTGCATGGTTTTGTTTGGAGGTGAAAAGTGGGGCAGGGGAAGGGTGGTGATACATGTGAGCTGACGGTGATGGGAGTTTAAGAGTTGGGTTATGTTAAGGGTGACCTTAATCATAAATATGGATATAATTAGGGCATAATTCATTGTGGTTAGTGAATCCCTAATTTTTATATGAACATGAAGAACAATGGGTTTGATCTTGTAACAGGTTTAAAAAGGTGTTTAGCACCGTTTTTAAATAATTAAATAGATTAGTTTAAAAATGGTGAGTGGGATGGTGACATGGAAGCTGGGAGGGATATGATTGGTGGGTTTTATTAGTGGGGTGAGGTGTCAACATGTGAGTGGTTAAGGTAAGTATGCTTGTCTGCCCAATTTAGTCCTTCTTCTCCCTTTCTCTTGTCATTTCAGTCAAAACATGCAACAAGCCCATTTCCTTTGTTAATGAAGTTTCAAAACTTCTATTTTGGCCACAAAACTTTTCACAAGGACTTGTTTTGTATTTCTTTGATATTTGAGGGACTGATCTTGCACATTTTTTAACTTTGAAAGTCGTCATGGTATGTTTCAATATAAAGAGAACCAATATTGGCAATTTAGATTTGATGAGGGACTCAACTTGCCAATTCTTCAAAATGGAGGGTCCTTTTTGCAATTTTGACAAACTTTAAGGACCAATCTTGTAATTATGAATATACAAGGGTTTAAAGTGTTAATTCTTCAATACTGGAGGACCCTTCTTGTATAATCTTCAAATCTTCAAGGTTTATTCTTGGAAAATCATCACTTGGGGCTTGGTTCATTGTGCGGCTTCATTTCCCGTGTTCGTTTTTGCATGATCCTTGTGATCTTTTGTTATTTCGTCAATATCTGTACCTAAAATACACAAGTAACAAACACAAGCATATATTTGGGTATTTTGATGATATTTAATGCATTTAAAGCCCTTTTTGGACGATGAGACTATGTATAAAAGCAGCCTCATCACTCCCCCATACTAAACCATTACCGTGCCCTCACGCAATGCTAGAATAAAGTATCGTAGCACCTCCAAAGTTAATTTTTATTCACTTTATTAAATGATAAACTAGCTGCACTACTACTATTGCTACTACTTGCATTTTAGACATAATGTATGATTTTCATCGCAAAATGTGACGTTTAGGTTCATAGAATAAGAACACGTGAATGCTTCGTTAGAAATAATTTCGTCGTCCTCGATTTTCACCCCAATTTCATGCCAAGTGTGCAACAAGATCATTGTCATTATAAGTTATTAATGCTAACACTACTCATATGCCCTAATCACGTACTTATCCTCCCATTATCCTAAGTTGTATCTCTTATATTTTATTATGTCTTGAATGTTTCACGAGGATACATTGTTTGACTTATGCGATGATAGAGATTTAGGTCTAAAAATAGAGTCCTAACGGTGTAACCAAGACCATCAAATCAATAACCCCTCCTAATAGACAACGATGTCAAAAAATTAAGTCAACAAGAAGGATCGATAAACACAGTTTTATAACGGTTTTGAACATGAGACTTATTACCAAGACTTTTATACGCCCCCTAACGGAAGGGCCTTATTATCATAGGTTTACCTCCATCTTTTATTCAACTTCGCCATGAAGCTTTTATTATGACTTCGGTCTTGCCTTGCCTTTTATTATCCACCTCATCGGTGGTTTTATTAGCCAAAGACGTATATCCTCACGCTAAGGTGAATTTTGGATCTTTAAAGCTTCAAAGATTAAGGCTTGATTCACTTTAAATTTTGCATAGATTTTTCGGCCTTGTGAGCTTCAAATTGTTTGCTTGATTTAGGTGAGCACTTGCAATCTTATTATTGGGTGAAGCTTTTGATTATTCAGGTGCCAATACTTCAAAACCGTGACGCTGGCGATACCTTAATGTCTTCCCAATTTAATTACACGGAAGCTACTAGAAAAGACTAGAAACCCAACAATCAAGACTAAACCGCTAAGTCAATATTTATTAAGCAAAAAATATTTACAAGCGAAGGGAGAATAAGCAAACAAAGAGAACACGTGAGTTTTGGAAAGAATACGAGTACTCTACGTTTAACATAGTAACTTATAATTAACTCTATCATTTCTCGTCCTCATTTAAGAGACTTAGCCTAATGTGAAGTTAAGGACTCAAAGCTAAGTGCTCAACACGCACGGTCGAGTCAAAATTTACTCTTATTCTCGCCATCGGAAAACCTACATTCGTGTCTTCAAACACTTATAAAACATGAGAAATTTTTTATAATTTGGCCATTTTTAGCCTTATTTTGCAACAAAACGATAAACAAAAAGATAAACTTTGGCAAGGCAAGTATCTATTCACCCCCATACTAAAGTTAAACATTGTCCTCAATGTTTCGAGTCTAGGTGTGCAAACACCCCCATACTAGAGACGTAGTCGAATGCCTAATCTAGCATGGAAAGGGTGCAACCATTAAATTTAAACCCGTTTACGAAGTGTGCTAAAAACCTAAGGTTAGAACATCAAAGGATATATCATGGATATTGAAAAATTCTTCAAAGTAAACGATCGAGTGCTCCCATAAAACGAACACGAGAGGCTCCAATCGTGAAGATCATGATCTAAAAACCACAATTCACAAACAACCACGGAACAAAGGTTGGAAGGGCACAAATCCCCTCACATTAAACTAATTAGAAAGCAATAATATATACATGGATAAGCATGGGCCTCCCCCACGAGGCACCTTGTTTTTGATAACCGAGTCAAAAGCTCGACTCGAATCCCCCATAAATGTGATCATTTAGGGATAATCATGGTATGGTCAATTTTTGGTGGGGCTTACATGATAAACAAGGCCCAAAAACAACCGGTATTAAGGACTAAGTCCTTTGATGGTGCAAAATACCGGGATCGAAGATGGCGTTCTCGTTTTCCTTGGATAAACAAATCAACGCCACTTCAACATGTGCCAACACAAACCCAAAGGGTTTAAAGAAAATAGATGAGAAGAAATAGAAGGGTGGGACAATGGGTAAGTCACAAAAACCATGAGCCACTCGAGGTAGACTCGCACCAATCAAATAGAAAGATTTTCCATTTATTGCATCGGTGGAAGACCGAGATTTCCCTTTATAAGCAATTCCGGGATCAAATATCTCGTCCTCGGTGGAGAAAGGGGAGGGAACATAAGGGGCTTCCCCCACAGTTGATCCACACAAAGCATCGTCAAAAGGAGAAGACGAGCTTGTAGCACTCAAAACACGAGGTGATGACGGAGTTAGCATTGTAGAAAAATCTTTAAAATCCAATTTAAATTTTCTTTTCCTTTGTCATCTTTTAAACTCTCCCTATGAAAACCCGACTTGATTATGTCAAAAATATTTGGTGTTTCTAAAGCAATGTTAGTCACACTAAAAATTTTCACATTTGAAAACCATTTTGGTTTTGGTGGTGGTAAGTTCTCAAAACGTTTGTCAACAAAGAAAACTTCCCCATCGGGGTCAACATATTCATTATCCGAAGAATCATTCGTGATTGGAAACATAGGCTTGACACTCTTAACCTCCACCGGCGGAGGGGACGGAAAATCTTTTTTATCATCAACTCCTAAAACTTTCTTTGAAATCCTTTTGCAAATGTTTTTGATGGGAATAACAGTGTTCAAAGACGTGATAGAATACACATGAGAAAGTGTGGAGTTTTGAGTTGCATTTATGACGAGTTCTTCCTCATTGAAGCATAGAGTGATTTTCCTAGCATGCACATCGATAAGTGCTCTCGAGGTATCCCAAAATGATCGACCTAAATTTAGAGGAACTTTAGGATCAATGGGAATGTCAACAACGTTAAAGTCCACGGGATAGTGAAACTTTCCAACTTTCACGAAGACGTCCTCGGCTACTCCACAAGCTAGAATCGTAGAATGATCGGCCATCTCGATTGACATTCTTGAAGGAGTGAGATTAGGAAGATTGAGCGACTTAAAAATCTCAAGAGGCATCAAATTTATACTAGCACCAAGATCGGCCAAGGCGTAGCATTCCTCCATATCTTGTATTGCACATGGGATTAAAAATTTACCAGGATCACCAACTTTTTGACGTATGCGGCTAAGAAATACCGAAGAACAACTAGACGAATTTTGCAATTTCTCTTTGTTATTCAACATACTTTTAAAGTTTGCGGCAAATCGAGGCATCATGACCAAGGCGTCGGCAAAACTTATATTAATATGCAAGTGACGAAACATTTTCATAAAAAGTTCAAATTGATAATTATTTCGTTCTTGTGCCTTTTCCTTGTTTCATCTTGAAGGGTAAGGTAAGGGTGGTGTGGGTTAGGGCATACGCAACAGCCTTGGAATATCGGGTTCCACTACTGGTGTTGGTTCGACCGTAGGTGTGGTTTGAGCGGTACTTCGTGGGCTTGGAATTTGCTCCTTTTCTACCACCACCTCGGGTTCTTTCTCTTTTTCCTTCTCCGTAGAAGTACTTGGACGAGAAATGGGTTCTTTGAAAGTTTTACCACTACGAGTTGTAATAACATTCAATTCTCCTTTTGGGTTTACGATGGTATCACTAGGAAGACCACCCGAAGAAGAAGGTTTACACATGATAGCTTCAAACATTTTTCCCATTCGATCTTCAAACTTAGATTGCCTAGCATCCATGTGGGGGAGGTCAGGGGTTTGACTCTTGTCTTTCCCTATATGGGGGATTTTCCCAGAATTGGCAGTCGGGTTTGAATCCCATCGCAATGCCTTGAAGCCCCTTAATGGGAAACTGGATGGCTAGCATGGGGGTTGATATTCTCTTCGTGAGATGATTCAAACTCGGGTTGAGAGACTTAGTGCCTCGGTGGCACGCAAGATACTCCGTTGCACCAAACTACCGTTCAAAAAAAAAAAGATTGCCTAGCATCCGCTTTTAACAACTCTTGCTTAATTTCATGTTGACCTTGCTCCATTTTTTGTTGATTTTGTTGTAACCTAGTTACATTTCCTTCCATTTTATTAGCATGATTTTTCAATTCATTTGCAAGTTCGTTTTTAAGCTCGTTTTTCAACTCGGATCTTAAGCTAACCATCTCACGTTGCATATTATCAAACTTAGCATCGTTTGCTTTAGCATAATTCAAAAATTCTCCTTGAAGATTTTTGGTGTGATCATTTTGAAAACCTTGGGTAGTATTTTGAAAATCACGGTTTTGGTTTTGGTTTGAAATTTGCCCATTTCCACTTTGATAATTACCCTTGTTGAAGTTACGTTGAGCACCATTTTGATTGTTTCGATAGTTGTTAGCATTTTGATTTTGTGGAGCTTGATTTTGGCGGGAACCTTGACCATTTTGGTTATAAGTTCCCGTGGCTACATAAGCATTTGAAGTGTTACCATCCGCGGTAATGCACTCGGAAAAATCATGAGCTCCACCACACGAAATACAACTCTTGGCAACCGCCTTAACCGATGTGAAATTCAAAGCATCTTGTGCTTTCCGATGAGTCATAAGAGTCGAAAACCAATCGAAAATCCGATTCTCCTCATTTGCTTCATCTTGCAAGGCACTCATGTTACGAGACGACGATGAACCCATAGTGGCAACACTCGGTGTGTTACGAGGGCTATAAACTTTAGACCTAGTCTCAATGATTTTCAAAGCCTCATCGGTCGTTTTGCACAAAAAATTACCACCCGCGGCGGCATTTAAGTAATCTCGTTCATGATCATTAAGCCCATTATAAAAAGTGTCAATTTGATGCAATTCGGAAAATTCATGGTGTGGACATTCATGTAACATTTCTTTAAACCTTTCCCAAGCCATTGAAAAACTTTCATTAGACCTTTGAGTAAATTGTGAAATCTCGTTTTTCAAATGTGTTGTTTTAGATGGTGGAAAAAACTGATTCACAAATTTAGAAACGAGATCACCCCACGTCAAAATCGAATTTGAGGGTTCTTTCTCGAGCCATATCTTGGCGGGTCCATCTAACGAGTATGGAAACAACATCATCTTAATGGCATCGTGTGGTACATCCCTAAACTTGCTTGTCGCAGTGAGACGATTGAATTGCCTAATGTGATAATGTGGGTTGTCTTTTTCGTGTCCGAAAAACTTGTTGGCTTAAAGTATAGACATTAAACCCTTCTTGATCTCGAAGTTCTCCGCAAGGATGGCGGGAATCACAATGGCCTCTCCAAAACCCTCGGTGGGTGCTTGAAGCAACTCCATCATAGTACGATTAGCCATGATAGCTTCTTGTTCTAGAATAGGTTCCTCACTTGGAGTCTCTTCACTAGAAAGATTAGGAGTAGGTGTTGAATTCTTTCGGTTTCTACATTTACGTGCACGTCTTGCTTGATTACGAGTAAGCATAAACGGCACGTAGAACATGGGGATGAGCAAAGAAGATTCTTTTTGGTGTTTTGTATTTTTTTCAATTTTTTTTTTTGGATTTTTGGAATTATATTAAGTAGACAAAAATCTACAAATCTCCTCCTTAATCGAATCTATTGATTAAAGAAGCCTCAAGGAATGAAAACGATCACGTCAAGTGAACGCCTTCGATGACTTTAGAACGTTGGTGGAACACCAAAACGTTCAAGAGGGTTTAATCAAATGAAACCAAGAAAGTATATATGATACTTAGTAATACTTTGGGCGGCAAAACCCTCGATTAGCTCTCAAAATAAAATACTCACAAGCAAGCGGGGAAACGAGGCGGCGCGAAGCACTTAAGAGCCTTTTTCCTTAGGGTATATTTTATAATACCCGCCTTATACCCACCTTATAGTTTGTATTTTTCAAAATCGAGCTTCACGAAAGTTTTTTTCTATTTTTGCCTTTTCTTTCTTGTTTGATATTGGAATACAATGATTGGGTAATGACCTCCCAAGTTAAGGTTGTGTTTTCACACTTTTGGAGTACTTGTGAATTTATTGTTCTACGTATACAATATATTAATAATATTCACACAAAAAACGAAAAAACGATAATACGTATTAGTAGAGTGCTACTAATACAAATAGATATTATGGCTATATATATAAAAACAACAATTGCCAAATCAAAACACAACACGCCTCCCCGGCAGCGGTGCCAAAATGATGTAGTGAAAATACGTCTTTTAGGAAAAAGAGCATAATTAGGGTAAGTATTAACAAGTAGTTTAGGAAAACCACAAGTTATGACCCAAAGTGGGGATCGTTCTCAAGGAGGCTAGTGTGTTGTGTAGAGAGATGATTAACTTTGTGATTATATTGTGAGAAAAGAAAATAGAAATGAGGTAAGAAGAGAATGACGATTACGATGACGAATTAAACTAAGACGAAAAGGTCGTACACGTAAAACCGTAAAAAGTGACAAAATTAAAAATTTACTCTAAAAATTCCTAGAAAAGTGAAATAAATCCTAAGTAATGTAATTAGAATTTCCAAAAAATCAAAAATCACCCAAACATTTTATTTAATTAAATAATATTTTTTTAATGCTAATTAAAGCCCAAAAAATCAATTTAATTAACAAAAAGCCCAAAATAAGATTTATCACTTTGTAAACCTCTAAAATGACCTAACTTAATTTAAAACTATTTTTGAAAATTTTAAAATTAATAAAAACTAATTAAAAACAAACTAAAACTATTTCAAACCTAAAATAATTATAAAAAATAATCTAATGACAATAAAAATATTCTAAAAGTTGTTAAATTCCTAACTTAATGTATTTAACCTAAGAAAAATATAAAAACTTGAAAAATCTAAATTTGATTTCTAATAATAAAATAATAATAAAATAATATTAAAAATCCAAAATTTATAAAAAATTCTAAAAACTTACAAACTAGCTTAATTATAACCTAAATAATCAGAAAATGAAAGCGAAATTACCAAATTACCCCTAGTGGGCCCCCAAAGGGATAAAACCAAAAACAGTCAACCTTAATGGGCTTTTGGGCCCAAAAAGTCAAACTAGGCCCAAATGACCTGAAAAAGCCCTATCTGACTCAAAATTTAATTCTAAACACAAAAGTCTGAAGGACCAAAAGCTGATTTTGAGCTTATCACAACTTAAAAGGACAACAACTTATTCTTATTGGGCCAATAAGCCCATTAAGCAATAAGCCAATTCCATAAGATCTACTTAAACACACAACCTACTTTTGAGATGCCTAAGAGATCTGTGAAAAGAAATTTTGAAAAAGCACACTCAATAAGCCGGAAATAAGCCAAGAAAATTTTCACAAAAGGACAAAATAGTCGACTTGGAGTTCTAGACCACCTCAGGACTTGATTCAACTTGCAAAAGTCTCTAAACAACTTAACTAAGCTAAATCAATCAAGAAAAGTTCAATAAGCAAAGACAAATAAGCTGGATAAGCCAATAAGCACTTATGAAAAAGTCAAATGAGTTGGTTTTCTAGTCAAAGCTTAAAGTCAACCTTCCAAATGCTCCAGTATGAACAAATGCGTCAAATAAGGAGCACCTATTACAAAATTAAAGTTGTTGCACGTTTGAATAAGATGGAATAGCTTATTGATAAGCTGAACACAAAATATAACTAGCAGTGGCTAGAAGCAGGGGAAAGGAGTTCCCACTGCCTTGACTTTTTGACTTGGCTTTTTAGAGAGTTTCACTTTGTATTTTTGGACAATCAAGGCACCCTTGTGATCAGTGAATCACAAGGAGTCAATAACAAGCAATTAATCACAAAATCACCCATAAGTGCAGTTAATTCAATATGTGCCCAGATGTGTTCCAGACAAGTAATAAGCAGATCCGGCAGTTATAAGCTACTTTAAAGCTAGTAAAAGCTAACCACAAGCCAACAAATGCATACACAAGCTCAAAACAACTTAAAGTAACACAGCTTAACACATTTCATGCAACAAATCCAACAAATGAACAAGATCTAAGCACATGCAGTTACTGATGAACAATGAAGGACACAAGAACAAAGTTTGCTGATCTACTTGGCACAAAATCCAAATTCAAGGCCTCAGATCTATCACATATGTTACATTAACAATGATTCAACACTTTTTAGCCCTAGGTTAACATAAGAACTAGGTGTGCACAAGATTTCAGAGCAAAACAACAAATATTCAAGATTTTATAGCCAAATGTTTGATTTAGTGATTCAAGGCACAAAATTTGCATATATCAGACCACAATACCCTCTATAACAGATACACACTCAAACAATACCACAATTCCAACTCAAAATCACACAAACTTGAACCAACAGTCAATCCCAAACACCCTTTTAACTTTTTAAACTCAATTTTAAACAAGTAAAAGTCTTCTCAAGATTGATTTAAGCCCAGTTTAACATCATAACATACCACAAGTGAATCAAGAACCAATTTGTAGGCCTAAAAACACACTTATACCAACAAAATCACAAAATCACATAAATATCTAATATTAATCAGAAAGATGAAATTTGAGAATACAAACCTCCAAGATGTACATCCACACCTTGGAATCAAAGAGCTGAGGTGCTAGCAAGAACAAGCACCAGCTTCCCCCTGCTAAGAACAACAAACAGGCCTAGCCAAAGGCTTGAGCCTAGATTAGCACAAATAAAGTGAAATAGGTGACAAAAGGTCAAGTCGTTGCAACACTTAGGCTCTCACAAGCCTTGTACTTTTCCTTAAGGCCTCACAACCCCTTAATCAACCAAGATAAGGAGGCTATGATCACCCTTAAGTTCAATCTACAAGCTGTTGAACCAAAAGTACTTAGCAAACTACTTGACTAATTTTTGTTATAAAAATGTATAACCAAACTCCAATATTGTTCAAGCTAGTTGATTTGTGACTTATGTCACTTAAAGAAACAACTCAATGAACAATCCTTACCAAAACACATGCCAAATTCTTGAACTCAGTCAAGAACAAAGGGACTCAAAGGCTTATAGGCTATCTTGGACTTGTTCAAGGTTTTGTTTAAGTACAAAAACGTGACAGTACAACTACTTAACATAATAATAATCAATGGAACTCAGTTTCAATCACAACACAATACCACAATTCTATTAATTTCAAAAAAATGGCTTTACAAGGCTTGACAAAGTAAAACTGAGAACAAGAGTAAAGGAAAGGTCATAAACCCTTTATATAGAGGGTGTACATGCTACTAGAAGCTGATAAAAACATAGACCCTAGTGTAGTGATGTTCCAAAAATGCCCTTGTATTTTTTAATATATGTTGACTGAAATTGGACTTCTTAGCGTTTTGTTGAGATGCCAGAGGGATAAAAGTGATCTTGGACGTTCATTACATGCTTAGAAAATAAGCAAAGCCTTGGGACGTTGATTTGCTGCATAGTTTTGTTTGGAGGTGAAAAGTGGGGCAGGGGAAGGGTGGTGATACATGTGAGCTGATGGTGATGGGAGTTAAGAGTTGGGTTATGTTAAGGGTGGCCTTAATCAAAAATCTGGATAAAATTAGGGCATAATTCATTATGGTTAGTGAATCCCTAATTTTTATATGAACATGAAGAACAATGGGTTTGATCTTGTAACAGGTTTAAAAAGGTGTTTAGCGCCGTTTTTAACTAATTAAATAGATTAGTTTAAAAATGGTGAGTGGGATGGTGACATGGAAGCTGGGAGGGATATGATTGGTGGGTTTTGTGAGTGGGGTGAGGTGTCAACATGTGAGTGGTTAAGGTAAGTATGCTTATCTGCCCAATTTAGTCCTTCTTCTCCCTTTCTCTTGTCATTTCAGTCAAAACATGCAACACGCCCATTTCCTTTGTTAATGAAGTTTCAAAACTTCTATTCTAGCCACAAAACTTCTATTTTAGCCACAAAACTTTTCACAAGGACTTGTTTTGTATTTCTTTGATATTTGAGGGACTGATCTTGCACATTTTTGAACTTTGAAGGTCTTCATGGTATGTTTGAATATAAGGAGGACCAATATTGTCAATTTAGATTTGATGAGGGACTAAACTTGCCAATTCTTCACAGTAGAGGGTCCTTTTTGCAATTTTGACAAACTTTATGGACCAATCTTGTAATTATGAATATACAAGGGTTTAAAGTGTCAATTCTTCAATATTGGAGGACCCTTCTTTTATAATCTTCAAATCTTCAAGGTTTATTCTTGGAAAATCATCACTTGGGGCTTGGTTCATTGTGCGGCTTCGTTTCCCGTGTTCGTTTTTGCATGATCCTTGTGATCTTTTGTTATTTCCTCAATATCCGTACCTAAAATACACAAGTAACAAACACAAGCATATATTTAGGTATTTTGATGATATTTAATGCAATTAAAGCCCTTTTTGGACGATGAGACTATGTATAAAAGCAGTCTCATCAATAGTGACCTTGGTTTCTTGGTATTACAATTGTTTAGTAAAGTTAAGATGTAGAAGTTTGTAATAGTATCACTTGCATGGGAAATTGTGTGAGTTTATTTTGGTTTTGAATTATTGATTTAATTTTACAAAGTATGAATCATACTTGGTTGTTAAAGTGCGCGCCTTATTTGGTAGGTTGTGGTTTTCGTGTTCATTGGGCATCATCTATCGTCGAAGATCGTCTTGCTACTTCTATTACTCAAGGTGAGTCTATATCCTCACTTTTATACAAGTTGTTAAATGTTTTTAACCCGCGAGGGGGTGACATGATATTTGAAATAAAATGAACACAAGACATGAATGATTGTTTGGACCCGAATGTCGTCTGTTGTTGCCTTGAATTGTATAAGTACCTTGTTACTGAAGTCCCTAATTTCATGAACCGTTAACTATCTTCTAGCTTCATGTTGCAAGTTAGGAATAGCCGCTCGTTCAAATGATAGTACTATTGGGTTGACGACCCTATCCGAGACCAGGGTTTACGTTGAGTAACCTCTAGGAAGGATATTTTTCGAGAATGAGAATTAGTGGTATAAAATTAGTAACTAATACCCAAGTAGGGGCAGTGGTTTTATCTAGTCATGCTGTCATTTGGCATGGGTGACTAAGTTAAAGGGTCGGTATCATGAGCTTAATAAAATTTTGTATCTGTTTCTATAAGATGGAATACCTTAATAATATATTGTATGGCCGTAATGCTATTAAATGATTATGATAGATTTTTATCTTGTTTTCAAATGTGATTTGATAAACCTATAGATTCGCTCAACCATTGTGTTGATAATTTTAAGCATGTATTTCAGGTGATTGAAGTTGATTGATGGCGGAGCTTGCTTGGGAAGGTTGCGGGTTGCTTTTGTGGTTGTTTGATCTAAAACTTATTCTCTTTCTCCTTTTATTATGAATTGTTTAACTTATTGTCTTGTGTTGTGATTAAAATGTTTGGTTGGTTGAGATCTTTGGGGGACCGAAACGTTGCTCTGATATTGTTAAACTTTTTTTTTATTTGGGATTGAAGGTTTTACACAAATAGTTAAATTTATTTCATCTTATATTTCAAACGTCTACTTTTGAGGTCGTTCAATGTATCTTGTGTGATGATGCTTGTGAATAGCACCCAAATGTGTATTTCCGCCGCGCAATATATTTAGGGGTGTTAAAGATTGGTAATCAGAGCCACAAGTTATAGAGAACTAGGTCAGTTTTGAAAAGTCCTAAACTATAACTTTGGTGTCAAAAATATTTTACAAAAGCACGCAACTTCTCCGCAAGGCTCCGGTAAGATTACTTTTAGTATTGTTTTCGTATGTTAGATGTATTCCTCAAAACTATTATGAATTCCCGATTATTTATTAAGTCAATATTGTGATAATGTATTGGTATTGTTGAAAGTGCGCTGAGTACTGGTCATCGTAATTTTCTTTTTGCATTGCATGAGAATGCATTTATAATTACAAATAATGACCTTATATAAGCTTTAGGTTCCGGGCAAGCGATAGGAGGATGTGAGCCGAGAGCTTATGATAATACGTTTCGTCTATTTCTAAGGAAGTTTGATCGGTTGATGTATAAGGGATTTGTGGTTGAAACTCATGTAATTAGGAGGTATGAGGGGAATGAAAAGATATTTCAAAGGTTGTATCTGGTGTGAGGAGATCGAAATTTGTTAGGGCTCAGAAGATGGATGAAACTGCTAGTCTTATGTCGATGTTGATGAATTTGAGTGCTCGAATTGAAAGGTTTAAAGAGGAGCCGACAAGGTTTGAGAGGATAAGCGAATGGGAGTCTCAAGTGAGATTATTTCTGAGTGAAGGTTGGAAGTTTAGGAATGATGAGCGCCGTGCTGAGACTTATTTTATGATTAATCCGCCGTGTATGGGTGAGTATTTGAACCTTGGGAGTGAGTTACCATCATGTTATGAATTTTACTTTGAGGTACGAAGAGGAGGTAGACGAGTGTGATAAAGCTGACAGCAATGTTAAGGAGGATGAGGAACCGGTGTCTAAGAAACTAATCACGTGATGAATTTCCTTGTATTTTATTTTCTTATTGTGATCGAACTTATTTAGACTTTGTGTCGTATCATTGTGATGAAAGTTATTATCTTTTAAGTTTGGTCGGGAAATGACTGTGGTGATACACATTGTCACTATTTTTGTTGAATCCTCAACACAATCTAAATTTACCTTCATGATCTATGATATGCCTTTATTAGCTCTTTTATGGTTTGGTTGATGAATCTGTGTAGTTGTGTTGTTTGTGCATGTAGTATATATGATATATCTTGATAAAGAAATCCTTCTTTTATCTTGATGTGTATACTTATCATGTTTCTTTCATTTGTGATGACGGTGAAAATAATTAAGTGAGGCATTTTCTGTCATTAATGGATCGCCACGTGACTAAGTTTCTTGAAATATGTCTCCAGAACTAACAACTGATAGGGTGAACACTATGATTAAGAATGCGATTTCTAGGGCGCTTGAAGGTGATCGTGCTGCAAGAAATCAAGGTGTCAGGACTGATGATGCTGCTGTTCCAGTTGGAAATGTTACTGATATCCTACAAGTTCGTAGGGAATGTTCATATGTTAGTTTCATGAGATTGAGTAGGAGTGTTATGACGAGTATCTCATGATACTTATGGTGTTTTGGAGATGTGAAAATGGATGGACAAGATTGAGTAGGAGTGTTATGACGAGTATCTCATGATACTGGTGGTGTTTTGAAGATATGCAAATGGATGGATAAGATGGAGAATACTTTTGAGGACGGTGATTGTTCAGAATTAAATAAGGTGCGAGACAAGAAGAACATCATTTTTTAGAATAACAAAAGGAAATTGAAATCTTCTCGGTCTAGTCAAGGTCAGAATTGTAGTAGTTATCGTAATAACAATATCTGAGGGCAGAATTGAAATCAGCATTTTAAGAAAAGGAATAATGGTGTTGTACTGCTACTGTGCACCAAAGCGACAAGATAAACCCCAAGAGTGTAAGCGTTGTATTTTGTACCAGGTGGACAATTTGGTCACAAAGTTGCTAAATGTAAGGGAATGGAAGTGATTACTAGAGTTAATGCTACTAGAGTTAGAATATGTTTTCGTTATGGTGAAATGGGACACAAGCAGGGAAATTGTCCAAGGACTGAGCATCGACAGGGAAGTAATGTTGCTGCTATACCAGCCCGTGTTATGGGTGATGCTGACAAGTCTCGAGCATCGAGTGAGAACATACCAATTCTGATGATCGTTAAGATAGTGTATTGGTTGAGTTTAGATCTGATGAGAGTTTTATAGATGCTAGATTTTATTTCCATAAGGATAGAGAGCCAGTAAGATTAGCAACTAGTTATGATGTGGAGTTAACTGATGAAAATGATTTTCATATTAGTTCTATACTAAGAGAATGTTCCTTGAATCTAGGGAATTAGGTTTTTTATATTGATTGATACTCATAGAGTTGGGATATTTTGATGTAGATGATTAATATGGATTGCTTAGTTGTGTGTGGTGCAGTAATGGTTTGTGGAGAGGATTGGTTTAGATTTTGCTGAGAAGCTGAGTTTTGATTGTGAAAAGTGATGAGTGAAATTTTGTTTGAGAATTGTGTATTGGTTGAAGATGAGGAAGCATGTGGAAGAAGACAGTGATGTATTTCTAGTTTAGATAACTATTGATGATGTAGTAGAGAAGAAGTTGGAAGATGTGCCTGTGATTCGAAAGTATTTTGAATTTTTCCTGAAGAGTTTCCGAGTTACTTCCGTCTCGTGAAGAGAAGTTTTGTATTGATCTAGTGCTGGGAGTTACATATTGTGACAATCCGTCAATTTGAGTTTGTTATTTTATTCTCAAGTATTATTTAAAAATCATTATTTTATTATTAAATTATGAACTCGCTCACTTTGGAAGAAATTAGCGTTTACGTCTTAAAGTAGCATCGACTACGTCTAAAGCGGAGAACTCTACATTACGTGTTTATGTTTACATACTCCGTTTTTTTTACAGTCCGACATTTCAGATAATAAATTTATTCTCGAATAATATTTTGGAAATTTTAATTTGTGTTGGTTCATAAACTCACAAATTTACGAGAAGAAATTAGGACTTACGTGCATAATTTAGCGTCTTTTACGATTAAATCGGAAACCCTGGGTTTACGTATTTATGCCTTTGTGCTCCGTTTCTGATGAGACAACTTTTATTAGAATCGTTTTGTGTCGTAGTTCATAATTTATAAAAACGTTTTTCGTAAATCGACCCGATGGCACGTAAATCAAGAAAACTAGAATCGAGGAGTACCCGTAAATTAGTGGAGATGAGACAAGTGTGACACTTGTCCCACCCCCACTAAATAAGATGGCCAAGACAAGCCACAACACTATTTTGGTTTCAAGTTTATACAAGTCTTAGGACACTTGTCTTATACTTGTATTTTTGCAAACCACTAAACCACCAAAAACCACTAGATTTCTCTCACACACTTTCTCATACATGCAAAACAAGAAAGTTTTCAATCTCTCCTCCTCTTTCTCTCAATTTTCGTCCAAACACCACCACAAATCACCATATTCATCAAAAATTTTACCATTAACTGTAACACCCCCACAATTGTTATGCGCAGCGGAACTACAACAATGGGTGCTACACAGTATTCATTGCACACAAGAGATATCAAACGACGCTAAAAAGACGTCATCTTAAAAATTGAAATTTAAAGTTGTTAAATAATACATGTCCACAGTTTTTCCAACCCCAAATAGTGCACAGAGTTTAGCGTTTCGGTCCCCATGAATCTCAACCCCAAAAACTTCAGTTTTACAACCACATGACATTAAACATAAAAATTGTTTAAGTAGAAAAGGAGGGAAAAACAAGCGGACACCAAGCCGATCACACAACATCCATCCCATGCATGCTCCATCCTACTGCTCAGCGGTTACCTGAAATACATGCCAAAATTTTGGTCAACGAAAACGTTGAGTGGAATTCATAGGTTTTTCAATCCATTTGAACGTATATATATTAAAAACCATTCGTGATCATTTATAGTCTTGTCGATCAAACAAACTATAATCAGGATACTGACAATTGTGTTTAAGCTCATGACACTAATCCGTTAACTCAATCACCCGCGTAAATATACCGGCATGATTCAGATGAAACCAGTGCCCCTCTAAAGGCATCAGTTGCAATTATACCTTATTTCTCATACAAAATAATCTACCGCAGAACTTACTATAAGTACAGCTTCTCGGCTAGCATTGGGTCGTTAACCCCGTAGTACTACAAATTGCATAAGCGGCTATTTCCCCCTTCGCAAGGGCAAGACAATAGTTAATAGTTCATGAATTTAGGGACTTTTGCAACTTTGGTACTCAACACAATTTCTAAGGCAACTTTCGGGTCTAACAATCATTCATGATATACGTTCCTTTTAAAAACTAGCATGTATTTCCCTCGCGGGTAAAACAATTTGAAATAATATAAGCGAGGCTATAAATTCACACCTTAGATATTAAGTAGTCGGTAGTTCGAGGAGTGTTCACTGACGATGTTACGGATGCCCGGGTAATTCAACACCTATCACAAATAACGCGTAATGAGTAATCTCATTTAAATACTTACGGTACTGTATAAAATACATATATATAAGTCACTTAAGACCAATATAACTCACGCCAAAAACAAAAACAACAAGTATCATTCATTTTATTCCATTCATTCTTATAACCTATGTTGTCCATTTTTACACGTTATCGCCGGTACTTGACTAAAGTACGGGCTGTTTTACCTTATTAAACCATGCTTATAAAATTTGATAAAATTTCCAAAAATCCTATATGACCTGTAGATAACATGTTTTTAAGTCCAACAAAAGTTTTCACTTTTACGACCCGTCACGCAACTCATTTCCACGACTACATTTTACGGGCTGAAATTGCGCTTCGACCAATTTTGACCACTTTGACCTATATGAAAAATACCTTTGACTTCCTTGACTCATAAGTCAACATATAGACTCATTTGTACAGGTTAGGGACCAAGTTTTGACCCTTGATCATTCACCAAATTATACTTGTGACCCTCGGGATTTGACTAAAACTTTACACAAATCCGGATTGTGAAAGTCCTCGTCTCCCGGTACCCGATCTTTAAAATGTCATAACTTTTAGCTCGTTTTGAGTCACGGGCTCTACCTTATACCAAATTAAAGCTAGAAAAACCCTCTATCACTATATTTAGTTTTCAAGACTTGAAACAAAAATCATTTTTCCAAAATAGACCAAATGTTTCTGCCTAAAAATGACTATACCAAAAACATGCTTAGACTCGATTCCAAGACTTCTAACCAACACTAAACATCATCCTAAGACTTCCCAAACATATCCTAACATCAAACTTCCATCCTACCCCTATTGATCAACCAATCTCAATATCAAAATCAAAGAAAAATACACATGCAAGTAGTAACACCTATGTAAATCATCATAAAACAATTAACCAAACACAATAATAACATGCATGATCAACAACCACCATGGCTCCCCAAACACCCCCATTGCCGTGGGGTTTGGGTGACCAAATCACCACAACCAAATTAATTTTGGTGGGTTTTCATGGTGTTTATACTTCCATAACACTCAAAATTAACATGCATTAGCTCAAATAGCCACAAAAACGAATTTTGGATCATATGAAAAATCTTGAAAAAATTTTTATCAATGCATGTTGGATTTGATTACATGAATAGGTGGGTAATGACCAAACTAAGCGTGGTCTAACCTTAGATTTTTGAAAAATCAAGTAGAAAAGATTTTTGGTGGATTTTTGTGTGTTGTGGGTGTGCCGTGAGTTTAGAGAGAGACAAGGGAGGGAGTGTTTGATTTTTCTTGTGAAATGTTGTATGTGTTTGTGTGTTTGTCCACTTTGCCCCTTTTTGTTAGTTAGGAGGGACCTAAGTGCAATATTGGGCTTCTTTTGTCCTTAAATAGAAAACAACCTCAAAACTTTGCGGGTTTGACTCATTTGTCAATTTTGAAAATTTTACGGGAGTCGGAAATCTTCCCGAATGCTCCAAAATATTTTTGGGATACTTTAAATGTACTTGGAAGGCTATAAAACTCACACGACTCAACTTAACACGAACCGTAAATAAAATTCTCGAAAAATTACATTATCGATAAATCGTCAAAAATTATATAAAATTGGGCATCCCTCGGGATCGTAATCGTCATCGTCCTTCTCAAAACGTCAACCGTAAAAATTATAACCTCGAACATCGGTCTTAACCAAAATACTTATAATTATAGAAACTAAAATTTATCAAAAATTTCAAAAATTAGCGTAATTTAGGGTATCGTTAATGACCTCGATTCTAGGGTGTCACATCCACCCCTCCTTAAAGAGAGCGACGTCCCGGCGCTCGCCTCTTCTTGGGCTCACATTTCGTCTTACTGGAACAAATGAGGATACCTTTCCTTGAAAAAGTCCTCACGTTCCCAGGTGTTTCCGGTCCACGCTTAGAATTCCATCGGACCTTCACAATAGGAATCCTACTATGCTTCAACCGCTTGACCTCCCGGTCCATGATTTCCACAGGTTCTTCCACAAAGTGCATTTTGTCGTCTAGTCGAATCTCGTCCAAAGGAATCACCAATTCCTTGTCCGCCAAACTCTTCTTCAGGTTCGATACGTGGAACGTGTCATGAATAGCACTAAGCTCGGTCGGCAATTCTAACTTGTACGCTACTGGTCCAATTCGTTCAACGATCTTAAACGGTCCAATATACCTCGGACTCAACTTTCCTTTCTTTCCAAAACGAATTACACCCTTCCATGGCGATACCTTGAGCATAACCATATCTCCAACTTCAAACTCCAACGGTTTCCTTCGGTTATCAGCATAACTTTTCTGTCGGCTTCTCGCAGCAAGTAGTCGGTTCTTGATCTGCACGATCTTCTCTGTCGTTTCTAAAACCATTTCGGGTCCAGTCAATTGACTTTCCCCTACTTCACTCCAACACACGGGCGATCTACACTTCCTTCCATACAATGCTTCGAACGGTGCTGCTTTGATACTCGCATGATAACTATTATTGTACGAAAATTCCACCAGAGGCAAGTGGCGTTCCCAACTTCCTCCAAAATCAATCACGCACGCTCGGAGCATGTCCTCCATCGTTTGAATCGTTCGTTCACTCTGGCCGTCAGTTTCCGGGTGATAAGCCGTGCTTAAACTCAGTTCAGTGCCCATCGCACGTTGAAGCGATCTCCAAAATTCCGACGTAAATCTACTGTCACGATCCGAAATGATCGATAACGGCACTCCATGTCTACAGACGATCTCTTTCACGTACACGCTGGCGAGTCTTTCCATGCTGTCCGTCTTCTTCATAGGTAAGAAATGAGCAGATTTCGTCAACCTGTCCACAATTACCCATATCATATCGCATCCACTAGGAGTCCTAGGTAAACCCGTCACAAAATCCATTGCGATTTTCTCCCATTTCCATTCTGGGATTTCCGGTTGTACCAACAATCCAGATGGTTTCTTATGTTCTGCCTGAACCTTCGCGCAAGTCAAACACTTACTGACGTAACGAGCAATATCTGCCTTCATATTCGGCCACCAATAAACTTTCTTCAGGTCGTGGTACATCTTATCCGATCCAGGATGTATCGAATACTTCGACTTATGCGACTCATTCATAACCAATTCTCGAACTCCAGGCTTTCCTTCCTCAGATGAACACAATGGTAACCAAATTCGATTCTCAAAATATCTTAGTCCGTCAGACCTAATCACGAAAAGAGGTTTCAACATTCGTCCCAAATTCTCGGCTTCAACATTCCCTTTCATCAATCCTCTCTCCTGAGCCTTCAGTATGGTTTCGGTTAAGTCAACGCTCTCACTCATCACTAAAGCTCTAACCCTCAAAGGTTTCTCCCGCTCCTTCCTACTCAATGCATCCGCTACAACATTCGCCTTCCCAGGGTGATAGCGAATTTCACAATCATAATCACTCAATAGTTCAACCCATCGTCTTTGTCGCATATTCAACTCCTTTTGATCTAAAATGTGCTGCAAACTCTTGTGATCAGTGAATACAACACACTTTGTCCCATATAGATAGTGTCTCCACAGCTTCAACGCAAAAACTACCGCTCCTAATTCCAAATCGTGCGTCGTGTAGTTCTCCTCGTTCTTCCTTAATTGCCTCGACGCGTAAGCTATCACCTTTTCACGTTGCATTAACACTGCTCCGTAACCCTTACGAGACGCATCACAATACACCACGAAGTCTTCGGTTCCTTCAGGCAATGATAAAATCGGCGCGGAACATAACTTATCCTTGAGCGTTTCGAAAGCAAGCTCTTCCTCAATTCCCCATTCATACACCCTATTCTTCTCGGTAAGCCGCGTCAATGGTTTCGCAATCAACGAAAATCCTTCAATAAACCTTCTATAGTACCCAGCTAAACCCAAAAATTGTCGAACTTCAGTCGGTGTCGTCGGTGCTGACCATTCCCTGATTGCTACGATCTTAGCAGGATCTACACGAACTCCTTCCTTATCAATCACATGACCTAGAAACTGCACTGATTCCAACCAAAACTCACACTTAGAGAATTTTGCATACAGCTTCTCCTTCCTTAACAACTCCAAAATCTTTCTCAGGTGCTTCTCGTGCTCCTCCTTACTCTTAGAGTAAATAAGTATGTCGTCGATGAAAACAATAACAAACTTATCTAGATACGGCTTGCACACGCGATTCATAAGATCCATGAATACAGCAGGCGCGTTAGTCAACCCAAACGGCATCACTCGAAATTCAAAGTGTCCATACCGCGTACGAAAGGCAGTTACAGGAATATCCTCCTCTCTTACACGCAGTTGATGATACCCTGATCTTAAATCGATCTTTGAGTATACACTGGACCCTTGCAATTGATCGAACAAATCATCAATCCTCGGTAATGGGTACCGATTCTTAACCGTCAGCTTATTGAGTTCTCTATAGTCAATACACATTCTAAACGAACCATCCTTCTTCTTTACGAACAACACTGGCGCTCCCCAAGGTGATGAGCTCGGCCTAATAAATCCTTTGTCCATCAACTCCTTCAGTTGATCCGATAACTCCTTTAACTCAGATGGTGCTAAGCGATAAGGTGCACGTGCAACCGGTGCAGCTCCTGGCACTAAATCAATTCGAAACTCGACCTCACGATTAGGCGGTAAACCTGACAACTCGTCTGGAAAAACGTCCGGATACTCGCGAATAACTGGTACCTCTTCGATCCTCGCCTCTACATCACCATCGCTCGAAACTTGTGCCAAAAACACATCGCATCCGCTCTCTACGTACTTCATCATCTTCAAACACGAAATCACCTTCAAACGAGAAGTGCATTCGTCTCCCTTTACCGTCAAAACCCTATTCCTCAGCGGAATCTGCACCAATCTCTCACCACAGACGATTGTAGCACTATGCGCCATTAGCCAATCCATTCCCACAATCACGTCAAACGATCCTAGCTCTATAGGCATCAAGTCGATTTTAAAAGCGTAGTTTCCTAACTTCAAGGTACACCCTTTCAGTATAGAATTCGTACTAACAATTTTTCCATCGGCTAATTCAACATTATAACTAGTCGTTAACAATACCGGTTCTCTATCGATATGACGACTAAATCTAACGTCTACAAAACTCTTGTCGGAGCCAGAATCAAATAAAATACTAGCATAACAAGCGTCTAGCAAAAACGTACCGGTAACCACATTGGGACCTTGTGGTTTATCAGCAGTTCCCACTTGATACACAGCTGCCGCATTATTTCCTCCCCGTCTGTTCCCTGTCTTCGGGCAATTTGCTTGCACATGCCCCCTTTCTCCACAGCTATAACATCCTCTCATCCTGATAGCATTAGCCCCAGTGGCTACTCCTCCCATTCGACAACTAGCAGTCCTATGACCTGCCTTTCCACACTTGCCGCATGCCTGCGGGCAGTTTCCAACATGATACAAGTTGCACTTTCCACAATGGGGGTTCACTTTCACACCTCTAGGGTTCGTCACGGCCCTCATCCCTTCGTTCCTTCTCTGATTAAACTGCTGATTACGGTTCGGCCCTTGGTTGTTTCGGTTTCCTCCTCGGTTCTGGCCTTGGGATTGATTGCCTTGTGCTGCCTCCCATTTTCTTTTGTTACCCTCAGCAATGTAGTTCTGCTTATCCTGAAGCTTAACGTCCATCAAAGCGTGTGCCATTTGAACCGCTTCGTCAAACGTTCCAGGTTTCGACGAAGTTGTTTCACCCTTGATGTTGCTAGATAAACCCTTAATATACTGCTTCATTTTCTTGGCGTCATTGGCAAATATGTCCGGACACAAAAGACTTAACTCATTGAATCTCCTGGTGTAAGCAGCTATATCGTTGTTCCTTAAGGTCAAATGTCTCAATTCGTCCTCCAATTGCCCCAATTCCTCCTCTGGGCAGAACTTCTTGGTCAATAAAGCTTTGGTCGCATTCCACGTTCTCGCATTTGCCACAGCCAATCCCACCGTAGCTACCTGGGTGTTCCACCAGCTTAACGCATCATCCAGAAATGTAGCTGCTGCAAACTTTACTTTATCCGCCTCTGCACAACCACTGATTTCAAACGTACTCTCAACTTTTTCCAACCATCGCCTAAGTTCTAGTGCTCCACCCGATCCACGGAACTGCGTAGGACCGCACTTCATAAAGCTTGAATAGGTACACACTCTCGGGGCTGGTTGTCTCCCCGCGTTCCTTCCTGGATCCTGATTTCTCCCAGCTCGGTCTGCTTCCAACGCATTAGCTATCGCTTCCTGAATCATGTTGTTAACACGATCGGCAGTCAACTTTGGAGGCATTGTTTTATCGAATATCTCTTTCTGCAAGACAAGAAAAATAGAAAAACAATGTAAGTATTCATATCAAGTTTCCCAGACATAAAATACATACAACGACACATCACTACGGAGTTACTAATATTCATCAATTCACACCACAAAAGATCAAATTTAAGACATATCACAGATCATGAAAGGTAACATAGATTGTATTGATAGTTAACCAAAATCGTGACAAGTAATGCCACTACAATCATTCACCACAAAACATCAAGTACTTGAGTTTCTCGTCATAATACCATCATACAAAGGTCTAAAATAGTTCTATTACAATGATCAAAGAAAAATACAAAACAAGTAACTAGGCATGTGGTGATCCACACGGCCTCTTGGATGGCGGCTCGTCGTCGTCCTCGGTTTCCTCATCACTCACGTCCTCGTCCACATCATCCACTTTTCCCTTTCCTTTCTCATCTGGCCCACATTCTGTTTCCTTTTTCGTCCCTGATGTGGATCCATGCTCAATCGCTCCTTGACTTCCCACCGAAATACAAGCACCTCCAGTAGGCGGCTGAACCATGAAGTCATTCGCCTCCATCTCCACATCGTCCACGAATCTCCAATCCGGGGGCAATGAATCCCTCACACGATGCTCCCAACTCTGCATCCTTGACAACCTCATCTGATCTTCCCTCACACGATCAAGACTAGCACTTAAATTCGCAACCATTGATTTCAAACTGTTGATGGCACTTGCGTTCATCATCCCATCATACGCAATTCTTGAAGTCCTTTCCAACAGTCTTTCGTCCGCCTTGTCATTCTCGTCGAATCTACTGACCACCCTTGATTCCACTACATACCTCATGCACATCGATCCTTCCAACCCTCTCACAGTCCGTCGCACGTCATGATAATTCCTCGGTCCGGGACAGCAAATTCTTGGGATGCCTTGATGAAGAGAATTTGCGCTCATTGCACCCTCGGCTCTTCTGGGAATATCTGGTACACCAACCAGATGGGAAGTACGCATAGGCGTGGGACAAGTAGTTCTCCTTGAGTCGGGGTCCTGGGCTCGTACATCGTTACCGTTATCGTTGGGTGGTACCTCGGCCATTCCTGCAATAACAGCGAATTTCGGAGGGTACATAAGTAATTATACAATAATTATAAATATATGCATGCAAATGCAATGCAAAGGTGGTACATATGCCCGAAATGTAATAATATGATGCTCATGCATGATAAATATGAAAATTACGATGTCGGATATTTCACGTAAAATTTAACGTCTACATATAGTAATTCCATACTTATATAATAATTACCCACATATATACTTTACTCAAAAGTATACGTCAAATGCCATAAATACAACAATAAATCTTACCGGAGCCATGCAGGATAGTTGTGTGTGCTTGGACCCTTTCTTACAACACCAAAAGTTATAGTTTAGGATTTTCAAAAACGACCTAGTTCTCTATAACTCGTGGCTCTGATACCAATCTGTAACACCCCCACAATTGTTATGCGCAGCGGAACTACAACAATGGGTGCTACACAGTATTCATTGCACACAAGAGATATCAAACGACGCTAAAAAGACGTCATCTTAAAAATTGAAATTTAAAGTTGTTAAATAATACATGTCCACAGTTTTTCCAACCCCAAATAGTGCACAGAGTTTAGCGTTTCGGTCCCCATGAATCTCAACCCCAAAAACTTCAGTTTTACAACCACATGACATTAAACATAAAAATTGTTTAAGTAGAAAAGGAGGGAAAAACAAGCGGACACCAAGCCGATCACACAACATCCATCCCATGCATGCTCCATCCTACTGCTCAGCGGTTACCTGAAATACATGCCAAAATTTTGGTCAACGAAAACGTTGAGTGGAATTCATAGGTTTTTCAATCCATTTGAACGTATATATATTAAAAACCATTCGTGATCATTTATAGTCTTGTCGATCAAACAAACTATAATCAGGATACTGACAATTGTGTTTAAGCTGATGACACTAATCCGTTAACTCAATCACCCGCGTAAATATACCGGCATGATTCAGATGAAACCAGTGCCCCTCTAAAGGCATCAGTTGCAATTATACCTTATTTCTCATACAAAATAATCTACCGCAGAACTTACTATAAGTACAGCTTCTCGGCTAGCATTGGGTCGTTAACCCCGTAGTACTACAAATTGCATAAGCGGCTATTTCCCCCTTCGCAAGGGCAAGACAATAGTTAATAGTTCATGAATTTAGGGACTTTTGCAACTTTGGTACTCAACACAATTTCTAAGGCAACTTTCGGGTCTAACAATCATTCATGATATACGTTCCTTTTAAAAACTAGCATGCATTTCCCTCGCGGGTAAAACAATTTGAAATAATATAAGCGAGGCTATAAATTCACACCTTAGATATTAAGTAGTCGGTAGTTCGAGGAGTGTTCACTGACGATGTTACGGATGCCCGGGTAATTCAACACCTATCACAAATAACGCGTAATGAGTAATCTCATTTAAATACTTACGGTACTGTATAAAATACATATATATAAGTCACTTAAGACCAATATAACTCACGCCAAAAACAAAAACAACAAGTATCATTCATTTTATTCCATTCATTCTTATAACCTATGTTGTCCATTTTTACACGTTATCGCCGGTACTTGACTAAAGTACGGGCTGTTTTACCTTATTAAACCATGCTTATAAAATTTGATAAAATTTCCAAAAATCCTATATGACCTGTAGATAACATGTTTTTAAGTCCAACAAAAGTTTTCACTTTTACGACCCGTCACGCAACTCATTTCCACGACTACATTTTACGGGCTGAAATTGCGCTTCGACCAATTTTGACCACTTTGACCTATATGAAAAATACCTTTGACTTCCTTGACTCATAAGTCAACATATAGACTCATTTTTACAGGTTAGGGACCAAGTTTTGACCCTTGATCATTCACCAAATTATACTTGTGACCCTCGGGATTTGACTAAAACTTTACACAAATCCGGATTGTGAAAGTCCTCGTCTCCCGGTACCCGATCTTTAAAATGTCATAACTTTTAGCTCGTTTTGAGTCACGGGCTCTACCTTATACCAAATTAAAGCTAGAAAAACCCTCTATCACTATATTTAGTTTTCAAGACTTGAAACAAAAATCATTTTTCCAAAATAGACCAAATGTTTCTGCCTAAAAATGACTATACCAAAAACATGCTTAGACTCGATTCCAAGACTTCTAACCAACACTAAACATCATCCTAAGACTTCCCAAACATATCCTAACATCAAACTTCCATCCTACCCCTATTGATCAACCAATCTCAATATCAAAATCAAAGAAAAATACACATGCAAGTAGTAACACCTATGTAAATCATCATAAAACAATTAACCAAACACAATAATAACATGCATGATCAACAACCACCATGGCTCCCCAAACACCCCCATTGCCGTGGGGTTTGGGTGACCAAATCACCACAACCAAATTAATTTTGGTGGGTTTTCATGGTGTTTATACTTCCATAACACTCAAAATTAACATGCATTAGCTCAAATAGCCACAAAAACGAATTTTGGATCATATGAAAAATCTTGAAAAAATTTTTATCAATGCATGTTGGATTTGATTACATGAATAGGTGGGTAATGACCAAACTAAGCGTGGTCTAACCTTAGATTTTTGAAAAATCAAGTAGAAAAGATTTTTGGTGGATTTTTGTGTGTTGTGGGTGTGCCGTGAGTTTAGAGAGAGACAAGGGAGGGAGTGTTTGATTTTTCTTGTGAAATGTTGTATGTGTTTGTGTGTTTGTCCACTTTGCCCCTTTTTGTTAGTTAGGAGGGACCTAAGTGCAATATTGGGCTTCTTTTGTCCTTAAATAGAAAACAACCTCAAAACTTTGCGGGTTTGACTCATTTGTCAATTTTGAAAATTTTACGGGAGTCGGAAATCTTCCCGAATGCTCCAAAATATTTTTGGGATACTTTAAATGTACTTGGAAGGCTATAAAACTCACACGACTCAACTTAACACGAACCGTAAATAAAATTCTCGAAAAATTACATTATCGATAAATCGTCAAAAATTATATAAAATTGGGCATCCCTCGGGATCGTAATCGTCATCGTCCTTCTCAAAACGTCAACCGTAAAAATTATAACCTCGAACATCGGTCTTAACCAAAATACTTATAATTATAGAAACTAAAATTTATCAAAAATTTCAAAAATTAGCGTAATTTAGGGTATCGTTAATGACCTCGATTCTAGGGTGTCACATTAACAAAGGCTATAATCAACATATGTTAAAGCCTACTTGAAAAGATGAAGATTGGAGGTGATCATAACATGTAAAAAGGAGTTTACATGAAGTTTAATGGCTGATTTCAAGAGTATGTTCATCTACTTGGAGGTTTCTAAAAGTGGTCTTGCTAAGATCATAAGATTTGGTGACAAGAACAAGTCTTGTTCATCATAAATCTTATCTTTTCATCATCTTGATTGGTATAAGGATCATCTTCTTCCTATCACCCTAGTAATTTTGTAAAAGTTACTGTATATTTATTTCCAAATGTATATGTAATAGATCTATGAATGATGATCAAGTGATTATGTGGGGTTTTCGTGTTAATAGATTAGAGAGGCTAAAATCAACAAGTAAAAATGTTAAAATCATAGTTAAACATATAGGCTGTATAAAACAGTAAGTATCAATATGATCACTTGGTAAAATGGCTTGGATTATTAAATATACAGATAGATATATGATTTTTACATATGTGGTGAGTTGGCCACTCAATAGAATCATTAAAATGATCAAGATATGATCAAAATACTATTGAGGTATAAATCTGTATAGTCTGTTTTGGACGAATTATTAGAAATACTTAGAAGATGATTGAGCAGTGGCTATAAGAGAGTTATTTATAGGACATATAATTTAGTTTATTCTGTTCAAAGTTGAGATTCTATCTCCTTGTAGAACTCAAGATATGACAAAAATGATGGACATGACTTTAATAATCAGATTTGTAAATAAACTATATAATATAAAAAGAGCACTCAAGTAAGTATTATTATAAAAATAAGTATATAAAAGCCACTAACTAATAATAACTATTATAAAATGAGTTGTACACTAAAGTAAATAAACATAAAAATTTTTATAAAAGTAGAAACTTAAATGTTTTCTAAAGTTATAAAACTATATATAAGTTTTACGTCTTTTAGGCTAAAACCAAATCATTAACATTTTCGCCAAATAAAACTTAGACGGTCGGACCCGTCTAATTTAACATTTTTATAACTCATATACTGATGTGTAAATACATTTGACAAGTAAAACCCGATAAACCCGAGCTTTATAACTTATGGACCATAATGGGCCAAAGTAGCCTTGTTGGACCATTAGCCCAACTAGTTTGGCTTCACACTAATGGACTTACTCTTGGGCTTAACCCACTTGGGCCCAACATATGAGTATGGGACTGGTATTAAAAAGATAAATGGACTAATAAAACTATATTGGACTCTTAATGGGTTTATTGGGCCTTAATGTGTAAATGGGCTAAAACTAGTGTAACTAGTATGATAAGCCTAAGTTAACTAGTACCTAACAACTAATAATGTTGTAAGAGAAAGTAAAACCTCACTTGATCATCATGTTATGACATCATTACATGCACATAAAAACTTTTTATAAAGTTATTGGGCATAGCCTAAGACCGAGTATTATTTGTCTAGATTTCCCGTGATCGAGGCACGTACTATACATCCTAATTGCCGATAACCCGCCTTCCCATACCAATGTGAGTTCATAGCCTCACACTCTTTTAAATATTTTATAAAACGTTTTATAAACCCGGGAGGGAGATAACATGTTAGTTTTAATAAAAATAGGACACCAGTTGTCCCGATTGTATGCTTATTGATAAGGACCCGAATGATTATATGACCCGATGAATGAAATGAAATGGATTATTATTAGTTAGGTTATGTCACTAAAAGTCTCACTAGCATGATTTGTGAACTACCGGGATTTGGTAGACGCTTATGCATATAATAGTACTATTTGGGGAAGATCACCCCAGTTCGAAATCTGTTAACCATAAATATTTTTAAATAAGTATATTGAGTAAAATGTTTAAAATTCTTTTGACTATAACAGTGCCGAAGAATTCCCGAGTTACCGACAAGGCCAGACTGAGAAGTGTTATTTTAATATATATATATATAACTTGGATTATATATATATGTTGTTTTAATTTGATTACATGATTGTTTAATGATTATTCTAATACTTATACGCGATATTTATACGACGTAGATCGTGTTGTTCCCATTCAATCCATAACACAAGATTCTTAGAGAGAGAAAGAGAAGAAAAGTAGAAAGAGAAAGTAGAGAGAGAAGTGGAAGGTTTACACTAAAACTATGTGTTTTAATGAAATGAACCAACACCCTCTTTCACATGTGAAAGAGGGTTATATACCCCACGGCTCTAAGGCCTTTGTGGGCTTCATCTTGGGCCGGGCTTGGCTTTGCTTTGGGCTTACGCCCCTAACTTATACAATATTAGCTTAAAGTCCAAGCCCGGTTTTCCCGACTAACCTATTACAATACAAGACCTTTTAACGACTAAGATGACCTATTACATTCTTGTTCGACTATATAAAATATAGGGCTAACAATCTCCCCCAATGTATCGGTCATCTTAAAATGCTTAAAAAGCATAAGATGGTTGAGTGAATACATTCTTGTAGAGGAGATCTTCCTTCTTTGGTCTTGTATCTTGATCTTGATCTTGTTTGTAACAGCTTTGTTCCTTCATGCTTTCGTGATCTTTATCTTGAGCCTTTGTCATTTGACTTTGAGTGCTTGAGATCTTCATCTGTACTCCTTGTGACTAAGATGACCTATTACATTCGTACATTCTTAGGTATCTTGATTATCGCCATCTTGTGCTCTTGTGACTTCTGAATCGACATCGGTTGCACAGCTACGCCACCTTCTTGATATGCAGCAACATATATAGACACGGATAAAATGGCTTTGAACATTTCATCCTAACTCGGTAGCGTTTTACCTCCGGTCGGTGAAGACCGTTAAACGGTATTAAAATACCGTACCTGTGATCAGGTAGATTCGATTAAGAACCTCCTTGACAGGGTTTCCCGGCGGTAGTAGCCAGTTCTCTTTACTCGACCGTCTCAAAGCAGACTGCGAACGTAAAGAGTGAATCATAAGGATAAGTTATCCGTCTGATTAGAGTCGTCAATTCAGATTTCCTGGAACAATTTTGATTCTAAAAGAATCGCACCATTGTTGCTTTCCAGTTTGTCACAAGCTTGATTCATAGAGAATCTTGCGAGTTACCTACCGCAGTGCTGTTTGATGTTGACACTGGAAGGATTTCCATTCGTCACTGTGAACACTAGTGAGTGTCTCTCTGAATGTTCTGGCAAGATCACATGGATTTTGCGAAGAAACCTGGAATCAAGTTTGAATCAATTAAGAATCAAAACTTAGTTGCTTTCCAGTTCTCACAAGTTTGATTCGTGTAGAATCGCACAAGTTACCTACCATGAGCTTGTTTAATGCTGGCTCAAGCAGGATTTCCATCTTCATTGTGAATCGTATCACTCAGATGTTCTGGCAATATCACAAGGATAATGTGTAGGACTCGATTGTGTCCTAATGAGATGATAAATTGATCTCGTTTGGCTCTAGACTCAATAAGTGCATTTTGGTAATCGGAGGCTGGAGCAGACTGCCACCTTTTCAATATTAACTGACTCGGAGTGAGAAAGTCAATAGATACGTGTTGATCTCCGTGACAATGAGACAAGTTTCTTTTGAGAGAAACTCGAATGGCTGGGAAGGGTTGTGCATTGCATCACTGGGTCCATGATGACTTGTCTTCAATAGATGTATTGACCCGGTTTCTGCCTAAGTTGCATGGAATATTCAACTCCTTCAATGCTTACCAATACGTCATCATTAGCACCTTGTTGTGATTGTTCCAGTTCTAACTTAAGTACTTGGTCCGCATTCAGCTTCATTCCACTCCATCTTTCCTAAGGACAACTATTTCTAGCTATGGAATGTCCTTGGGTAGATCCCTCCGGTTCTGGTTGGATCATAGGACTTAGTTTCCTATCCTAAACCACCTTTTGACTCCATCGTTCCGTCGTGGATAGTAGGTTGTTTTGGGTAAAGATCGTAACCATAAAACCATTGAAAACCATTCAAAGTGCTTGATAAAAATCAAAACTTTTAACACTTGAAAGTTTTACATTTCCGAAAAGCTCCCCCTACACACATGCATCGATATACGAAATAGTTTGGCATGTGAAGGAAAGAGTTGCACTTGAGTCTTTAAGATCACATGTTGCGATATATTACATTTTAATCACATTTTCTCCCCCTATCTCTAATATAAAAACATCATATTAGAGATACTAATTGATTAAAATATGACAATTTTTGAAAACCGATTGGGAGAGAAACATGTGTGCACGTATGAAGCATGGAACATTTTCAGTCGGGTCGCTCCCCCTCAACAATATATGTGTGTCTTGAGACAAAATTTGACAAAATTTTAGAAAAACGACACCACAAAATATGTTGAGGTACGGAGTTGAGATGCCTTTTCTGATATAATATATTACATTTGACAATTTCATATCATTTTCGGAATGTGTTGGATACAAAAAATATGACAATTTTAGAGATGTACCCAACAACATTAAAAGGCTTGATTTTAAAATGCTCCCCCTCAAAAATTGATCAAAATAACATATGACAATTTTGAGATATAAAAACCACTTATGAGGAAGGGAGTGTTGAACACACAATTTTGAAAGATTTAGAAAAACCTTTTGAGAAATTCTTGAAAAATTGTGTTCAACGGTTTTAAAATAATCAGGATAGAAGACTTCTCTTCTATTGCTTAGGGAAAGCGCACTGAAACGTACACTCCCCTTTCGGGTCCGTTTTTCATGAGCTCAAAACTTCGATTGTTTTGTGCCTAGCTCATGACCGAGAAAAATAAATTTCCCGTTGTGAAGGATAAGTTATCATTCGTGATAAACTTTCCTTAAGTTGAAGTTCGAGTTCTAAGCTGACATTTACTTAGAAATCGTTTTCATGAACTTAAAAACTTTGAATGTTTTTATGAGAAGCTCATGACCGAGAAATATGAATTTCTCGTTGAGAAGGATAAGTTATCGTCCGAGATAAACTTTCCGTAGTTGAGGTCCGAGTTCTAAGCTGTGATGCGCCTAGAAGTCATTTACACGAGCTTAAAACTTTCGAATAGTTTTAATGTAAGCTCGTGCCCGAGAAAAATCGAATTTCTCGTTTTGAGGATAAGTCATACTCGGGATGAACTTTCCTGTCTTGTGAGCCCGGGTTATAGTCTGTAATATGACTATAAGCCATGTACACGAGCATAAAACTTTTGAATAGTTTTAATAGAAACTCGTGACCGAGAAATATGAATTTCTCGTTTTGAGGGTAACTTATCATTGAAGAGATAAAGTTCCCATTCTTTGACGTTCGAGTTACAGCCTGAAATGTGACTGTAAGTCATCTTGAATCTTACTTGTGAAACCCTTGAGACACGTATTTCTCTGATATCTGCTTCTTCAGCAACCAAACTCTGAGAGTGTCTTTTGTTGAACGGTAGGAATATGGAAAACCTTTGTGTTCTTGTTGAACCTTTATTTTAATACCTACACTTTTATCAGTAGTTTGTATGCTTGCTTGTGGGTTAGTGATATCTTTGTGAGAACCGTGTTGGGGTTCACCTTGAACCTTTTTTGTGCTAGAGGGAAATATCTTTCCTGTAGGAACCCACCTAAGACCTATTGTTTTGAAGGTTCTACCCGTTGGTATCCACCCAAGACAAGGTCGAGGAGACATAGTTTTCTCATGCACAGCGGAAGACTTAGTTGGAGAAAACCTATTTCCTTTAGGGTTCCGTCTTTGAGGTGCTCTAGCTTTTTGGTTCACCTTGTTCAGGACTTTAGTGATACAATCATCATGAATGGCATTAAACACGCATTTGTTACATTTCGTGCAAACAAAGTGCTTAGCATCTGAGAAGGCTCTAGAGTTCCTAGAGTTGGCAGAATTATGCACATCATAGAAGGGTCTAGAATTCCTAGATGTGTGAACAACGCTCCTAGGTTGTGGTTTGGTCCTATCTCTTGCTTGTGTCTTGTTTTTAGCATCCTCTAGATAGCTTTTATGACCCGTGTCATTTGAACTACGCCTAGGCATGTTCTTGGAGCTAGTTCTAAAGTTGCTTGAAGCATTCATGTGATCAGGTTTTGCAGAAGCAGTTTGTCTTAAGGTCGGTCTAGATTGTGGAGTGACTGGTTTAGGCAACTTGCTACGCACGTCAACTTGGGATGCAAACCTCGGATTCGACATTTTGAGTCGTTCAGATTTAAACGCATTCGGTTGTCTAGCAACTGAGCGATTTCTGAATGATTGAGAAGGAGGTTTCCCCAAGACTGACTGTTTTGGTAACTTAGTATCCACACTTTTTCCTTTTATCTTCCTTAATTCGTTTTTCACCGCTGTCAGTGCAAAAACCTTTTCCTGAATCTGAGCCTTTAATTGCTCATTTTGTAGAAGTAATTGAGCAACGCGTTGTTCTAACTTAATGTTCATATTATCAAATATGGCGTTATCAGCATTCGTATCATTACTTTCTACAGTGTCGATAGGTTGCACAGATAATTCAGTTAATGAAGCAGGCGGAGGACTTGGATTTTGAGAAGCCAACTTTGATTCTAACAAATTTATTTGTTTCATAAAATGTTCTTTTTCCACATTAAAATCTTGAATCTTACGATCCAATTTTTTTTCAAGAACAACATTTGCTTTTTCAAGTTTTTCAAAGTAAGCCTCAAATTTGTTATTTTTCTTTGAAAAATCGAGTTTGGCATCCTCAAAATCTTTAGTCTTCTGAGCTAACAGAATTTCAAGCTCGTGAATCTTAGAATCAACATCCTGAGAAGTCTCTCCTCCATTAGTACTCGTATCTGATGAATCAGGTGTGGTATTGCTATCAACCTTTTCCACTAGATACGTGTCAAGAATGGGTTCAGATTGCTCAGTATGTTGAGAAACATCGTATTCAACATTTAAATGTACCATAGCCATTGGCTGATCATCATAAATGGGTCTGATATCCGCATCATTGGTTGTTTGATCATTCCTTGAGCTGGTACTGATATGCTGCGTTTCTGATTCTGTCCCGCTGCTCTCTGTATCAACCGAAGAAGCATCCAATGCTTGATCTATATCGACAGTGCTCTCTTTCGTCTGCATCAGTCTTTGATTCACCCTTCTTTGAAAGTGCCTTTGATGGCGTGTTCTTTCAGCAATTGTCTTCTTTATATTGCTCATATGTTGAAGAAGTGTCTCTTTGAACGCTTGAAGATCTACGAGAGTATATTTGGTAAAGTATGTGCTTGTGAACTCTCGATCGTTTTTGGATAAACCACTTGAGTCAATGAATTGCTGGAACTGATTGTTGAGAGCTAAAAGGACCTCCATGGATATATTCTCGTGAAAATCGTCTCTGTCAAGTTCTTGTTGAAGATGGTCCACATTAAGTAGCATCGTTCTGATGAATGTCTCAACATCTTGACCAAATAGTAGAAAGAATACCCGTTTGAATCCAATTTCAAGACGAGTGCCTTTTAGGTCTTCTCTTGAAAGAACCTGAAGGTGTGACTGAAGCAACTTTATGTGTTCCATGCATCTTTCTTTTGCTTTCGACATCTTGTATTTGATTGCATGAACGGTTTTGGTGGTAGAATCCTTGTTAGAAGGTTTACTGATTTGAGTCTCAGTATTTGTCTGAACCTCTGGATTCTGCATCTTCTCTTTATTCATCTCAGTCATGGACGTTGTTGGTGTTGAATCCACGAAGATGTCCATTGAACGGATGTCTCGAAGAGGATATGATGTGTATGGATTACGGATCTTAGTGGATGTGTTGTGATTTGATTGTGGTTGAAATTCCGAAAAATCTGATTTTTTTTTTTCAGTCCGACAATAAATTCCTCAGTCCGACAAAACGGTAAGCCGAAAAAAAATTTGAATCACCAAATTTTGAAATCGAGTTAGAAATAGCCAAAAACTAGTAGGGAAAAAATTTGAAAAATGAAAAATTTTAACAAAAATAAAACCTAAAATTGGCCTAAAAATTTGAATTTTGGTCCGAAAATTTGAATTTTTGGTCGAAAATTTTTTCGCTTCGCCAAAATTTGAAATTGAAGCTTAAATGGCCTAAAAATGGTCTAGGAAAAAATAAGCTTTTTTTTTTTTTTTTTTTTTTTTTTTTTTTTTTTTTTCGTGTAAACTACGTTCCGAAACTAGTCTAGATAGTGGCTAAGTCTAAAAATTGCTCAAACAAAATATCCATCGAAATGTCCATCGGAATGTTCAGATCGGAATGTTCTATCGCAATGTTCAGATCGGAATGTATTATCGCAATGCACTTTCAGATCGGAATGCTCTATCGCAATGCTCAGATCGCAAAGCCTGTCGGAATACTCAGATCGCAAAGTCTATCGGAATACTCAGATCGCAAAGTCTATCGGAATACTCAGATCGCAATGCTCAGATCGCAAAGTGGCTGACAAAATTCAAGCAGAGTAACGACATAAAGTACTTCCTTATACCCGTCGGAATCCAGATCGCAAAGTACGATCGGAATGCCAGATCGGAATAAGTAATAAAATCCAACGATCGCAATGTAGAACCAAAACCCTTTCCGATGGTGATGGTTATTGCGATGGAAGCCCAAGTACAATTTGTACTTTCCGATGGAAGTTTCTGCTAGAATTTCGGAATGAAGAAAAACAAGAGATTTCGCAACTTTTGATCCAAAAAATTTGTGTTTTAGCCAAAACCAAGATACCTAAATCACTACTACTAGTATGTAGATGATTTGTATCAAGAAAAGACCATAAAAACACAAAAAAAAAATATGGGACGTGAGATATGGATCAAAAAGGCCACGAAAATTCAAGAACACCACACACGAATCTTCAATCACCTATCCACTATAGGCTCTTGATACCAAATGTTGTTCCCATTTAATCCATAACATAAGATTCTTAGAGAGAGAAGGAGAAGAAAAGTAGAAAGAGAAAGTAGAGAGAGAAGTGGAAGGTTTACACTAAAACTATGTGTTTTAATGAAATGAACCAACACCCTCTTTCACATGTGAAAGAGGGTTATATACCCCACGGCTCTAAGGCCTTTGTGGGCTTCATCTTGGGCCGGGCTTGGCTTTGCTTTGGGCTTACGCCCCTAACTTATACAATATTAGCTTAAAGTCCAAGCCCGGTTTTCCCGACTAACCTATTACAATACAAGACCTTTTAACGACTAAGATGACCTATTACATTCTTGTTCGACTATATAAAATATAGGGCTAACAGATCGTCACAAGGAACCCTAACTCCCCTAGCAAATTAATTGAAGCTATTCCTGTAGGAATTCTAGCTATTCCAGATCTAAACTAAGTTGTGGATATTTATGATCCCAACAAAATGGTTGATATTCGTAGAAATGTTAATATTAGTTGATTGTGATATTAGAGAAGAATTGGCGAGATTAAATCTGATATCGATGTTATGACGATCTTTCCTTATAGAGTGGAGTTTGACAAAACCTTACCACCAAGAAAGGTGTCATCTGATTCGGTGTCACCCAATTCTTAAATTGAAATCAAAAGGTGAATGTTGCACCTGAGGCTGTCATTGGAACCATTACCCAAAAGCCTCAAGCCACTAGTACCTTTCCGAGAAGTCTAATTAAATGTGCGAGTCGTTTTCTACTCGTGACTCATTTGATAACTCTTGTTGTAAGAGCTATAGAATTGGAAGTTAAGTGTTGCTCATATCGAGCTTTTATGGCCCTTTCAAGGTCTAAGAATAAGGTTGAAAGTATCGGAGAATGAGGTAGGATGTCGCATTGAGTATAAGTTGGTTGAAACTTGAATAAAGTTAAATTTAACTAGTATGGAATACGAGATTGTTAAGAGGAAGTCGTTAAGTCCTATGGTTGAATTATAAGGTTTTAAATTATTGTTGGTTCGTGTTAAGGGTTGTTCCTAGGCCATTGTCGAGTGACGAGGATGCCCAGTGTCCAAGAAATAAATTGAAGAAATCTTCTTCTGAATTGGGATCGATGGATCCTCCGGGACAGGTGGAACACCTAATGACTCTTGTAGATTAGTATTCATTGTGGTATCTTTTAAAATCCCTAACTTAACTGAGACATCGGTTGGTAAGATGAGTCCTTGGAATTGTATGACATGGAGACACGTAACGTGTTACGGTGCAATTTTTAACTTGTTTGTGATTAATGAAAAGACTACCTTTGATTGCTAAATCCTACATGTATCGATGTTATCTATCTTTTCTTGCTTCTTCCTAATGTTCGCATTAGTGATGCAACCATTGAACAAGTACTCATCTCGATTTGAGTTACGTTGTGGATTATTCTCTTTGTATTCCTAAGTACCATCGAGGTCATGAACCTCATGATTAATTGGCTAAGCTCATTTCCTATCATATTATAGTTAGTTCTTGGTGAACAAATTTTCATCACTCTTTTGCAGATCACTCATTGTTTTTACAAGTTAAAACAGTATCCCTTGATAAAAATTTAATTTTCATCACCATAAGGATTATTTAAAGTGAGACTTATAAATAATCGTTATCGAAATCAAGTTGTTTATGATACACCTTAGAAAATTTAATTGCTTCCATAACGAAGAACATCTCTATAGATTCATTTGATTTTTATTTCATGATTAAGCATGAATATATATATTTTAAACATGATGACAAAGTTTTGACGAACTGAGTATTGCATTGTTAATCCTAAACTTGTATATAGTTGCGCGCCTACGTACAATTTGGAAGGGACCATGCAAGGTTGATTAGTAGTCACCATGAAATTGTTAATAAACATCACATTTTCTTTGTAGTTGTGAAGGACTGAATTTTTTTATGAGATCTGCAAGAAGTGAAAAATAGGGACATATTGTTAGGGACACCTACATATGTGCCCGTACCATTTATTTTCCGAATTGGATTTACTCATCTATGGGTATTGTCTTAATTGAAAATTGACATCCCCTTCTTGTTCATTTCTTTAAGTGATAAGATTCCTTGGAAACCTATCTAATTATCGATTATTGATACCTGACTGGATGTATCGACGTTCCTATCATTTCTTTTGATTAGATTTCATTTGAATGACCTGTGTAACGATCCTAGGTGCTTTCGAATGCGTACTCAAATCATGAAAACATGGTATATATTCATATTCCTTAATATTTTCGTCTTTATCTGATTTGAAATTCTCTCGCGTAAATTATGCGTTGACCTTGATTTGTGAAGGATTACGAGTTATTATTAGTCTTTTGAGAAGTTCACATCTTATCAACGGTAATGAAACTGGAAAGTTGATAGTGCCAGTAGAATGGATTGATTGATTATGACATAATGTCATTGTCTTAATTGATGGGAACTCGAGTAGAACTCCCCTGAAGGATAAGATGTTGAGTATCAAAAGTGATCTAAATAATTCTCGATGGGTGACCATATCCTGTATTTATTCTTGAAATTGTACCATGAATGGTTGTGAACTAGTCATAGACCTTGTAATCCAGAAAAAAACCTAAGGTAGATTTATTAAAAGATGTTTCTGTTATTTGAAGCTTTCTGAGGTATTTGCTGATGAATTACCTAGACTCCCGCCAATAAGGCAAGTTGAATTTGGTATTGATTATAATCCCGGTGTTGCACCTGTGACATGTGCACTGTACGTCAGCACCATCTGAATCAAAAAAGTTACCGTGCAACTGAGAGAGTTGACGAAGAAAGCTTTTATTCTACCAAGCTCGTCACCATGAAGAGCTATGGTGTTATCATTCCTTATATTTATTGATTACCGTGAACTGAATAAATTGACGATCAAAATTTATATCCATTTCCCAAGATGGAAGATTTGTTCAATCATTTACAAGGTTCTAGCGTATATTCAAAAATTTGATCCACGGCATGGTTATCATCAACTTCGCGTCCGCAAAGAAGATTATCTATTCCAATCACTACATCCAGAACTCGTAATGAACATTATGAGTTTCATGTTATGTCGTTTGGATTGACCAATGCACATGTAACATTCATAAATTTGGTGAATCACGTGTGTAGGCTGTAATTTGACAAATTCATGCTTGTGGTCATTAAGGACCATCTGTTTGTTTCTAAGAATAAGAAGGAGTTAGTAATCATTTGTAGACTGCCCTGCGTTGGCCGAGCAGTGAAAACCTATACCTTGAGTATTCATCATGTGATTTAAGGCTTGATCATTTATATTATTTGACCGTGTGATTAATATGTAATGGAATCTTTATTGACTCTTCAAAGATTAGAGCCATTAAGGCTTTGGGTTGTACCAAAAAGAAAGTGCAAAAATAATGTTTTGACAAATATTTTATTAAAAGATTATTACGGAATTATTCCCTAATACCCAGATCATTTAACTAAACTCCCTTATGAGTAAATGTTTGTGTATACTTCTAGACAACCTAAGAGGGATTGAGGAAACCATTTAAACCATGACTTAGAATTTGGAACGACAATTTTTGCTTTCAACTAAGAAAATTTTGACCAAAGTATAAACAAAGATTTTTTGAAGATTTACGGATGTTATTAATTATTCTCGATAAATCAACAAAATCGTGTTAATTAAATTCAAATTTATTTTGAACATTTTTCTATAATTGGACGAACTGAGAAATTTAAAAAAAAATCTTTACGTTTACATAAAAATTAAATATTTATTATTTAAATACTTGTAATATTTATCGACGCTTTAAACGTCGGGTTGAGTAAAACTAATAAAGATAATAGTTGAGACGAAACTAAAACTTAGAAAATATGAAGAAAGAATTTCTGAGTGATTTTGGTCATGATATTCATTTTATCAAGAAAGGTGAATGTAATTACTGACACGTTATATAGAAAGGATAAAGAATCAATTAGGATGTGTTCCTTAGTAATGACGGTGCAAAATAATTTGCCTAAACAATTTAAAAATAGCTGATGCTTGTAAGAAGGATAATATAGATAATAAAAGGGGTTCGCGGCTAACGAGAACCATTAGAAATGAGAGCTGATGGCGTTAAATGTTTAAAAGGCCGCTTGTGGTTGCCTAAATATGGAGGATTATGAGATTTAGTTATATTGGAAATCTCATAAGTTTAAGTATTCTATTCATGCCATTTCTGATAAAATGCATATTTATCTGAAAAAGTTGTACTGATGGCTAATTATGAAGGAAGACATCGCCTCATACATTAGTAAACATCCAACTCTTGCAAAGGTCAAGGATGAACACCAAAATCCATAAGGATTGCTTCTACAGCTTATAATTCTTGTTCGGAAGTGAGATAGAACCACCATGGATTTTATCACAAATCTTCCAAGGTCATCATCTGAATTTGATTCGATTTGGGTCATCGTCGACAGACGGACCAAATCTGCTAATATCATTCCCATTAATGATAGGTTCTCGATGAAAAAATTGACTCTTTTGTATTTAAAGGAGTTGTGTAAACATAGTGTGCCTGTATCAATCATCACTATCAAGATCCTCGCTTCGCATCGAATTTCTAGAGATTTCCTCAGAAATCATTGGGGACGAATCTTGATGAGAGTACTGTTTACCACCTCCAATCGAAGGGACAAGGTAAAGTAACGATACAAACACTAGAAGTCTTGTTTTATGTTTGAATATTTGACATTTGGTAATTAACGGGATAATCGTTTTCCTTTGGAGAGATTATCATTGATAATTATCGTATTAGGATCGAGATCGAATCTTATGAGGATCTAAATATAAGAGCATCTATAGGCAGGAGTTGGGATGAAGATACCCGACCCGTGAGACCTGAAATGATTGTGGAAATTAGGATCTGATTATTGACTGCCAGTAGTGGGCAGGAGGTTATGTGAGTATGAAATGTAGATCTTGAAGTGCAGGATGGGTAGCAAAGCTATGCCGAGAATTTTTCATCATGGAAAGATGAATGGATGATCTGAAAGATCGTGGGAATCTAAGTCCCTGTTGTATGGGACCATCGAGATAATGTAAAGATTTGGTTTGAGAAGAATATAAGCTAGATCTACCCTAGGACTTCAAGGGCTGCATGAATTATGTTTCGTATAACAAACTTGATAAAATGTCTATCAAGTGAAAATCTGATTATTTCTTAATGACGTTTAGATCGCCGAAAAGTTGCATTCATCGAAAACCCGTGGACATCATGGAGAGAGAAAGTAAGTCAACTTAAGCGTGATCATATTCCCATAGTTATGTTTGATGAAACTCGCGTATTGTGATGAATTACACTTGAGAGAAAAGACCGAATGTGGAGGAAATACCCACATGTCTTTGACTCTATAAGAAGCGAGTCGTAAGATAAATGGTTCTTTGAGGACAAAGATCCTCGTTAGGGGTAACTGCTGTGACAATCCGTCAATTTGAGGTTATTATTTTATTCTCAAGTATTATTTAAAAATAATTATTTTATTATTAAATTATGAACTCACTCACTTTGGGAAGAAATTAGGGTTTACGTCTTAAAGTAGCATCAACTACGTCTAAACCGGAGAACTCTATGTTACCTGTTTATGTTTACATACTCCGTTTTTGTAACAGTCCGACATTTCAGATAATAAATTTATTCTCGAATATTATTTTGGAAGTTTTAATTTGTATTGGTTCATAAACTCACAAATTTACGAGAAGAAATTAGGACTTACGTGCATAATTTAGCGTCTTTTACGATTAAACCGGAAACCCTAGGTTTACGTATTTACGCTTTTGTGCTCCGTTTTTAATGAGACAATTTTTATTAGAATCGTTTTGTGCCGTAGATTCATAATTTATAAAAACATTTTTCGTAAATCGACCTGAGGGCACGTAAATCGAGGAAACTAGAATCGAGGAGTACCCGTAAATTAGTGGAGATGAGACAAGTGTGACACTTGTCCCACCCCCACTAAATAATATGGCCAAGACAAGCCACAACACCATTTTGGTGTCAAGTTTATACAAGTCTTAGGACACTTGTCTTATACTTGTATTTTTGCAAACCACTAAACCACCAAAAACCACTAGCTTTGTCTGACACACTTTCTCATACATGCAAACAAGAAAGTTTTCAATCTCTCCTCCTCTCTCTCACAATTTTCGTTGAAACACCACCACAAATCACCATATTCATCTAAAAAATTACCATAAAAAAGGCTATAATCAACATATGTTAAAGCCTACTTGAAAAGATGAAGATTGGAGGTGATCATAACATGTAAAAAGGAGTTTACATAGAGTTAAAGGGCTTATTTCAAGAGTATGTTCATCTACTTGGAGGTTTCTAAAAGTGTTCTTGCTAAGATCATAAGATTTGGTGACAAGAACAAGTCTTGTTCATCATAAATCTCATCTTTTCATCATCTTGGTTGGTATAAGGATCATCTTCTTCCTATCACCCTAGTATTTTTGTAAAAGTTATTATATATTTATTTCCAAATGTATATTTAATAGATCTATGAATGATGATCAAGTGATTATGTGGGGTTTTTATGTTAATAGATTAGGTTAAAAAGGCTAAAATCAACAAGTAAAAATGTTAAAATCATGGTTAGACACATAGGCTGTATAAAATAGTAAGTATCAATATGATCACTTTGTAAAATAGCTTGGATTATTAAATATACAGATAGATATATGATTTTTACATATGTGGTGAGTTGGACACTTAATGAAATCATTAAAATGAGCAAGATATGATCAAAATACTATTGAGGTACAAATCTGTATAGTCTGTTTTGGACGAATTATTAGAAATACTTAGAAGATGATTGAGCAGTGGCTATAAAGAGTTATTTGTAGCACTTATCATGTAGTTTATCTTGTTCAAATTTGAGGTTCTAACTCCTTGTAGAACTCAAGATATGACAAAAATGATGGACATGACTTTCGTAATCAGATTTGTAAGTAAACTATATAATATAAAAAGAGCACTCAAGTAAGTATTATTATAAAAATAAGTATATAAAAGCCACTAACTAATAATAACTATTATAAAATGAGTTGTATACTAAAATAAATAAACATGACATTTTATAAAAGTAAAAACTCAAATGTTTTCTTAAGTTATAAAACTATATATAAGTTTTACGTCTTTTATGCTAAAACCAAAACATTAACGTTTTCACCAAATAAAACTTAGAGGGTGTGACCCGTCTAATGTAACATTTTCATAACTCATATACTGATGTGTAAACATATTTGACAAGTAAAAACCGATAAACCCGAGCTTTATAACTTATAGACCATAATGGGCTAAAGTAGCCTTATTGGACCATTAGCCCAACTAGTTTGGCTTAACACTAATGGACTTACTCATGGGCTTAACCCACTTGGGCCCAACATATGAGTATGGGTATGGTCTTAGAAAGATAAATGGACTAATAAAATGATATTGGACTCTTAATGGGCTTATTGGGCCTTAATGTGTAAATGGGCTAAAACTAGTGTAACTAGTATGATAAGCCTAAGTTAACTAGTACCTAACAACTAATAATGTTGTAAGAGAAAGTAAAACCCCACTTGATCATCATGTTATGACATCATTACATGCACATAACAACTTTTTATAAAGTTATTGGGCATAGCCTAAGACCGAGTATTATTTGTCTAGATTTCCCGTGATCGAGGCACGTACTATACATCCTAATTGCCGATAACCCGCCTTCCCATACCAATGTGAGTTCATAGCCTCACACTCTTTTAAATATTTTATAAAACGTTTTATAAACCCGGGAGGGAGATAACATGTTAGTTTTAATAAAAATAGGACACCAGTTGTCCCGATTGTATGCTTATTGATAAGGACCCGAATGATTATATGACCCGATGAATGAAATGAAATGGATTATTATTAGTTAGGTTATGTCACTAAAAGTCTCACTAGCATGATTTGTGAACTACCGGGATTTGGTAGACGCTTATGCATATAATATTACTATTTGGGGAAGATCACCCCAGTTCGCGCCGTGACGGTTGATCCCCGTCGTGCCACATCGATTGGTACGCGAATTTATGTATGAGAAGATTTATATAAGCATGATTATTGACGACACGCTGTTTTAGATGGGCAAAGGAATTACGGGTTAGCTACCCGATATACGTTGTAGAAAAGTAACAATGTCATGCGGCTTATAATAATCCAATAATGAAAATACTGATATACGAATGGAATTATAATATATTGCCTAAATATCAATACGGGGTCTTATTACTGATATTATGTTCGTGTTTTGGTTTTACAAAACCATTTTCATATAACGGTTTTTATTAAACGCTATACAACGTTACAAAACATATTGAATGATGTTTTTACGACAATGGTTCATATAATGGTTTTGAAAGCAGAAGCCTATATTATGATTTACCACAAAGAGTTGTATAAAATGTCTTTGGCCTATTTTATGGCCTACGACAAAGATTTTTACAAAATGATCTTCGGTAACGATTATATACCGGTGATATATTATGGTTTTTATTAAACTTTATGGATTCACTCGGCATTTCGCTGACTTTTTAACATGTTTTATCTCAGGTAATTGAAGGTAATTCTCGAGAAGACGACAAGAATTTATGGCCCCGCATTCAAATAAAATTTCCATTCAAATGTTTTGTAAATTTATATGACATACTATGACCTGAGGACCTATGTAATTTGATATTTATGAATGGAAAATGTTTTATTATTAAACGACGAGATTTTTAAGCGTTGTCTATGATTTGAGTAATGTGCTATCCCGTAACACCAACGAATCTTCCGCTGAACTAAAGTAATAATATTTGGGGGTGTTACACATATGTTATTCGTGCGTCTTATCATTTGGACTCGTCAGAGCTGAAGGAGTTATCTGATCAATTGCGAGAATTAATGGATAAGGGATGTATTAGACCAAGTTCGTTGCCGTGGGGATCTTCTGTGTTGTTTGTCAAGAGGAATGGATTGTTTTGGATGTGTATCGACTATCGCGAGCTTAACAATAAGTCATCAATCCTAGGTGTATTGACTTATATGACCAGTTGCAAGGATCCAGTGTGTACTCGATGATCGCTTTTAGATTTGGCTATCATCAACTCAGAGTTAGGGAAGAAGATGTTCCTATAACTAATTTTTGTACTAGATATGGGTATTTTGAATTTCAAGTGATGCATTTTGGATTGACGAATGTGTTTGCCATATTCATGGACTCGATGAATCGTGTTTGTAAGCCGTATTTGGATGAGTTCATCATTGTGTTCATTGACGAAATTCTCTTTTATTCCAAGGGAAGGAGGAGTATGAGAAGCATTTGAGAACAATTTTGGAATTGTTGAAGAAAGAGAAGTTGTATGCAAAGTTCTTTAAGTGTGAGTTTTTGTTGGATTTAGTGCAGTTTCTAGGGCATGGAATTGACAACAAAGGTACTCGTGAAGATCTTGCCAAGATTGAAGCGATTAAGGATTGGTTGGTACCAACGACGCTGACGGAAATCTGTTAATTCCTTGGTCTAAGCTGAGAATTATCGGAGGTTTATGGAAAGGTTTTCACTGATTGTTAAAGCATTGATTAAGCTGACTAAGAAGAATTGGGTGTGTGATTCTGTAACACCCCCATTTTTACCATATAGCAACGGAAGTTAATCTGGGGTATTACTTCATAGTACCATAGTCGCAATAATAGAAAATGCCAAAAAGACATTTTTATAAAACAAATGTTATCATTCATTTATTTAAATTAGAGTTAACAAACAACTGTACATATGCTGTACAAACACAGGTTTCCAAAACATCTAGTTTTATTGATAGAATGATAACTTATTCAAGACACCACCCTTCGCAGCACGCCAGTCTTCATTCACCTGAGATATATGCTTAAAGTCAACACAAAGGTTGAGTGAATTTATAGGTTTTAAACATCATTTGAATACAAGTATGACTCTCGGGCTATAGTGTTATACCCCCAGTTTTTTAATTCATCGATTCTTATTGCACTAGCTCATGACCCGCGACTAAACATTATCTGAAAAAACCAACGAATTACCCTTAAGCAGGAAGATTGCCAGACTATCTTGAATTTTAGCAAAATAAAGCATATTTGTTTAGCCTAGGAATGGACCATTAGCTGCTAACAAGTGCGACTTGCCCAGATAGGAGATGTCAGTCCAATAGTACTATTCACGATATTAGCGTTCATTAAAGGATTAGCGGTTCACGATTAAAAAGGGACTTTTGATGGCAACAAGTAAACATAGTGTCAATAATCATATAGGCAGCATACAAAAATACTTGTATTCCAGTTTTGCATATATCCCCCTCACGGATTTTCAAATTGTTTATAAAGCATTTTAAAGTGAGGCTATACACTCACCTTAGCCTATAGAGTCTTTTTGATTATCCAATCACAACCTTCTCACGAAATCTGGACTGACACGCAATATGCATATATATCAAGTGTTAGTCTCTGTTCATTCTCTTTATATAACATTCTTTGATTGAATTATTTTGGAGTAATAGTGTCATTGTTCGGGTCATCATACTCAGAAAACATTCTATAAACGTTTGAGGAGCGAGGGCACTTTAAATCGTAAACCCAACCACTCAGTCAGAACGTAATATCGAGATGAAACATCTTTGTATAAAGCTCCCTACAAACATGACACAACATATTTTATTACATTTTGAGTTTCAGTATTGGCAAAAATAGCCCTTGTTGTTATAGTTTGGTGTATTTACACTTTTTACCTTTTAAGTATATAGTTTCATAAAATGCAATTTCAACCTTCAATATTTAACCTTAAGGTCTCAAACTTTAAAACATTTATTATTATATGTTTTACTTTCATAAAATGACACTTTTGTCCCAAAATGATAAATAGTTTCAGAATTGACAGTTTTAGTCCCTGAACTTGTAAAAATCATATAACAAGCTCAAAAATGATCCAAATGATCTAGAATTTGAAAAATATTGTTTATGAAAACATTTATAATCATAATAGCAACATTTATTCAGAATTATAGCTTTTGAAATGGGTTTTTGCTCATTATTTTATGTAAAATACAAAATTAGGGTTTTAAGACATCTTTAACTTATAACTTTCATTTAAAATGATGAAATGAATTAGTTTCTTTTAGATTATATACCTAACATAATTTTGGAATTATAACAATTCTAAATAAACATTATTACAAGATCAAAGCCTTGGTTAATATAGATTTACATATGTAGCTCCAAAATGGCTCCTTATGACTTCTTATGAACACAACTTGCTATCAAAGCTTCAATAGCTTCAATGGCTAGCTTCTAGACCTGGTTTTTGGTCTTATAGGATGTTCTAAGACGTATATAGAGGTAGAAAGGGAGAATGGGTAGGAGATACAAAGAAAACAGGGTGCAAGTTCTAACAATGGCCATTCGTCCATATATATAGTGTTTTTAACTCTTAGGCTCCAAGTTAAGGCTTAGGACGTGTAAGATAGATAGAGTACTGACTAAGAGAAGCTAGTGAAGGTCTAACCAAGTTTATAGGTCATAGCTTAGTCCTAATCTTTCCTTGTGGTTCAAAATAGGTCATGGCATACATAGGATAAGAATGGTGATGTGTAGTAAGCAAGGAGGTGATGCACCTACTTTTCACACTCCTAAAATATTTTAAGATTCGTGAATATCAGGTTTTAAAACTTGTAATGGAGGGTAATGGTTTGAAAATGTGTTTTGGAGGGAACTTACAAAACCGGATACAAAAACTAGAGCTTGTAACTTATGTTTTTTGTTTTTGGTGATTATGGGCTTAGGAAAGTGATTATTGAATTATTAAGGCTTAATTAGGGTTTAGAAATTATATATAAGAGATTTTGGTCCTTGGTTTGAAGTTTAACAAAGGTTTGATGTGAAAATGGGAAGTATACATTTACAGATTAGGGTTTTCTAATGATCTAGGGTTTAATCTTAGTAAATGTGATTATCCTCATCTTAGCTACTGATGTATACTTAATTTAGGTCCTAGATATTGTGTCGTAAGTGTCCAAAGAATTCTGACACTTGGTTTAAGGGTTTAGTTTAGGTAAACGTGTCTAAAGAGTGAAAATACCTATTTTGACCTAATTTACAAGTCATGCATTGAAATCTTATACCTTGTGCATTAGGGTACTTGTACATTGTCTTACTATAATCTTATAATCTTAATGAAGTCCTATAAGTATCTTTCGACTTTCATTAAAGAAATAGGTGATGATTCCATGTAGATTTCTTAATATAAGGGTTTTTATATCATTAAGCCTAATGACTTTCTATCTTGGGTAATTAGGGTTTATATCTTAATGTACACTTACTTTAAGTCTTATATAGTATGTTTATGACTTCTATTGGTTCTACATTCTTAGTTTAAGGGTTTATATGAGTTGATCATATTCTAGGGTTATTTAATAAGATTAAGGTTATATGCTTTGAAAACTTGTACTCTATGCTTTGAAAACTTGTACTTTATGCTTTAATAATTTGTAACTTGGTTCAAGATAAATGTATGATCATATTATGATACTTAGTTGAGTTTTATGTTTTGTTGCAAAAGTTAGAGTCTAATTTATTATAGGTTGGATTTTATATGCTAATCTTGGCTTTAGGTCATTTTCTTGTAATTAGCTTGTGATTAGTGAATATTAGTGTTTTATGATTATTTACCTTTTCTTTATATGGTGGATTTGAATTAGTGTAAAGTGTTTAATAAAAGTATGTAGTCATTTTGTGGTTACATTGGTTGAAATATTAGTTTATAAGGGATTTCTAGGGTTTCTATGGGAATTTAGGTTATCCTTGTTATATTTGAGTTGTTCTTATTCAGTGTTTATTCATATTATAACTTTTAGAACTCAGACTTGATATATACATAGTGTTTACAACATATAGGCATATGTTGATGTGGAAAATGTGATAGTGAGATCCATAAGTCAGTCATGTAGTATATTGAAAATGCAAAACTTTCTGAGTAAAATCACCTCTTTATTTATAAACATGCATATTACATTAACCAAAACTACTGGATGTTATAGTCTTTCCCCCTTATTTAAAATCTCATCCCGAGATTTAACTAGAACTAGGTTTAATAGAAGAGAATATATGTGTATATTTAGCTCGAAATTGATCTTCACGTTCCCAAGTATACTCATGTCCTCTTTTCGAGTTCCATCGTACCTTAATTATTGGGATACGACTCTGCTTTAAGCGTTTCACTTCTCTATCTATAATTTCTACCGGCTCTTTTATAAAATTTAACTTATCTTATCATCGAGTTGAAGTTCTTTCATCGGTATGATGAGAGATTCATCAGATAAGCACTTCTTAAGATTCGAAACATGAAAAGTATTGTGAACATTACTAAGCTCTTTAGGAAGCTCTAGTTTATATGCCACAGGGCCAATTCTTTTGGTTATTTTGAACTATCCTATATACCTTGAATTCAGTTTCTTCTTCTTTTCGAATCGAATAACTCTTTGACGAGGCGAACCTTTCAACATAACACGATCTCCTACTGCAAATTCTAAAGGTTTACGTCAAGTATTAGCATAAATTCTTTGTCTATCTTGTGCCGCTTGTAATCGATGTCGAATTTGAACACTCTTTTCAGTAGTTTCATGTATTATTTTGGTCCCGTCAGTTGAATATCTCCAACTTCAACCCAGAAAACAGGCGATCGACACTTTCTTCCATAAAGTATTTCGAAAGGCGCAGCTTTAATACTAGCATGATAAATATTGTTATAAGAAAATTCTATTAAAGGTAGATGTTTCTCCCATCCTTTTCCAAAATCTATCACACAAGCTCTAAGCATATCCTCGAGAGTTTGAATTGTTCTTTCACTTTATCCATCTGTTTGTAAATGATATGGCGTACTCATATCCTATTGAGTACCTAAGGCACTTTGCATTGATCTCTAAAATACATATGTAAGACGACTATCACGATCTGAGATAATAGATACAGGCACTCCGTGTTGTGATATTATTTCCTTAATCTACAATCTCGAAAGAGTTTCCATATTATCAGTCTCTTTAATAGGAAGAAATCGTGCGGATTTTGTAAGACGATCGACAATAACCCAGATGGTGTCATGTCCATTTGATGTCTTAGGTAATTTAGTCACAAAATCCATCATAATTCTTTCCCACTTCCATATTGGAATCTCTGGTTGTATCAATAGACCACATGGTTTTTGATACTTCGCTATAACTCTTGCACACGCTAAACACTTGCCAACGTATTCTACTGTGATTGACTTCATGTTAGGCTACCAATAGAGTTTCTTCAAATCTTGATACATCTTGTCGGAACCAGGATGTATAGAATACTTTGATTTATGACACTCGTGCATAATCAAATCTCGTAAATTAACATTGGCAGGTAAACAACTACGATTTTTAATACAACGAATTCCATCTTGACGAACTTCAAATTATTTATGCATTCCTCTTAATTTATCAGCTCCAACATTCTCTACTTTAAGTGGTTCTTCTTGCGCTTCGAGAATTTGTGTAGGTAACTTCGGTAAAAGAGTTACCATTAATGATTTAACTCGTAGCAGCTTAACTCGTTCCTTTCGACTTAAAGCATCAGCTACTGCATTGGATTTACTTGGGTGATAACGAATTACACAATCGTAATCAGCAAGTAATTCTAACCAACGTCACTGTCTCATATTCAATTCTTTCTGATGAAGAATATATTGAAGACTCTTGTGATCGGTAAATACTACACACTTTGTATCATAGAGGTAATGTCTCCAGATCTTAAGATCAAATATTACCGCTCCTAATTCTAGATCATGAGTAGTATAATTCTTTTCAATCGGTTCAAGCTGCCTTGATGCATAAGCAATAACTTTATTCCTTTGCATAAGCACTGCTCTCATTCCTTGAATAGATGCATCACAGTAAATGATAAAGTCATCGTTACCTTTTGTAATGCTAGGATAGGTGCTTCCCACAACTTCTGCTTCAATAATTGAAAAGTTATCTCTTGACTATCCCCCCAGACAAACGGTTTGTTTTTCTGAGTTAATTCTGTCAAAGCTTTAGCAATCTTTGAAAAACCTTCGATAAATCTTTGATAATACCCAGCAAGTCCTAAAAATTGTCTAATTTGCGTAGGCGTACTAAGCTTACTCAATTTTTTCACCTCTTCAATCTTCACAGGATCCACACGAATACCTTGGCCATCAATGACATGTCCTAGGATTTGAACAACATTGATCCAAAATTCGCATTTCGAGAACTTTGCATACAATTCCTCCTTCTTAAGTAACTCGAGAATTATACCAAGATGCTTGGCATGTTCTTCTCTGTTACAAGAGTAAATAAGAATATCATCGATAAAACACGATTACAAATTTGTCCAAGTAATGCCTACACACTATGTTCATGAGGTCCATGAAAACAGCTGGTGCATTGGTTAAACCAAAAGGCATAACTTGAAATTCATAATGTCCGTATCGTGTCCTGAAAGCAGTTTTAGGAATATCGTCCTCCTTAACTTTTAATTGATGATAACCTAACCATAAATCAATTTTCAAATACACGCTGATCCTTGAAGTTGATCAAATAAATCGTTGATTCTGGGTAATGGGTAATGATTCTTTATAGTAAGTTTGTTTAACTCACGATAATCGATACACATTCTAAAAGATCGATTTTTTTTTTCACAAATAAGACTAGAGCTCCCCACGGCGATATGCTTGGTCTAATAAATCCTTGATCAGTTAGTTCTTGGATTTGACTTAACAATTCTTGCATTTCTGAAGGTGATTGTAGGACGTAACACACGACTTATAGAACAAGAAATAGAGATGATGAAGAACAAGATTAAACCAAAAAAGAAAGATTAGATTAGATGAAGAAAAAAGAGAAAAACAAAGGTTGTGAATTCCTACTGAGAGAAATACATAAGTTTCTCTCTCTACCAACAATGAAAATGGAAGACACACACAAAAATGAGGCTTAGGAGGCCTTTTATACTAAGTATCAAATGATTAGGAGGCCTTCCTCATTTGTGTGTTCGGGATTAAATCCCGTTACAAAATCAATAATAATTAAAAACTCTCGACATCATTAAATGACATTTTTCACGAGCTTCGCAACGATATATTATATGACCATCACTTTAATTACTTCTAACAATATCCTCCTAAGGGGTGGTCATGTAAAATGTGACTTCACTTCTTTGTTGTTGCAGACTTTGAAGCTCGATGTCTTGAGAGTTTCTTCATAGTTCCTTTCTTGACTTGTGATGTTGGATCTTTGATCTTTGCCTTAACTTGATCTTGTAACTTTGCCAGCTTGAGTTCTTGTGTCTTTACCCACATACTCATGTTTTGTGATGACATGAAAGCTTGTTAACAATTTCCCTTGATCATCAGAGTAGCGGAAGTCTTTGTCTTCAGATGTTCTTGAGTTTTCTTCATTTATATGAGCATGTGTCTTGAATTACGACGCCACCGTTTGCATTCCTCCGGTTTCCCGTTATACAGTAAGAATACTGTACATGTGATTAGGTAAGTTCAAAGAACTTCCTTGACAGGGTTTCCGGCTGTGGTAGCCGTTCTCAATACTTGAATATGTCGAAAGATAATTCATAGTAAGGAGTGAATCATGCAGTTCCATTCTGCTGATTAAGTCGTCAATTCAATTTCCTGGAACAAGTTTGAATCAATTAAGAATCAAACCATCGTTGCTTTCTAGTTGACACAAGTTTGATTCATATAGAATCGCACAAGTTACCTACCGGAGTGCTGTTTGATGATGACACTAGAAGGATTTCTATTCGTCACAGTAAATACTGAAAAGTATTACTCTGAATGTTCTGGCAAGATCATAAAGATATTGTGTCGAGACCTGGAACGAGTTTGAATCAATTAAGAATTAAACCACTGTTGCTTTCCAGTTAACATATGTTTAATTCAAGTGAATCTTACGTATGACCTACCGCAGTGCTGTTTGATGTTAACACTAAAAGGATTTCCATTCATCACTGTGAATACTAAAGAGTATCACTCTGAATGTCCTGGCAATATCACAAGGATAGAGCTAGGACTCTGTAATTTATCGCATGTGTTCTAGTGATGAACAACAATTGATATATGGAATAAGTGTCCTAATGAGATTTATGATGAATCTCGTTGGCTCTAGACTCTATAAGTGAACGTTTATTTGGTGATCCGAGGCTGGAGCAGACTTCCACCTATTCAATATCTACTATCTCGGAGTGAGAAACTTGATAGAAATGAGTTGAACTCTGTGACAATAAAACAAACTTCTTTTGAGAGAAGCTTGATTAGGCTGGGAAGGGTTGTGCATTGTATCACTGGGTCCATGATGTTTTGTCTTCAGTATCAGAAATCATCAAAGTGATTATGATAATAGATGTATTGACCCGGTTTCTGCCTAAGTTGTATGGAGGGCTTCTTTCTTTACACCCTTTATCTTTACATTTCTTTTTCATTCTTCAACCCCTTCAATGCTTACCAAGACGTCATAACTAGCCCCTTGTTGTGATTGTTCCAGTGCTAGCTTAAGTCATTAGTCGGCATTATTCCCGTACACTCAAGTACTCCATCTTTCCTAAGGACTTCTAAGTTCTAATGGATTGTCCCTGGGAAGATCCCTCCGGTTCTGGTTGGATCATAGGACGAATACCTAACCACCTTTTGACACCAATATCGTCGTGAATAATTGTGTTGAAGGGTATAGATATCGTAACCAGAAAAACCTGTTGAAAAAGCAATCAAGGTGTTGATGAAATCAGTGTTTACACCTTGAAGGTTTTTTGTATCACCTGTTGGGTCTACTAGATGTAGATCTTGCAGCCTGTCAGGAACGGTGAATGACTTCTTTAATCACAAGTAAATCCACAGAGAGACTCTATACACAATATGAATGTAGAATACAAATATAATAAAGAGGAACAGAATAACTATAAAGACTTGATCCTTTCTAAGGATTTCTAATATTGATAATGACTAGAACTACGTTTTGTGAAGGTGTCTATAACCCTTCTGCCTAAGGTTCCTTTTATACTACAAGGAAACCCTAATACAACATTAAACAAAACGTGTAAAACTGATATGCATATCCTTTCCTAACATATCTCATGCATATCCTAACAGAATAATAAATAAATAATAAAGTTTGACTTTGACTAGGACCAGGAGCACGACTTGCTTCTACTACTACTAGGACCAGGAGGAACTACATACCTCCTAGTCTACCTATTACATTTAACTATTACAATGGTCCTAACAATCCTCCCCTAAACTTGAATTTGACCTGTTGAGTTCAAGTTTCCTGGAAAACATGCAAATAAAGCCCGAGGATTGAATCAGCAAAACTAAAAGCAGCATCAGCAAGATAAGAATCAGAAAAACTGCCGCAACAAGAAACACTAGAAGCTTCTCCAAAGCTTGGAACAAATCAGCATCGTGTTGAATCTTTTCAGCAACATGAGCAGATTTGATGAGCCTTTACCAAGTAGCTGCTCGCTCTTGGGCTAGCCAGTCTTTCTGGTGGAATAAGCATCACCCTGGGAGACTAGAACCCATCCCAACTCTTAGAACGTGAATAAATGGTGAGTGGGAGTACCCTGATGATTTTAGGCAAACCATCACAGCCGTCAACGGATTTTATATGTCTTTACCAGAAGCCGTACCCCTCTGGACTCGCCAACTCTCAGCAATGAAGCATCAGTGAGTTGAAAACCCTATAGCTTTAAGCAAGCTATTACAGCTATCAACGGATTTGATAAGATCTTTACCAAGAGCCGTACCCCCTTGGATTAGCCACTTTTCAGTCTAGGACCATGGCAAGTGAAAACCATCCAGTTTTGGGTAACCTGGCAACAATCAACGGATTTGAGAATCGCACCAGGAGCCGTACCCTCAAGGTGAATCAACTCTTTCTTGTCGATGAGACATGGTGAGTTGAGGACCATTTGTTGTGTGGACCAAGTCCAACACCAGGTGAAACCAGTAACCAGCACAATCACAATTCAGGAACCAGAACCCATAGTGTGAAGCAGCAAATGATATCATATTCACAAGTATAAAATCCAAGATGTCTTAAAAGTATAAGCAAATATTATATAAAAAGTATTTTTTTTTATGATGTTTTTTTTTACCTATAAAGAATGAAATTCACCAATCACTTTACATATTGGTGAAAAGAATGATAATAAGAACAAACGAACAAAAAATACAAAACAGAAACACTTACAACCCAACCAAATCACAAACCAGAAGCAGCCTTCTTATCTGCTATCAAACGAGCCTGGATACCTTCCACCAACGCAGTTGCCATAGAGGACTCATTCCCTGATGAAGCATTTGAAATTTGCAAGTGACTAGCCAACATAGCCTCCATCTAAGAAATCGTCAAAGGATAATCCACATCTGTCAACATGAAAACCATATGACCAGATTCCAACTCCAACATATGCACACCACATCCTGCATATAACTTCCATCGCTGAATCACCCATTGCATCTGATCCTTCCATATACCAGAAACAGGAGCATGAGGAGGTGCATCAAGCATCAGCTTAAGATCAGCCCACATGCGCAGACCAGGCCAGGAAGACACAGCCATAGGATCAAAAGGCATTCCAGAATCCACAAAGCCATACAAAGCCATAAGATCCACACGATCAGCCCAAGACAACACACCCTGCAAACCCGAAGCTAATCGCACAGACCCATCACTAAGAGTAATTCGATGGGATACCATACCAGGAAGAGTTGTGGAACGCTCAACCGTCCAACCAGTAATATTTCCATTACCCAAAGGCAAATCAGAATCACTGTCAGAAGCGGCATCAATCAAATTCTGAGGATCACGCTTCTCATAAGGGACCGTCTTGCCACGTCTAATACGTCGAGTTGTTTTTTGGCGAAGCGAACGTCGAGGTGTGGAAGCACTTGGTGTGGGTTCAACCTTTACCTTGACCTCAGCAGCAGCAGTGGGAGCAGTAGAAGTAAACTCATGAGTTTGCCCACCCAAGGGATCAATAGGAGCTGCACTAGAATTAGGAATAGGTTAAGTTCCAGGAACCGGTGGTGATGGAGATGGCATATCAGGTGTAGCAGTTGTAGTTGTTGTGGTAGCAAAGGTGGTGGTGGTAGCATGTGTGGTGGTGGTAGCAGGACCAGAAGAAGAACCCAAAGGAGCAACCAAAGGAGAAGTAGTGGTACCAACTGAAGTAGCAACAAAAACCGATGGACTAGCAGCAGAACCAGGAGTAGGATCAGATGAAGGGCAAGTAGTAACAGCAGGCGAAGAAGAGGTCACCACACGAGGATGATAGATAAATCGTTCCGGAATTGGTTGACTTTGACGCTTAACCATACTTTCATAAAGTGCCTTGAGCTCATCAAAAGTCAAAGCCCGAACCCTGTCCCACTTCCAAGGAGCATTAAAATGAGCAGCGGACTGATACTTCACATATCGCTGCATCTGCTTGCGCTCCTCAGTTCTTGATAAAGGTCTGTTCTTTCTCTTCTCCCGAAGTTGTGCAGCAAGAGCCAACTGTTGCTTGCGCATCAACACCATGGCTCTAGGAATACAGTTATCCGCATCCACATCGTCACCCAAAAGATCAGTGAACTGGGCATAATCCCTGGTAAGAATAGTCAATACCTGCATCCAATCACTATCACTCCAATGCATTGCATCGTGCTAAACTTGTTCACGCCTCCGCTGTTGAAGCGCCTCGTCCGCAACCCTATCAGCTTCATCTATCTCGGCTTGGAGCCGTTGAGCAGCCTCCTCCCCTAGCCTATCCTCTTCAAGCTGTCTGCGGGTACGTTTGCGAGATGGTGAGGGAACATCAGTCATTGGGGCCTTCCCTTTGGAATCATGGGATGGACCAGCATTGGAACCAGCAGCAGGACCAGAATCACCATCCATAGGAGTGGGAATAGCATTAGGAGAAGGAACACTGGAGGATGTCGGAGGAACCGGCAAATCATCATACAATTTATCAGCAAAGGCAGCCTTTGCCAACAATGTCAAACCATCCTCAACACGCTCCGTACCCTCTTCATTAGAATCAGAATGGATCACATGCTTCTTTCGGCGTCTTTGCTGAGTCTCCAAAGCTTTGATGCGATCAGCCAGAGGAAGAACAAACTCCCTAGTAAGCTTTCGGTGTTGGTTCAAATCAGCTTCCAATGAAACAATCCGCTCATGATACCTGCGCATAAGATCAAGTAACGACATAAGTGTAGTAGGCTTCTCCGCCTGCCCACCAAGAGAACTCCGGGTCAGGGAAGGCGTCATTGGAGCCCGAAGCAACAGATGGGTCAACATGTGGAGTACTAGCACCAAAAGGTTTATCAGCAGAGTGTGGAGCAGGACTAGGAGGTGGAGTCTCCACAAATGGAGACTGTAGCGGTACTGAAGAAGGACCAGCCTTGGAAGGGGATGGTTTTTCAACCACCACCTCCTCAACCAGCTCCTCCTCAACCACATGAGTGGCACCACCAGTAGGAGCCTCCTCCTCCATAGGGTCATCATCAATCACAACAAACTCAGGAGCCTCCTCCTCATCACCCATAGGACCCTGAGCCAGCCCCAGCATGGCCTCAGTAAGGGGCCTCCACTCCCCGGTAAACCCATGAACCATATTATAATACACTTTCGCAGTAAGCTTAGACGGCACATGTTCAGTCCTATCACGAGGAATGCGAACCAGTATTTGTTGTAAAAACCTAGGATACATAAGAAACTTCTTCCTAGAACCAACATTAGATAGATTACTAACCATCCCCTCAAATAGATAATGAGAAAAGTTAAATACCCTACCCTGGGCTAAGCAAATAAGACCAGTAGCCAAGGGAGTAGGGAAAGCATCCCAACTCCCAGACTTGGGACTCATACAATGAATCAGAAAATGCACCAGAAGCTTCCATTGGGGGGAAAACCTATTTTTCTGGAAGTTAAACTTCCCCCCATGATTGTACCCTATAGCAGCCATCCCCTCCAATACCTCCGAATTGGGGATGGACTCAACACCACCCTCATCTTGAAGATGAAGGGAAGAGCGAATAGAGGCCTCAGTCACCACGTATGAACGTCCATCTATGGTAGCATGGAGTTCACGTGGACGACCAACCACATCCACAAGACGAGCAGATGCCCAAAATTGACGAATAACACTATCATAAATAGTGGGACATACAGTAAACGCATACCTTAGGTTGGAAGCTTCAATGAATTCCAGAATGTCAGCAAAATGTTCACTATGTGGACCATCACCCAGATAGGCAACTTTGTTGTGAGCAGGTTGGTAAACTAGGGCAGCCATGGATCTTGAGTAATTGATGGAAGAAGGATTTTGGTTAGGGTTGAGAGAGTAGGATCGGTTTTGTGTGTGTGTTGAATGGAATGATTGAGTCAAGGGGATAATTTGACCATAAATAAGGAAAATAGTAACTGTTCATTGACCCCTATTAATGGGGGGTTGCCCTTTCAAATTAGACATAATTGCATAGTAACCACTTGCCCCTTTTAAGATAATAACCAATTCCCAATTTACCATAGTTAATTAAAAATGTAAACACCAGAATTGGGAGCGTTGACCAAAAGTCAAAGCACACAATGGTCATACAAGAAGCAAAATGTGGTTAACAAAGGACAAAAGGAAGAACAGTGTCCCAGACCAGTACCAGAAGCCAATCACCACTTGACAAAGAAGGATTTTGAACCACCAGAAGCCAACCAATTATGACTAGAAGCTGACCAAAGAGGACCAGAAGCCAGTCATGTAATACCATAACCACCATAAGTGAGCAAAATCATCCACCAGAAGTAACACACACCACCAGAACCAATCAAATATATTGTTAAAATCTATCAATACGTTAGTCTGTCCTAAGAATATGTACACAAAGCCTCCCCTCAATCCTAGACCTCAAGGATTGACCATCCCAATGTGAACCACCAAGTGGTTGAAACGAGGACCATCAAATGCTTTAGTCAGCAAATCAGCAACATTATCATCCGTATGAACTTTAAGAACCTGGATCAGCTTCTTCTCATTGGCATCCCGTATAAAATGATGCCGAATTTCAATATGCTTTGTTCGCTGATGAAAAATAGGATTATTCACAATGCAAATAGTGCTTTGATTGTCAATAAAAATTTTGGTGTTCATAAAATTGAAACCATAATCCAACATTTGATTTTGGATCCACAAGACCTGTCCACAACAACTAGCAGCAGCAATGTATTCAGCTTCTGTTGAAGAAGTAGCTACTATTGTCTGTTTCTTGCATTGCCATGAAATAAGTCGACGACCCAAAAATTGACAACCACCAGTAGTAGACTTTCTGTCATTATTAGCACCTGCATAGTCACTATCACTATATGCTTCTAGAACAAAAGGTGATTCTCTAGGATACCATAGGCCCAGTTTAGGTTGAGCCTTGATATACTTGAAAATCTTCTTTACTGCATTTAAGTTTGAAACCGTTAGAGTCACCTGGTGTCTAGAACAAGCACTTACTGCAAACATGATATCCGGACGTGAGGCTGTCAAATACATGAGGGAGCCAATCATAGACCTGTACATGTGAACATTGACCGGGGGGTCTGGCTCATTCTTAAGTTTGATTTTAGCAACTTCATAAGGAGTTGTTGCTGGTCTAAGAGGATCCATGTCAAACTTCTGAAGAATCTCATGGACATATTTATCTTGACTGATGAAAATCCCATCCGATTGTTGCTTGACCTGAAGACCAAGGAAGAAAGAAAGCTCTCCCATCACACTAATCTGAATTTCGCCTTTCATCAAGTGTTCAAACTCATCACACCATTCCTTCCTAGTAGAACCAAAGATAATGTCGTCCACATAAACCTGAACAAGGATAATGTCCTTGGTATTCCTCCGAAGAAATAGTGTTTTGTCAATAGTACCCCTTCTATAGCCATTCTTTAACAAGAAAGTTGAAAGACGCTCATACCAAGCTCTAGGAGCCTGATGTAATCCATAAAGAGCCTTGACCACCTTGTAAACTTTCTTGGGATGAAGTTGATCTACAAAGCCTTTAGGTTGAGTGACATATACCTCCTCATCAATTTTGCCATAGAGAGATGCACTCTTGACATCCATCTGAAACACCGTAAAGCCCACATAAGAAGCGAAAGCCAAAAACAGACGAATGGCCTCAATCCTTGCAACCGGAGCAAAAACTTCAGTGTAGTCAATGCCCTCAATTTGAGTGTGGCCTTGTGCGACAAGCCTTGCTTTATTCCTTACCACAATACCCCGTACATCCTTCTTGTTCTTGAGAATCCATTTGGTATTGATTGCTGTCTTTCCATCTGGTAAGTCAAGCAGAACCCAAACATTCTGAAACAAGAATTGCTGCATCTCCTCCTGCATAGCCTACACACAACTTTGATCCTCAAGAGCATGAGAAACTGACCTAGGTTCCACCTGTGAAAGAAAACAAGCAAACAAACAGTGTTGAAAGTCCGTATGATTATTACGCTTTTGATCTTCAATATAGCTCACTAGCATGATGATCAGACGAGGCCTTCTGCTGCATTCTACGTGTCTTGACAGTAGAACCAGGATCTCCAATGATTTGAGTGGTAGGATGATCTTTGTGTGATTGCAAGACTGGATTGGAAGAGACCTCCACTTCTGGTGCCAAGTTATTGAGATCACCAACAAAGTCAGCATCATATGAAGCAGTGTTGAAAATCCCATCTACTGGTTGTTTATGAATATCATCCAGCTTGGTAGAAGACTTCTTTTGATGGTTCCCCAAATCAGAAGGACTTGAGAAACGAGTATTGGAAGAAGACTCACTAGCCGGAGTACCAGTAGGTGATAAGCTAGCACTAGGAGCAGAAGCTGGAGTACCAGGAGCAGCTTTGTCAGTAGGCTCATCCAAGGGAAACTCAAAACCACCTTGAGCAGCTGTTGTAGTAGCTTCTTGTTGTTGTTTGAGTAGAGTGTCAAGAGCTACTTGGGAATCCGGTACATCCAATGGAGTTGCATCACTTGGAGGAGTAGGAGAGACTGTGGTGGAGTAGGACGGAACCACAAAAATGTCATCCTCATCATCTGAATCAGAAAGATTAGAAGGAACACTTGTACTAGATGTTGCAAACACTTGTGGACCTGCATCATGGTTAGTTTTGAAACGAAAATATCCTAACGAATCACTAAGATAATCAAGATCAAAATACCATTTAGGACCCTTGCCTTGGATGTTTGACTTCTCTTTAAAATACCTGAGATTAATAGTTTCAATGATCCGCTTGGCTTGGAGATTGTAGACACGATAAGCCCGAGAGTGAGCTGAATATCCCACAATGTATCCTTCATCTGCCTTGCCATCAAACTTCCCCAAATAGTCACTAGTATTCAGAATGGTGACTGGACACCCAAAAGGCTTCAAATGAGCAATATTTGGAACTTTGCCCGTTAGAAGCTCATAAGGAGTCTTCTTGTGAGGATTGGTAATAGAAACCCTATTCAAAACGTAACTTGCAGTATTAACAGCTTCTGTCCAGAACATGGTTGGAAGCTTGGAATCGGCAAGCATAGTTCTTGCTGCTTCTATTAGTGTCCTGTTCTTTCTTTCTGCCACGCCATTCTGTTGAGGAGTCCTTGCTGCACTATAATCTCTTTTGAAGCCCTTAGCATTACAAAGTGCTATGAGGTCTTTATTTTTGAACTCGGTTCCATTGTCGCAACGAATACCTTTAACCTTCTTGGTCAACTGGTTCTCAATAAGGGTGAGAAAATCTCTAAGGATTGAGTAGGTCTCTCTCTTGGCGGCCATGAAGAACACCCACGAAAACCTGCTATATCCATCAGTTACCACCAGACAGAATTGTTTATGGTCAATGCTCCTAATAGAAGTAGGACCAAATAAATCCATGTGTAGTAGCTGCAATGGTTCAGTAATAAGACTAAGAGCAGTAATGGCCTTGAAGGATGCTTTGTGCTGTTTGCCTTTGCTGCAAGCAATACAATTTAAATCATTTCTAAACGACTTGGGAGGTAAACCAGAGACCAAATTCAGATTCGCAAGTTTGTGAATAGTCTTGAAGTTCACATGCCCCATCCTTTTATGCCATTGAGTGGCTTCATCTTCGGAGGCTTTAGCAACTAGACATGCTAGCTGACCAGTAGGATTGACTTCATTCAGCTTGATGCTATAGAGATTGTGTCTTCTAGGGATTATGAGGAGAACTTGTGAGTCATCCGGAAGCTGAAAGTCTTTGGAGAGCACAAGTGCATCAGAATCGGTGAAGAGAACAAACTGCTTCTTGTCATAAATCTGAGAGACAGAGATCAAGTTGAAATGCTGAAGTGCTTCCACATAGTAGACCTGCTCAAAATTTAGATTTGGCGTCTTAATTGTTCCTTTGCCAGTGATCCTGCCTTCACCCCCACCAAAATAGACCTTGCCTCCATGAAATGGTACAAAGTTAGAGAGAAGACTTTTATTTCCTGTCATGCTCCTAGAGCAACCACTATCCACAATGCCTAGACTAGGATCTTGGTATGGAGTAACCTACAACAACAAGATAAATAAAAATGCAAAAGTTAGTGTCTTAAGGGGACCCAAACCTTTTCAGGTTTGAGCCTGCCTTGTGGATCTTTAGTAGAGTGCCAAGAAGATTGATGAGATCCACCGTTGTTCCTTGGTTGCCAATGCATCATATGTGTATTGTTATTTGACCAAGAACAACCTGTTGAGGGCTTAACAGCAGTTCCCAAACTTCCCAAACAAAAATACGTGTGGTCCAAATTATGTGGATAAACTGGATAAAAATTTTGAAAGTAATTACTAGTGGTTTGTAATCCAATGTTTCTCCAATGATCAGAAACTAAAGGAGAGGACCTCCTAGAAGAAGAAAACGATTGAGCACTAGGATTGAGTCTTCTAGAAGTATATGTGGCAGCTCCTGGTGGACCAGGAGCAGGAAAAGCATGATTAACAGAAGCATGTGTGTCATAATAATCACAATCTTTAATTAAATGAAAGGCACTGCCACAAACAAAACATGTTTTGAAAGACCTTTTATTAGAATGAGATTGTTTCATACTGCCTACTTTATTACACACAATTCTAGGAGAAACATTCTTCCTAGGACTCAATAAACTAGGACCAGACACACTTGACATAACAACAACTCTTTCTTCACACTTCCTAGCACCAGTAGCAGCATGATCATTCAACTTGGAACTTGTAGGTCTTGACTCTTCACTTGAACCACGAGATGCAGAGTCACTGGCTTTGTCACTGAAAGTACACGAGACAAAGTCATTAGAATTAGTAGAACTTTTTGGGGACTCATGCATCTGTGATCCATCCAAGTCATTATGCCATGAAGTGGGCATAAAAGTTCCAGTAAGAGGAGGAGGGACAACATGCATTTCTGCTGCTGGTTTAAACCTATTGTAACTAGGTTTTCCCTCGTCCTCTTTGTCGGCATCAAAGACACTTGAAAAAGATAAATCAAACACATCTTCTGAATCAATATATTTTTCAAATCCTAAGCCTCTTTTAGTTCTACCAGACATGCTACTATCAATTAACTTTGAAAGATTTTTAGGTGCCTTTTGCCATTTTTCAAATCTTAGCATTGTAGCATCTAATTTTTCTTGCATCTCCTGTTTTTCTTTGATACTGGTATCTCTTACTTTTTCTGTATATTTAAGCATATTAGTTGTGTTTTCTAAATCGATGCTTAGTATCCGAATTTTATCCTCATACTCACGTTGAGTATCTTTTAGCCACCTCTTTTGTTGTTCCAATGTGTTTAAAGAAGCCTTATAGGCTTGTACCTCTAAAAAGTACTTATCATTTTGATCATTTACTTCATTAAATTGGGACAACAATTCTGAGTATTTGTCATGACAACCAAGAGGACAATGTTGTACCTGAGGTGAGATGGCCATAAGAGCAAACTCGTCTGCTTCTTCTACATCAGAGAGATTCCCAGCAATCATTGCAAACACGTCAGTCAAGGACTCAGCTGATTCCAGAGTAGAAGCCTGATGATCATTCCAGTTGACCATAGAGTCAACAGATACCAATGCCTTCTTGTCATCTTTTACCTCCTGAACCTTAAAAGCTGAGTACCTGCTCTTCTCCTGGTCATTCTTGCTAGGGCATTCCCTTGCAAAGTGACCTTGTTGCTGGCAGTTATAGCATCGAACTTTGCTTCTGTCGAATCTTGCTGGCTCCCGAGGTTTGTAATTAAATTTTCGTCCTGCTTTCTTCTCAAACTTGTGAACCCTAAGAGTGAGCATGGCCATCTGCCATTTAAGATCCATTTCATCCAGGTCAAGTTTATCGACCTGTTTGAAGTCATCAAAAGCAAGTTGTTGTTGAGCATCAACATCAGCCACAAAAGAATGGAGAACAGCTTCTACCATACTACCAGACTTGGCAGTAGGATCAGGAGCAGAAGTATGCTGAAAAGTATGTTGAGAGGAGACAGTATTGCTTGGGCTACTAGCATATGACATGGGACTAGATGCCATAGAACTCACAAAGGCAGAATTAGCAGGAGTGGGAAAAGAGTCACTCGAAAATCCTCTCACATGAGGTTCGAAAGTTCTGAGCTTATGAAACAGATCATCAAAGTTGAGATAGTCAAGCCCACCTTTGGCTTTGAGAGAGATCACCACCTGATTCCATGAGTAGGGTAAGGCTTTAAGAAACCTTGCATTAATATCACCATCATCAGGCTTTGACCGAAGTTGATTCAATTGGCTCAATATCTTCTGGAACCTATCATACCCTTGATGTAAACCTTCAGTTTCTGAGATTTTGAATTCTGTAAATTCATCTCTCAGCATGGATCTTCGCATTTTCTTTGACTCCTCATTCCCACCAAACCTTGCTTTTATGCCATTCCAGATCTCTCTGGCATCATCCAAATGGTAGAAGTCACCCATGTGATCTTCAGGAAGAGATTGAAGCAAAATCGTTTTTGCTTTGACCTCCTTCTGAATAGCTATGATTTCTTCATGAGATTTAGGGTCAAGAAGAGTAATATTACCATTCTTGTCTCTTGCAGTAAGCTTCCTGCTGTTCCCATTCAGAATGATCTTCCAAAGATCTTGATCAGTATTGGTGATCCACCATTCCATCTTCATTGCCCAGTTATCATATTCACCCTTTTTCAGAAGAGGGAATTTACCATTTGTGTTTGAAACCGTAGAAACGGTCTGCTGAGGTTGCACAATTTTAGGAGTGTTATCTTCTCCTGTTTGAGTAGAAGTTGAGGCAGACATGATAGAGCAAAATTGTCAGAAAGTGAGAAAACTTGATTCTTCTTGTATAGAGACCCTCCCAGGCTCTGATACCACTTGTTGGGTCTACTAGATGTAGATCTTGCAGCCTGTCAGGAACGGTGAATGACTTCTGTAATCACAAGTCAATCCACAGAGAGACTCTATACACAATATGAATGTAGAATACAAATATAATAAAGAGGAACAGAATAACTATAAAGACTTGATCCTTTCTAAGGATTTCTAATATTGATAATGACTAGAACTACGTTTTGTGAAGGTGTCTATAACCCTTCTGCCTAAGGTTCCTTTTATACTACAAGGAAACCCTAATACAGCATTAAACAAAACGTGTAAAACTGATATGCATATCCTTTCCTAACATATCTCATGCATATCCTAACAGAATAATAAATAAATAATACCTCCTAGTCTACCTATTACATCCTAACATCACCAAAATGCTCCCCCTACATATGTGCATCATAAAAGGAAAGGTTTTCGCACATATTAAGAAGAGAAATCACTTATATCATATTTTAATCACTATTCTCCCCCTCAAAAATTGCATGAAATTGAAATTTTTGTGAAACTAGTGATGAAACATGGAGAGAATAATGTGTCATGAAACTTTGGAACAAATGTTTATGAAATCATTATACTCCCCCTTGAAAAGAGATTCTATTTAAATAGGGGAGTATATGAGCACATTGTTTTGAAATACCTTGAAAAATTATGCTCAAAAGTCCGTGAAAATTGTGTTCATGAGCTTAAAACTTTGAGTGTTTTGATATAAGCTCATGACCGAGAAAAATTAATTTCTCGTTGTTGAGGATAAGTCAATGACTTTCCTTTCTTTTGGGGACCGGGTTATAGTCTGACATGTGACTATAAGCCATTATGAGAAGAAAGTAGAAAAGACATGTTTTGAAAACATTTAAACTCTCATTCGAACTTTATGTACGTACCCCTGTCTTATTGAGCGACATTTCTAAGTGCGTCTGTATTATCGATGCTGAGAGACATGTCGGAGAAGAATATTTTTGATATTTTTGAAAGATTTTCTCATTTTTATTTTGTTTTTATAGGTTTTATATTTTTGTATTTTGATTTTCTGATAGATATATACAAGGTTACTGCGAATGTGCAGGATGTTCAAGTTCATCAGGAGTGAAACTACGCATACCAAGTCGACGAACCATGAATTCAAATCTTTCTTGAGAAAGAGCTTTGGTGAAGATGTCGGCTAGTTGGTAGTCCGTCTTGACAATGTACAGTTCGATCGTTCCTCTTTCCACATGCTCCTTTATGAAATGGAATCGGACAGCTATGTGCTTGGTCTTGGAGTGTTGGACCGGGTTGCAGGATATGGCTATGGCTGATTGTGAATCACAATAAATAGGAACTTTGTTAAAGTGAAAGCCATAATCCGTGAGTTGTGTTCTCATCCAAAGGACTTGAGCACTACACACGGATAGAGACACATATTCTGCTTCCACGGTGGACAACGCCGTACAGTCTTGTTTTCTTGATGACCAGCTCACTAGATTCTCGCCTAAGAATTGTGCTCCACCGAAAGTGCTCCTGAATGTATCATGACACCCTGCATGGTCGGCATCTGAAAAACCAGTGAGATTAAAACCAGAATCCTTCGTATACCAGAGACCCATGTTAATGGTTCCCCGGAGATAACGAAAGATCCTTTTAACCTCCTTGAGGTGCTTCTCGGTTGGCTTAGCCTGGTACCGAGCACATAAACAAGTAGCATGCACAATGTCCGGTCTGCTTAAGGTTAAGTACATAAGGGACCCGATCATACTTCGGTATTTTGTAGCATCTACAAATGTCCCTTTCTTATCCAAATCAAGCTTGTGTTTAGTGTCCATTGGAGTACCAATAGGATCACAGTTATACATACCAAATTTTGTTAGAATCTCAAGCACATACTTGGACTGATTTATGAAAATACCACCGGGGGATTGGTGAACTTGGATAGCAAGAAAGAACGTCATTTCCCCATGATGGACATTTCGAATCGACTTTTCATAAGGTCGGCAAATAATATGGAATATTTTGGGTTAGTAGAACCAAATATAATATCATCTACATAGACCTGAGCCACCAAGATGTCGTTTCCGTAGTGCTTGATAAACAACGTTGGGTCAATGGTTCATTTGCAGAAGTGATTTTGTAGAAGAAATGATGATAATTCGTCGTACCATGCCCTCGGTGCTTGTTTCAAACCATAAATTGCCTTTTTCAACTTGTAGACATGGCTTGGATGTTCAGTATTGATGAAACCTTCAGGTTGACATACATACACGTCTTCTTTTAACGGCCCATTCAAGAAAGTTGTCTTCACGTCCATTTGATACACATTGAACGATTTTTGTGCGGCATATGCCAAGAAAATCCTAATAGCTTCCATCCGAGCAACCGGGGTGAAGGATTCGGCGAAATCAATTCCCTCCTGCTGTTTATAACCTCTCACAACTAACCGAGTCTTGTTCCTAATGACCGTTTACTCCTCATCCATCTTGTTTTTGAATAACCATTTCAGGGTAAGCGGATCGATATTGTCCGGTCGAGGTACTAAATCCCATACATCAAGCTGGATGAACTGATTGAGTTCTTCTTGCATAGACTCAATCCATGATGCATCGGACATTGCTTCTTTCACACTTGCTGGTTCCATTGTGCTGACTAATAGTGCATAGATACACATATCACCATCGGTACGCAACTGATTTCGTGTTGAGATCAGTCGTGAGATATTGCCAATCACTTGAGCGAAAGGGTGATTCTTATTCCATTTTTGTTCATGTGGAAGTGTATGAGAAACTTGATGCGAGCTCGACGGATCCACATATGGTGTTGAAGGCTGAGTAGAACTTGTGGAAGTCGCAAATGGATTAACAAACTCGTGTTCGTTGAGCATCGCATTGTTTGCATTTTCAGCAACTATTTCATTCTGAAGATGAACATGAGTAGGAATTTGCTGAGAATGTTGTTGAGTTGCGTCAGCAGTCGGAGAAGTGGTTGGAATATTTGGAGTCAATATTGTTAAGGTTGACGTAGATGGTGCAGAAGTAGATGCCGTTGGTGTAGATGCAGTCAGAGGTTCTTGAACTACCGTAGCAGGTGCAGCCGGGGCATTTTGAGGAACACCAAATGACGAAGGACCCTCCATATATTCATCATAGATTGTACGAAATAAAACTTCCAAGTCACGTTACGAACGTTGTAACGATGAGATTTCTAACGGTGCAAATTGAAGCGCGAGTCCTGAACTTACGTGTCCAGAAGTCTGACCTTGAAGCTCGGGATGTGAACTTCTATGCTTAGAGGCCATACCCGAGAATTCATCAAAGGTAACGTTCATATTCTCTGTTACCTTTCTTGTCCTTCGATTATAAACTCTGTAAGCACAAGCAGTTGAAGAATAACCAATAAAAAAGCCAATATCACCTTTAGGTTCAAGTTTACCGATATCTTCACGTTCATTCTTGGGATAACATAATGCACCGAAGACATGTATAAATGAGATATCCGGTTTTCTTCCATTAATGATCTCATAAGGTGTTTTGTTGAAACGGTGTGAATTATGGAGCGGTTTTGAGTATAACATGCAATTGTTATAGCGTCAGCCCAAAGAAATAACGGTGCACTGGAGGATAGAAGCATCATTCGAGCAGCTTCAACTAACGTACGATTCCTCCGTTCCACGACTTCATTTTGCTCTGGAGTTCTTACAGCCGAATTTTGATGAGAAATCTCAACTTCGTCAAAATAAGCTTTCAATTTCTGATTGGTGAATTATGTGCCGTTATCCGTTCTCATAATAATGACAGGGGCTTGCAGTAGTACTGATGTTTTCTTCAGGAAATTAATAATTACATCAGGGGCTTCATCTTTCGAAGCAAGAAAATAAACCCATGTGTAACGAGAATAGTCATCCACAATGACGAGGACATACCGCTTTTCATTAATGCTTTTGATTCTCATTGGGTCACACAAATCCATATGTAAGAGATGTAACCTATTCGTTGAGTTGGGAACAGGTTTGGGTTTGTGAGGATTCTTCATACTTTTACCTTTCTCACATGAAGGACAAAGATGGTCTTTTGTATATTTGAACTTTGGAAGACCGGTAACGAGATCATCTTTCGCAAGTTGGGTGATGGCATGAAAATTGAGATGAGATAGCCTTTGATTCCATACCATGACTTCGTTGATGTGGCTCGGGCCATAAGACAAATTGGAGAAGCAGCAGACATTTGAAAAAGATCAATGGTGTACAGGTTTGTGGTACAATTTCCTTTCAACAAATCAATTCCTTCAAGATCTCTTACAAAACATGTATGACTTCTGAAAGAAACCTCCAAGTCCGAGTCAAAAAATTGCCCAACCGAGAACAAATTATGTCCCAAGCCATCAACAAAAGAGACTCTGGTGATGATTATATTTCCCCAATGAAGATCACCATAGCCTAGAATTTCCGCAACATGATCATTTCCAAATCGAACAGTTCCCATGAAACTCCATACAAAGTTCTTGAGAAGGCTTTGATTCCCAGTCATATGTTTGGAACAGCCCGAGTCCACGCACCAGAGACAAATTTCAACAGCCTGCCAATGATAAGAGAAGAAAATATTTTGGCAACCGATGAAATAGGTTCCTGTAGGGTTAGATGATAATTAAGCCATATCACATACCGACGTTTCACTGTCAGTATGAGATCTACTAGTGTCGATGATTTTGCCACTATAGTCAAAGTTTCTACCAGTAGGCAACCATTTACAGGTGAATCTAGGGCTACTAGGCTTAGCAAGACTTTTTGTGGACCCTACATGCGTACTTTCTGGAACATACACCTTAGCCTTAGGAGTGCGTTGTTGTTCACTGACTGACAGCTTGTCAATTGAGTGTAACCACCATAATTCAAACCATTCAAAGTCAAACCACAAGCATCATGACTAAAAGTAAAGAAACATTTATTACATTTAGCACAAATAACTTCAGATTTTTCATTCCGAATAGCAAGCTTAAAGTCATTACATTCAGATGAATTAGGTTTCTAATTATGATTAAAAAGCGGTAAATTCCTAGGGTGTTCTTCTACTTCAACATTATTGATCTTGGGGCGACTACTTCAGAGGCAAAAGGGACCCAATCATTCCTTGTATTGCTCGTAGGCTGTGGCCTTCTGCTCTTAGTGTAGTTGTTTATTCCTGTAGAAGAAGACACGCGTCTATTAGAATTATCACTTTTTAAATCAATAACTTGTGGTTGATTTATAGTGATCGGTTTTGTCCTAATGCTTGCTTTACGTTGTTTGATAGGCACAGAGGGAGAACTAACACGAAACATTCCTGGGGCAATCACATCAGTTTTAGTTCCAGCAACCTTGGGAAAAGGTGTCACAGCAATACGAGTGGGTCCCGAGGTTGCTGGTTTCTGGATCATCGTATCCACAATCGAGCTAGGTTCAGAAGTCTTATCTTTTAACAAGGCCTTTAACTTACAATTCTCACAGATTTTATCAATAAGTTTCTGATAGACAGCCTTACTTTGTTCAACAGCCCGCTTATATGAAACAACAACAGATTCTAAATCTGCAATCTTAGCCTTAAGCTTATGAACATTACCATCACTAGCACTCTCTAACCCTGTAGAGGCCAAATTCGTTTCCGTAACCCCTCCTAACTGATCCTGCAACCGTGCGATTGTTTGTTGCGTTTCATTGTAAGCTTTTTCATACGAAATCTTGTCAATTTGCATTCATCACATTTTTTGAAAAAATTATTCCAAAGATCGGTGAATTCTTTATCCTTTTTAATGACATAAAATTCCATTTTTTCTTTCATAAGATCAAGCTCAGTTTGGAGGTTTTCATTATGCGACACAGAGGTACTTAACTCAACAGGGCTACTATCAATACAATCACGAGCTTTAGAGAGGCGTTCAAGATCATTTTCCAAAACTTTGATTTTATCAAGAGATTCGTCAGCTTCCTTCGCCAAAGATTTAAAGTCTTCAACAAAGTTGGCAAATTCTTTTAGAAAAGTGTTTTCCAAATTACCTAACCTAGCATCAACTTGATTAATAATCGGATTAATATCATTTTGAAGAATTTTCTGGACCTCAATCTGAACAGGTGATGTAAAATTTCCTCCAGTGATTTTGGAATTACAACACGTTTAAGAATGACAAAGTTATCTTTAAGCTTGTTTAGAAATCGGCGTGTGATACTCGGTTTAGGAGGGTCATCAGTCAATTCCTCACTTTGGAGCAAAAGCATTTCAGTACTCGTTTTAGACCGAACAAAAACAGTTGGAGGATTGATTTTCGGGTAATAAACGGGTGTCACTTCTTTATCTAGCTTTTTCATTCTTAAGCGAGTCTCTACTGCAAGATCAGTCCTTTCCTCAGAATCATGCACACTAGGAGGATCATGCTCATCAAACAAGAGCACACTACCATTATATAAAGTTTCATTAGTGGCCTGAACTTGCTTAAGGTATCCGAGATTTGGAGGAAGAGGACAACCTAAAGCCAATTTGTATCTAGTGTAATTTATCTCATTCACTTTCGGTGCGAGCATATTTATCGTCTGCATAGTTTGGCCACGTTTTACTAAAAGGTTGTTAATACTTAAGATTTTACCCCAAAGTATCAAAATCTTGTAGTCCCAAGTCTTTTCGAATTGAAAACCGGTCTTATGTGCGACTCAATCGTCTTTTGGTGAATCAAGAGAATGGTTTGGTTGATTTGTTTTAAACTATTAGCAAGTAATTAAAGTGTCGTTTAGTAAAATGGAAGAATAAAGATTAATACTAAAATGACAAGTAAAAATAAATGCTTGTAAACTTAAAGATAAATTGGGCACACTAAATAAAACTAAGACTTGGAAAACTCTCTAACAATAATAACTTAGTTGAAAAGTACTAAAAGAAAGTAAGATCGGACTACACCAAAAACTCACAATCGGAATAAGCTAAAACAGCCCCAGATCGGAATGTATTCCGATCTGGTGGTCGGAATATGGGGGTAGAATGCAATCGGAATGTAAGGAGCAAGACTGCCAATCGGAATAACAAACTGACACCTATGGGAATATCCACCAAAGGGCTAGATCGGAATAACAAGCAAGATAATCAATCGGAAAGTTTAGAAACACTCCAATCGGAATACACAGAAAAGTTCCAATCGGAATAAGTTGCTAATAGCACCAATCGGAATAATGCTAGTGGGCGTGGTCGGAAAGCCAAAACCCTAATCCGATCAAGAGTGATCGGAATGTCGAAGGTGCAGATCGGAAAAAGGAGAAACCCTTTTCCGATTGTTCAATCGGAAAGGGTGGTATGAGGCTGCTCGGAAAAACCAATCGGAAAGGGGTTTTAAACCCTTTCCTAAATTTGTGGAATTCGGTTACAAGCTAATGAATAAGCTAACTAATAAGCTTTTCACCAAACTAAGCCGAATCAATGATAAATCAAATCAAATAAGCACTTATCAACTTATCTAACTCGAAATTAAACAACTTTTTGGATCAAACAATAAAAACATGAACTTTATAAGGAAAACTTTTATAAACAAATAAGCTAATCATAAAAATAAGCCAATAAGCACAAAAGTCTTAAAGCTTAATCAAATGAAAACTTATGAAATGATCAAGAGATTAACCTTTTAAGCACGAAATCATTAAGAACAACACGGATCTATTGATAATTGCACCAAATCAATCTTAAATCAAAGAAATGTAGAATGAGATTAAGGATAAAAAGCTTAAAATGAACTTGATTAATAAAAATAAGCAATACAAAGTGTTTAATCTTAAAAGATTAAAAGAAAAGATGAAGTTTAGTGAGAGAAAGTTTTAAGACTTTCTCTCTCTAAAACTAGAGAAAACTAAGAAAAAGTGAAAATTAACTAAAAAACTATCTAACCACCCTCCTAATGACTATTAGGAGGGTATTTATAGGGAAGGTGGAAGGAGTGCATGTGTTGCATCTTCTTTCTTGCTTTCTTCACGTTTTCTCGACTCGAATTTAATTCTTTGTCTTTGTCGTCTCAGGATTTGAACTTGTCTTTTAATTTTCTTCTTCTATTAGACTTAAGTTCTTCGACGTCGTTAAACTTCCGTCTTTAGACTTTTTCTTCGATAAATCTTCAGAATAGGCCTTGGACTTCCGTTCTTTTTGCACTCTTGATCTTTTGACTTCGTCTTTTCTCGTTTTCTTCGATAAAAGCCCGTGAAAACCCGTGTTTTCTTCCTTTTTCATATTTTGGTCCTAAAACACAATAAAAACACAAACCACGCATAATTCCTAATTTTATGACATAAATCACACGTTTTGGTCTTGTTATTATTGGAAATAAGTGGTAAAAGGATAAATGTTTTCACACTTATTAGTTGTCTAATTCTCTAATCATATCCTGTGCTTTGCAAAAATCCTCAAGAAGCCCATCTTCTCGAATTTTGAAATCGTGTTTCAGCTTTTTTCGTTCTTCTTTTAAATCCAAAATAATATATTTTTCAGTTGAAAGCTGTTTATTAAAGAGGTGATTTCATCATTTAATTCGTTTATCTTTTTAGCACTACTTAAGTGTAAGGCATTTAATTTCTTAGTTGTGCATTTTTCTTGATAAACCGATGTAGCATGAGCTTGTTCAAGTTCCTTGATTTTAGCATGATGAATCTCAAAACTTTTCTCCCTTTCCTTATATCCCGCAAGCTCAGTGGTCAATTTGGAATTAGTTTCTCTAAACTTATTATTAACCACCGTAGCATGATCTACATCCTTATCAAGCTTATCAAATAGAGATTTATAATACGCATGTATCTCATCAAGAAGGGTTGTAGGCTGGGCAACTTGATCCACACTAAGGTCCACACTGGGCTCATTCGAAATAATATTACTATTATTCGTTTGGTCCCCGTGTGTCTCAATGTAGGGCTCAAGCATCTCATTATACTCTTCCTCCTGATTAGACATACTATATATATCATTATCATCAAAATTTGGGTGTACCTCAGAGGGGTCGTCTGAATCATAGACGGGAGCTCTGTCATCATGCATTCCTGAGGTTGATGCTTGCTATAAGTTTGCCATCAAGATGTAGTTGGCATTCACCTCTTCTTCCTCGTCATATTCTGCAGCAGAAGCCATAAGATCAAATTCCTCAGCTTGAAGTGGAATCCCTGCCTCTTCTTTTTGTGCTATGAGAAGCTGAGTCTGAAGATATGCATCATCCCTCTTCTTTTTGGCTGTGCAATCTCGAGCATAATGACCAAATCCCCTGTAGTTGTAGCACTTAACCTGGCGATTGTTGTTTCCATTTCCCGTACCAGTATTCTCAGCCCTTGCAGCCACAATGTTTCCCATCTGATTACCAACCGTTGGCACAACTATTAACCCATTCTGATTACCCATATTTGGAACATTCGGATTCTGACCACAGATTTGTACATACTGATTTCCTGCATTCCTAACATTCTGACCTTATTGTGTCCCCGTGTTCCCAGCAGCTATCAATTGACGATCTTGATTCGCATTCATGAAAGGTTGAGCAATCTGCCTATTTCTAGTGTTCGAGGAGATTCTTGGATTGTTGTTGGTGGGGTTAATGGTAAATTTGAATGCCTTTGCGAGAAGTGCAAGACCAGTATTAATCGCATGAGTAGGATCGGTGATGTCATCAAAACAGGCAATGGGTTGTTGTAAGTAGTTCACAACAGCAGGAGGTTGATATCCATAAGGGGTGAGTTGTTGTTGTTGTTGTTGTTGTGGCATTAAGTTACTTGATGAGGGTTGATGGTAAGGTACCATGGGATATGACATAGATGATGAAGAGTTTGCCATAAAAGCTAATGGATCTTGTTCTTGGCACGTCGTTCTGCCCTAACTTCGTTAGCTTCATCTTGATTCATCTTCAAATAATCATATATTTGAGTGTAGTCCACGACATGAAGATCCTTGGTTTGATTGACAAGAGTGACATATCGTGACCATTCAGAAGGAAGATTATCAAGGAATTTGATGTTGGCGGCAATTTGAGCAGGTTCATGTTTGTTTCGTCTAAGATGATTCATGAGGGTTGAAAAACGATGATAGTAAGGTTCAATTTGTTCCTCTTCAGTAGATGTAAATTTCTCCCATTCACGAAGCAACTTAGTTTCCTTTTCTTGTAAACCGATTTCACTGCCCTTCATCATTTTCTGAATCCTAAGCCACATCTCGTGTGCGGTTTCACAACTATCAACAGCAGCATAAACATCTTCTGGGAGTCCCATGAGAATGACTTGAATTGCTTGATCATCAGCGTCGAGTTGTTTGGATTCAGCTTCAGTTAATTCTTCATCCGTTTGCTCATGACTAGAGTCAGCCACTGGGTTAGCATTCGTAGGGTCCCCAGGCACAATAATTGTTCTTCTAACATATGGACGCTTTTGAATCGAGTTGACAATCAGCTTTCCCAAAGGTTTAAATTTTGCATAACGAAGGAGACGACTAGCCCATGTAGTGTAGTTCTCCTTGGTAAGCATGGGTGGACGATTCTCAGTCCCCGCAGCATAAATATCTTGTTGAGGCGTCATCGTAGTAGTCGTGTGAAAATCAGGATCTCAATTCGTAGAAAGCGTGTGATGTTGTTGAAATTTCAAAACTTCCGATTTTTTTCTCAGTCCGACAATAAATTCCTCAGTCCGACAAAACGGTAAGCTGAAAAAATTGTGTATCGCCAAATTTTGAAATTGAGTTAGAAATAGCCAAACAAACTAGTAGGGAAACTATGTTCCGGGACTAGTCTAGATAGTGGCTAAGTCTAAAAAATACTCAAACAAAATTTAACCAAACAGATCTCAATGTCTCATCGCAATGTCACAGTTCTGTCACAATCTAATCGCAATGAGGAAGTAATTCTGTCGCAATCCCAATCGCAATCCCCAGTCGCAATATCCAATCGCAATCTATTTCAATCGCAATAATGAATCGAAATCTCAATCGTGATATCCAATCGCAATCTCAGTCGTAATATCCAATCGCAATCTCAATCGCAATAGCCCAATCACAATCTCAATCGTAATATCCAATCGCAATCTCTATCGTAATATCCAATCGTAATCTACAATCGCAATACCCCAATCGCAATCTCAATCGGAATACAGATCGCAAAGAGAAACCCTTTTCCTTTGCGATGGGTACCAATCGTAATAAGGTGCTATTCCGAGAGTTTTGGTAAAAAAAATGAGATTTTTGACAAGAAATCTGTGATTTTAACCAACCCAAAGTACCCAAATCTCTACCACAACTATGTAGAAGATGTATGGAACACTTGGACTCACAAAACTCACGAAAACCAATAACAAAAAACAACACCAAGTAGCAATCCACGAATCCCTTGGCGAATGATACCACTTGTAGGACGTAACACACGACTTATAGAACAAGAAATAGAGATGATGAAGAACAAGATTAAACCTAAAAAGAAAGAATAGATTAGATGAAGAAACAAGAGAAAAACAAAGGTTGTGAATTCCTAGTGACGGAAATACATAAGTTTCTCTCTCTACCAACAATGAAAATGGAAGACACACACACAAATGAGGCTTAGGAGGCCTTTTATACTAAGTATCAAATGCTTAGGAGGCCTTTCTCATTTGGGTGTTCGAGACTAAATCCCATTACAAAAGCAATAATAATTAAAAACTCTCGACATCATTAAATGATATTTTTCACGAGCTTCGCAACGATATATTATATGACCATCACTTTAATTACTTCTAACAGTGATAATCGATAAGGCGCTTTAGAAATTGGTGTTGCTCCTGGTATCAAATCGATTTAGAATTTAACTTGACGTTTTCAAACCTGGTAATTCTTCCGGAAATATTTCGGGAAAATCTCTAACTATCGGAATATCTTCTAATCGCTTCGCTTCTTGCAGTTTCTCCGTCACTTGAACTAAGAAAACTTGACTACCTCGGGATACATACTTATTTATCTTTAAGCATGATATGAGATTTAGTCATGTTTTACTTCGCTCACAATGGACAACCAAAACTTCACCATTAATAGGAATATGGACGGCTTTCTCGTCACATAAGATTTTAGCATGGTATTTAGATAACCAATCCATCCTTATGACTACGTCAACGCTACTGAGCTTAATTGGCATAAGGTCGATTTCAAAGCATTGACGTAATAAAGTAATGATACATCCTTGAATAACAGTATTAGTGCTAAATATTTTTCCCTCGGCCATTTCTACATCATACTTAGTATTCATGGAAACAGTTGGTATACCTAACTTAGCCGCAATTTTAACATATATGAAACTTCTATCAGCTCCTGAGTCAAATATTACATTAACCAGATGTTGATTTAGATGAAACATACCCGTAACCGTATTCTGATCTTGATGAGTATCGTTTAGCAGATAAGCTTTTCCTTCGCTATTGCTCTCTTTACGGCACTCATTTACCAGATGCCCTTTTCCTCCACAGTTATGGCAAACCTTAGTTACCAGAATTTGATTACTCCCAGTAGCTGGTCCTTTACCTCTGCATAATCTTGTCTAATGTCCTGTTTTTCCACAGTTCTGACACTTGATAGTGCAAAACCCTGTGTGATGTAGAGAACATTTCTGAGAAAAGGGTTGTCTTCCATTATAACCATTGTTCGTAGTTACAGCATAAACTTTAGAAACATCATTTCTTTTGTTCTGTTGTTGACGATTATTACCTTGATTATAATTACGAAAACTGTTCTTCTAGAAATTACGATTAATAGGAAAATTCCTCCTATCATCAAACTTCCTCTTGTTATTGATTGCCATTGGTGAAGGATTATACCTTATCACTTGATCCATTAACCTTTGAGTAATAGTGATAACTTCCTCTAACGTTTGTGGTTTAGAGGCGGTAACATTCCCTTCAATGCTTCTAGACAATCCTCCAATAAAAGCTTCCATTAATTTTTTAGTATTAGGCACCATATTAGGACATAATGATGCTAATTCCTGAAATCTTCGTATATAAGCTTTAAGATTGTTCTCCTTCACCGCTAAATTATATAATTCCTCCTCCATTTTACTAATCTCATTGTGAGGACAATACTTCTTTGTTAGTAGATTTTTGAATTCATTCCATGAAGTACGATTAGCTTGTTCTATCCCAATGGGTTGTGCATAAGCAATCCACCAAGACAGAGCTTCTTCTACTAACGTACTCGTAGCAAACTTCACTTTACAATCTTCAGAACAGTCACTGCGAACAAATACTGATTCAGTTCTCTCAAACCAGCGGATAAGTCCAACAGCTCCTTCAGATCCTTTATAATTAAAAGGTTGACAGTTCATGAAATCCTTGTAAGTACATCTTCTTTCCACAGGAACTTCTCTCCTAGCAGCATTTCCATTACTTGCACCGGCTACATTGGTGGCTTGTGCTTGCAAAGCTACAGTCACACTCTCAGCAACCAGTTGCCTTATTTCTTCAAGTTTCATATTTATTATCGCAAATGTTGATGCTCTTGTAGGAGCCATCCTACCACATAATAACACTTGATATTATTTAAATTTTCAAACGTGGAGTATAGAATAAATTTAATATATCATTATTGATTTCTCATTCTTTTGACAATTTCATATATGAGGTTTCATAGTATGAATGACAAATTTATTAACAAATTCATATATGAAGATTCCTAATACGAATTATGATAAAACTAAGACAAAATGATAAGAGTTTTTAAGAAAAAAAGCACACTTCTTTATTTATTAACAACTTATCATTCATATTTACACGATAAGCATCGTTGTTACATAAAGAAAACTGTACATATTTACAAACTGAGACCATATTTCTAAGCTTAATTTCTCATTTTGATCTCCTCAATGCTGTCCAAAATATATCCGGAGTCAGATTGTTGAGTAGCTTTAAGATCTTCGATGAGTGTTTCTAAATTATGCCTAGTTCTCATAAGTCCTTCTGTCAGTTCAGTGTTCTCATTATCAAGTCTTGCCATTGTTATCTCGTAATGATGCATTCTTCTACTCAGTTTAATATTATCGTGTCGTTTAACGTCCATTTTATATTCCAACTGCGTAAAATGCTCTTCAAATTCTTTTCTTCCCCTTATTAAATTTCTGATATTACTTTCTACTCTTCTAAAAGCTTCTAAGGATATTTCATCGAGATGACTTGCAATTGCAGATAATTGTCGGTCGTGCTTTAGAGACCTCTTTAGTTTCATAAGGATCTTCGCGACTTCGATTGGGAGACGAAGATCCTCAGGTAACAGAAAATGAGACGTAAGTGAAGGTGTACTATTCAGCACTTCACTTGATGTGAGAAATATTCTTGTATTTTAGGGGTATCGTAAAAAGACAAATTCCGAACACGCACATCTGTGGGAGATGGAGTGAACATCGATATTTCTCTTTCATCATTGTTGGAGATGAGAATATAGGTGGAAGTAGACATCCTTGTAGTTTTTATAACATAATAACATAAGATATGCTTCTAAAGGGATAAAAATCTTACGCTAGCGCTGCTAATGGCTGATAGTCTTGAATTTTTAAAATCTCATTTATAGTTTAGGAAAAAGCTTATTCTCTATAACGGCAAGCTCTGATGCCAATCTGTAACACCCCTATTTTTAACATATAGCAATGGAAGCTAATATGGGGTATTACTTCATAGTACCATAGTCGCAATAATAGAAAATGCCAAAAAGACATTTTTATAAAACAAATGTTATCATTCATTTATTTAAATCTGAGTTAACAAACAAATGTACATTCGCTGTACAAACACAGGTTTCCCAAAGATCTAGTTTTATTGATGGAATGATAACTTATTCAAGACACCACCCTTCGCAGCACGCTAGTCTTCATTCACCTGAGATATATGCTTAAAGTCAACACAAAGGTTGAGTGAATTTATAGGTTTTAAACATCATTTGAATACAAGTATGACTCTCGGGCTACAGTGTTATACACCTAGTTTTTAAATCATCAATTCTTATTGCACTATCTCATGACCCGCGACTAGACATTATCAGAAAAATCCAACAAAATGCCTTTAAGCAGGAAGATTGCCAGACTATCCTAAATTTTAGCAAAATAAAGCATATATGTTTAGCCTAGGAATGGACCATTAGCTGCTAGCAAGTGCGACTTTCCCAGATAGGAGATGTTAGTCTCCAATAGTATTATTCACGATATTAGCGTTCATTAAATGATTAGCAGTTCACGATTAAAAAGGTACTTTTGATGGAAACAAGTAAACATAGTGTCAATAATCAAATAGGAAGCATACAAAAACACTTGTATTCCAGTTTTGCATATATCCCCCTCACGGGTTTTCAATTTGATAATAAAGCATTTAAAAGTGAGGCTATAAGCTCACCTTAGCCTATAGAGTCTTTTTTATTATCCAATCACAACCTTCTTACGGAATCTGGACTGACACACAATATGCATATATATCAAGTGTTAGTCTATGAGTTCATTCTCTTTATATAACATTCTTTGATTGAATTATTTTGGAGTAATAGTATCATTGTTCGGGCCATCATACTCAGAAGCCATTCTATAAACGTTTGAGGAGCGAGGGCACTTTAAATCGTAAACCCAACCACTCACTCAGAACGTAATATCGAGATGGAACATCTTTGTATAAAGTTCTCTACTAACATGACACAACATATTTTATTACATTTTGAGTTTCAATATTGGCAAAAATAGACCTTGTTGTTATAGTTTGGTGTATTTACACTTTTTACTCTTTAAGTATATAGTTTCATAAATTGCAATTTCAACCTTTAATATTTAACCTTAAGGTCTCAAACTTTACAACATTTATTCTTATAGATTTTTTTAACACCCCCAAATTACATTGCACAGCGAAAATACACATTTGGGTGCTAAACTCAAACATCATTACACAAAACACTTTATATAATCACAAAATGATACATTTGAAGTATTAAAGGATATAATTTAACCATTGTCTAAAACTTTCGATCCCAAAAAAAAAATTTAAGAAATATCAGAGTCACATATAGGTCCCCCAAAGATTTTATCCAATCAACAAACAATTTACCAAAGTACATGACCGTACATTATTAGTTTTATGACATAAGTGAAAGAAATCAGTTTTAGACCAGTCACCACAAAAGCAATCCGCGGTCCTTCTCCAGCAAGCTCCATCAGCAATCCACTTCAGTCACCTGAAATACATGCTTAAAATCATCAACACAATGGTTGAGCGAGTCTATAGGTTTTCCAAATCATCATTTAAACACAAGAGAAAAATCAATCAAGATCATTTAATAGAATTGCTGATCATTACAATCTATTATTTAGGCAATCTGGCATATAGCAATAGCCATAGAATTGTATTCAGCTCATGACACCGACCCCTTAACTTAGTCACCCACGCCTAAATCCGGCATGACTAGATGAATTCCAGTGCCCCTAATAGGGTATCAGTTGCAAGTATACCACATTCTCATTCTCGTAAAATTATCCTTCCCAGAGGTTACTCAGCGTAAAGCCCTGGTCTCGGATAGGGTCGTCAGCCCAATAGTACTATTATTAGAATAAGCGGCTATTCCCAACTCACAACATCAAGTCAGAAGATAGTTAACGGGTCATGAATTTAGGGACTTTTTCAACTTATGTACTTATACAATTCAAAACAACAAAGGCAACAAGGCAACATTCGGGTCCAAACAATCAATCATGACTTGTGTTCATTTTACTTTCAAATAGCTTGTATCCCCCTCGTGGGTTTTAAAATCAGTCGACACAATTACAAAAGCGAGGCTATAGACTCACCTGGAGTAATAGCAATAGCAAGACGATCTTCGACGATAGTTGATGCCTGATAAACACAAAAACCACAACCTATCAAATAAGGCGCGTTCATCAATAATAAACTCGAGTAAAATCCATACTTAGTACTCAAACTCAAAATCATAAGATCAAACCAACCCAAAATGAAAACAATACAAGTGACCTGTTACTTTATTCTATATGTTTATTCTATTAGTTAACTCTTTCGATAAAAATCTGTCGGTACACACTAAATGTACGAGCTCATTTACCCCACTTAAACACGTCAAATACTTATGATACTAATCAGAGATATCACTTACTATAAATAGAAAGACCTGTTAAAAGCCCATCAAAAGATTTTATTTTTAAAGTTCCCCTGCCCGACACATATTTGAACTACAAAAACCAGACAGTTTTACGTCAACAACTCATATAGTCTTTTTAACTTATTTATTTTACTCCGTTTACAAAACCGGCACTCGACTTTGAAAATAGACTCACAAACCTTAGTTTAGAACCAAACATCAGAACTTGACCATTTTTACAACTCATTCTATAGTCCCCGAGATTCGATGCAAATATCGACAATCAACTTCGGATTGTGTCGATACTCGTCCCCCGGTACACGAATAATCAAATCATCATAACTTCGCGCTCGTTGGAGCTAGAAGCTCTATCTTATATCAAATCGAAGCTAAAATAATTCTCTACAACCCTATGCTATTAGTTAAACCATTTGAAGGATATGTAAATCTTGCTTATGTTTTAGAGAGAGAAAGAGATAGAGAGATGGTGATAACACACACACTTAGAGAGAGAAAGCAAAAGAAAAACACTTTTCAACTATGTGTAAAATGAATAACCACGCTACCCTCTCCATCAAAAGAGAGGGTTTATATACCAAGACCATAATATGGACTTGGGCTTGCTTTTGGGCCGTCCATACATAACATGGACTAGGCCTTTCCTTGTTTGATATATTAAAAGATATATAGACTACGAGCTACTACTTAATATACTGTTGGAGTGACCGAATCTTCCTAAATACGTAAAAACGTATTTCCAACAATCTTCCCCTAAGGGAGGTCACTCCAAACAAGGATGTTTCCCTAGTTACAATAATAGAATAAACCTAGAATACTATGCTTGTCTTGAGCTCGTAGTCTTCATCTTTATTTTCTTTTTCTTTTCTGGTGAACATGCTGATGTGATCTTTGATATCAATCTTTAGCATTAATCTCTTGCCTTGATCTTGTTCATCCATCACTTGTGATCTTTGCCTCCTCGTGACATGTCCCACATACTTATACCAATGTAATTCTTGAAAGCTTCAGACTTTGATACAGCGGAAGACTTAACTTTTAGGCTTTCTTGAATTTGTTGAAGTATTAAGTGCAAAAAGTATAAGCATGCGGGGACGACTTCTTCTCGGATTCTGCAACGCCATCGTCTTCAAATGCCGCAACATAAGTAGACACGAACAAAATGGCTTTGAACATTTCATTCTAATTCGGTAGCATTTTACCTCCGGTCGGTGAAGACCGTTGGACGATATAAAATATCGTACTCGTGGCAGGTAGATTTAATTAAAAATCTCCTTGACAAGATTTCGCGGGTAAACCCGTTCTCTTTACTCGACCGTCCAAATCTGACTGCGAACGTAAAGAGTGAATCATTTGGATAAAATTATCCGCATGATTGAAGTCGTCAATTCTGATTCCTGGAACAAGTTTGATTCATTAAAGAATCGCACCATTGTTGCTTTCCAGTTGTCACGAGCTTGATTCGTATAGAATCTTGCAAGTTACCTACCAAGTGCTGTTTGAGGTTAACACTAGAAGGATTTCCACTCATCACTGTGAACTCTAAGGTATCACTCTGAGTGTTCTGGCAAGATCACTAAGATATTCCGTAGAGGCCTGGAACATGTTTAAGTTCAGCTAAGAATTAAACCACTGTTGCTTTCCAGTTATCACAAGTTTGATTCATAAAGAATCGCACAAGTCACCTACCATGAGCTTTTTGATATTCGCTCAAGAAGGATTTACATTCTCGTTGTAAATACTTTCGTATTACTCAGACGTTCAGGCAAGATCATGAAGATTTTGCGTAGGACTCTTAAAATCTTTCTTACTTTTCATAGTGTGTGAAGAAGCAAGGAAATATGAAAGTGTGTGCTAATGAGATATTTGATGATCTCAAATGGCTCTAGACTCGATCGTGCATTTTGGATTTTAGTGATCGGAGGCTGGAGAGGAGGGCCACCTTTTCAATACCAATTTATTCGGAGTGAATAAATCAATAGATAATATGTTGTCTCCGTGTGATTAAAACAAATACCTTTTGAGAGATATCTGAGTTAGCTGGGATGTGTTGTGCATTGCATCACTAGGTCCATGATGTCTGTCTTCAATATCGAGAATCATTAAAATGATCTCAAAAGCATATGTGTTGACCCGGTTTCTGCCTATAGTTGTAAGGAGGGCTTCTTTCTTTACACCCTTTATCTTTACAATTCTTTTTTCATTCTTCAACCCCTTCAATGCTTACCAATACGTTATAACTAGCACCTTGTTGTGATTGTTCCAGTGCTAACTTAAGTACTTGGTCGGCATTAAGCTACGTTCACAATCTTTCTCCATCTTTCCGAAGGACTACTATTTCTAGCTATGGAATGTCCTTGGGAAGATTCCTCCGGTTCTAGAAGAATCATTAGACTTAACCTATCCTACCATCCTTATGTCACCACAATCTTCATCGTCGTGAAATAAATGCGTTTTGGTTAAGTATACGTCACCATGAAAATCCATTTTGATATGCCAATCCGTTTTGCTCCCCCTTAACATATGCCACGATATTCGAAAACATTTCGCATATGTCGGGATGAGCTATCACATTAAGTCAAACCATTTGTGATAATATCCCATATTAAATCACATTTTCTCCCCCATATTAAAAATATTAACCCAATCGATGTTTTTAATATCAATTAATTTAATGAAGTTTTAACAAAGGTTTTTGGGAAGAAAAATGCAAGTCCGTTTTATCTTCATGATACCAAATGTATGAGATATGATACCGATTTGTAACATGATCACATATTCACCATATTAGAAAAAATTGACAAGGTTGGACCTGATTGATGAGAACATCATATGATAAGCTCAAATGGTATCAAAAGCCATGGGTTGATTGTATTGTTTATGTGTTTGTGTACCCAAAATTGGGCTTGAACCTACTGATCTAAATTGCCTTTTAAAAAGTCATGCTAAATCAATTTTTCATCCAATTTTAATCAATCTCATATGCCTAAAATCATCCTAACATCATTACCAACATATCATCTAACCCATAACACCCTTGAATGATTATACAAAAATTTACCCACTCAAAATTTCAAACATGCAATAATTAAAATATATATAAAACAACACTAACAACAACTATATCATAAGAAATTAGATCAAACCTCCATTGATCATCATCAAAAATTAAATGTTATTGCACGTTGTTAAAAATTACACCAAAATGATCACCATCAAATTTGTAACGTGGGATATTGATTAGTGTTTATGGATTCAAAGTAAAAATTGAAAAATCAATGGATTTGTGGTGGTGGTGGACGGAAATAGCAAGGGGAGGAGAAGAGAGATGAATTTGCATGTTGCATGTGTTTTTAGGTGAGAGAAATTTCCTTTTATATGGTGGTGGAGGGGCTAGTTTTGCCAATTTGTGATAGTTTTGGTCCAAAATGCAATTAAATAGTTGTAAGGGTAGAAAATGTAAATTGTCAATTTTGAAAATATTTACGAGGCTCGAGTTTCGTAAAAATACTTTTCAAAAGTTAAAAGCACTCATAATATGATGATAATATGATCCCGGTTCGACTTAATACGAACTTAAAATAAAAACGTCAAAAATATAAACATCGAGACAACAAATGATAAAACATAAAATCTCGGGCATCCGTCGATATCGTGGTCACTAATAATCCTTGCTATTAGTAAAAAGATAAAAATAAGACCTCCAATGTCGGTTTTAAATAAAACCATCAACCGTCATATCATTCAACTCATCAAAAATTTCAAAATCATTCGTAAAATAATATTATATAATATTAAATAAATGACCTCGGGTTTGGGTTGTCACATCCTACCCTTCTAAAAGAGAGCGACGTCCTGGCGCTCGGCCCCTCTTATATTCACATTCCATACCTCCAGAACAAATGAGATCTCTTTTCCTTAAAGAAATCCTCATGCTTCCTTCACAATTTCATATTCCACTCCTGGAATTCTTGTATCTTCACAATATAATCCTTACTATGTTTTGACCTCATAAGAACTCTTCACAGTTCTTTCTTTGAAAAGCAACTTATCTTCAAGTTGAATTCTTTCCTTGTTGTTCTCAAAACAAATTTCACCCGTCATAACAACACCTTAAGCATAACCACGTTTCCCAATTTCAAACTCCATCGATTTCCTGCGATTGCCAACATAACTCTTCTGACAACTCCTTGTTACTAATGAATGATCCTTAACCCATACAATCTTATGAATATTACCAATATCACTTCTAGTCCAGTCATTCAATTACACATACATTTCTACAATACACCAAAAACCTAACTTACGTCCACAACTCACAATCTTTAACCTTCACAAATGGAAGTTCTTTATGTACCATCAATAGTACAGCCTTACTACTACTAACATGATAATCATCGTCATATAAAAATTCCAACAATTCCTAAGTCAATCACACACGTACAAGTATACTGTTCGATGTTTGAATCGTCCTTTCACTCTATCCATCAGTCTCTGTATAACACACAGTACTCAACTCAACTTTCATCTTTACCCAAACCAAAACGTATCAATTACTTGACTTGTGAGATTCCTTCATCACTAAGTCTCACTCTCTCAACTTAGATATGTTAGGAGTGCTTAATATACCATGCCTAACTTGGCTTTAAAACAAAATCCTTTCCATAAGTTTGACAAAATGTTAAAATCACTTATCTTGACCTCCTTCTCAAATCAGACCACTAACTTAAAATATCATATCCTTGCTATCAAGCCCACACTTCTTGTCATTACCAAAACTCGAATCTTAAAAGATTTTCCCCTTTTTATCCCTGATAAGTGCATTAGCTACCACATTCACCTTTCCCGGATGGTAGCGAATCCCGTAGTCATAATCACTTACAGACATAATTATCGACATACTCAAATACTCGAAATATATAACTGGTAATCCTCTACTCATTTCCTTTATCATCCCAGGAAATTAATTAGGAAGCAAACTCTTATGATCCTTTATTATTACTTACTTGATTCCATACAAGTAATATTTATACCATCTCAAAGCAAACACCACAACTACATAACCCTTATGAGACGCATCACAGCAAACTACAAACTATAAATACTTCAAATCCTTTCAACAATGACAACATCAGTGCAGAACACAACTTACCCTTCAATGTTCAGAATATAGTTTCCTCATCTGATAAGGATCAGATCTGAAACTTACAATTTAGATGTATAAGTGGGACTCACACATCCAATTATTCTTAGTTAGCTTAATTAATGGTTCAACAATCAGTGAAAACCTTTTGATAAACCTCCGATTATTCCTAGCTTAAACCAAGGAATGTATAGATTCCGTCGGCGTCGTTGGTACCGACCAATCCTTAATCGTTTCAATCTTGGCAAGATCTTCACGAATACATTTGTTGTCAATCAACTACCTTAGAAAACGCAAATATTTCAACTAACATTCACACATAGGAAACTTTACATACAGTTTCTCTTTTTCCAACCATCCCAAAAATTATTCTCATAAGCTACTTATGTTCCTCCTTTCCTCTTGGAATAATATAGAATATCGTCAGTAGATACCATGACTAACTCATCCTAGCACATCTTACACACGAGATTCACCCAGTCCATGAATATGGCAGACGCGTTCGTCAATTCCAAAACCATCACTTGCTACTTAAAGTACCCACATCAAGTACGAAAAAGAACTATAGGAACATCTTCCTCAATAACTCTCAGTTAATAATAACCAGGTCTTAAAAGATCTTTGAGTACACATTAGATCCATACAAGTTGCAAGGATCAAACAAATCATCAATCTCCGGTAATGGATACCGATTCTTGAATTTCAATTTGTTAAGCTCACAATAATCAATAGACATCCTAAACAATCCATTCTTCTTGACAAATAACACAGGTGATCACCACTGCAACAAAACTTAATCTAATACATCCCTTATCCATCGCTTCTCATAGTTGACCGAATAACTCATTCCACTCTTACGGTGCCAAATGATAAAGCATACAAATACTACTCAACAAAACGTAGAAGCACTACACAACGAATCGTAGGAGAACTACACAAATCACTTACAACACTCAATCGAAACGAATCCCTCTTCACAAGACGGCAACAACTCTGCAAAACTTTAGGAAAACCTCAGAATACTCTCAAGTCATTAACAGATCTCTCAACTTCTCCTCAACTACCCTATCACTAATTACCTGAGCTAGGAATACATCACATCCCTCTTCCACATACTTCCTTGTTTCCAAACAAGATACTTCTCAAACGGAAAATTCACTCATCACCTCTCATAGTCAACACTCAGCTTCGCAGCAAAATCTAAACCAGCAGCTATCAATTTATAGTGAATATTAGTCCAATCTCAAGCATCAGCACTTCGCACCACTAACAAATTCATACCAATAATCCACATACAAAGATTCCAACTCTTTGAGCATCAAGTCGATACTAAACACCTACTTTCCTAAATTCGAGGAACACACTCTCAGTATAGAACTAATACTAGTAACCTTCCCATCTGTTACCTCCACATCATAGTTAATTGGCATTCTTACTAATTCTCCATTGATAAAACAACTAAATCTTTACATTTCTACAGTTTCTACCCGATCTGACATCAAACAACATACTGACGTAAAGAATCTCAAGTAAGAATATACCATTTACAACGTTCAGACCTTAAGGTTTGTCTGCATCATTCAAATGTAATCTGGAGCGGCAGCATTCCTATCTTGTTAATTTCCTTTCCTTGGACAATTCCTTTGTTTGTGTCCTTTTTTGCCACGACTAAATCATATCACTACTCTAAGGGTACTAATTCTAGTAACTAATGCTCTTATCCTACACTTCGCAGCTTTATGACTAGGTTGTCCTAACTCTAGTCGCAATAGTGGAAAATTACCTACATGGTATAGAGTACAGCAAACACACTTGAGATTTATCTTGTCACTTCTAGACACAGTGGCAGCACGAATCCCATCATTCCTTCCATGGTTTAAATACTGATTTCGGTTCTATCTTTGGTTATTATTATTATTGTAATCCTTACAATTCTGACCTTGATTCGGGTTGGACTGAGCAGATTCCCACTTTCTCTTATTGTTGTCAACAATGCTATCTTTCCTATCTTGCACTTTCACGTCCATTAAATCAAACGCCATCTGAACAGCTTCATTGAAAGATTTAGGTTTTGAAGAAATAGTCTCATCCTTGATATTACTAGACAATCCTCTAATGTACTGCTTCCTTGCCTTACAGTCATTCACAAAAGTATCAGGACATAGCAAATATAGCTCAGAAAATTTCCCATTAAGCAGTAATAACATCGTTCCTTAGCACTAATTGTCTCAATTCGGATTCCAACTATCCTAGTTCCTACTCAGGACAAAACCTAGTAGTCAATAGTCCTTTCATCACGGTCTGTCTTACCATTAACCATAACAAATCCTAAAGTAGTCACTTGTTTATTCCACCATCTTAGTGCACCATCCTGAAATGTAGCAGCAGCAGATTTCACCTTATTAGTTTGAACACCCAATAATCTCAAAGTACTCTCTATCTTATCAATCCAACTATGCAATTCTAATGCACCACTAATACCACAAAACTGCGTAGAACCACTCTTCCCAAAAACTAACATAAGTACATTCTCTTGAACTTGCGAAACAGCAGCAACACTATCATCTGAATCAGCAGCATCATCATTATTCTCAGCAACAACAACTACAACACCATTATCTCCAGCACAACTAACTCCAACATCTTGATTCCTTGCAGCACGATCAGCTTCATGTGCTCTAGCAATAACTTGTTCAATCCTAGTGTTCACAGTAGTAGTCGTTAGTTTTGGCGACATATTTCAAGAAACTTAGTCACGTAGCGATCTACTAATGACAGAAATATGCTTCCCTTACTCCTTCTTCCATCATCACAGAAGAAAGAAACATGATAAGTATACATATCAAGATAAAAGAAAGAATTCTTTATCAGGACATCTCATGAATACTACATGCACAAACAACATAACTACATTGGTTCATCAACCAAAACTCAAAAGAGTTAATAAAGGTACATCATAGATCATGAGGGTAATTTAGATTGCGTTGAGGATTCAACAAGGCAGTGGCAACGTCTGTCAGTACAATCATCTACCGGACAAACTTAAAAGATAATAAGTTCCATCACAATGCTACGACTCGAGGTTTAAATGAATTCAATCACAAAAAGAAAATAAGATACAAAGAAATACATTACGCGATTAGTTCCTTAGACACTAGCTTCTCATCCTCCCTATCATTGCTGTCAGCTTCATCACACTCGCCTATTTCTCCCTTTTTGCACTTCAAAGTCGAATCCCTAACATGATGGCAGCTCACTCTCAAAATCCAAATACTCACTGCTACACGGCAGATTAATCACAAGGCACGTCTCAGTACGACTTTCAACACTCCTAAACTTCCAAACTGTACTCAGAATTGATCTCACATGAGGCTCCCACTCACTCATCCCTTCAAAACTTACCTACTTCTCTTTCAACCTTTCAATTCAAACACACAAATTCATCACAATCGACCCAAGATTAGCAATCTCATCCATCTTCCAAGTCCTAACAAACTCAATTCTCCACATACCAAATTCAACCTTTTAAAACAACCTTTCTTTCACATCAACCTTCTAATCACACCAGTTTCAACCACATATCTATCATACATCAGCTAATCAAGCATCCTCATACCTGATACAAGTCGCAAGAAATCGGTTGTAAAATCGTTGATCATTTGGTCTATTGTCCTAGACCCTCGGTCGTATATAAGGTCATTATTCAAAATTATATACATATGCATTACATAAAGAAAATTACGATAAGAAGTACTCAACGTACTTTTAACAACATCAATACATCATCATAGTATTTACTTAATAAATACTTTAAAAATCATTTCAATTTTAAGGGATACATCTAACTATAAAACAATACAAAACCAATAATCTTACCGGAGCCTTGCGGAGAAGTTGCGTGCTTTTGTAAAATATTGTCGACAGTAAAGTTATAGTTTAGGACATTTTTCAAAAATCGACCTAATTCGCTATAACTAAAAAGCTCTGATACCAATCTTTAACACCCCCAAATTAGCGGAAATACACATTTGGCTGCTAAACTCAAACATCATTACACAAAACACTTTATATGATCTCAAAATGATACATTTGGGCGCGTATGTATGAAACTAAATGGGCTTAACGGGCGCACTTGTAAAATACAAATTAGTATACTCGACGACTATTTTTTATTAAATTTTTTATCCCAGCTTTCAAACAAGTATTTTTATTTTTTATTTGTAGGTTTTTATATGTTTTTTTTCCTCTTTTAGCTTGCGCCCGTTTAGCCCACCCGTTTTGCCCGCCCGTTTCGCCCGTGCCCGTTTAGCCCGCGCCCGTTTAACCCGCCGTCCGTTTAGCCCGTTGCCCGTTTAGCCCGCCGCCCGTGCCCGCCCGCACGACCATTTTGCCACCTCTAAATTTAACCATTGTCTAAAACTTTCGATCCCAAATAAAACAATTTTAGAAATACTAGAGTCGCATTTAGGTCCCCTAAAGATTTTATCCAATCAACAAATAATTTACCAAAGTACATGACCGTACATTATTATTTTTATGACATAAGTGAAAGAAATCAGTTTTAGACCAATCACCACAAAAGCAATCCGCAGTCCTTCTCCAGCAAGCTCCATCAGTAATCCACTTCAATAACCTGAAATACATGCTTAAAATCATCAACACAACGGTTGAGCGAGTCTATAGGTTTTCCAAATCATCATTTGAACACAAGAGAAAAATCAATCAAGATCATTTAATAGAACTGCTGATCATTACAATCTATTATTCAGGTAATCTGGCATATAGCAATAGCTATAGAATTGTATTAAGCTCATGACACCGACCCCTTAACTTAGTCACCCACGCCTAAATCCGGCATGACTAGATGAATTCCAGTGCCCCTACTAGGGTATCAGTTGCAAGTATACCACATTCTCATTCTCGTAAAACTATCCTTCCCAGAGGTTACTCAGCATAAAGCCCTGGTCTCGGATAGGGTCGTCAGCCCAATAGTACTATTATTAGAATAAGCGGCTATTCCCAACTCACAACATCAAGTCAGAAGATAGTTAACGGCTCATGAATTTAGGGACTTTTGCAACTTAGGCACTTATACAATTCAAAACAACAAAGGCAACAAGGCAACATTCGGGTCCAAACAATCAATCATGACTTGTGTTCATTTTACTTTCAAATAGCATGTATCCCCCTCGCGGGTTTTAAGATCAGTCGACACAATTACAAAAGCGAGGCTATAGACTCACATGGAGTAATAGCAATAGCAAGACGATCTTCGACGATAGTTGATGCCTGATAAACACAAAAACCGCAACCTATCAAATAAGGCGCGTTCATCAATAATAAACTCGAGTAAAATCCATACTTAGTAACATCAAACTCAAAATCATAAGATCAAACCAACCCAAAATGAAAACAATACAAGTGACCTTTTACTTCATTCTATATGTTTATTCTATTAGTTAACTCTTTCAATAAAAATCTGCCGGTACACACCAAATGTACGAGCTCATTTACCCCACTTAAACACGTCAAATACTTATGATACTAATCAGAGATATCACTTACTATATATAGAAAGACCTGTTAAAAGCCCATCAAAAGATTTTACTTTTAAAGTTCCCTGCCCGGCACATCTTTGAACTACAAAAACCGGACAGTTTTACGTCAACAACTCATATAGTCTTTTTAACATATTTATTTTACTCCGTTTACAAAACCGGCACTCGACTTTGAAAATAGACTCACAACCCTTAGTTTAGAACCAAACACCATAACTTGACCATTTTTACAACTCATTCTATAGTCCTCGAGATTCGATGCAAATATCGACAATCAACTTCGGATTGTGTCGATACTCGTCTCCCGGTACAAGAATAATCAAATCATCATAACTTCGCGCTCGTTTGGATCTAGAAGCTCTATCTTATATCAAATCGAAGCTAAAAGAATTCTCTACAACCCTATGCTATTAGTTAAACCATTTTAAAACAGTAAGGTACCCAAAATTGGGCTTGAACCTACTGATCTAAATTGCCTTTTAAAAAGTCATGCTAAATCAAATTTTCATCCAATTTTAATCAATCTCATTTGCCTAAAATCATCCTAGTATCATTACCAACATATCATCTAACCCATAACACCCTTGAATGATCATACAAAAATTTACCCAATCAAAATTTCAAACATGCAATAATTAAAATATATATAAAACAACACTAACAACAACTATATCATAAGAAATTAGATCAAACCTCCATGGATCATCATCAAAAATTAAATGTTACTGCATGTTGTTAAAAATTACACCAAAATGATCACCATCAAATTTGCAACGTGGGATATTGATTAGTTTTTTATGGATTCAAAGTAAAAATTGAAAAATCAATGGATTTGTGGTGGTGGTGGTGGACGGAAATAGCAAGGGGAGGAGAAGAGAGTTGAATTTGCATGTTTTACATGTTTTTAGGTGAGAGAAATTTCCTTTTATATGGTGGTGGAGGGGCTAGTTTTGCCAATTTGTGATAGTTTTGGTCCAAAATGTAATTAAATAGTTGTAAGGGTAGAAAATGTAAATTATCAATTTTGAAAATATTTACGAGGCTCGAGTTTCGTAAAAATACTTTTCAAAAGTTAAAACGCACTCAAAATATGATGATAATATGATCCCGGTTCGACTTAATACGAACTTAAAATAAAAACGTAAAAAATATAAACATCGAGACAACAAATGATAAAACATAAAATCTCGGGCATCCGTCGATATCGTGGTCACTAATAATTCTCGCTATTAGTAAAAAGATAAAAATAAGACCTCCAACGTGTGTTTTAAATAAAACCATCAACCGTCATATCATTCCATCAAAAATTTCAAAATCATTCGTAAAATAATATTATATAATATTAAATAAATGACCTCGAGTTTGGGTTTTCACAATTTTACGTTCAAAAAGTTTTGGCCCAAAATGATAAGTAGTTTTAGAATTGATAGTTTTAGTCCGTGAACTTGTAAAAGTCACATAACAAGCTCAAAAATGATCCAAATGATCTAGTATTTGAAAACAAAGTTTATGAACACATTTATAATTATAATAACAAAATTTCTTAAGAATTATAGCTTTTGAAATGGGTTTTTGCTCATTATTTTATGTAAAATACAAAATTAGGGTTTTGAGACATCTTTAACTTATAAATTTCATTTAAAATGATGAAATGACTTAGTTTCTTTTAGATTATCTTTCTAACATAATTTTGGAATTATAACAAGTCTAAATAAACATTATTACAAGATCAAAGCCTTGGTTAACATAGATTTACCTAGGTAGCTCCAAAATGGCTCCTTATGGTTTCTTATGAACACAACTTGCTATCAAAGCTTCAAGAGCTTCGATGGCTAGCTTCTAGACCTGGTTTTTGGTCTTGTGGGATGTCCTAAGACATATATAGAGGTGTAAATGAAGAATGGGTAGGAGATACAAAGAAAACAGGGTGCAAGTTCTAACAATGGCCATTCGTCCCTATTTATAGTGTTTTCAACACTTAAGCTCCAAGTTAAGGCTTAGGACTTGTAAGATAGAAAGAGTACTGACTAAGGGATGCTAGTGAAGTTCTACACAAGTTTATAGGTCATAGCTTAGTCCTAATCTTTCCTTGTGGTTCAAAATAGGTCACGGCATACATAGGATAAGAATGGTGATGTGTAGCAAGCAAGGAGGTGATGCACCTACTTTTCACACTCCTAAAATATCTTAGGATTCATAAATATCAGGTTGAATGGATGAAAATGGTTTGAAAATGTGTTTTGGAGGGAAATTACAAAACCGGATTCAAAAACTAGGGCTTGTAACTTATATTTTCTGTTTTTGGTGATTAGGGGCTTAGGAAAGTGATTAGTGAATGATTAAGGCTTAATTAAGGTTTAGATATTCTATTTAAGATATTCGGGTCCTTGGTTTGAATTTTAACAAAGGTTTGATGTGAAAATGGGAAGTATACATTTGTAGATTAGGGTTTTCTAATTATCTAGGGTTTAATCTTAGTAAATGTGATTATCCTGCTCTTAGCTACTTATTTAAACTTAATTTAGGTCCTATACATTGTGTATTAAGTGTCCAAAGATTTCTCACACTTAGTTTAAGGGTTTAGTTTAGGTAAACATGTCTAAAGAGTGAAAATACCTATTTTGACCTAATTTACAAGTCATGCATTGAAATCTTGTACTTTTGCATTAGGGTACTTGTAAATTGTCTTAATATAATCTTATAATCTTAATGAAGTCCTGTAAGTATTTGTTGACTTGTCCTTAAAGAACTAGGTGATGATTCCATGTAGATTTCTTAATTTAAGGGTTTTTATATCATTCAACCTAATGGCTTTCTATCTTGGGTAATTAGGGTTTATATGTAACACCCCCAAATATACACGTTTTGAATCAGCGGAAGATACTTTGGTGTTACGGGATAGCACATTACTCAGATCATAGACAACACTTAAAAATCGCGTCGTTTAATAACAAAGCATTTTCCATTCATAAATATCAAATTACATAGGTCCACTGATCAAAATATGTCTTACAAATATACAAAACATACGAATGGAAATTTTTATTTAAAAGCGGGCCATAAACTCTTGTCGTCCTCCCGAGAATTACCTTCATGTACCTGAGATAAAACATGCGAAAAATAAATCAGCGAATGCCGAGTGAATTCATAGAGTTTAGTAAAAATAGTTATATAAAACGGTTATGTAAAACTAGAACACAAGTATAAGATAAATAAATAAGACCCCATATTGCTAGTCAGGCAATATATTATAATTCAATTCATGTATCGTACACCGTCCCTGAGACCGCAGCCTCAGTATTACCTTCATGAGTATTATTATCGGATTATTATAAGCCGCATGACATTATTACCTTTCTATAATATATATCGGGTAGCTAGCCCGGAATTCATTTGCCCATTTAAAACAGCGTGTCGTCACAAAAATCACGCTAAATATATCCCTCTCATACATAAATTCGCTTGCCAATAAATGTGACACGACGGGGATCAGTCGTCAAGACGCGAACTGGGATGATCTTCCCCAAATAGTATTATTATATGCATAAGCGTCTACCAACTCCCGGTAGTTCACAACTCATGCTAATGGGACTTATAGTGACATAACCTAACTAATAATAATCCATCTCAATCCTTCATTGGGTCATCAAATCAATCGAGTCCATATCAATAAGCATACAATCGGGACCACTTGTGTTCTGTTATTATTAAAACTAGCATGTTATCTCCCTTGCGGGTTTATAAAACACTACATAAAACATTAAAAAGAGTGCGAGGCTATGAACTCACCTTAGATCCAGACAATCAGCATAATATAAGTATCAACACCACACAACATATCATAACCCAATAATGCTTCACATAATTATCAACACAACATCATATAATCTACACGGCTTGTTTCCAATAGTCGCAATACACCATAAATAGCCAATAATCATGTAGCGTCAACAATGTCCTTTCGCGGTTGTAATTATTTCCAACGGCTATGCTTCAATCGTTTTGTGAGGTTTATGTTTTGGTGTTTTCCCTATGGATGGTTACATCAACTCGAAACAAAATAAATTAATAAAATTTAACTCATAAAACTTTGGTGGTTGGCCAAATAAAATAAAATGATAAATAAATCGTATGATATATTCAGTGTATATTTTATATGTGAAAATGACGCACATAATTCATGTCGTAAGTTACTATTTAGAACAAACATTTAAAAATGTATTTCTTAAATTATATACTATATCCTACGGTTGTAATAGTGTATAAAAAATTATTTTTATATAATTCGACATTCGTTCGAAAATCATTATATAACACATAAAAATTTATTTACCATCTATAAATGTTATATTTCATATTAACTAAAATAATACGTTTCAAAATTTATTATATAACGTAGATATTCGTTAACTATTTCTATTATAAACGTATACATTTTTAGAAAATTTCGGCATGACCTTGCCGTTTTTATAATGTTTCCATGTATATAAAATACATAATTTTTCCCACTTTTCTCAATCAATATCCAACTAATACCTTCCTCAATCAATTTTTTATTTAAGGTATCTTTAATCAATATAATTATTATATCAATTATATATTCGCACCATTAATATTTTAATTACCTTCCATATTTTAATCAATACCCTAATTAATATATTAATTATCCACCATCAATATTTTAATTACTTTTCATATACCATTAAATAGTTTTATATCTTACTATACAATTTATTAATAATAATAATATTATTAACAATATCCTCAAACGTGTATATTTTTACACTCCATATTTTATTATACCATTTTATTTACTTATATAGTCCATATCTCCTCAAGTAATAAGTAATTATATAACCTAAATAATGATAATGGTATCCTCAAAATATGTACATTCATACATTTCATATTTTATTACACCCTTTATTTATTTATTTATTTATTTCTTTTATACATCACCTTTTTACATAATAAGGATAAATTATTTTAATCTTATTTAATCATTTATTCATTATACTTTTTATTTATCATATCATTATACAAATTAACAAAATAAAATAAAATAAAAGTACAATACAATTATAATCAAGATCTATTATACTCAAAATAAAAATAAACAATAAAAACAACCTTGGGAGCATCACCGCCACCAGCCTGACACTGCCATGGTACGGCTATGGTTACTGTGGCCACGTCTGACCGCCACCACGACAGTGGTTGGGTGGTGGATAGACCCCTTTTGGGAGAGAGTTTGTATGGGGATCGGATGAATTAATGGAGTTGGAGCACTTTTGGTCTCGCCGGAAAAAATGGAGGTCGTCGGAAAAACACCACCGGAAAAGCTTTCCGGTAGAAGCCCTTGATGAAAGCTTGAGAGCTTTTATTATATGTGTGTTTGTTTTTGTTTGTGAGAAATTAAAGAAATGAGGTAAATTTTAATTTATACTAAAACTTTTAAAAACAAAATATCAAGTAAATGATAGTTTAGGGTACATTTCGTAAACGTTTTATTTACATTTGTTCAATAAGCGTTCGAGGCTCGTTTGGACGCCTTAACGGACGATTCAAGTCACGAGACTTGCGCCATCGTTTTTAAAATCATCTTTTAATAAATATGAGTCCTTACTTCGTCGAGTTTCGAAAACATTTGATATTATCTATTTAAATGCTCGTTTAATCATTTCTAGCTATTTCGGTTAGATTTTAACGTAAAAATAAAATGTAAACTCTATTACCTACGTTATTAGCAACGTTTTAGGATATAATGAAAAATACTATTTCTTCATATTTTCTAAGTTTTAGTTTTGTCTCAACTATTATCTTTATTAGTTTTCCCAGTCCGGCGTTTAAAACGTCGATAAATATTACAAGTAATTAAATAATAAATATTTAATTAATGAAACGTAAACGTAAAATTTTTAAATTTCTCAGTTCGTCAAATTATAGAAAAATGTTCAAAATAAATTTGAATTTAGTTAACACCATCTTCGTCGATTTATCGAAAATAATTAACAAGATCCGTAAATGTTCAAAAAATCTTTGTTTAAACGTTGGTCAAAATTTTCGGGTTGTTGATAGGTGTGAAAACACCCATCCTTTTACCACTTAGTTTTAATAATAACCAAGCCAAAACGTATATTTAATGTCGTAAAAGTCGGAATTATGCGTGGTTTGTGTTTTTGTTGTGATTTAGGACCAAAATGTGAAAAGGGAAGAAACGCGGGCTGATGAGATGGCATTTATACATGATCTCATCGTTCTTTTCGGGCTTTTAATGCAAAAAAATGTCATAAAATACTATATATATGCTTGTGTTTGTTTACTTGTGTATTTTAGGTATGGATATCGTGAAAAAGACAAAAGATCACAAGTTACAAGGAAAAACGGACACGAGAAACGAAGCCGTACAAAGAACCGGGCCCTAATCATGGAATTCTCAACTAATACCCTTGAAGACTTGAAGACAAACAAGATTGATCCTCATTTATTGAAGAAATGACACTTAAAACCCTTGTATATTAATAATTACAAGTTTGGTCCCTTAAGTTTGTCAAAATTACACAAAAGGTCCCTCAACTTTGAAGAAATGGCAAGATTAGTCCCTCAACAAATCAAAATTGCCAATAATGGTCCCTCATGAAGTCAAAGAAACAAATGAAGACCTTTGAAGATCAACAATGTCTAAGACCAGCCCTTGAATTATCCAAAAATGGCAAAAATAACCCTTGAAATCCTTTTTCCAAAGTTTTGTGCCAAAAGTGACAAATGGTGAAACTTATTAACAAAGGAGAATACGTTTTAGGGCTGAAATGCTTTGTTTACCAAAAATCTCAAAACACAAGGACCTAAGTTGCCACTTTCAAACTTTCAAATCTGAAAATGCGCCAAACAAGTTCCACTCCACCAAAAACGGATCAAAGGGGTCCACTATTCATGTTCTTCCACCCAGATTTTACTTTTACCCAACAAAGGGTTAATCCAAATTACCTTGACCAAAAATTAATTAACCCTCACACGTATACATCCCACACTTGAACTCACCCATCACATCACCATGGACCCCACCCCCAATTCCCCCTCAACCAATCATAATGCAACTTAACCCCCAAGTTATCCTACGTGTCCAAATCAACAGCCTAGGATCCTTGCTTCATTCCAAAGCTAAAATGAACAGCCTTGATCACTTTTGACAGCTCACACCAAGGATTCGTCTAGAAGAACCAAGGGCATTATAGAGAAATCACATCTAGGGTTTGTGAATAGTGTTTAGCCAGGCATTTGCCTATAAAAGGAGACCACAACATGTGAGAGTCCCTTTGTTCCAGTTTTAGGCTATTAATCTTTGTAATTCCTTTTTAAGCTTAATAAAATTTGAATTTCTGAAATTTTGAAATCTCTTTTTGATTTAGTTAAAAGTTTGGTGTTTGAGTAGCCTAATTCTGAGTTCCATTTGATTGTTAAGGCCTACCTTAATCTTGTGGTTAAGGCACGTCTTGTTTCATTAGGTTTTTAAGGTTTGAATACCTTGAAATCCTAGGTTCTGTTTTGGCTTATTTTGTGTACTAACCCTTAGCCTTAAGCCTTGAGTTCTTTCAAGCTTGTTGACACCAAGCCTGAGAAGGATTCTAAGCCTTTGGTTGAGTTTGTTTGCTGCTTGTGTTGAAGATATAAAGTCCTTGAGGTTCTACTTTGAACCATCAACCAAGGCTGTTTGCATCTCCTTCATTGAAGTACCTTGGTCTTGTTCTAGTTGTTGAACAAGGTCCAAGGAGCATTGCTGGCCTTCCTAGGATGTTGTGGAAGGCAGGTATAAGCTCTTGTTAAGATTCCCCTAAAAATTTCATGTTTATGACTGTTTTGGATTTTGTGCTTTGATTTTGAGTATTTGTGTTTGTGCTGGTGATTTATGTGTTTGATTGTGTTAGTTGCTGCCTAGTAAGTGTTTTTGATCATTAAAATCACTAGGTTATTAGAAGAAATCACAAGTTTCTTTGATAAGTGACTGATTAAGGAGTGTTTGGGATTACTGCATAAGTTGGATTTGTGGTTTGCTAAGTGTTTGTTTTGTGTAAACAAGTATTGGTATCTGTTATTTAGGTGCTTGTGTTCTTCTGTTTGCAGGTTTTGTGGGTTTGATCACATAGATTCTTGATTTGGCTATAAAATCTTAAATACTTGGTAAAATTGGCTAGGATTTTGAGGACACCTAGATCTAGGCTTAGGCTAGGGCTAACAAGTGCTAAATCATAGTTAATCACACCAGGGAAGGAGGATTTGAGGCTTGAAATTGGATCAAGTGTCAAGTATATCAGCAAAACTTGTCTGCATATTGTTCTTTGTTCATCAGAAACATTTTGTGCTTTGATCTTGCTATTTACTTTGATTCAGTGTTTGATTTTTGTTGCTTTGTGTTTGTTCTTAGTTTACATAGCTTGTGTATGCATCCTGTTAAGTTTGGTTGGCTTATTCTGCTTAAATCTGCTTATTAAGTGCTTAACTGCTTATTTCCATATCTGGTGCATATCTGGTAACTGTTTGGCTTATTGTGGCTTATTGTGTGAACCATTTTGTGATTTTGTTGTTGCTATTGACTCCTTGTGATTCACTGATCACAAGGGTGCCTTTGTTTCCAATTGAATCAAACCAGAACTCTCAAATAAGCTTGGTCAAATAGTCAAAGCAGTGGGAACTCCTTTCCACTGCTGGTTACCACTGATAGTGTAAATTTGGGGTCAGTTTATCAATAAGCTATAATAGCTTATTCCAACCAGCAACAACTTTGTTTTTGTAATAGGTGCTCATATTTTGACCCATTTGTTCATACTGGAGCATTTGGGTGGTTGACTTTTAGGTTTGACTAGAAAACCAACTCCTTTGACTTTTACATAAGTCATTTGTGCTTATTCTGGCTTATTGGTTGTGCTTATTGGATTTTTGTTGATTGATATTGCTTATTGAGTCCATTTGAAAGCTTTTGCAAGTTGAATCAAGTCCTGAGGTGCATTATTTCTCAAAAACGACTATTTTGTCGTTTTGTGGATTTTTGCTTTTCTATTTTCTGGCTTATTGAGTGAGCTTTTTGGAAATTTCTTTTGCCAGATCTCTTAAGCATCCTAAAAGAGGGTTGTGTGTCAAATTAGAGCTTATGGCATTAGCTCATGGCTTAATGGGCTGAAAAGCCCAATAAGAATAAGCTTTGTGTTCAATAAGCTGTGATAAGCTAACATTCAGCTTTTGGGCCTTTAGAGTTTTGTTCTTAGAATTAAATTTTAAGTCAGATAGGGCTTTTCCAAGTCAATTGGGCCAAGTTTGACTTTTTGGGCCCAAAAGCCCATTTAGGTTGACTGTTTTTGGATTTGGCCCATTTGAGGGCCCAATAGGGGTATTTTGGTAATTTCACTTTGATTTTCTGATTATTTAGGTTAAAATAAACTAGTTTGCAAGTTTTTAGAATTTTTTATAATTTTTGGATTTTTAATATTATTTTAATATTATTTTATTATTATTTTTGAAATTTCACTTTTTCCAACTTTTTACATTTTTCTTAGGTTAATTACATTAAAATAGGAATTTAGCAACTTTTAGAATAATTTTATCTCTTTTAGATTAATTTTTATAATTATTTTAAGTTTTAATAGTTTTTAAATCATTTTAAATAGTTTTTATTAGTTTAAAATTTTCTAAAAATAGTTTTTAATCTTTTTAGGTCATTTTAAAGGTTTACCAATTGAAAAATCTTTATTTGGGCTTTTTGATAATTTATTTGATTTTTAGGGCTTTAATTAGCATTTAAAAATTGAATATTTAATTATTTAAAAGGTTTGGAAAAGTTTTGATCATTGGTAAACTCTTAGTTTATTATTTTTGATTTTTGGTGAATTTTTGATAATTTTTAGAATTTATTTTTATTTTTGTGGTTTTTAAGGTTCTACGTTTTAACTTTCTAGTAGTGATTTTTTTGTTAATTTTTGTTTTTACGACTTCGTCATTTTCTTTTCTCATCCCCTTCTAAACCAATCATTAATCACAAACATTTAACAAATTTTTCACACACATATACCTCCTTGGGAAACGAACTTTCTAACCATCAAGGGTCATTAGTGTTGATTTTCCTAAATCATCACTCGATACTTACCACTTTTACCCTCCTTTTCCTAAAAGAGGTGTAATTTACCACAATCACTTTGGCGCCGCTGCCGGGGAGGTGTGTCGTGATTAATTTGCATTGTTGTTTTTAATATTAACCAAATAGTATTTGTATTAGTAGAACTCTACTAATACGTATTATCGGTTTTCTTGGTTTTTCTTGTACAAATATTATTACTATATTGTATTAAGTATCACAATAAATTTACAATATCTCCAAAAATGTGAAAACACAACCTTAATTGGGATTTCATCACTCAATTATTGTATTCGAATCTCAAACAAAAAGAAAAAGGAAAAAATAGATAAATACTTTCGTGAAGCTCGATTTTGAAAGATACAAACTATAAGGTGGGTATAAGGCGGGTATTATAAAATATACCCTAAGGAAAAAGGCTCTTAAGTGCTTCGCGCCGCCTCGTTTCCCCGCTTGCTTGTGAGTATTTTGAGATTGAAGGCTAATCGAGGATTTTGCCGCCCAAAGTATTATTACGTATAATATAATTGCTTGGTTTCTTTGTGATTAAACCCTCTTGAACAATTTGGCTTTCACCAAAGTTCTAAAGTCATTCGAAGGCGTTCACTCCACGTGATCGTTTTCATTCCTTTGAGGCTTCTTTAATCAAGAGTTTGATTCGAGGAGAGATTTTGTAGATTGTTGTCTACGAAGATACACCAAAATCCAAAAAAATTAAATATCATCAAAAACACAAAAAAATTGAAAATTCACAAAACACCCAAAAAGAATCTTCTTTGCTCACCTCCCATTCTTCGTGAAGTTTATGATCACTCGTAATCAAGCAAAACGAGCTCGTAAACGACTTCAAAAGCAAGCCAATCAAGAGACGTTGATTGTTGAAGAACCTCCAATTGTTGAACCTATTGTAGAACAAGAAGTCGTCATGGCTAATCGTACTATGATGGAGTTGCTACAAGCACCCACCGAGGGTTTTGGAGAGGCTATTGTGATTCCCGCCATCCTTGCGGAGAATTTCGAGATTAAGACGAGTTTAATGTCGATGTTGCAAGCAAATAAGTTTAGAGGTCACGAGAAAGACAACCCGCATTACCATATTAGGAATTTCAACGTCTCACCGCCACTAGCAAGTTTAAGGATGTTCCACATGACGCCATTAAGATGATGTTGTTTCCATACTCGTTGGATGGACCCGCTAAAATTTGGCTCGAGAAAGAACCGCCAAATTCGATTTTGACATGGGCCGATCTCGTTTCTAAGTTTGTGAACAAGTTTTTTCCACCATCTAAAACAACACACTTGAAAAATGAGATTTCACGATTTGTGCAAAGAAATAATGGAAGTTTTTCAATGGCATGGGAACGATTTAAAGAGATGTTACATGAATGTCCACACCATGATTTTACGGAATTGCATCAAGTGGATACTTTTTATAATGGGCTTAATGATCATGAACGAGATTATTTTTATGCCGCCGCGGGTGGTAATTTTTTGTGCAAGACGACAAATGAGGCTTTACAAATCATTGAAAATAGATCTAAGGTTTATAACCCTCGTAACACACCGAGTGTTGCCAATATGGGTTCGTCATCTTCGTCACAATCGTCTCGTAGCATTAACGCCTTACATGATGAAGCTAATGAGGAAAATCGGTTTTTTGATAGATTTGCTAATCTAATGTCCCATTGGAAGGCTCAAGAAGCTTCCAATTCGCTTCGGTTAAAGCGGTTGCTAAGAGTTGTTTATCTTGTGGAGGAGCTCATGATCTTTCCGAGTGCATTACCGCGGATGGTAACACTTCGAGTGCTTATGTAGCAACGGGAACTTACAACCAAAATGGTCAAGGTTCCCGCCAAAATCAAGCTCCACCAAACCAAAATGTTAACAATTATCTAAACAACAACCAAGGTAATTACCAAGGCAACATACGTAACTACAACAAGGGGAATTATCAAAATGGGAATGGACAAATTTCTAATCAAAACCAAAACCGTGATTTTCAAAACACTACACAAGGTTTTCAAAATGCTCACACTAAAAATTTGCAAGGAGAATTTTTGGATTATGCAAAAGCAAATGATGCTAAATTTGATAATATGCAACGTGAGATGATTAGCTTAAGATCCGAGTTGAAAAACGAGCTAAAAAATGAACTTGCTAATGAACTTAAAACTCATGCAAACAAAATGGAAGGAAATGTCCAACGTCTTCAACAAAATCAACAAAAGATGGAATTAGGACAACATGAGATTAAGCAAGAGTTATTAAAAGCGGATGCTAGGCAATCAAAATTTGAGGACCGAATGGCTAAGATGTTTGAAGCAATCATGTGTAAACCCTCTTCCTCGGGTGGTCTTCCTAGTGATACCATTGCAAACCCGAAGGGAGAAATGAAGGTTATTACTACACGAAGTGGTAAAACTTTCAAGGAACCAATCTCTCGTCCAAGTACTTCTACGGAGAAGGAAATCGAGAAAGAACCCGAGGTGATGGTCGAAAAGGAGCACATTACAATCCCACGAAGTACCGCTCAAACGACACCTACGGTTGAACCAATACCAATTGTGGAACCCGAGTTTCCAAGGCCGTTGCCTAATGACCAACCCACACCACCTTTACCTTACCCTTCGAGACGAAACAAAGAGAAATTGCAAGAACGTAACAAACAACAAATCGAGCTTTTTATAAAAATGTTTCAACAAGTGCATTTTGATGTGAGTTTAGCCGACGCGTTGTTATATATGCCTCGTTTCGCTTCCACTTTTAAAAGTATGATGAGCGATAAGGAAAAGCTTTCAAAGCTTGCTAATTGTTCTTTGGTTTATCTTAACAGCATACCGGAAAAAGTTGGTGATCCCGGAAAGTTTCTCATTCCTTGTGACATACAAGATATGAAAGAATGCCTCGCCTTGGCCGATCTTGGTGCGAGCATTAATTTGATGCCATTTTCCATTTGGAAATCGCTTTCGCTTCCGGCTCTCATTCCTTCGAACATGTCCATCGAGATGGCCGATCATTCTACGATTATGGCATGTGGAGTTGCCGAAGATGTTTTCGTGAAAGTGGGGAAGTTCTACTATCCCGTTGATTTTATAGTAGTTGACATCCCCGCGGATCCTCAAGTTCCTCTAATTTTAGGTCGATCATTTTTAGACACTTCGAGATCGCTTATCGATGTTCATGCGAGAACTATCACTTTGAGATTCAACGAAGAGGAACTTGTTATAAACGCTACTCAAAACTCGAAACCTTCTCATGTTTATGCAATCGCTACCATCAATCACATTGACATCGTTGATGTGGTTTGTGATGAGTTTTCACAAGAAGTGTTAGGTTTTTCCGATAGCTCGTCAAGTGGCAATCCCACTATTTTGGATCCGATTCTTGCTAATTCCACACCAAATCTCACTCCATTCCAAGGAGGCGATTTCACTTCAAATGAAAGCGACAATGAAGATGAGGTGTTGATTAGTGATGAAATTTCTATTCCACCATTTCTTTCGCTGATGGAAGTTATGAGTGTTGAACCAAAATCTTCAATCGAGGAACCACCTATCCTTGAATTGAAAGATCTTCCTTCTCACCTTGAATACGCATTCTTGGAAGGTGATGACAAGTTGCCGGTTATTATTGCAAAAGGTCTTGCTAATGATGAAAAAACCGAGCTCTTGAAAGTTCTTAAGGCTCATAAAGGGGCAATTGCGTGGAAAATATCCGACATTAAGGGTATTGACCCAAAATTTTGTACTCACAAGATTTTAATGGAGGAGGACTACAAACCCGCAATTCAAAGTCAAAGAAGGGTGAATCCCAAAATTCACGATGTCATTAAAAAGGAGGTCCTTAAACTCCTTGACGCGGGAATGATTTATCCTATATCCGATAGCCCATGGGTGAGCCCTATCCATTGTGTCCCTAAGAAGGGAGGAATGACCGTTGTGCCTAATGAAAACAACGAGTTAATTCCCACTCGTGTTGTGACCGGTTGGAGGGTGTGTATTGACTATCGAAAGTTAAATGACGCCACTCGTAAAGACCACTTTCCTTTGCCCTTCATGGATCAAATGTTGGAGCGACTAGCGGGAAATGAATTCTATTGCTTTTTGGATGGTTTTTCCAGTTACTTTCAAATCCCTATCGACCCTCGTGATCAAGAGAAGACTACGTTTACGTGTCCTTAGGGAACGTTTGCTTATCGTAGGATGCCTTTCGGACTTTGTAATGCACCCGGTACGTTTCAACGGTGTATGATGGCAATTTTTCACGATATGATCGAGAAGTCGATGGAAGTGTTTATGGATGACTTCTCGGTGTTTGGTAATCCGTTCACGTCATGTTTATCTAATCTCGAACAAATGTTAAAACGTTGTGAAGAAACCAATCTTGTGCTTAATTGGGAAAAATGTCATTTTATGTGTAAACAAGGAATCGTCCTAGGACATAAGGTGTCGAAGGCGGGGATTGAGGTCGATAAAGCTAAGGTAGACATCATCGCCAAGTTACCTCATCCCAAAACCGTCAAGGGAGTTAGGAGTTTCCTAGGACACACGAGCTTTTATCGTCGTTTCATCAAGGACTTTTCGAAAATCTCTCGTCCTATGACACACCTTCTCGAGAAGGATGCTCCTTTTAACTTTAATGAGGATTGTGTTAAGGCTTTCGAAACTCTCAAAAGGAAACTTACCGAAGCTCCCATTCTTGTTGCTCCTAATTGGGAATTACCCTTTGAAATCATGTGCGATGCAAGTGATTATGCTATAGGGGCCGTCTTAGGGCAACGTTATGACAAGCATTTCCGTCCTATCCACTATGCTAGTAAGACGATGACCGAGGCTCAATTAAAGTACACCACAACGGAAAAGGAATTCCATGCCGTGGTCTATGCTTTTGAGAAATTCCGACCTTATCTCTACTTGACTAAAAGCATCGTGTATACCGACCATTCGGCTATCAAGTATCTCTTAGCTAAGCAAGATGCTAAGCCGAGATTGCTTCGTTGGATGCTCCTCCTCCAAGAATTTGATGTCACCGTGCTTGACAAAAAAGGAGCCGCGAATCTAGCGGCCGATCATCTCTCTCATCTAAAAGATCCTCACAAAGATGTTTTCGAGAGTAAGGAAATCACCGAAACATTTCCTCTTGAGACTCTCGGTGTAGTGAATTCTAAAGACACAACCCCATGGTTTGCCGACATTGCAAATTACCATGCGGGCAATTTCATAATCAAGGGTATGACGACACAACAAAAACGAAAATTCTTTCGTGACGTCAAGTTCTATTTTTGGGACGACCCTTATCTTTTTCGGGTTTGTGCGGATCAACTCGTTCGACGTTGTGTGTTTGGTGCCGAAGCTTCTAATATCCTTAGAGCTTGTCACGAGGGACCCACGGGTGGTCACCATGGTGCTAATCTCACGGCTAAGAAAGTGTTCGATGCCGGTTTCTTTTGGCCTTCTATCTATCGTGATGCACACGCACTTGTGAAGTCGTGTGATTCGTGCCAACGTCAAGGAAAATCGTCTCAACGTGATGAAATGCCGCAAAACATAATTCAAGTATGTGAGATTTTCGACATTTGGGGAATAGACTTTATGGGGCCGTTCCCATCATCTCATGGCAACAAATATATCCTCGTCGCGGTGGACTACCTTTATAAGTGGGTGGAAGCTAAGGCTTTACCTACTAATGATGCTCGTGTGGTAGTGAAGTTTTTGAAGCAATTATTCTCTCGGTTCGGAACCCCTCGTGCCATTATAAGCGATCGTGGAACCCATTTTTGTAATGACCAATTCGAAAAGGTTCTAAAGAAATATGGAGTTACTCATCGTCTTTCTACGGCTTATCACCCGTAAACGAGTGGGCAAGTCGAGGTTTCGAACCGAGCTTTGAAGAGGATTTTAGAGAGGTCAATTGGAGAAAACCGTGCTTCATGGTCCGACAAACTTGATGATGCTTTATGGGCCTTTAGTACCGCTTATAAGACACCTATTGGTTGCACTCCTTATAAGTTGGTCTATGGGAAGAATTGTCATTTGCCCATTGAGTTGGAGCATAAGGCATATTGGGCCCTTAAGCATGCAAATTTTGAGTTGAAGACCGCGGGAGATCACCAGAAAATACAATTGAAGGAATTGGATGAATTAAGGGATAATGCTTATGAAAATTCATTAATTTTTAAAGAAAAGACTAAAAAGTTTCATGATTCAAAGATTAAAAACCGGGTTTTTAACGTTGGTGATCAAGTGTTGCTTTTTAACTCTCGTCTTAAGATATTTTCCGGGAAATTGAAATCTCGTTGGTCGGGTCCGTTCACCATTACACAAGTGTTTCTATATGGGACCATTGAGCTAGCTCAAGATGATGGTCCTAATTTCAAGGTGAATGGACATAGGCTTAAGCACTACTTTGGTGGGGAAACTCCTTCAATGGTTGCCCTCGACCAAGTCACCTTCCCCAATGATAATTAGCATTGAGGGGATCGAGTCGAGCTCATGACTCGGTAATCAAAAACGAGGTGCCTCGTGGGGGAGATCCCATTCTTATCTTTATGCTCACTATTCACTAATAAGGGGACTTGTACCCTTTTCAACTCGTTGTCTCGTGGTTGTTTGTGATTGTGTTATCTAGATCATCATCATCTACGATTGAAGACTCTTGTGTTCGTTTACATGAGCCTCCATCGTTTGTTTGAAGAAGATTTTCACGAATCCATGACATATCCTTTATTGTTCTAACAATTATATTTTAGCATACTTAATAAATGGCTTTAGATATATTTTTTATCACCCTTTCCATGCTAGATCCTAAGCATTCGACTCTTCGTCTCTAGTATGGGGGTGCTCCACCTTTAGACTCGAAACATTGAGGACAATGTTTACTTTTAGTATGGGGGGGTGAATAGATACTTGCTTTGCTACGCCTTCACGTTTTCCAATTTTCAATGTTTTGTTTTGCTAATAAGGCTAAAAATGGCCAAATTTTAAAATTTTTCTTAGTTTTAATAAGTGTTTTTAAGACACGAATGTATATTTTCCGATGGGTAGAATAAGAGTTAATTTTTGACTTGATGGACATTTGGAGCCATTTACATTCCTTAACCCGCTCAATTCAAGTTTTGCTAGACCTTTATATAGGGAGCTTTAAAACGCGAAAGTCTTAATTCATACGGGTTAAGAACAAGAACTTTTCGCAAGTTCCTATAATTGATTCTAGAAAGTTACTTATCAAGGGAACTTTAAAACGCATTCTCTAAACTTGAAAAAGTCAAAGAAAGTGCAAGATCCTATAGGTGGCTTGAAAACCCAAAACTTTGATTTGATATAGTCTTAATGAAAGCTAATCCAAACTTGGCTTAATTTTTACTTGCATGGCTAAGTATTCACGAGTCTCTTTAATTAGAGGTCTTTATATAGTGAAGAACGAGAAATGATAGAGTTAGACAAGTGATCATGCTAAACGTAGAACATGAAAGTGTTCTTTCAAAAACTCATATGTTTTTAATTGTGCTTTTTCTTCCCATAAGATCAATGCATTAGGAATAAATCATAATTGCAATAAGTAAGGTCGTACGATTTGAAAGGTTACTTAGCCTCTAGCGCAAGATCGTTTAAAAGTTGCTCGGGGTTGAATAGAGTTCATAGCCAAGGAATAACTTATTGAAACGGGACGCGAAGATTGGCGATTATCCAAAAAGGCCCTAACAAGGCATGAGGAGCTCTCTTTTTGCTAAAGATCCAAAGATGATGTGAAGTATCATTATTCCTAAATCAATATGAAGGATCGAGACACACGACGAAAAGCAATTACTCCCCTAAAGATCATGAAGAAAGTCTATCCAAAAAGACCCTAACAAGGTATGAGGATAAATATATCCAAGTCCGAAAAGGAGGCGGATCGTTGTATATCAAAATCCAAAGTAAAGATTGAAGAAAAATGATGAAGTCGTGGTCCAATATGAAGAATCTCTCAAAAACGTCAAGTGAAGAAACTCCAAATATATGAAGAGAAGACCATAATTTCAAGAACGTCTTCCCAAGATTTGAAGTATGAAGTACATGCCAAATATCGGTCCGAGAAAGGTCTCAAATCGTGAAACGAGTTATGCCAAGATATGAACTTAAGGAGATACACGAGAAGCCGTTTTAAAAGATTTTGTCCTTCGGCTAACTATTGATCAAATCGTGCTACTTTGCTTTCGGACTAATAACTACTCAAATAAGTCAATATGAATCACTTGTGATCCATGACAAATAGATAAAAAATGCTAGTAACCCATTTCCTTTTATAATAACTAGGATTGCGGGGAGAAAAAGTATTACACAATTTGGACGTATGAGTAGTGTTAGCATTGTGACTTGTACCAACAATGATCTCGTTTTTGCACTTAGCATGGAATGTATGACAATCAAGGATGACGAAGTTTATCTAAGGGACATTTACTTGTTTCTATTCTTTGACCCTAAAAGTCACTTTTGGTGATGAAAATCATACATTATGTCTTTACACATCTTCGTAGTATGTTGCAAGTCTTTTACTCTTTAATAAAGGTTAATAAAATTGAACTTTGGTGATGCTTAGATACTTTATTCTAGCATTGCGTGAGGGCACGGCAATGGCTTAGTATGGGGGAGTGATGAGATGGCATTTATACATGATCTCATCATTCTTTTCGGGCTTTTAATGCAAAAAATGTCATAAAATACTATATATATGCTTGTGTTTGTTTACTTGTGTATTTTAGGTATGGATATCGTGAAAAAGACAAAAGATCACAAGTTACAAGGAAAAACGGACACGAGAAACGAAGCCGTACAAAGAACCGGGCCCTAATCATGGAATTCTCAACTAATACCCTTGAAGACTTGAAGACAAACAAGATTGATCCTCATTTATTGAAGAAATGACACTTAAAACCCTTGTATATTAATAATTACAAGTTTGGTCCCTTAAGTTTGTCAAAATTACACAAAAGGTCCCTCAACTTTGAAGAAATGGCAAGATTAGTCCCTCAACAAATCAAAATTTCCAATAATGGTCCCTCATGAAGTCAAAGAAACAAATGAAGACCTTTGAAGATCAACATTGTCCAAGATCAGCCCTTGAATTATCCAAAAATGGCAAAAATAACCCTTGAAATCCTTTTTCCAAAGTTTTGTGCCAAAAGTGACAAATGGTGAAACTTATTAACAAAGGAGAATACGTTTTAGGGCTGAAATGCTTTGTTTACCAAAAATCTCAAAACACAAGGACCTAAGTTGCCACTTTCAAACTTTCAAATCTGAAAATGCGCCAAACAAGTTCCACTCCACCAAAAACGGATCAAAGGGGTCCACTATTCATGTTCTTCCACCCAGATTTTACTTTTACCCAACGAAGGGTTAATCCAAATTACCTTGACCAAAAAGTAATTAACCCTCACACGTATACATCCCACACTTTAACTCACCCATCACATTACCATGGACCCCACCCCCAATTCCCCCTCAACCAATCAGAATGCAACTTAACCCCAAGTTATCCTACGTGTCCAAATCAACAGCCTAGGATCCTTGCTTCATTCCAAAGCTAAAATGAACAACCTTGATCACTTTTGACAGCTCACACCAAGGATTCGTCTAGAAGAACCAAGGGCATTATAGAGAAATCACATCTAGGGTTTGTGAATAGTGTTTAGCCAGGCATTTGCCTATAAAAGGAGACCTCAACATGTGAGAGTCCCTTTGTTCCAGTTTTAGGCTATTAATCTTTGTAATTCCCTTTTAAGCTTAATAAAATTTGAATTTCTGAAATTTTGAAATCTCTTTTTGATTTAGTTAAAAGTTTGGTGTTTGAGTAGCCTAATTCTGAGTTCCATTTGATTGTTAAGGCCTACCTTAATCTTGTGGTTAAGGCACGTCTTGTTTCATTAGGTTTTTAAGGTTTGAATACCTTGAAATCCTAGGTTCTGTTTTGGCTTATTTTGTGTACTAACCCTTAGCCTTAAGCCTTGAGTTCTTTCAAGCTTGTTGACACCAAGCCTGAGAAGGATTCTAAGCCTTTGGTTGAGTTTGTTTGCTGCTTGTGTTGAAGATATAAAGTCCTTGAGGTTCTACTTTGAACCATCAACCAAGGCTGTTTGCATCTCCTTCATTGAAGTACCTTGGTCTTGTTCTAGTTGTTGAACAAGGTCCAAGGAGCATTGCTGGCCTTCCTAGGATGTTGTGGAAGGCAGGTATAAGCTCTTGTTAAGATTCCCCTAAAAATTTCATGTTTATGACTGTTTTGGATTTTGTGCTTTGATTTTGAGTATTTGTGTTTGTGCTGGTGATTTTTGTGTTTGATTGTGTTAGTTGCTGCCTAGTAAGTGTTTTTGATCATTAAAATCAGTAGGTTATTAGAAGAAATCACAAGTTTCTTTGATAAGTTACTGATTAAGGAGTGTTTGGGATTACTGCATAAGTTGGATTTGTGGTTTGCTAAGTGTTTGTTTTGTGTAAGCAAGTATTGGTATCTGTTATTTAGGTGCTTGTGTTCATCTGTTTGTAGGTTTTGTGGGTTTGATCACATAGATTCTTGATTTAGCTATAAAATCTTACATACTTGGTAAAATTGGCTAGGATTTTGAGGACACCTAGATCTAGGCTTAGGCTAGGGCTAACAAGTGCTAAATCATAGTTAATCACACCAGGGAAGAAAGATTTGAGGCTTTAAATTGGATCAAGTGTCAAGTATATCAGCAAAACTTGTCTGCATATTGTTCTTTGTTCATCAGAAACATTTTGTGCTTTGATCTTGCTATTTACTTTGATTCAGTGTTTGATTTTTGTTGCTTTGTGTTTGTTCTTAGTTTACATAGCTTGTGTATGCATCATGTTAAGTTTGGTTGGCTTATTCTGCTTAAATCTGCTTATTAAGTGCTTAACTGCTTATTTCCATATCTGGTGCATATCTGGTAACTGTTTGGCTTATTGTGGCTTATTGTGTGAACCATTTTGTGATTTTGTTGTTGCTATTGACTCCTTGTGATTCACTGATCACAATGGTGCCTTTGTTTCCAATTGAATCAAACCAGAACTCTCAAATAAGCTTGGTCAAATAGTCAAAGCAGTGGGAACTCCTTTCCCCTGCTGGTTACCACTGATAGTGTAAATTTGGGGTCAGTTTATCAATAAGCCATAATAGCTTATTCCAACCAGCAACAACTTTGTTTTTGTAATAGGTGCTCATATTTTGACCCATTTTTTCATACTAGAGCATTTGGGTGGTTGACTTTTAGATTTGACTAGAAAACCAACTCCTTTGACTTTTACATAAGTTCATTTGTGCTTATTCTGGCTTATTGGTTGTGCTTATTGGATTTTTGTTGATTGATATTGCTTATTGAGTCCATTTGAAAGCTTTTGCAAGTTGAATCAAGTCCTGAGGTGCATTATTTCTCAAAAACGACTATTTTGTCGTTTTGTGGATTTTTGCTTTTCTATTTTCTGGCTTATTGAGTGAGATTTTTGGAAATTTCTTTTGACAGATCTCTTAAGCATCCTAAAAGAGTGTTGTGTGTCAAATTAGAGCTTATGGCATTAGCTTATGGCTTAATGGGCTGAAAAGCCCAATAAGAATAAGCTTTGTGTTCAATAAGCTGTGATAAGCTCACATTCAGCTTTTGGGCCTTTAGAGTTTTGTTCTTAGAATTAAATTTTAAGTCAGATAGGGCTTTTCCAAGTCAATTGGGCAAAGTTTGACTTTTTGGGCCCAAAAGCCCATTTAGGTTGACTGTTTTTGGATTTGGCCCATTTGAGGGCCCAATAGGGGTATTTTGGTAATTTCATTTTGATTTTCTGATTATTTAGGTTAAAATAAACTAGTTTGCAAGTTTTTAGAATTTTTTATAATTTTTGGATTTTTAATATTGTTTTAATATTATTTTATTATTATTTTTTGAAATTTCACTTTTTCCAACTTTTTACATTTTTCTTAGGTTAATAACATTAAAATAGGAATTTAGCAACTTTTAGAATAATTTTATCTCTTTTAGATTAATTTTTATAATTATTTTAAGTTTTAATAGTTTTTAAATCATTTTAAATAGTTTTTATTAGTTTAAAATTTTCTAAAAATAGTTTTTAATCTTTTTAGGTCATTTTAGAGGTTTACCAATTGAAAAATCTTTATTTGGGCTTTTTGATAATTTATTTGATTTTTAGGGCTTTAATTAGCATTTAAAAATTGAATATTTAATTATTTAAAAGGTTTGGAAAAGTTTTGATCATTGGTAAACTCTTAGTTTATTATTTTTGATTTTTGGTGAATTTTTGATAAATTTTAGAGTTTATTTTTATTTTTGTGGTTTTTAAGGTTCTACGTTTTAACTTTCTAGTAGTGATTTTTTGTTAATTTTTATTTTTACGACTTCGTCATTTTCTTTTCTCATCCCCTTCTAAACCAATCATTAATCACAAACATTTAACAAATTTTTCACACACATATACCTCCTTGGGAAACGAACTTTCTAACCATCAAGGGTCATTAGTGTTGATTTTCCTAAATCATCACTCGATACTTACCACTTTTACCCTCCTTTTTCTAAAAGATGTGTAATTTACCACAATCACGGGCTTTCACGGGCTTTTATCGAAGAAAAAGACAAAAGACGAAGTCAAAAGATCAATAGTGCAAAAAGAACGGAAGTCAAAGGCCTATTCTGAAGATTTATCGAAGAAAAAGTCTAAAGACAGAAGTTTAACGAAGTCGAAGAACCAAATCTAATAAAAGAAGAAAATTAGAAGACGAGTTCATTTCATATCGACAAATCCCGAGACAACGTCGAGAAAGACGAAAAATTTAAAAGACGAAAAGACGAGAAGAAAGAAAGACGAAAACAACACTCCTTCTATTTCCTCCTATAAATACCTTCCTTATGTCATTAGGAAGGGAGTTAGTTAGTTGTTCATTTTTAGTTTTTCCTTAAGGTAAGTAGGAGTAGGAGTATTTATTTCTCTCTCTAGTTTTAATTTCTCTCTCTAAATTTTCTTTCAAGTTTGCTTAAATCTTTCATCTTTAAATCTTGTAATCTTAGATCTTTAATCTTTATCTTAAATTTAAGTTTTTCATAATCAATCTTATTCTTCCTTTCTTGTTTTAATCTTGTGTTTGATTTGGTAAAAGTATGTAATCTGTTTTAATCTTTATGCTTATTTGCTTATAGTGCTTATCTATTTGTTCGTATCAATTTTAAGTAATTTATGGTCTTACCTTATTGTGCTTTTTGTTTATTTCGTGTTTAGCTTATTGTGATTTAAGTGTTTTTAAAAGTTTAATCTTTTTAAATGTTTATTTTATAAATCTTGCTTGTTTAGAGTTTCGAAAGTTTTTAATTCGTGCTTATTTAGTTCTTTTTATTATTGATTTAATTAAGTTTTGGTAAGTGCTTATTAGAAAATTGCTTATTTGTTCTTTTTGCTTATTCTCCTTTTATTTCCATCGGAAAAGGGTTTAGTATTCCGATCGTTTTTCCGATACATATTCCGATCACTTTCCATCGGAAAAGGGTTTAGTATTCTGATCGTTTTTCTTATACATATTCCGATCACTTTCCATCTGAAAAGGGTTTATGCATTCCGATCGTTTTTCCGATCGATTATTCCGATAGAATTGGGTTTAAGTATTCTGATCGTTTACCGATCGTTATTCCGATGGATTTTACGATACATATTCCGATGGTATTCCGACAGGGGGGTATTCCGATAGAGTTTTGGTTTTTATTTTCTTTCTTTTATTTTAATTTCTAATTTAACTTTTCCCGCCATTTTTACTTAGTGTTATCTTAAACTTGTTTTATCTTAGTTTAGTATTAAAGTTTTCAAATTGACTTTTATTCAAATTTTAATATTTCGTCATTTATTTTTAAAAGCATTTATATTTTGTTTTATATTTTCAAGCTTTCAAGTTTTTATTTTTACTCAACGACAATTTCACTTTTATTTAGAAATAGGTAATCATTTTATTTTCTTTTCACCAAGAACAACTGACTCACACGATTAACCGTGGTCAATTCGATTAGACCAATTTAAAGAACTTTTTAACTAGTCAAAACCAGTTATTAAAATGACGTCGCTGCCGGCTGTTTTCGTGAAGATTAACGGTTTTTTGTGAGAGACGAGTTGGATTTTGGGATCCGTTCACTTTTGAACGTTATTTTTCTAGCTAAAAAATTTTCAAAAATCCTAAAAATTAAAAATTTCAAAAATCCAAAACATTTGAAAAATCATAAAAAGCATTTTTTTTCAAAATTTTGCACCAAAAATATTTTCTTTCACGTTAACCATTATTTTTCTGTTTCTTTGTTATTCTTTTCTTGTTTAGGTGTATGCGTACTCGTTCACGCAAAAGGAAGTCCATTCAAGCTACTGTCATCGAGCCTCCTCTTGTTGTTAACACAAATGATAACCGTCCAATGATTGAGCTCTTGCAGTCACATGTTGAAAGCAATGAAGATGCGATTGTGGTTCCGAATATTGATGCGAATAACTTCGAGCTCAAGACCGGTTTTATACAAATGGTTTCCGCCACACCTTTCTTAGGCCGCACTCATGATGATCCGCACGATCACATCAAAAGGTTTATTCACTTAACCAATACCGTGAAATACAATGGGGTTTCACAAGAGGCAATCCGTTTGCTCTTGTTTCCGTTCTCCCTCGAGGGACGAGCCCGGACTTGGCTTGATAAGGAACCACCCAAAAGTATTACAACATGGGCGGACCTAGAGACCAAGTTTATCAATTACTTTTTCCCACCCTTACGTACTACCGCTTTGCGGAATGACATTATCAACTTTGAACAAAAGTACGATGAGACATTTAGTAAATCTTGGGATCGTTTTAAGGAACTTTTAAGAAAGTGTCCACAACACGATTTTACAAAGGTGCATCAAATTAATACTTTTTACAATGGATTAAGTTTGAATGACCAAGATTCACTAAATAGTGCTTCGGGGGGTAATATTCTTTTCAAATCTATGAATGAGGCTTGGGCTATCATAGAAAACAAGGCCAAAGTCCAAACCAAGAGTGTTAGGGCTACCATGGCTAGTGCCAGTGAGAGTGAGTTGACCAATCATCTTAAGGAACTTACTTCAGCTGTAAAACAACTTGTTTTAAGAGATAACCCCCCTAATCAACATGCGCATGCTCTTAATATATCTTGTGAAACTTGTGGTGGACCACACTCTTATGCTAATTGTGATAAAGCTTATGATCAATCTCACGCGGAAGTGTATGCTTACAACAACACGGAGAGAGTTCATTTCAAGCCTAATGTCGATGTTAATCACTTGTCTTATAATTCGACGAATTACTTAGCTCCACCTGGTTTTCAACAAAGACCTCACCCACCCACCCATAACAACCAAGGGCCACCAAGAGCAAATGTTCAACAAAATGCTAATGTGAGGGGCTACAATGCTAATCAAGGAGCTTATCTAATGCAAAACCAAGGCTTTCAAAACCAAGGTTTCAATCCTCAAGGTTTTCAACCATATAACCAATACCCAAACCAAGGTTTTCAACAACAAGGGTTCAATTTACCTCATCCGCACATGGACTTGATTCTACAAAAATTAACCGATCATGAGAAAACCATGAAGGAAATGCAAGAGTCCACGGACAGGAAATTCGTTCAAATGTTTCAAACCCTTCGTCCCAAGGTGCTCTTCTTTCTACAACCGAAACAAACCCTAGAGATAATGCTAGTGCTATTACTACATGCAGTGGAGAAACTTTAGTAGGCACTTCTACCCCTCCTCCCCAAGTTACTCCATCTACACCTCCTCCATCCCCATTTACTCCACCTACTTCCATGCCTAGTACTAGTTCTACATTACCGTCTCCACCTCTTATGGAAGAAGTACCAAAAACAAAACCTTCACCTTCCACCTCTAAACCTTCTACCTCTCAACCATCAACATCTGAACCTTCACCTTCTACACCTACACCACCTAAACCTAATATTCCTTATCCTTCAACATCAGACAAGTGCAAAGTGCTCACTAAGGAGGATTCTAAATTACTTCTTATTTGAAGATGATCTCCCAAATGAATTTCAACATTAGCCTTGTTGAGCACTTGTCCAAATGCCGAAATTTGTTAATGCATTCAAGGAATCGCTTAAATGAAAATTGTTCTGCTGTCATTCTTAAAGAACTTCCAGAAAAACTTGGAGATCCCGTTCGTTTTGTGCTACCTTGCATTTTTAACAAAGTTGAAGAATTTACTGCCTTAGCCGATCTCGGGGAAAGTATTAATTTGATGCCATTAAGTGTTTGGAAAAAGTTATCATTGCCCGACCTTACACCAACAAAGATGCTCTTGAGCTAGCAAATCGAACTCTCGCCTACCCCGTTAGTATTGCTGAAGATGTTTTCGTTAAAGTTGGTACCTTCACTTTTCCGGTCGATTTTGTTGTTGTTGATTATGAAATGGATCCTCGTATTTCGTTAATACTTGGACGGCCATTCTTGAGAACCGGAAAAGCTTTAGTCGATGTCGTCGAAGGTGAACTCATCCTAAGGGTCGGGAATGATCAACAAATTTTTTAAGATGGGGAAGAGTACAAGTAAATCCAAAGGAAAAGAATCGGCGAATATGATTGATGTGCTTCAAGACGAGCTTGATACACCTTCTTTGGAAAGTATAAAGTTCGATGATTTTGTGCTACATGACAATCCTCTTTTCGAGACTTGCTATGATAATACACTTTTTCAAGACAATGTGGATAATTCTGATGATTCTCTCTCTAAATTGGATCCCCCACCAAGTAATGATTCTCCACCGATCTATGATGCATATGATGATTATTCAAGTTCCGATGTGGATGATTATGATGATTTTTCTTTAGAGTATAAATACGTGCCAACTTATGATGAATTTGAGGATGTTGACACTCTTTCGAGTGATTCTTCAAGTGTTATGTCTTCTACTGATGATTATGCTCCTATTTTTGATGAAGATCCTCCGCTGACAATGCTTGATCCTACTTTGGACGATTACTCATTTGAGGAAGATTTTGCTACTTTTCTCAATACATACTTCCCCAGTGAGCATTATTCTCCTCCTTTGGACTTTGATTATGGTCTTTATCTTCCTTCGGATATTAAGAAACCCGTTTTAAAGGAGAAGGAACCGGACGACACCAATATCCGTAGTACCTATGTCTTAACACCTCTCTTTCCACCTTCTTCGGATGAGATTTTGCGGTTTATGGGCGAATCTTCAAGGTCTACTGAGTCTAAATCTTATTTTCCCCTAAAGGAAAAGGTGTTCGATCCGGGAATCACAATTTTTAAGCCATCTCTGTGACAATCCGTCAATTTGAGGTCGGTATTTTATTCTCAAGTATTATTTAAAATCATTATTTTATTATTAATTTATGAACTCACTCACTTTGGGAAGAAATTGGGGTTTGCGTTATAAGTAGCATCGACTACGTCTAAACCAGAGAACTCTACGTTACGTGTTTACGTTTACATACTCCGTTTTTATGACAGTCCGACATTTCATAAAATAAATTTATTCTACAATATTATTTTGGAGTTTTAATTTGTGTTGGTTCATAAACTCACAAATTTACGAGAAGAAATTAGGACTTACGTCCATAACTTAGCGTCTTTTACGATTAAACCGGAAACCCTAGTTTTACGTATTTACGCTTTTGAACTCCGTTTGTGATGAGACAATTTTTATTAGAATCATTTTTTGCCGTAGAATCATAATTTATAAGAACGTTTTTCGTAAAACGACCCGAGGGCACGTAAATCGAGGAAACTAGAATCGAGGAGTACCCGTAAATTAATAGGGGATGAAACAAGTTACACTTGTCCCACCCCCTCATTATGGGCGGCCACAACATGACACCACACCCCTTGGTTGTCAAAAATATGTTAAGTAGAAGACACTTGTCCTCAATGGTTATCAAAATCATTTAAACCACCAAGACAAGCTACACAAACCATTTTACTACATGCAAACCAAGAAACAACTCAAATCTCTCTCTCCCTTCTCTTTTGGACGTCCCTCATTCATCACCACAACACCACCACTATCAAAAATCTAGCCATAAACAAAGGCTATAATCAACATATGTTGAAGCCTAGTTGAAAAGATGAAGATTGGAGGTGATCTTAACATGTGAAAAGGAGTTTTCAAGGAGGTTTAGGGCTGATTTCCATGAAGGTGTTCATCCATTTGAAGAACTCAAAAGTTCATTTGCCAAGATTAAAGGTTTGGTGACAAGAACCAAGCCTTATTCATTCAAAATCTCAATTTTTTCATCACTTTGGTGGTATAGAGATTGTTTCTTCCTATCATCTTGTTATTTTATAAAAGTAATCATGTATTTTCTTTATAAATTTATATTTATATGATGATGAATGATGATCAAAATATTATGTGGGGATTTTGTGTTAATAGATTTGGTTAAAAAGGCTAAAATCAACAAGTAAAGATGTTAAAATCTTGGTTAGATTCATAGGCTGTATAAAATAGTAAGTATAAACATGATCACTTGGTAAAATAGCTTGGATTATTAAATATACAGTTAGATATATGATTTTTACATATGTGGAGAGGTGGTCACTCAATGGAATCATTAAAATGAGCAAGATATGATCAAAATATTATTGAGGTACAAATATGTATAGTCTGTTTTGGACGAATTATTAGAGATACTTAGAGGATGATTGAGCAGTATCTATGATAGAGTTATTTGTATCACATATCACGTCGTTTATGCTGCCCAAATTTGAGCTTCTATCTCCTTGTAGAACTCAAGATATGGCAAAAATGGTGGAAGTGACTTTGATAATCAGATTTGTAAATAAAAGTATATAATATAATAAGAGCACTCAAGTAATGTTATTATAAAATAAATACATCCAACCCACTAAATAATAATAAGTATTATAAAATGAGTTATATACTAAAATAAATAAACTTGGCATTTTATAAAATTACAAACTCAAATGTTTTCTAAACTTGTAAAACTATATATAAGTTTTACGTCTTTTCGGCTAAAACCGAAAGATTAACGTTTTCGCCAAATAAAACTTAGACGGTCAGACCCGTCTAATGTAACATTTTTATAACTCATATACTGATATGTAAGTACATTTGACAAGTAAAAACCGATAAATCCGAGCTTTATAACTTATGGACCTTAACGGGCCAAAGTAGCCTTATTGGACCATTAGCCCAACTAGTTTGGCTAAACACTAATGGACTTACTCATGGGCTTAGCCCACTTGGGCCCAACATATGAGTATAGGCCTGGTATTAAAAGTATAAATAGACTAATATAATGTATTGGACTTTTAATGGGCTTATTGGGCCTTAATATATAAACAAGTTAAAACTAGTGTAACTAGTCTAAATTTTACTAACACATAACAACTTTAATCTTGAATGAAGAGATAAAAATCCCACTTGATCATCATCATACTTATGATATCATCATATATATACATAACCATTATTTTTATAAAGTCATTGGACGAGAGTCTAAGACCGAGTATTATTTGTCTAGGTTTCCGTGATTGAAGCATGTACCGTACATCCAAAACGTCAATAACCCGCCTTTCCCAATCAACGTGAGTTCATAGCCTCGCACTCTTTTAAATGTTTTATGAAATGTTTTATAAATCTGCGAGGGAGATAACATGTTAGTCTTGATAAAAATAGGACACCAGTTGTCCCGATTGTATGCTTATTGATATGGACCCGAATGATTATATGACCCGATGAATGAAATGAAGTTGATTATTATTAGTTAGATTATGTCACTAAAAGTCCCATTAGCATGAATTGTGAACTACCGGGATTTGGTAGATGCTTATGCATATAATAGTACTATTTGGGGAAGATCACCCCAGTTCGCGCCTTGACGGTTGATCCCCGTCGTGCCACATTGATTGGTAAGCGAATTTATGTATGAGAAGATTTATATAAGCGTGATTATTGTGACGAAACGTTGTTTTAGATGGGCAAAGGAACTACGGGTTAGCTACCCGTTTTTTGTTATATCAAGGTAGCAATGTCATGCGGCTTATAATAATCCAATAATGAAAATACTGATGTACGAACTGAATTATAATATATTGCCTGACTAGCAATACGGGGTCTTATTACTGATATTATGTTCGTGTTTTTTTTTATATAACCATTTTCATATAACGGTTTTTATTAAATTATATACAACGTTATAAAACGTATTGTATGATGTTTTTACGACATTGGTTCATATAATGGTTTGAAGGCCAAAGCCTATATTATGATTTACGACAAAGATTCGTATAAAATGTTTTTGGCCTATTTTATAGCCTACGACAAAGAATTGTACAAAATGATGTTCGCTAATAATTATATACCGGTGATCTATACATATTAATGGTTTTTATTAAACTCTATGAATTCACTTGACGTTTTCGCTGACTATTTAACATGTTTTATCTCAGGTACTTGAAGGTAATTATCGGGAAGACGACAAGAATTTATGGCCCGCATTCAAATAAAATTTCCATTCATATGTTTTGTAAATTTGTATGACATACTATGACCTGAGGACCTATGTAATTTGATATTCATGAATGGAAAATGCTTTATTATTAAACGACGTGATTTTTAAGCTTTGTCTATGATTTGAGTAATGTGCTATCCCGTAACACCAACGACTCTTCCGCTGAACTAAACTATGAATATTTGGGGGTGCTACAGTTTGGTACCAGAACTCTCGTTATAGAGAAAACAAGATTTTTAAAACCAAGGTTTTGAGTAAAACATTTCAAAATCTTTTAACCATAAATATTTTGAGTAAAATGTTTAAAAAATCTATTGACTATAACGGTGCCGAAGAATTCCCGAGTTACGGACAAGGCCAGACTGAGAAGTGTTATTTTAATATATATAACTTGGATTATATATATATGTTGTAATTTGATTACATGATTGTTTGATGATTATTTTAATACTTATACGAGGTATTTATACGACGTAGATTCTCACAAGGAACCCGTAACCCCCCTAACAAATCAATCGAAGCTATTTCTGTAGGAATTCTAGCTATTCCAGATCTAAACTAAGTTGTGGATTTTATGATCCCAACAAAATGGTTGATATTTGTAGAAATGTTGATATTAGTTGATTATGATCTTGAAGAAGAATTGGTGAGATTAAATCTGATATCGATGTCATGACGATCTTTCCTTATAGAGTGGAGTTTGACAAAACCTTACCACCTAGAAAAGTGTCATCTGATTCGGTGTCACACAATTCTTAAATTTGAAATCGAAGAGGTGAATGTTGCACTTGAGGCTGTCATTAGAGCCTTTACCCAAAAGCCTCATGTCACTTGTACCTTTTCGAGAAGTCTAATTGAATGTGTGAGTCATTTCATACTAGTGACTCATTTGATAACTATTGTTGTAAGAGCTATAGGATTGGAAATTAAGTGTTGTTCATATCGAGCTTTTATTGCCCTTTCAAGGTCTAAGAATAAGGTTAAAAGTATTGGAGAACGAGGTAGGATGTCACATTGAGTATAAGTTGGTTGAAACTTGAATAAAGTCAAACTTAACTCATATGGAATACGAGATTGTTAAGAGGAAGTCGTTAAGCCCTGTGGTTGAATTATAAGGTTTTAAATGATTGTTGGTTTGTATTAAGGGTTGTTCCTAGACCATTGTCCAATTAAGAGGATGCCTAGTGTCCAAGAAATAATCGAAGAAATCTTCTTCTAAATTGGGACCGATGGATCTTCCGTGACAGGTGGAACACCTAATGACTCTTGTAGATTAGTATTCATTGTGGTATCTTTTAAAATTTCTAACTTAACTGAGACATCAGTTGGTAGGATGAGTCCTTGGAATTGTATAACATGGCGACACGTAATGTGTTACGGTACAATTTTTGACTTGTTTGTGATTAATGAAAAGACTACCTTTGATTGCTAAATCTTACATGTATCGATGTTATCTATCTTTTCTTGCTTCTTCCTAATGTTCGCATTAGTGATGCAACCATTGAACAAGTACTCATTTCGGATAGAGTTGCGTTGTAGATTCTTCTCTTTGTATTCCTGAGTGCCATCGAGGTCATGAACCTCATGATTAATTTTTTTTTTTTTAGAGTTAAGAGAACCTCATGATTAATTGGCTAAGCTCATTTCCTATCATATTGTAGTTAGTTCTTGGTGAACAACTCATCATCACTTCTTTTGCAGATCACTCATTGTTTTTATAAGTAATACAATACCATCTGGGGGAAAATATGAAATTCTTTGAAAGTCCCTAATCAATGCTAGAAACACTAAACTTAACTAATCAACACAAGTTATTACTTTTTAAACGTTATCTTATTATTGTATAATAAAGAATTACAAGTGTTATGGATAACACCGTTTGATGACAATGTGTTGTGCACACTTTGAACAACTATAAACCCTAACTTATGAATACAGTCACAACTGTTTGATTCAATAAGTTCTAAGCATTAATGTTATGAATATTCTCAAATTGTTGAACATTAATGCTAGGATACACATCCTATTTTTAGTGATACGAGGTTGACCTAAGTAGTACTTGATGGTGACTACACAAGACATTCACTTTTCAGACATCAGTCACATGATGCTCTTCTATTCTTGGTAGTCTGCCATAATGCTTTAAGGAAACAGATCTTCAAACAGTTTCCTTTTTCATCATTGTCTCGAACACACAAATGGCATGTCCAAAGTGTGTTGAGTGTTAACAGGGTATTGCCACCCCTGTTAACCCTCAACCCCTTAGAGTCCCTGATACATCTTGGCTGTTATCCATCACAACCAATGAGTATGTCTTCAAGTAATCTTTGACGTCCTTGACAATGTCTCTGACATGGAATCCTTTGAGGTTGCTCACAGAGACTCGGATCTCTGTGAGTCTTATGGTACTTTCCTGTCTCCTAGGCACAGGCAAGTGACTGTCTAACAGCTTACTTTGTGTTTAAATCTATGATCAGGGAATCTAACAACCTTAGATTCCCAACAATCTCCCCCTATTTAAACATAAATATAGCTAGATCTATCTAAGTTAAGGTAAGTGAGTTAACAGCTTCTTCTTACTCATAACAGATCTAAACAAACATACCTCATGATTTTATTCATACTTAAAGAAAAATTACAAGTACATTACAAAAGTGAAATAAAATGCGAAGGTAAAATTGAGCTGTGAATTTATTCAATAGTCATCATTTTTGATCTTTTCTTCAGCTTCAGCTATGTCTGATCTAGTATCCAATTCTGCCTGCAAAGCTTTTGCAAAAACTTTGGAATACTCTGTGTTAATCTTGAGTCCCTTCTTGAGACAAAGCATCTGAATTGTTGATGCTAAGCCAAGCTCATCTTCTCTTTGAAATGCATACTGACAAGCTCTGTTCATGAATACCGTTCCTCTTTCATGCTCTGTGTAGGTCTGACCATCAACAGGGCCAATGATACCATTTGGTAGAATCAAATCCCTGTGCATTCCATCCACTTGAACATCATTTGTGACAAAAATTTCCTTAACAAGTTGAGAAACTCTTCTTCTTTTCTTGCCAGACTTTGGGGGTTCTTGTTCAAAAAGCTGTGGTGAGGGATCTATTTTGAGTTTGGCAGCCGTTTCTTTGATCCAGGTAAACTTAGCCTTAAGAGTTTTAAGCAGAAGAAAATTAGCCTGACCAGTTCTTTTGGCAGCCAAGGCTTCAAGTTCAAACCATTCAGATAACCCAAGTTGCTTTAGCCTGAAGTCTTCAAATACATTCATGTTTCCCTGTTGGTTGTCTCTCCACAAGATCATCTGTGGTGTGTTGGTGGATTTGTGAATTGTGTATATGAACTTGGTTATCTTGCCAGGTGCATACATGTTGTTAACGCAGGCATCATAATCAGCTTTGACTTTTCTTAGTCCCTCTGCGCGTTTAGCTTCCATTTCCCTCAACCTTTGTCTCTAGTTCTCCCTTTCAGGTGGAGTCATCTTCCTCAGAGTTGTGTCATTCAGTTCCCTGGCGTTCTTGATTTCATTTAATCTCTTGAATTCCTCAGCATGTTTCTCTATTTCTTTAGGTGTTAAGGGATTCTCATTTGAAGGTGTGAAGGTTGAAAATTGGGAAAGGTCTGTGGTGGATCCTCCTGTCTCTAGCATCGCAGCTATTTTCTTTAGTTTTGTGTCTGTGTCAACCAAAACTATCTCCTTTCCTTTCTTCGAGACAGAGGATTCCATACTCATGTTTTTTAAAACCTCAGCTCTTTTGATAAACGCTGTCTGAGCTTGAGTTTGTATTGCTTTGGGAAGGGAGCTAACAGTGAACTTTAGCTTCTTGGCAGCTGCTTCACCATCATCCCCAGACTCACTGGTGTTAACCAAAGTCAGGGACTTTGATGAATCAACTCCATCTTTATTCTGTTGCTCCCCCTGAGTGTTATCCTCATCATCAGGTATGATAACAGGTGTGATGACTTGGAGGGGGACAGGTGAAGAAATGGTGTTGTCAGCGGATGTTGAGCCCTGTTTAGCAGATTCAAGGTTAAGTGCCTTTTCCTTCTCCCCTTCATGTACATCCTGTCTACTCAGACATTTGGATGAACGTGTTTGAAAGTGCCTTGCAATCTGTTCAACAGAGGCAGCCATAGCACGTTGCCTTTTCCTTGAAGCTCTGGTAATCTTCAGCAGAAGGTTGCAGTTTCCATTTGTATTGCCTTGAACACGATTAACGATGAAGTTTTTATGACGATATTGCCTGTTTCGAACAGCTTCAAACTCTCTGTGCATAGTTAACTCATGTTCATGAAATAGAGCAGGGACCTTTGTGTTAATGACATCCTTGATTCTTGTGGATAAATGACTAAGTCCTTGTGCTACACCTTTTCTTGCGCCATCCTTGATAGGTTCAGTGACTGCTTCAGCGACTGCCTTTTTGAGAATCCCTGGAAATGTGACAGTGAAGTTATGCATTTCATACTTGATAACATCCAGCTTTCGTGATAGGCGTTCAATATCAGATTGATGATGAACAGGCTGAAGATTATGGATGTTCAGGCTTTGTTGAGCATAATCATCCCCCCTTGGCAAGAGATCAAAGTTGGTTTGGGCAGGATGATCAAACATGAGAAATTCAGCAGTTGGATCATAAGCAGGGCGGTGGAAGACTGTTGTTGTGGAGGTAGCAGAGGTGGGAGTGACAACAGCTTCCTTAGGAGGGGGAGGATTATTATCAGCTGGAGTGGACACAACTATTTCCTTGGGAGGAGAGATAGATTGTTGATCATCTTCTTCTTCTTCATCTTCCTCCTCAAACATCCCCTCAGGGATTTCATCCTCAGGCATTGATTCAGGATCAGAGACATCATCAACTAGGGACAGCACTTCCTCTTCAATATTAAGCAGGGGCTCTTCGTCATTTGGTTGATCCTGAATGATTGTATCAGCCTCTTTGTCTTGTTGTTCCTGGGGTTCAGTGGCTGGCTGTACAATTTCAGCCTGCAAGTTGTTATAATTTGTAACAGGGAAATAAGTAAGGGGAATGGTCGCCATTTCGCTGTCCCAGAGAGGCTGAGGGTGATTACTCAGCCACTCCAAAGGATAAATCCTTGGGATTCTTTTAAGAGAGAAAAATATATGGTTAATGATCGCCATTCGCTGCCCCTAGGAAAGCTGAGTGTGATTATTCAACCCCCCCAAAAGGTTAAAACCTTTGGGACTCTTTTGATTGTGAAACATAAGGATCGCCATTCGCTGCCCCTAGGAAGGCTAAGGGTGATTATTCAGCCCCCCCCCCCCCCCCCCCCCCCCCAAAGGTTAAGAAACCTTTAGGACTCTTTTAATAGTGAAACATATGTGGGTGAAGATCACTTATTACGCTGTTCCTAGGAAAGCTGAGGGTGATGATTCAGCTCCCCCTAAAAAGGATAAATCCTTTGGGATTCTTTTAAGGTGAAAACGTTATGGGTTAAGATCGTCTTAGTACGCTGTCCCTAGAAGAGCTGAGGATGATTATTCAGCTCCCCTAAAAGTAAAACTTTTGGGATTCTTTTTCTAAGGGAACCAAGAGGCTGTGTGAGGTACAGCTGATCAAGGTTGAGACATATGTGTAATCAGGTTGTTGTAAGCCTGAATACTGTTTAGAGGGTGTAGGGTCATCGGGGTGCTTTATAAACACAAATGAATCATTCCCTGGTGCATAGACAGGGTGTACAGAAGTCTCAAAGAGTTCTAAGTGCATAGACAGACTTCTATGGGTCGAGGATTACCTTAACTTCACCACTCTCACCTACCTACATTTGAGAGTGGCTGCTTGTGGACCTCTAAAAATTTACACTGATTACCTGTGTGATATCAGCAGAATTCGGCTGGTTCCTTGTTGTCTCGGCTGACATCGAGACGCTAGACCCTTGTTGTTGGTCAACTAAATTCTCTGATTCCACATGAGTATCTGGAACAGAGGAGGCGTCTAGGTTCACAGTCTTCTTTCCCTTGGCCTTAGCAACAGATTTGGTGTGGGAAGAAGATGGGTTTTTCTTCTTCTTAGGCTGTTGGCCAGATGAAGCCTTGGACGTCGTGGTGTGCTGCCCAGAGGTCAAAGACTTAGACTTGCCAGACACACCAGAGGTAATCACCTTCTCAGAAGAAGGGAGCAAGGACTTCTCAGTTGAGGGTTGTTTGTTAGCAACGTTCATCATACGGGATGTGACAGGGACATCTTTAGCTCTAATTTCTTTATAGATGGCACCTGTGATGCGATAGGGTTTCAGAGAAGTGAGAGCAGAGTTATGATAGTTGTCTCCCAACAGGCTTTCAAAGATCAGCGATAGAAAGCGAACGTAGCAAACGTTCTTTTCCCTGACTTGGTTCCTTCCTTTCAGCTGTTCAACTAGGTTGGAGAAGAGAATGCTTCCTACATCAACATTAGCTCCCCAGATTAACCCATAAGCTATAGATTGGTGGTTAAAGGACATCTGATCTTGGGATCCCTGCATTCCTCCCAGGGATTTGACAATGTGGGTGAAGAGGACACGCCACACAGGGGTAAAATACTTGATCTTCAGAGGAGACTTCGAGAGGACCTCAGCAGGTGTAAGAGCAGGGTTCACATCATGAAAAGGTTTGAGTGTGGCCAGGGCATCCTTAACAGCCTTTTTGTCAACCACCTTTAGGCATTCATCACCATGTTTTAACCCAGCCACACTAGAGAAATCTTTGAGTGAGAAGGCAAATGGGTGTTCGTTGCAAGAGAGGCTAAAGTTTATTGTGTCATCAACGACTTCAGCAGAGTACCAGAATTCCCTAAGGTATTCTTGGTAGAAGGTGGTTGGGGATTTCGTGAATGCTTCACTTACATCACAATTCTGCATGAAGTTAACCAGATCTGAGTAGTATTCATTTGGAGCCTTGATCCATCCAATGGAGTTGTTTGATGCAAGAATGATTTCGTTGAGTTCAAAGTTAACGTTTGCTGCCTTGGGAACTGGGAATGCCATGGATTCAAGGTCGAAGAAGAATGAAAATGAAGGATGGGTTTAGAGAGAGAAATAGATTTGTGAAATGAGAATAGTGGTAGGTGAGAAGATACGAGAGACAATATATATATTCAAATATGAAACTGTTATTCAACCGCATTTAATGCAAAGTGGGAAATGACTGCTCATGTGGGTCCCTTGACCTTTCAAAACTTATTTGTCTCCTCGTTATTCGAAAAATAAATGATTAAATATTGAGAATGTTTTATGCATTTACTTGGAAAGTAACTACCTAGTTTCATGTGAAAAACATTTAATATAGAATCAGTCATTTAATGAACACATTTATTATCAAGCCACAGGCTTTGAGATATTGAGCATCCCTAGCTCAGCAACTAGCCTGTTGAATGAAGGTTCAGCCAAAGGCTTTGTGAAAATATCAGCTAGTTGCAGCTCTGTGGGAACAAAGTGCATCTCAATATCTCCCTTCATTATGTGATCCCTGATAAAATGATACCTGATATCAATGTGTTTGGTATGAGAGTGAAGAACAGGGTTTTTGGAGATGGCAATGGCACTGGTGTTGTCACAAAAGATTAGCACTTTGTCATATAAAATTTCATAGTCAGCCAATTGACTTTTCATCCAGAGCACCTGAGCACAACAGCTGGCTGTAGCTACATGAAGGTCTACGGAATCTTGGATTATTCTACATGTTGGATTTGATTGATTAAGTGGGTTGATTGATTGATAAATAAAGATGGAGATGAAGGGAGATGAGGGTGTAGAGAGAGAAAGGAGAGAAAAGAGAAGAGTAGAGAAAGAAAGTAATATGGAATTATGTGAAATAATGAATCACCAACCCCTCCTAACATGCTAGGAGGGGTATATATAGTCCACCCTACATGTGGGCTATATGGGCTATACGTTTACTAACTAGATCACGAGCCCGTTACATTAATATATCGTTGGAGCGACCGATCCTTCATAAATACGTAAAAACGTATTTCCAACAATCTCCCCCTAAGGGAGGTCGCTCCAAGAAACAAAGTTCTAAATAGTCTATATCTCGTGATCTATGCTAACTAAGATGTGACCGAGACTTTATTGGGAAAAACGTATTTCCAACAATCTCCCCCTAAGGGAGGTCACATCTTTTTACAAAATCTTAAACCTAGCATCTATGCTTGAGTCTTCGATCTTGTTTTTGTGAATATGCTTGATGTGATCTTTGACTTAAGTCTTGAGCATGTTTTCTTGCCTTGACCTTGTGCATTCGTCACTTGTGACATTCGCCTCTTCGTGACTTCATGTTCCACATCCTTATACCTTTAAATTCTTGAAAGCTTTAGAGTTTGATACAGCGGAAGACTTGACCTTCAGACTTTCTTGAATTTGTTGAAGTACTAATTGTATGTAGTATAAGCATGTGGTGACGACTTCTTCTGGATTGTACACCGCAATGCCACCTTCTTGTTATGCTGCATAAGACAGTTAACAACAAACAATATACACGGATGAAATGGCCTTGAGCATTTCATTCTAATTCGGTAGCATTTTACCTCCGGTCGGTGAAGACCATTGGACAATATTAAATATCGTACTTGTGGCAGGTAGTTTTAATAAAGAACCTCCTTGACAAGATTTCGCGGGTAAACCCGTTCTCTTTACTCGACCGTCCAAAGCTGACTGCGAACGTAAAGAGTGAATCATTTGGATAATATTATCCGCATGATTTGAAGCCGTCAATTCATGTTCCTGGAACAAGTGAAGTTCAATTAAGAACCGCACCATCGTTGCTTTCCAGTTGTCACTAGCTTGATTCATATAGAATCTTGCAAGTTACCTACCAAGTGTTTTTTGATGTTAACACTAGAAGGATTTCCATTTGTCACTGTAAATACTTAATAGTATTACTCTGAATGTTCTGGCAAGATCACTAAGATATTGAGTAGAGGCCTGGAACGTGTTTAAATTCATTTAAGAATTAAACCACTGTTGCTTTCCAGTTATCACAAGTTTGATTCAAAAAGAATCGCACAAGTCACCTACCATGAGCTTTTTGATATTTGCTCCAGAAGTATTTTCATCTTCATTGTAAATACTTTCGTATTACTCAGATGTTCAGGCAAGATCATGCAGATTTTGCGTAGGACTCTTAAGATCTTTCTTACTTTTCACAATGTGTAAAGAAGCAAGGAAATATGAAAGTGTGTCCTAATTAGATATTTGATGATCTCAAATGGCTCTAGACTCAATCGTGCATTTTGGATTTTTAGTGATCGGCGGCTGGAGAGGAGTGCCACCATTTCAATACCAATTTATTTGGAGTGAATAAATCAATAGATAATGTGTTGTCTCCGTGTGATTAAAACAAATATCTGATATCTGAGTTAGCTGGGATGGGTTGTGCCTTGCATCACTGGGTCCATGATGTCTGTCTTCAATATCAAGAATCATTTAAACAATGATCTTAATAGCATATGTATTGACCCGGTTTTTTCCTAAGTTGTAAGGAGGGCTTCTTTCTTTACACCCTTTATCTTTACAATTCTTTTTCATTCTTCAACCCCTTCAATGCTTACCAATACGTCATCACTAGCACCTTGTTGTGATTGTTCCAGTGCTAACTTAAGTACTTGGTCGGCATTCAGCTACGTTCACAATCTTTCTCCATCTTTCCTAAGGACTACACTTTCTAGCTATGGAATGTCCTTGGGAAGATTCCTCCGGTTCTAGAGGAATCATTGGACTTTAACCTATCCTACCATCCTTATGTCACTACAATCTTCATCGTCGTGAAATAAATAGGTTGCGGGTAAGTATAAATCACCATGAAATCCATTTTGAAGTGCAAATCCATTTTGCTCCCCCTTAACATATGCCACGATATCCGAAAACATTTCGCACATGTCGGGATGAGCTAGCACGTTAAGTCAAACCATTTGTGATTAATCTTTTCCCATATTAAATCACATTTTCTCCCCCATATTAAAAATATTAACCCAATCGATGTTTTTAATATCAATTGATTTAATAGCATTTTAAGAAAATTTGGGAAGAAAAACGCAAATCCACTTATCTTCATGAATTACACAAGCTCCCCCTCAAATTAATGAGGGTGTGCTGAAACGTAAATTAAATACCTTTTAAACACAAGTGTAAGGTATTTATCACGTGCAATGATCATATATGATAATGTATTCACAAGATTAGCGATTTATGAGGTTGGACCTGAATGATGGAGAACATCATATGAAAGAAGCACATGGTTCTTGTTCACGAATCTTGGTCGCCTCATCACGTCTGAAGTTATCTGTTGACTCCATTTGATTGATATTGTTGTCTTGACACCAACATGTGAACTTGGCACTTTCGGCGTCAAAGATTCTGAACGCTTGACAATTGCTCCCCCTCAATTGTTGACCCGTGTTCTACTTAAAGAGCTGTAGTCGTCGTTTGAGTAGTCGCATCATCTAGTATGTAGATATCAATTGCAACGAACTTTGGATTGTGGAGTTGATAACTTCGGATTGTGGAGTCAAAGCTTTCTGGTGAAATGCTTGATTCAATGTGAAAAGCGGGTTACTATCAGAAATAATAGCAAACCATATGGAGCATGTTTTAAATCTTTTAAACTTCTGCTCAAAATTTATTTACAACCCCGTGTCATTATTGAACGACATTTCTAGGATCATAAATATTATCGATTCCAGAAGACATGCTCTTTTTATCAAAACGTATTTGAACACACAATTTTGAAAGATTTAGAAAAAAGCTTTGGAAAAATTCTTGAAAAAATTGTGTTCAAAGTTTTGAAAAAACAATTACTTGAGCTTAAGATGTTGAATATCTTAAAAGGGAGCTCAAGTCCGAGAAGTTGTGAACTTCCCATTGTTAAGGATAAGTTACCATCGGCGATAAACTTTCCTTTTATCTGAAGGACGAGTCCTAAGTTGACATTTACTTAGAAGTCGTTTTCATGAGCTTGAAAACTTTGACTGTTTTAACGGAAAGCTCATGATCGAGAAAGGTTAATTTCTCGTTATGAGGAAAAGTTCTCTTATTTAAAAGATACACTTTCCTTATTGAGCTTAAAACTTCGAATGTTTTAATACAAGCTCATGACCGAGAAATGTTAATTTCTCGTTATGAGGATAAGTTATCATAAAAGATAATCTTTCCTTTATTTGAAGTTCGAGTTACAGTCTGACATTTAACTGTAAGTCATTGTGCATGAGCTTAAAAACTTCGAATGTTTTTTAATATTAGCTCATGCCCGAGAAAACTTAATTTCTCGTTGTTAGGATAAGTTTATCATCGGCGATAAACTCTCCTTTCTTTGAAGCACGGGTTACCATCTGATATTTAATGATAAACCATTGTGCATGAGCTTTAAAAACTTGGAATGTTTTCGATATAAGCTCATTCCCGAGAAAAATTAATTTCTCGTTGTAAGGATAAGTTTATCATCGGCGATAAACTTTCCTGCCTTTGAAGAACGGGTTACTGACTGTTATTTATCTATAAGCCTTATACACGAGCTTAAAACCGTTGAATGGTTTTAGTGTAAGCTCGTGACCGAGAAAAATTAATTTCTCGTTGTGAGGGTAAGTTATCGTTGACGAGATAAGCTTCCCTTTCTCTGAAGTTCGGGTCACAGACTGTGATTTGAATGTGAGCCATTATTAAGCTTAACCATGAATCCCCTGAGACACTTGTTTCTCCGATATCTGCTTCTTCAGCAACCAAACTATAAGAGTATCCTTAGTTGAACGGTATACAATTATTGGACTGCTTCGTTCTTTTGGAACATCAACTTTGGTACCTGCATTCTCATTAGGAATTTGCTTGCTTTGACATGGGTTAGCGATATCAATTTTAGAAGCACATGGGGGTTCACAGTTGGATTTACTTGTGTCAGAAGCGACCTGAGTAGATGATTCACTAGTCTTGGCTGGCAAACGTTTCCTTTTATAGAAAACCTTAAGTTTAGGCTTAAGTGAAGTATCATCTTTATCAGTTTCCTCCCTAGTAGAATCGGAGACTATCCTAGTTAAAGGGCACTCGTTTCTTACAAGAGTGAAAGTTCTGCCAGTGGGGCGCCAAACTTTACCAAAGGGTTTGATTTTAGCTATCCACTGGGATTTAAGTCTAGCACGGGAGTTCACCTCATCAAGTAATTTCTTGACACAAGAATCATGATTTGCCGAAAAGACACATTTTCTACATGATTTACAAGTAGCATATTTAATGTCCGAGTAATTCCTAGATGATTGATCGATGCTCCTAGGAGATGACATGTTACGGTTAGTAATAAGTGTGAAAACACTTATTCTTTTACCACTTATTTCCAATAATAACAAGACCAAAACGTGTGATTTATGTCGTAAAAGTCGGAATTATGCGTGGTTTGTGTTTTTATTGTGTTTTAGGACCAAAATATGAAAAAGGAAGAAAACACGGGATTTCACGGGCTTTTATCGAAGAAAACGGGAAAAGACGAAGTCAAAAGATCAAGAGTGCAAAAAGAACGGAATTCCAAGACCTATTCTAAAGATTTATCGAAGAAAAAGTCCAAAGACGGAAGTTTAATAAAGTCGAAGAACTTAAGTCTAATTGAAGAAGAAAATTAAAAGACAAGTTCAAATCCCGAGACGACATCGAGAAAAGACAAAGAATTAAAGTCGAGTCGAGAAGAAAAAGAAAGAAGAAAGCACCACACATGCCTCCCACTTCCCTATAAATACCCTCCTAATCACATTAGGAGGGGTGTTAGCTAGTTTTTATTTTTAAGTTTTTCATTTTTGCACTTTTCTAGTTTTAGAGAGAGAAAGTCTTAAACTTTCTCTCACTAAGTTTCATCTTTTCTCTTAATCTTTCAAGATTAAACATTTGTATTGCTTATTTTTCATTAATCAAGTTCATTTTAAGCTTTTAATCCTAAATCTCATTCTACACTTCTTGATTTACTTGACCTTTGATCCGATTTGCATACTTCATGCGTATGATTTTATGATTTCGTGATTGAAGGATTGATCTTCTTTGTTCCTACATAAGCTCCTACGTGTAAGCTATAAGCTCGTAATACTTATTGGCTTATTACATGTTTTGGTTTATTGATTTTCGGATTTCACCAAGGTTTTAGTCATTTTAAAAGTCATTCCATAAAGTTTGTGATCTTTTACGTTTTAGAAGTTATCAAATTTAAGCTTTTTGAATTGTTTAAGGTTCGGTAGAATAGCTTATTGTATCAGCTTATTGAGTTATAAAACTTGCCACCAATTTCGGATTAAGTTACCCTCCATCGCAATTTTGGGGTTTTTGCACATTCCGACGGGTGTAATAGTTTTGATCGCAATAACCCATTAGGGTTTTACTTTGCAATCAGGTTGTCATTTCCCCCTTATTCCGATCTGGATTGCGATCGCACATTGCGATCGCACATTCCGATGGGATCAAGGTCTTTATTGCGACGAAGTGCTGCCCATTTCTCGACAGCGATATTGCGATAGATGTACATTGCGATAGGGGAGTTTTAGTCATTCCGATCTGAGACATTTCGATAGAGGATATTCCGATAGATGTACTTTGCGATAGTACCTTATTTCGATAGCATTGCATTTGACATTCCGACAGTTTTACATTTGTGTGTTCCGATGGATGTGACTTTGGTGTATTCCGATGGACATGATTTGCAATATTCCGATTAACTAAGATTTTAAGTTTTAAAGTTTTTCAAAGTTTTAAGTTTCAAGTATTTTCCTAATTAACTTTAAGTTTAATTTTGTCAAAGCTTCTACTTTACTCATCGACAATTTTCATACTTGCTCTTAAAATTAGATAACCATAACAAACCATTCTCTTGTTCACCAAAAGACGATTGAGTCGCACTCTTAACCATTAGTCAATTCGAAAAGATCGGTTCAACGAACTTTCATACTAGGTGTTAAAAACCGAGTATTAAATGGCGCCGCTGCCGGCTCTTTTCGTTACGATTAAAGGTTTTTAGTGAGAGACGCATTGAATTTTGGGATCCGTTCTTTGAACGTTATTTTCCTTGCTTTCAAAATTTTCAAAAAATCCTAAAAAAATATAAAACTCTTCAAAAATACAAAAACATTTAAAAATCATTAAAAGCAATTCTTTTCCAAAAAGTTTGCACCAAAAAGATTATATAGATATTCTTTGTGTATATTTTTCTTCTGCAGGTGTATGCGTACTAGATCTTCGAACTATTCTGAGCCCGAGACTCGTGAAGATCTGGATATGGCTGGTGTTAATAACAACAATAACAACCCACCTCAACCCAATATGAATAATAACAACAACAACAACAACAACAACAATGTCCTCCTACCTGATTTACGAACAATGGAGGAATTGTGCCAACCCACCATGAACGGACGCGGAGGCCCGATTGCGCCAATGCACGTCACGGCTCAGGAGTTTTCGTTGAAGCATCACATGATCCAACAAGTGCAAACTAACCCGTTTCGCAGAATTCCGTATGATGATGCCAACAAACACCTCGACAAATTCATTACCATTACCCAAAGCATGAAGTGACCCGGTGTTTCTATGGATGACCTTCGCCTTCAACTCTTTCCCCACTCGCTTTCTCACCATGCCGAAAAATGGTTTGACCGTCCTCCTAAGAATTCTATTCATACGTGGAATGACATGACTCAACGCTTTTTGTCGCGCTACTTTCCCCCATCCATGGTCACAAGCCTTCGTAACCAAATCAGTGGATTCATGCAAGACAATGATGAATCGCTCTTCGATGCTTGGGAACGATACAATGATTTGATCGACCTCTGTCCTAATCACAATATGCTCCCCGTCACTCTCATTGACACCTTCTACAATGGTCTCACTTTTCGTGATCGTGACACGATCAATGACGCCGTCGGTGGTACTTTTATGAAAAGGAGACCGGAGGAGTGTAGAGAGTTGATTGAAAACATGACTACTCACCACAAGAATTGGGATTCATCCGCATCCTCAAGATCTAACTCGAGAGTCAATGTTTCTTCTACTACTTCCAATCCTGAGATGACTGAATTTCTCGACAACTCGCTGAAATGAACAAGAATTTCATGGCCATGTCCACAAACCACTTTCAACAAGCTAAAGCCGTTGCTATTTCTTGTGACACATGTGGTGGTCCTCATTCTTACAATGATTGTCCTTCTACCCAAGGAAATTTTTCTGAAAACGTTAATGCGGCTTACGGTACTTATCCCACGGGAGGCTATCAAGCTCGCCCTCAAGGAGACCGTAGCTTGCTAAGTTATCGTTCCAACAATTATCTCGCTCCACCTGGTTTCCCGCCTCAGAACCAAAACCAACAACAAAGCTATAACCGAAACAACCAATCCCAACCTCGTGCTAACAATCAATATCAATCCCAAAGAAACCCATACCCAACTCAAAGAAATTCTCAAGCTTACCAAGCTCCACCTCTCAATCAACCAATGGCAGTGAGTCCAGACGTCGAGACGTTCATGAAGACTAATCGGGAGCTGGTGACGAATCTTCAGAGTCAATTCATCAACTTGAAGGGTGAAATGACGAAATAAGGGAACGATATTCGAGCCGAGCTAAGGAATGATATGGAAAAACAGAGCAATGAGATCCGTGCTGACCTCAGAGATTCTTTCAGCACTCAAGCGCTTAACATTCGTGATATGATTGGTTCGCTCATCCAAGGTAATCAACCCTCTTCTTCGGGTACTCTTCCGGGTAACACCGTTGCGAATCCAAGAGGGGAGATGAAAGCAATCACCACTCGTACTGGAAAAGGTTATATGGAACCCGAGCTTCCTACACCTCCACCCGTGATTGTGAACAAGGAACAAGAGCAACTTTCCTCACCTCCTTCACCTTCTATCCCCATTTCCCCACCACCCGTGGTTGTGAGTGATCCTACTCCCCTAAAGCCTTCTTCTTCATCCAATATACCTTATCCTTCAACGTTGAGGAAAGAGAAGCAAAAGAGCAAGGATGATATTCAAGTTTCAAACTTTCTAAAAATGTTTAAACAATTGAATTTTAACATCTCCTTTGCCGAGGCGCTCGCTCACATGCCCAAATACGCTAAGATGTTTAAAGATCTTCTAAGTGATAAGGAAAAGCTTCTTGACATTGCTCAGACCCAACATAATGAGAACTGCTCCGCAGTGCTCTTAAGGAAATTGCCCACCAAACTTGGTGATCCGGGTCGCTTCTTGATTCCTTGCAATTTCCCAGGAGTAGAGAATTGCATGGCCCTAGCCGATCTAGGTGCCAGTATAAACTTAATGCCCCGAGCTAGTCCCCACCAAAATGACCTTGGAATTAGCCAACCGTACGGTTGCTTATCCAGTGGGGATAGCCGAAGATGTCTTTGTTGGCGTCGACAAATTCACCTTCCCGGCGGATTTTGTCGTCGTTGACTACGAGATGGATCCTCGTGTTCCATTAATCGTTGGACGTCCATTCCTGAGGACCGGTCGCACTCTCATTGATGTAGCCGCGGGCGAAATAATCATGAGAGTTGGTGACGATAAAATTGTCTTCAACATGGGTAAGATTTCTAAGCAACCTTATTCATATGAGAGTGTTAATGCTATTGATGTTCTCGATGAGGCTTGTGAAGAACATTTTCATGATGCTTGCAAAAGTACTCTTTCTTCTCTACCCAATGTTGAGACCGTTGCCTCAATAGCTCCGGCATTGACTCCTTTTGGAGAAAGTGACTTGGATGATTTCGAAGCTAGCTTGGGTCCTCTCGATATTAAGTATGATAATTCGTCCACTGATTGGGATGGAGATATTCGTACTATTGAGAGACTTCTCAATGAGGACCCGTTTTCTTCTCCTTCTCCTAAAGAGGTGACTAATGATGATCCATCGTTAGTTTCACCATCTATTGAGGAACCTCCCACTCTCGAGCTTAAGGACCTACCTCCTCATCTTGAGTACGTTTTCCTGGAAGACAACGAGAAGTTACCGGTCATCATCGCGAAGGACCTAAAAGAAGAAGAAAAATCCCGACTTGTCGCCGTGTTGAAGAAGCATAAAAGAGCTATCGCTTGGAAAATCTCCGACATTCGCGGAATTGATCCTCACTTTTGCACACATAAAATTCTCATGGAGGACGACTTTAAGCCCACAATTCAAAGCCAACGAAGGGTGAATCCTAAAATCCATGAAGTCATAAAAAAAGAGGTTATCAAACTTCTTGATGCGGGTATGATTTACCCTATTTCGGATTCTGTGTGGGTTAGTCCAGTCCATTGTGTGCCTAAGAAAGGCGGAATTACCGTTGTGCCAAATCAAAACAACGAGTTGATTCCTACCCGTCTCGTTACTGGGTGGAGAGTTTGTATAGACTATCGCAAACTCAATGATGCCACGAGAAAGGATCATTTCCCTCTACCTTTTATGGACCAAATGCTTGAACGTCTAGCGGGTAATGAATATTACTGCTTTCTTGATGGTTTCTCGGGTTATTTCCAAATACCCATCGATCCCCAAGATCAAGAGAAGACAACATTTACTTGTCCCTATGGCACATTTGCTTACAAACGAATGCCTTTTGGCTTATGCAATGCCCCCGGGACTTTCCAAAGGTGCATGTTGGCTATCTTCCATGACATGGTTGAGCAAACCATGGAAGTCTTCATGGATGATTTCTCGGTCTTCGGGGATTCCTTCTCTTCTTGCATTGCCAATTTGGAACGTATGCTTAAGCGGTGCGAAGACACTCGCTTTGTTCTGAATTGGGAAAAATGCCATTTTATGGTAAAAGAAGGCATTGTGCTAGGACACAAAATCTCTAAAGCCGGTCTTGAAGTCGACCGTGCTAAAGTAGATGTCATAGCTAAATTACCTCCACCTTCCACCGTGAAGGGTGTGAGAAGTTTTCTGGGTCATGCGGGTTTCTATCGTCGATTCATTCAGGATTTCTCTAAAATCGCTCGCCCGATGACCCACCTCTTGGAAAAAGATACTCCTTTTATCTTTTCTAAAGAGTGTCTCGACGCCTTCAATCTTCTTAAGGATAAGCTAACTAAGGCACCGGTCTTGGTTACCCCTAATTGGGAGTTGCCTTTTGAATTGATGTGTGATGCTAGCGATTTTGCTATTGGTGGTTTTGGGCCAAAGAGTGAATAAACATTTCCAACCAATCCACTATGCTAGCAAAACAATGACGGGGGCTCAATTGCATTATACGACAACCGAAAAAGAGCTTTTAGCTGTTGTCAATGCTTTTGAGAAATTTCGCCCCTATCTTGTTTTATCCCCCACCATCGTATACACGGACCATTCCGCGTTGAAGTACTTGATGACTAAGCATGATTCTAAGCCAAGACTTCTTCGCTGGGTTTTACTCCTTCAAGAATTCAACATTGAAATTCGTGACAAGAAGGGCGCTGAAAACCTGGCCGCGGATCATTTGAGTCGACTTGAGGATCCATATCAAGGGGATCATCCGAACAAAGAGATCAATGACTCTTTCCCCCTTGAGACCTTAATGTCTATAAATCTCAATCTTGATGACACCCCGTGGTTTGCAGACATTGCAAACTACTTAGCGGGTGGTATTCTCATCAAAGGGTTAACATCCCAACAAAAGAAGAAGTTCTTGAATGATGTTAAGACTTACTTTTGGGATGACCCCTATCTATTCAAACAATGTGCTGATTTGATCATTCGTCGTTGTGTTTACGCACCGGCAGCTTTTGACATTCTCCAGGCTTGCCACAAAGGACCCACCGGTGGTCACTTTGGTCCCAACTACACCGCTAAAAAGTGTTTGATTGTGGATTCTATTGGCCCACCATTTATCGTGACGCTCACGAAATGGTTAAGCATTGTGATACTTGCCAACGCCAAGGCAAGATCACACATAAGGATGAGATGCCTCAAAATTTCATACAGGAATGTGAAATCTTTGACGTATGGGGCATCGACTTTATGGGGCCGTTTCCATCCTCCAAAGGGAACAAGTACATCCTCGTCGCATTTGACTACGTTTCTAAATGGGTTGAAGCTAAGGCTCTCCCTACGAACGATGCGAGAGTGGTTGTGAACTTTTTGAAGCAGCTTTTCGCTCGATTCGGCGTTCCTCGTGCTATTATCAGTGACCGCGGGACTCATTTTTACAATGATCAATTTGCAAGAGTCATGGCTAAGTATGGTGTTAATCACCGTCTTTCCACTGCATATCATCCCCAGACCAATGGGCAAGCCGAGATATCCAACCATTGATTGAAGCGAATTTTGGAGCGTACTGTGGGAGAGCATCGCGCCGCGTGGGCCGATAAGTTAGATGATGCTCTGTGAGCTTTCTGTACTGCTTATAAGACCCCGATCGGCTGTACGCCTTATCGTCTTTTGTACGGGAAAGCATGCCACCTTCCCATCGAGCTGGAACATAAGGCGCACTGGGCCTTGAAGTGGGCTAACTTCGACATCAACAAAGCCGGTGATCATCGCAAGATTCAACTCAACGAGCTAAATGAACTGAGGAATGAAGCTTATGAGAACTCGCTGATCTACAAGGAGAAGACGAAGATCATTCATGACGCAAAAATCAAGAACCGAGAGTTCCGCGTTGGTGATCAAGTCTTACTTTTTAACTCTCGGATGAAGATCTTCTCTGGCAAGTTGAAGAGCCGCTGTTCTGGTCCATTCACCGTCGCCAAAGTCTATACATATGGGACCATTGAGCTTTCTCAGCCAAATGGGCCAAATTTCAAGGTGAATGGCCAGCGTCTGAAGCTGTACTTTGGTGAGGACATCTCCCATGAGATGATTCCACCCCTCACCACGTTCCCCATAAACTAAATTTGGGTCGAGTTAGGCTCGTGACTCGGTGAACAAAAACAAGCGCTTCTCGGGAGGCAACCCATGATCTATCCTTTACTGCTTTCATAATAAGTGTAGGGGAGCCCCGTATATGTTTGTTGTCTTGTTTCTTGTGCTGTGCAGGGATTAAAGCTTCAAAGATCCACCTTGATGAATTTTGACGAACCGTGATACCGTGTTCCCATCTTCACGGTTCTATCCTAAACTCTTGTGATTCAATATTTCACATTTTATAAGTTCACATTGAATTCACTTTAGTTGTCCTGTCCTTTGTAAGATTTAAACAAAGTGCACAATGTCCTAAGTGTAGGGGAGTTTACTCCCACATGCTTAAACATTGAGGACAATTTTTATATCAAGTGTAGGGGGACTTCTATCGAAGTAAGTGGTCTTTTCCATGAATTTGCCCTCATTTTAACCGGAAAATTTGATTTTTCGACATTTTTCAAAATTTTTAATCTGTTTTGGCCTAGTTGTATAGTTGTATTTTCCTTTATTATGTTTAGTTTCTTTCCATTGCTAGAATAAATTGTTAATAAAGTGGTTTTAAATTTTTCTTAGTCGTGAACATTTTGACTCAACCCGAGTTTACTTATCTTAGTTTACTCTAGCTAGTATCCTTAACGTGTTTAAGTCAAGTTTTGCTAGGCTTTTATATAGGGGGCTATAAAACGCGAAAGTCTTAACTCTCACGGGTTAAGAACAAGAACTTTTCGCAAGTTCCTATAATTGATCCTAGAGAGTCGTTTATCAAGGGAACTTTAAAATGCGATTTCTAAAACTTGAAGAAGTCTAAGAAGTTGCAAGATCCTATAGGCGACTCGAAAACCCAAAACTTTGATTTAATAGGCTAAGCATCCACGAGTCTCATTCCTTAAGATTTTAAACTGTGGAGAAGAGAGATGATAGAGTCAATTATAAGTTCTATATTCTTTCGTGAATTTATGTGAGTTAATTATAAGCCTATTCTCCCTTCGCTTGTTAATAAATTTATCTGCAATAAATAAGGTTGTACGATTTAAAAGGTTACTTAGCTTCTAGCCCCAGATCGTTTAAAAGTTGCTCGGTACGGATTAGAGTTCATAGCCAAGGCATAACTTATTGAAGCGGGATGCGAAGATTGGCGAGTCCGAAAAGGCCCTAACAAGGCATGAGGGCTACAGTTTGTTGCTAAATATCCAAAAATGATGTGAAGAATCATTTATCGAAAATCAATATGAAGGATCGAGACACACGACGAAAAGAAAATACTCCCCAAAAGATTATGGAGAAGTCTATCCAAAAAGACCCTAACAAGGTATGAGGATAAATAGATCCAAGTCCTAAAAGGAGGCGGATCGTTGTATATCAAAGTCCAAAATAAAGATTGGAGAAAAATGAAGAAGTCGTGGTCCAAAGATGAAGAATCTCTCAAAACTTCAAGTGAAGAAATTCCTATTATGAAGAGAAGGCCATTATTTCATGAACATCTCTCAAGATTCGAAGTATGAAGTCGCTGCCAAATATCGGTCCAAGAAAGGTCTCAAATCGTGAAGCGAGTTATGCCAAGATATGAACTTTATGAGGTCCCGAGAAGCAGTTTTAAAAGATTTGGTCCTTTAGCTAACTATTGATTAAATCGTTCACTTTATTTTCGGCCTAAATAACTATCGAAATAAGTCAAACAATGCATCCTCATGATCATTCAAGACAAAAATAAAATATAAGAGATACACCTAGGAATAAGTGAGTCTAAGTGAATAATTGGCCCACATGAGTTCGTGATAGTTTGCTAACTTATAATAACAATGATCTCGTTTTTAAGATTGGTATGGGGAACGTGAAACTTGAGGATGATAAACGTTCATGGCTGCCAAAACCAATGTAAGTGTTTGATTTATTTACTTGTTCTATCTTTTTATGTTTAGTAATTAATAAAGGCCAAGGTGGGTTATTTATGATGGAAAATGTAAACCGTGCTTTAAAATTAATGCATTGCATGAGGGCATTGCAATGGTCAAGTGTAGGGGATTTAATAAGTGTGAAAACACTTATTCTTTTACCACTTATTTCCAATATTAACAAGACCAAAACGTGTGATTTATGTCGTAAAAGCCGGAATTATGCGTGGTTTGTGTTTTTATTGTGTTTTAGGACCAAAATATGAAAAAGGAAGAAAACACGGGCTTTAACGGGCTTTTATCGAAGAAAACGGGAAAAGACGAAGTCAAAAGATCAAGAGTGCAAAAAGAACGGATGTCCAAGACATATTCTGAAGATTTATCGAAGAAAAAGTCTAAAGACGAAAGTTTAATGAAGTCGAAGAACTTAAGTCTAATAGAAGAAGAAAATTAAAAGACAAGTTCAAATCCCGAGACGACATCGAGAAAAGACAAAGAATTAAAGTCGAGTCGAGAAGAAAAAGAAAGAAGAAAGCACCACACATGCCTCCCACTTCCTTATAAATACCCTCCTAATCACATTAGGAGGGGTGTTAGCTAGTTTTTATTTTTAAGTTTTTCATTTTTGCACTTTTCTAGTTTTAGAGAGAGAAAGTCTTAAACTTTCTCTCACTAAGTTTCATCTTTTCTCTTAATCTTTCAAGATTAAACATTTGTATTGCTTATTTTTCATTAATCAAGTTCATTTTAAGCTTTTAATCCTAAATCTCATTCTACACTTCTTGATTTACTTGACCTTTGATCCGATTTGCATACTTCATGCGTATGATTTTATGATTTCGTGATTGAAGGATTGATCTTCTTTGTTCCTACATAAGCTCCTACGTGTAAGCTATAAGCTCGTAATGCTTATTGGCTTATTACATGTTTTGGTTTATTGATTTTCGGATTTCACCAAGGTTTTAGTCATTTTAAAAGTCATTCCATAAAGTTTGTGATCTTTTACGTTTTAGAAGTTATCAAATTTAAGATTTTTGAATTGTTTAAGGTTCGGTAGAATAGCTTATTGTATCAGCTTATTGAGTTTTAAAACTTGCCACCAATTTCGGATTAAGTTACCCTCCATCGCAATTTTGGGGTTTTTGCACATTCCGACGGGTGTAATAGTTTTGATCGCAATAACCCATTAGGGTTTTACTTTGCGATCAGGTTGTCATTTCCCCCTTATTCCGATCTGGATTGCGATCGCACATTGCGATCGCACATTCCGACGGGATCAAGGTCTTTATTGCGACGAAGTGCTGCCCATTTCTCGACAGCGATATTGCGATAGATGTACATTGCGATAGGGGAGTTTTAGTCATTCCGATCTGAGACATTTCGATAGAGGATATTCCGATAGATATACTTTGCGATAGTACCTTATTTCGATAGCATTGCATTTGACATTCCGACAGTTTTACATTTGTGTGTTCCGATGGATGTGACTTTCGTGTATTCCGATGGACATGATTTGCAATATTCCGATTAACTAAGATTTTAAGTTTTAAAGTTTTTCAAAGTTTTAAGTTTCAAGTATTTTCCTAATTAACTTTAAGTTTAATTTTGTCAAAGCTTCTACTTTACTCATCGACAATTTTCATACTTGCTCTTAAAATTAGATAGCCATACCAAACCATTCTCTTGTTCACCAAAAGACGATTGAGTCGCACTCTTAACCATTAGTCAATTCGAAAAGATCGGTTCAACTAACTTTCATACTAGGTGTTAAAAACCGAGTATTAGTTAGCAGTGTTGGGTAATCTAGAAGGCATCTGACTAGGTTGGACATTGCTATCTCTTACATGTGTCTTTTGAATAGCTTCCCTTTGACCAGATTTATGGCAAATGTCATTTGAACTAGTTCTAGACGTGGTCTTGGTATTTTTAGAGAAACTAGAGGCAATCATGTTATTAGGTCTTGCTAAAGGTGTTTTGGTCACATAGGGCCTAGTTGCTGGAGTGACTGGTCTAGAAAGATGAAACACATCAACTTGGGAGGCAAAACGCGGTCTCGAGGATTGTGGTCGCTCGGATCTAAATGCAGTAGGTTGTTTGATAGTCGGTTGTCTGACGAACTGATTTATAGGCGGTTTCCCCAAGATTGATGGTTTTTCAAGCTTAGTATCCACACTAGTTCCTTTAGTTTTCCTCAATTCGTTTTTCAACGCAACTATAGCAAAGACCTTTTCCTGTACTTGAACCTTTAAAGTCTCATTCTCTTTGAGCAGTTCATCTTGGGATGCCAACTTAGATTCAAGCAACTTAATTTGTTTCAAAAGATTATCCTTTTTAGCTTTAGAATCTAGAACAGTTTGATCCAATTTTCTTTCAAGAACAACGTTTGACTTTTCAAGTTTTTCAAAGTATGTTTCAAATTTGTTCGTTTTCTTAGAAAATTCTAATTTGGCATCCTCAAGATCTTTTGATTGTTGAGCTACAATCATTTCTAGCTCTCTAATCTTGGAATAGCAGTCAATGAAGTAGTTATAAGACAATTATCATGATGTTTAGCATTTTGAACACTTTCTCCCCCATTATGACTCACATCGGATGAATCAGAAGTGGTATTGCTATCACTCTTCTCCATCCCATGTTTGTCATAATTAAGTTCGGAATGCTCAATATGCGGCATGTCATCAGCATATACATCATAAACTACATTACATTGTACCATATTCGCAGGCTCTTCGTCATAAACGGGTAAGGTGTCATCAAAAGAGATCTCGTGAACATTCCCTGACGTGCCACTAGTGTCATGTGGTGCTCCTGATGCCTTTCTCTTGCCATCGTTAGGCTCCAACTTGTCAAGCGTATGACCATTCTCCTCTTGCATCTGCATCATTGATTCTTGCACTCCATTATCATACGCTTGCTGAAGTCGTGATCTTTCATAAATCGAAGACGAGACCGATGTCATGAGTTTCAATATTGTACCACGGAAATCTCGAAGCTCGGTATGTGTATCTCGAAGAAATGATTGGAAAATCACTGAACTTTTAGAATTGATGATATTGAATTGGAGGAAAGGCCTGAGTTGTGTCATAAGAGTCTGATATACAAGTGCCGATGCAGAGTGATTAAAGTTTTCATTGTTGAGTTGCTCGGCGAGTTGGGTCAAAGTGGTGAATATTGAGTCGATGAATATATGACGATCTTGACCAAAGATTGTCACAAATTCGCTCCCTCCTTGAATCCATGAAAGAGTGACAAGATGAGACAGAAGCATTCGAAATGAAGTAATGCCACTTTCTCTAACTTTTTCTTGCAAAAGAAGCAAGTCTCCCTCGAGAACTGTCGAATTCGACGATTTCATTTGAAATTCGATAAAAATGACGCTAAGTATTTTGACGAAAAGTAAATATAATCTCCTAAGTGTGAATACTCGAGAACTCAAAATCTCTTGAATATGAAACAATGATGATCAAATAAGAGACACGTCTTTTTGACACGTCACTAACCGTATCAAAATCAAACTCGACTGATACAAATATAGCCCGTTAACTATCCGTCAACCAATTCAGTCAAAAATACTGAATTATGAGATACCCGCAGCCTTAAATAATTATGAGATACCCGGCCCAATATATAAAAAAAATAATACCTATTTTAGTACAACCACAAAACGTGATGTATTGGCGCCCAAAAATACGGGGTTCTCCTAAAAATAATCTAAAAATACAACTTTTCCTGGTCTCTCTCAAACGACACGTTGGTATCACCTAACCACTTTTTAATACACGTGTTTTACTCCCATTAAAATATAAAATATCCTTACATATCCTTGTTTACTCCGCCCCACTTTATAAACCCATCCAAACCTAATCTTAAACTATTCGCCCCCTTTATCTCTTTCTCCTATCTGTCTCTTTCTGAAACATCCATGGCAGATTAATCTCAGCAAAATCTCTATTAACTGTCAACCAAAACGCCTCAACGATTTCATTCCAATCCACTATTTTTCCAATATTAGTCGCCCTTATCCCTGCCAACACACCAACGCAGCAAAAGAACCTCTACCAGCCTTTTAGACCACCACTAGATAATCTCTTCCGTCTCTCTCTTCTATTTCCAAGCCTCCATCTCATCAAACACTAAATAATCAAACTCATCAAGTCTCATCCTAATGTTATAACAACTTAATCAAAACACATCTCCTCAAAAACCAATCTCATCATAACCTTCGCAATCGGATTACCCACTATCGAATTATGAACGAAGACAGATTCAAGTCTCTAAGTATTACAACTTCAAGGTCTTTTCAGAAAGATCTCGGGTAGGTATACTTACTGTTTTGTTTGTGGGGTTCGAGTGTTTGTGGGTGTGTTTGTGTATGTGTATTTGTGAGTGCGAGTGATGTTGTGAGATGGGTATCCGAGAGTGTGGGTGAGGGAGTCGAGAGTCGAGTCTGAGGGTGAGTGTGCGAGGGTCGAGACGAAAAGTTGGGGTTGTTGTGTCGAGGGTGGGGGGTTGTGAGGGTGAGAATCTGAGGGTGAGAATGGGTGTCGAGTCAAGTTTTTGGTGTGGTTGTGGGTAATGATTTGGTGTCGAGTCTGGGTTAAAGATCGAGGGTGAGACTGAGTTTATGTGTCAGTGGGTTCGAGAGTCTTTGGTTTGTTGAGTTGAGTGTCGAGAGGATGGTGTCGAGGTTTGTGAGTGTGACGTCCGAGACAGGGTGTTTCGTGAGGCTGTTTCGAGAGTTGAGGTGAGGCTGAATTTGACGAGGTCGATTGTTGTTTTTGGTGTGTCAAGTTTGTGTGCGTGAGAAGTTTGTGTGTTTGTGTTTGTGTTGGAGTCGAGTTAACGTTGTGTTTGAATCAGTTTTGGAAACAGGTTTGTTCGGAAAAACTTTGGTTCGTTCGGAATAATTTCGTTCGTCCGGAATGATTTCGTTCGTCCGGAATAATTTCATTCGTCCGGAATTATTTCGTTCGTCCGGAATAATTTCGTTCGTCCGGAATTATTTCGCTCGTCCGGAATAATTTCGTTCGTCCGGAATAATTTCGTTCGTCCGGAATAATTTCGTTCGTCCGGAATAATTTCGTTCGTCCGGAATAATTTCGTTCGTTCGGAATAATTTCGTTCGAAAATGATGGACAGATAGGAGATGAAGAAAACTGATAAGTTACAAAAGATATAAATAAAACTGTTGGACAGATTTGTTGGGACAAAGTTGAAAGAAACCCAGATATCCAAAAAAACTGATTGGATAACAACAACAAACAAAATAGATAATATGAAAAACTGAGTGGACACAGTTGATACGGATTGGACAAATTATATATATAAAAAAAACTAATTGGACACAATAAATAAAAAAAATTAAAATAAAAATTAAAATAAAAATAAAAATAACAAAAATAAAATTGACTATCAATTAAAAATTAAAATAAAAGGTGCAATAAAAAATTCAAACAAAAATTCAATCAAACGAAAAAATAGAACGAGTTTTTTTTCAAAAAATACAAAATTAAGAAGAGTAAAACACAAACTTTTTATAAAAATACAAACTTTTTTAAGATTGAAGCTTGATTAAATCAAAACTCACCAAAATCAATTAAAATAAAAGTAAGAATAAACCAATCTAACCTTGGCTCTTGATACCAATTGAAGGTCTACGGAATCTTGGATTATTCTACATGTTGGATTTGATTGATTAAGTGGGTTGATTGATTGATAAATAAAGATAGAGATGAAGGGAGATGAGGGTGTAGAGAGAGAAAGGAGAGAAAAGAGAAGAGTAAAGAGAGAAAGTAATATGGAATTGTGTGAAATAATGAATCACCAACCCCTCCTAACATGCTAGGAGGGGTATATATAGCCCACCCTACATGTGGGCTATATGGGTTATACGTTTACTAACTAGATCACGAGCCCGTTACATTAATATATCATTGGAGCGACCGGTCCTTCATAAATACGTAAAAACGTATTTCCAACACTACATATTATGCTTCAGCTGAAGACATGGCCACAGAGTTTTGCTTCTTAGCACTCCATCCAACCAGTATTCCTCCTAGGATTTGACAGCTGCCTGAGGTGCTTTTCCTGTCAATACAGCATCCAGCATAGTCTGAATCTGAATAGGCCTTGAGATCAAAGCCTGATTCCTTGGGATACCATCGACCTAGGGAGGGTGTTCCTTTGAGATACCTGAAAATTTTCTTAACAGCCACTAGATGGGATTCTTTTGGGTTAGCTTGGTACCTTGCACAGAGACATGTGGAGAATTGGATATCAGGACGACTAGCTGTCAGATACATGAGTGACCCAATCATGCCTCTATATAAAGTATCATTAACAGAGACCCCTGACTCATCAGGACCCAAGTTGTTGGGTGGAAGCATGGGGCATTTCACTAATGCACAATCAGCTAAGTCATATTTTTTATGTAAATCTTTAACATACTTTTCTTGACAAATTGAAATTCCCTTAGGACATTGTTTAATTTGAAAGCCCAAAAAGTAAGTTAATTCACCCATCATACTCATCTCATATTTCTTGGTCATTAATTTAGCAAATCGTTTACTAAGATTAACATTTGTTGACCCAAAGATGATATCATCCACATAAATCTGCACAATGATGAAATCACTCTTATCATTGTAGGTAAAGAGTGTTTTATCAATAGAACCCCTGACAAATTTGTTTTCAGTTAAGAAATTAGAAAGAGTTTCATAACATGCTCTTGGAGCTTGTTTCAGCCCATACATGGCTTTGTGTAATCTGTATACATGATTGGGAAACTCGTTGTTCTCAAATCCTTCAAGTTGTTCAACATACACATCCTCAGCCAAATCTCCATTGAGGAATGCACTCTTAACATCCATCTGATACACAGTGAAGTTCATATAAGCAGCATAAGCCAGGAAGATTCTGATGGCTTCAAGTCTTGCAACAGGAGCAAAAGTTTTATCATAATCAATTCCTTCAGTCTGAGTATACCCCTGTGCCACCAGCCTGGCCTTGTTTCTGATGATGTTTCCAATTTCATCCATATTATTTCTATAGATCCATCTAGTGCCTGTGATATTCTTTCCTGGTGGAGCTGGCACTAGTGTCCATACTTTGTTCCTTTTGAACTGATTGATTTCTTCCTGCATAGCAGCTACCCACCCATCTTCTACAAGAGCCTCAGCTACTCTCTTAGGTTCAATTTGAGAGAGAAATTCAGCAAAGAGACATTCATTGGTTGAGGCAGATTCTGAGTCCTGAATTCGCTGTCTAGTGGTAACCCCTGCATTAGGTTCCCCAATAATGTTGACAAGAAGAATGTGTTGATCTCTTGACCACTTATTTTGAGGAGCTAGGGACTCAAGGACAGGAACACTTGTGGGGAAAGCTGGTACTATTTGAGTTTCATCCTGCTGACTAGGAGGGCTTTCTTCAAAGACTACTTCAATGTCAGAGTCTACTTCAGCCATATCAAGAGGTACAAGTTCATTATCAGCAGAAGATTCTTCAGGGATTTGAAGAATTGGTGAGTCATCAATAGCAGTAGAGGAAGAAGGACTACAAGAGGTCTGTGGTTCTTCTTCATCAAGCTCCTGAGAGGTAGGAACTTCTATGTTGTGAGTAGACAGAGGGTCAAAAGCAGGAACATAAGGAGTGAGAGTGTTGGAGTGATGATGGTGATGACTGGCAGGTCTATGTTCGGAGAATTCATCACTTGGGAAAGACATATTTTCATTAAAATCAATTTCATCACCCTCTGTTCCAGTTCTCTGTATGACATCATCATCTTCATTGAATCTGACATGAAAGGTTTCTTCTACTTCTTGTCTTCTGATGTTGAATACTCTGAAGGCTTTGGCTGTTGGAGAGTATCCCAAGAAGAAATCATCATCAGCTTTTTCATCAAATTTTCCAAGTTTATCCCTGTAGTTGTAAATGAACACAGGGCATCCAAAAACATGAAAATAGCTGACATCTGGAGATCTGTTTCTGAAAACTTCATAGGAAGTTTTACCATGTCTTTTGACAATGATTGATCTGTTTTGTGTGTAGCAGGCAGTGTGAACAGCTTCTCCCCAAAATTGCTTTGGTAAGGCTGCACCATTCAACATGGTTCTGGCTGCTTCAATCAAAGTCCTGTTTCTTCTTTCAGCCACACCATTTTGTTAAGGGGTGCCAACTGAAGAGAAGTTTTGTGAAATACCTTTTTCATCACAAAAAGATTCAAGTTGATGATTCTTGAATTCAGTACCATTTTCACTTCTTAGAGATTTGACTCTAACATCATTCATATTTTCAACCTGTCTGATGAAGGACATGATGGTATCAGCTGCATCACTTTTCCTTCTGAGGAAGAACACCCATGTGTATCTTGAAAACTAATCAACTATGACCAAGGTGTATTTGTTGTGATTAATGGTCTGAGGTTTGACAGGCCCAAACAAATCCATGTGAAGGAGATGTAAGCACTTGTCAATAGAGAATGATTGCCTTGTCTTGAATGAAGACCTGTGATGCTTTCCCTTGACACAGGCAGAAAAAGTCTTGTCTTTAGAAAACATCACTGAAGGTAGACCAGTAACCAGGTTTTGTGTGGCTATCTTGTTGATGTTCTTGAAGTTGAGATGAGACAGTCTTTTATGCCACAGCCAATTGACACTTTCAGATACTTTGGAAAGAAAACAATTTGAGCTGTATTCAGAGCAAACAGCCATGTTGATGACATAAACATCTCTCCTTCTTGGTGCAATAAGCACAACATCATTGTTTTTGTTGAATATGGTTCCCTGAGTCTTAGTAAACAAAACCTTGTAGTCAGCATCACACAACTGGCTGATGCTAATAAGATTGTGTTTAAGACCATTCACATATGCAACCCTTGTAAACGTTATCCCATTGCAGTTTACTAAGCCGTATCCCTCTGTGTCACCTAAAGAATTATCTCCAAACACCACTTTAGGACCTGGCTCCCTTGAGTATCTGTGTAGGTATTGTTGAATCCCTATCATGTGTCTAGAGCAGCCACTGTCTAGATACCATACTGATTCCTTGAGATGTTTCTGCATAGATACATAGAAATAGGTTAGTTCCTATGGTGAACCCACTTTCTAGTGGGTTCCCTGAATTGCTGATTAGCAATTCTTGTGTTCCTGTAGAACTTTTGGCGATGGGAGGGACAATTAGCTGTCTCATGGGTAAAGCTTCCACAGATATCACAACTTGGGAAGTCACCACACTCGTCTGAGTGATGGTCTGTGAATCCACAGAATTTACAGGGAGGATAAGGTCTGTAGTTTCCTTGTTGTCTTTTTGAACCCTGTTGTCTATCCCTAGAGGGTGTCTAAGCTCTCTTAGCTGCCATATGTCTATCATGATCTAAGGTCATGTGGTGAGAGTTCTTACAGATATTTCAATAAGGTTTGACTAAACTTTCCCCCTTGGGTTCACCTATGACAGACTTAGGTTCACGAGAAGTAGAGCATTCAGCGGAAGGCTTAATGTGTTGTTTTAAGAGTTCTACTTCTTTCATTAGAGACAACAGGCGTTCTTCAGTGGAAGGGTCAACCTTGTTCACAACTTTTGTTGAGACAGGCTTAAAAGCAACTTGTTTACCAGATTGTTTAACAGGTACAGAAAATATTTTAGCTGGTGGTTTCTCAACATCTGTTTTAAGTTCACCATTAGCAGCTCGTGAGGAACTGCTGGGTTCAACTCCAGAGAGTTTGGGCAAAGGTGGTAATTCAGCCACATCTTCAGAGACAGGGTCATCAGTCGAAATGGGATCTGACATATGAATAGTCTCTGTAGATTTGAAAACAGTCTCTTTGGGTTTGGTGAGAATTTTCAGCTTATTTTTCTTAGCAGATACATCCCTTTTAATGTCAGCAGGCAGCTCATCATTAAGCAATTGATCTATAGTGAACCTACTACACAGCCATTTTTCAATAACCTTGTTTAATTCAGATACTTGATCATTTAAGGCAATGTTTTTCAAGGTTAACCTAGTGACTTCATTTTGAAGGGATATTTTCTCTAAATTAACCCGTCTGAGAGTTTCACATTCAGATTTAGCATTTAGCAGTTCAGTTTTAACAGAGTGAAACTTATCAAGCAGGTTCTTTATTTGTTCCTCAACAAAGTGTAAATCAACAATGGTGTAGTCAAGGACATGTTTGCGTTCATCACTATCAGACATAGATAAAAGCCTGTGTACCTTTTTCATTGTGATGTCAACCCATTGTCCTGATCTTGCATCACCTTTTCCAACAGCTGGTTCATCCTCAGCTATAGCTATGAAAGCCCTGACTCTAGTAGTATGTTCCTCATCTGAAGTCAGTGGCTCATCATTCCAATCATAAGCTTCAGCTACCAACCCTTTCTCTGTCTTTTTATCACCTCCCTTCTTCTTAGACAGAGCTTCAAGCTTCAAATTCATCTGTTCTAACTCAGCTTTAAGTGCCTTGTACTTGTTTTTGTAATCCTTCTTCTCATTGTCTGATGAGTTGGATTGGTGAGATGAGTTATTGTGTTGTTGTTTGAACTTGTAAGTTTTGGTGGAAGATGATGGATAGGAAGGTGAGGATGTCTTGGTGGAAGGACAATATTTTTGGAAGTGTCCAAGCTTTCCACAGGCAAAGCAAGTTTCTTTTGATCTGTCAGTTTGTTTACTAGTTGATCCTATTCTCCCTGATCTTTTGAAGAATCTTCTTTGATTGGCTAGCAAGGCTCTTTCATGAAACTCTGCATTAAGGTCTGTTAAGAACTCTTGGCTGTTGAGGGTGTCTTTTTCAACATCAGAGTCGTTGTCATGAGGATGTGGTGCAGAGATCAAGGCTTTGGAAGATGATCCTTGAACTACAAATCTTTCAGTCTCTGACTTGTATATAGTATCAATCAGCCCTTCTTCATAATTATACTTTCCATAAAGCTGAGCTAAGGTGTCATTCTTTATTGAGTTATTTGCTCTTTGAGTCTGATTCATACTCAGCCACTTTCTTGGAAGGCTGTTGACAAATGTGGCATTAATCTTAGCTTGACCAATGGTGACATCATTCATAGCTAGGTCATTGAGAAGAATCTCCAGCCTTGTATAGGTTTGTTGAACCTTTTCACCTTCACGTGACTTGAAAACATTGAACTGAAGTCTGAGTGCCTGAGTCTTTGTTTCTCTGGTTTCAGAGGGCCTTCATGGCTAAGGATGAGGTCTGTCCACATTTGCTTGGCTTTGGGACATTGAATGACAGACTTCATGATGTGTTTGGGAAGACATGATATGATGATGCTTTTGAGACGTTTATCTTGGTTTGCCAATTTTCTATCAGCTGGTGTCCATTGTTTGAGAGGTTTGGGAAGAGGGTTTTCTTCAGTGGAGATAAGCGCCATGGGAACATAAGGACCATTTTCTAAAATTTCTAGAAGAAATGGTTCAAGTCCATCGAGATACACAAGAAATTGACTCTTCCAACTAGCAACATCTTCTTCATCAAAGACTGGTACACTTGTGACATGTGATCGACCTCTTGAGTCAAGAAGTTGGGGTAGATCATCATCATTAGGAGGAGGGGTGAGTCTTGGTGAAGATGGTGATGCATTGTTGTTGTTACCAGAAGGTGAATGTGGTGGGTTAGAAGTTTCTGGCATGGTGGATCTTGATTATAAAACTAAAAACGATGTTTCTTGAAGGTTTTAATATCAAACACCGCTCTGATACCAATTGAAAGTCCCTAATCAATGCTAGAAACACTAAACTTAACTAATCAACACAAGTTATTATTTTTCAAACGTAATCTTATTATTGTATAATAAAGAGTTACAAGTGTTATGGATAACACCGTTTGATGACAATGTGTTGTGCACACTTTGAACAACTATAAACCCTAACTTATGAATACAGTCACAGCTGTTTGATTCAATAAGTTCTAAGCATTAATGTTATGAATATTCTCAAAGTGTTGAACATTAATGTTGGGATACACATCCTATTTATAGTGATACGAGGTTGACCTAAGTAGTACTTGATGGTTACTACACAAGACATTCACTTTTCAGACATCAGTCACATGATGCTCTTCTATTCTTGGTAGTCTGCTATAATGCTTTAAGGAAACAGATCTTCAAACAGTTTCCTTTTTCATCATTGTCTCGAACACACAAATGGCATGTCCAAAGTGTGTTGAGTGTTAACAGGGTATTGCCACCCCTGTTAACCCTCAACCCCTCATAGTCCCTGATACATCTTGGCTGTTATCCATCACAACCAATGAGTATGTCTTCATGTAATCTTTGACTTCCTGTACAATGTCTCTGACATGGACTCCTCTGAGGTTGCTCACAGAGACTTGGATCTCTGTGAGTCTTAAGGTACTTGCCTGTCTCCTAGGCACAGGCAAGTGACTATCTAACAACGTACTTTGTGTTTAAATCTATGATCAGGGAATATAACAACCTTAGATTCCCAACATTCTTACTTTCATATGAGTTATTCAAACCGGTACTATTAGTAGTTACTGTCGAAATAAAGTTTTTATTAAACATTTTGTAAATGGAAATGCTTTCATAATGATGAACATTTCGGAAAAATTATTTGTATTTTATAATTAAACATGAAAATATATTTTAAACATGATAACAAAATTTTGACGAATTTAGTATTGCATCGTTAATCCTAAAATTATAGTTGCGCGCCTACGTACAATTTGGAAGGGACCATGCAAGGCTGATTAGTAGTCACCATGAAACTGTTAATATTACATTTTCCTTGAAATTGTGAAAGACTGAATTTTTATGAGATCTACAAGAAGTGCAAAATAGGGACATATTGTTAGGGACGCCTACATATGTGCCCGTACCATTTATTTTTCTGAATCGAATTTACTCATCTGTGGATATTGTCTTAATTGACAATTGATATCCCTTTCTTGTCCAATTCTTTCATGGCAAGATTTTTTGGAAACTTTACTAATTATCAAGTATTAATACCCGACTGGGTGTATCGGCGTTCCTATCATTTCTTTGATTAGATTTCATTTAAATGACATGGGTAAGGATCCGAGGTGATTTCGAATGTGTACTCAAATCATGAAAACATGGGATATATCCATGTTCGTTAATGTTTTCGTCTTTATCTGATTTGAAATTCTCTCGCGTAAATTATGCGTTGACCTTACTCTTTTAATGTTAGATATGTCTCTGGATATCCTTGAATTTGTGGAGGGTTATGAGTTATTATTAGTGTTTTGAGAAGTTCTCATCTTATCAACGGTAATAAAACTAGAAAGTTGGTATTGCTAGTAGAATGGATTAATTGATTATGACATGATGTCATTGTCTTAATTGATGGGAACTCGAGTCGAATTCCCCTAAAAAGATAAGATGTTGATTATCAAAGGTGATCTAAATAATTTCCAATGGGTGACCATATCCTGCATTTAGGCTTGAAATTGTACCATGAATGGTTATGAACTAGTCATAGATCTTGTAATCTAGAAAGAATTTAAAGTAAATTTATTAAAAAGATATTCCTGTTATTTGAAAACTTCCTGAGGTAATTGCTGATGAATTACCTAGACTTCCGCCAATAAGGCAAGTTGAATTTGGTATTGATTATAATCCCGGTGCTGCACCTGTGGCATGGTTATCATCAAATTCGCGTCCGCGAAAAAGATTATCTATTCCAACCACTACCTCCAGAACTCGTAATGAACATTTTGAGTTTCATGTGATGTCGTTTGGATTGACCAATGCACATGTAGCATTCATGAACTTGATGAATCGCGTGTGTAGGCTGTAATTTGATAAATTCATGCTTGTGATCATTAAGGACCATCTGTTTGTTTCTAAGAATAAGAAGGAGTTAGTAATCATTTGTAGACTGCCCTGTGTTGGCCGAGCAGTGGAAACCTGTACCTTGCGTATTCATCATGTGATTTAAGGCTTGATCCTTTACATTATTCGACCGTGTGATTAATGGTAATGAATTCCATATTAACTCTTCAAAGATTAGAGCCATTAAGGCTTTGGGTTATACCAAAAAGAAAGTGCAAAAGTGTTTTGACAAATATTTATCAAAGGATTTTTAAGAAATAATTCCCTTATACCCAGCTCATTTAACTAAACTCCCTTAGGAGTAGATGTTTGTGTATACCTCAAGACAACCTACGAGGGATTGAGGAAACCATTTAAACCATGACTCGAAATTTGGAACGACAATTTTTGCTTTTCAACTAAGAAAATTTTGACCAAAGTATAGACAAAGATTTTTCGAAATTTACGGATCTTATTAATTATTTTCGACAAATCAGCAAAGATCGTGTTAACTAAATTCAAATTTATTTTGAACATTTTTCTATAATTGGACGAACTGAGAATTTAAAAAATTTTACGTTTGCGTTTCATAAAATTTAATATTTATTATTTTATTACTTGTAATATTTAGCGACGCTTTAAACGATGGACTGGGCAAAACTGATAAAAATAATAGTTGACACGAAACTAAAACTTAGAAAATACGAAGAAAGAATTTTTGAATGAATACGGTCATAATATTTATTTCATCAGGGAAGGTGAATGTAGATACTGACACATTATGTAGAAAGGATAAAGAACCAATTAGGATGTGCTCCTTAGTAATGACCGTGCAAGAATAATTTGCCCGAGCAATTTAGAAATAGCCGATGCTTGTAAGAAGGATAATATAGATAATAAAAGGGGCTCGCGGCTAATGAGAACCATTAGAAATGAGAGCCGATGGCGTTAAATGTTTAAAAGGCCGCTTGTGGTTACCTAAATATGGAGGTTTGTGAGATGTAGTCATATTGGAATGAGATCTCATAAGATTAAGTATCCTATTCATGTTATTTTCTGATTAAATGTATCTTATCTGAAGAAGTTGTACTGATGGCTAAATATGAAAGAAGACATTGCAACATATGTTGGTAAACATCTAACTTTTACGAAGGTCAGGGCTGAACGCCAAAACTCATTAGGATTGCTTCTACAGCTTATAATTCTTGTTTGGAAGTGAGATAGAACCATCATGGATTCTTATCATAAATATTCCAAGGTCATCTTCTAGATTTGATTCAATTTGGGTCATCATCGACAGAGTGATCAAATCTGCTAATATCAATCCCTTTAATGATAGATTATCGATGGAGAAGTTGACTCTTTTGTATTTAAAGGAGTTGTGTAAGCATGGTGTGCTTGTATCGATCATCTCTATCAAGATCCTCGCTTAGCATAGAATTTCTAGAGATTCCTTCAGAAGTCATTAGGAACGAATCTTGATATGAGAACTTCTTACCACCCCAATCAAAGGGACAAGGTAAAGTAAAGATACAAACACTAAAAGTCTTGTTTTATGTTTGAATAATTGACCTTTGGTAATGAACGGGATAATCGCTTTCTTTTGGAGAGATTATCATTAATAAATATCACTTTAGGATTGAGACCGAACCTTGCGAGAATCTATATAAAGAAAAGTTTAAGAGCATCTGTAGGAAGGAGTTAGGACGGAAATACCCGACCCGCGAGACTTGAAATGATTGTGGAAATTAGGACCTGATTATTGACTGCCAGTGGTGGGCAGGAGGTTATGTGAATATGAAATATAGATCTTGAAGTGCAAGAGGGGTAGCAAAGCTATGCCGAGAATTTATGCTCATGGAAAGATGAATGTATGATCTAAAAGATCATGGGAATCTAAGTCCCTGTTGTATGGGACCATTGAGATAATTTAAAGATTTGGAATGAGAGGCATATAAGCTAGATCTACCCTACGACTTCAAGGGTTGCATGAATTATGTTTCTTATATCTAACTTGATAAAATGTTTATCAAGTGAAAATCTGATTACTCCTTAATGAAGTTTAGATCGGCAAAAAGTTATATTTCCTCAAAAACCCGTGGACATCATGGAGAGAGAAAGTGAGTCAACTTAAGCACAATCGTATTCCTATAGTTATGTTGATGAAACTCGCGTATTGAAATGAAAAAAAAACGTATGTGGAGGAAATACCCAAATGGCTTTAACTCTATAAGAAGCGAGTAGTAAGATGAATTGATCTTTGAGGACAAAGATCCTCTTTAGGGGTAACTGTTGTGACAATCCGTCAATTTGAGGTCGGTATTTTTATTCTCAAGTATTATTTAAAATCATTATTTTATTATTAATTTATGAACTCACTCACTTTGGGAAGAAATTGGGGTTTACGTCCTAAAGTAGCATCGACTACGTCTAAACCGGAGAACTCTACGTTACGTATTTACGTTTACATACTTAGTTTTAATGACAGTCCGACATTTCAGAAAATAAAGTTATTCTCGAATATTATTTTGGAATTTTAATTTGTGTTTGTTCATAAACTCACAAATTTACGAGAAGAAACTAGGACTTCCGTCCATAATTTAGCGTCTTTTACCATTAAACCGGAAACCCTAGGTTTACTTATTTACGCTTTTGAACTCCGTTTGTGATGAGACAATTTTTATTAGAATCATTTTATGCCGTAGAATCATAATTTATAAAAACATTTTCGTAAAATGACCCGAGGGCACGTAAATCGAGGAATCTAGAATCGAGGAGTACCCGTAAATTAATAGGGGATGAAACAAGTTACACTTGTCCCACCCCCTCATTATGGGCGGCCACAACATGACACCACACCCCTTGGTTATCAAAAATATGTTAAGTAGAAGACACTTGTCCTCAATGGTTATCAAAACCATTTAAACCACCAAAACAAGCTACACAAACCATTTTACTACATGCAAACCAAGAAACAACTCAAATCTCTCTCCCTTCTCTTTTGGCCGTCCCTCATTCATCACCACAACACCACCACTATCAAAAATCTAGCCATAAACAAAGGCTATAATCAACATATGTTGAAGCCTAGTTGAAAAGATGAAGATTGGAGGTGATCTTAACATGTGAAAAGGAGTTTTCAAGGAGGTTTAGGGTTGATTTCCATGAAGGTGTTCATCCATTTGAAGAACTCAAAAGTTCATTTGCCATGATTAAAGGTTTGGTGACAAGAACCAAGCCTTGTCCATCCAAAATCTCAACCTTTTCATCACTTTGGTGGTATAGAGATTGTTTCTTCCTAGCATCTTGTTATTTTATAAAAGTAATCATGTATTTTCTTTATAAATGTATATGTATTTGATGATGAATGATGATCAAAATATTATGTGGGGATTTTGTGTTAATAGATTTGGTTAAAAAGGCTAAAATCAACAAGTAAAGATGTTAAAATCTTGGTTAGATTCATAGGTTGTATAAAATAGTAAGTATCAACATGATCACTTGGTAAAATGGCTTGGATTATTAAATATACGGTTAGATATATGATTTTTACATATGTGGAGAGTTGGCCACTCAATGGAATCAATGAGCAAGATATGATCAAAATACTATTGAGGTACAAATCTGTATAGTTTGTTTTGGACGAATTATTAGAGATACTTAGAGGATGATTGAGCAATAGCTATAGAGGAGTTATTTGTAGCTTATATCATTTAGTTTATGCTTCCCAAATTTGAGCTTCTATCTCCTTGTAGAACTTAAGATATGGCAAAAATGATGGAAGTGAGTTTGATAATCAGATTTGTAAATAAAAGTATATGATATAATAAGAGCACTCAAGTAATGTTATTAAAAAATAAATACATCAAAACCACTAACTAATAATAAGTATTATAAAATGAGTTATATACTAAAATAAATAATCTTGGCATTTTATAAAAGTACAAACTCAAATGTTTTCTAAAGTTGTAAAACTATATATAAGTTTTACCTCATTTCGGCTAAAACCAAAAATATAACGTTTTCGCCAAATAAAACTTAGACGGTCGGACCCGTCTAATGTAACATTTTTATAACTCACATACTGATATGTAAGTACATTTTACAATTAAAAACCGATAAACCCGAGCTTTATAACTTATGGACCTTAACAGGCCAAAGTAGCCTTATTGGACCATTAGCCCAACTAGTTTGGCTAAACACTAATGGACTTACTCATGGGCTTAACCCACTTGGGCCCAACATATGAGTATAGGCCTGGTATTAAAAGTATAAATGGACTAATATAATGTATTGGACTTTTAATAGGCTTATTGGGCCTTAATATGTAAACAAGTTAAAACTAGTGTAACTAGTCTAAATTTTACTAACACATAACAACTTTAATGTTAAATGAAGAGATAAAAATCTCACTTGATCATCATCATACTTATGGTATCATCATATATACATAACCATTATTTTTATAAAGTCATTGGACGAGAGTCTAAGACCGAGCATTATTTGTCTAGGTTTTTGTGATTGAAGCACGTATCGTACATCCAAAACGCCGATAACCCGCCTTTCCCAATCAACGTGAGTTCATAGCCTCGCACTCATTTAAATGTTTTATGAAATGTTTTATAAACCCGTGAGGGAGATAACATGTTAGTTTTGATAAAAATAGGACACCAGTTGTCCCAATTGTATGCTTATTGATATGGACCCAAATGATTATATGACCCGATGAATGAAATGAAGTGGATTATTATTAGTTAGATTATATCACTAAAAGTCCCATTAGCATGAATTGTGAACTACCGGGATTTGGTAGACGCTTATGCATATAAGGTACTATTTGGGGAAGATCACCCCAGTTCGCGCCTTGACGGTTGATCCCCGTCGTGCCACATTGATTGGTAAGCGAATTTATGTATGAGAAGATTTATATAAGCGTGATTATTGAAACGACACGCTGTTTTAGATGGGCAAAAGAATTACGGGTTAGCTACCCGTTGTTTGTTATAGTAAGGTAGCAATGTCATGCGGCTTATAATAATTCAATAATGAAAATACTGATGTACGAATTGAATTATAATATATTGCCTGACTAGAAATACGGGCTCTTATTACTTATATTATGTTCGTGTTTTGGTTTTATATAACCATTTTCATATAACGGTTTTTATTAAATTCTATACAACCTTATAAAACGTATTGTATGATGTTTTTACGACATTGGTTCGTATAATGGTTTTGAAGGCAAAAGCCTATATTATGATTTATGACAAAGATTCGTATAAAATATTTTTGGCCTATTTTATAGCCTACGACAAAGAATTGTACAAAATGATTTTCGGTAATAATTATATACCGGTGATATATACATATTAATGGTTTTTATTAAACTCTATGAATTCACTCGGCGTTTTCGCTGAATTTTTAACATGTTTTATCTCAGGTACTTGAAGGTAATTCTCGGGAAGACGACAAGAATTTATGGCCCGCATTCAAATAAAATTTCCATTCAAATCTTTTGTAAATTTGTATGACATACTATGACCTGAGGACCTATGTAATTTGATATTCATGAATGGAAAATGCTTTATCATTAAACGACACGATTTTTAAGCGTTGTCTATGATTTGAGTAATGTGCTATCCCGTAACACCAAATACTCTTCCGCTGAACTAAAGTATGAATATTTGGGGGTGTTACAATCTCAGATCCATCTAATGAAATAAAATGAAAGATTTTTGGAACTTATGGAGTTGTGCTTTCACTTCATCATACTTTCTACCACCGTGCTCAACAACTGCTTAAGTGAACCTCGCCTACTCTTCTTTGGCTTGTGCTCTTCACCTTAAGCTTTTGCTATTTGATGGACAAAAACCATGTATTTGACCCCGGTGGATGTTCTTCAAGGTTCTTACCATTGTAATCAAGCTCGAGTCAGGCTCACGACTCGGTGAACAAAAACAAGTGCTTCTCGGGAGGCAACCCGAGTATCTATCCTTTTTATACGTTTTTATAATAAGTGTAGGGGGATAACCTAGTATATGTTTGTTGTTTTCTTTCTTATCATGTGCATGGATTCGAGCTTTCAAATATCCCTTCTTGATGAATTTTGACGACCTGTGATTCCGTGTACCCATCTTCCCGGTTCCATCCTAAACTCTTTTGATTCACTATTTTATATTTTTCAATATTAAAATAGGAATCACTTTATATGTCTCTTCCTTAGCAAGATTTAAACAACGTGCACAATGTCCTATGTGTAGGGGAGTTTACTACCACATGCTTAAACATTGAGGAAAATGTTTATCTTAAGTGTAGGTGGACTTCTATCGAAGTTAAGTGGGCTTTTCCATGAATTTGTCCTCATTTTATCCGAAAAACTGATTTTTTGATATTTTTCAAAATTTTTGATCTATTTTGGCCTATGAGTATTTTCCTTTGTTATCGTTATTTTCTTTCATTAGAATAAATTTTAATATATGGTTTTAATAAGTTTAGATGTCTTTGATATATTAGGCCCGTCGTGAATCTTTTGACTCAACCCGAGTTTACTTATCTGAGTTTACTCTAGCTAGTATCCTTAACGTGTTTAAGTCAAGTTTTGCTAGGCTTTTATATAGGGAACTTTAAAACGCGAAAGTCTTAACTCTATGGGTTAAGAACAAGAACTTTTCGCAAGTTCCTATAATTGATCCTAGAAAGTCGTTTATCAACGGAACTTTAAAATGCGAATTCTAAACTTGAAAAAGTCTAAGAAGTTACAAGATCCTATAGATGACTTGAAAACCCAAAACTTTGATTTAATAGGCTAAGCATCCACGAGTCTCATTCCTTGAGATTTTAAATTGTGGAGAACGATAGATGATAGAGTCAATTATAAGTTTGGTATTCTTTCATGAATTTATGTGAGTTAATTATGAGATTTTTCTCCCATCGCTTGTTAATAAATTTATTAACAATAACTAAGGTTATATGATTTGAAAAGTTACTTAGCTTCTAGCACAAGATCGTTTAAAAGTTTCTCGGTATTAATTAGAGTTCATAGCCAAGGCATAACTTATTGAAGCGGGATGCGAAGATTGGCGAGTCTGAAAAGGCCCTAACAAGGCATGAGGGCTACATTTTGTTGCTAAATATCCAAAGTAATGTGAAGAATCATTTATCAAAAATCAATATGAAGGATCGAGACACACGAAGAAAAGCAAATACTCCCCTAAAGAACATGGAGAAGTCTATCCGAAAAGACCCTAGCAAGGTATAAGGATAAATAGATCCAAGTCCTAACTGGAGGCGGATCGTTGTATATCAAAATCCCAAATAAAGATTGGAGAAAAATGAAGAAGTCGTGGTCCAAGTATGAAGAATCTCTCATAAACTTCAAGTGAAGAAATTCCTATTATGAAGAGAAGACCATTATTTCAAGAACGTCTCTCAAGATTCGAAGTATGAAGTAAATGCCAAATATGGGTCCGAGAAAGGTCTCAAATCGTGAAGTGAGTTATGCCAAGATATGAACATTATGAGGTCCCGAGAAGCAGTTTTAAAAGATTTTGTCCTTTAGCTAACTATTGATTAAATCGTCCTACTTTATTTTCAGCCTGAATAAACTATCGAAATAAGTCAATAATGCATTCTCGTGATCATTCAAGAAAATAATAAAATATAAGAGATACACCTAGGAATAAGGGAGTCTAAGTGAATAATTGACCCACATGAGTTTGTGTTAGTTTGCTAACTTATAATAACAATGATCTCGTTTTTTAGCTTGGTGTGGGGAACGTGAAATTTGAGGGTCATAAACATTCATGACAACCAAAGCCCTAATGTAAGTCTTCGATCTCGTTACTTTTTCTTGCTTCAAGCATTTTGTTATATTCTATCTTTTTAAGTTTCCTTAAATGTCTTGTGTTTAATAAAGGCCAAGAAGGGTTAATTATGATGAGAAATGTAAATCTTGCTTTGTAATTAATGCATTGCATGAGGGCATTGCAATGGTCAATTGTAGGGGATTTGATAGGTGTGAAAACACCCATCCTTTTACCATTTAATTATAATAATAACCAAAGCCAAAACGTATATTTAATGTCTTAAAAGTCGGAATTATGCGTGGTTTGTGTTTTTGTTGTGATTTAGGACCAAAATGTGAAAAGGGAAGAAAACACGGGCTTTCACGGGCTTTTATCGAAGAAAAATACAAAAGACGAAGTCAAAAGATCAAGAGTGCAAAAAGAACGGAAGTCAAAGGCCTATTGATTGTAGTGTTTTTGTACCCTTTAGGAAAAGGATGACAAAAGTGGCAAGTATTAAGTGTCGGTTTAGGAAAACCGAGCACTAATGACCAAATAAGTTCAAGTTCGTTTCCCAAGGAGGCACGTGTGTTGTGTAATGAATTGATTTATGTTTGTGATTTTATTGACAAGAAAAGAAAAGAGAAATAAGAGAGAAAGACGAAGACGGTTACGAAAACGGATTAAACTAAGACGAAAAAGGCGATCACGTAAAACCGTAAATAGTGCAAAATTAAAATTTTAAAACCTAAAAATTAATTAAAAGCTAAAAGTAGTCTAAAATAATATAAATAAGAATAAAAATCCAATAAAAATATTTTAAAACCTTTTATTAATTAAATATTAAATTTTAAATGCTAATTAAAGCCCTAAAATTAAATATAATTAATCAAAATGTCCAAAATATTATTTTATTGAACTAATAACTTACTTATATTATCTAAAGGCTAAAAAGTATTTTTCCTAATTTTTAAAACTAATTTTCTATTTTTAAATTATTAAAAACTATTTTAAAACTAAAATAGTTATAAAAAATAATAAAATAATGCTAAAAATAATTTACCAATTTTAAAAATCCTAAATTACTCTAATGAACAGAAGAAAAATGAAAAAATTTGAAAAATAATAAATTTACCACTAAAAGACAAAAACAGTTTAAATAAAACTCTAATTAACTTAAATTAATTCTAAAAATTAATAAAAAGATGAACAGTAAAAACCTTTTTAACTAAAAATCTTAAAATATTATTCTAAGTCTAGGAAAAATGTTTAAACTGAAAAATATTAATTTTTGCCACTAAATTCCAAAAACAGTAATTAAAAAGTTAACTAAAAATGCTATAAAACCTAAAAAAAATAGCAAATGAACAGTACAATAAAAAATAATTAAACAGAAAAATCCTAAATAAAATTAGAAAAATTTCAAAACTAAAATCAGGTCCTAACTCTTAAATTAAGGCACTAAAGACAAAATTTTAAGGTTTCTGATAGTGACCTTTATCTGGTTTTGTTTTCTAGTGAAGCAGTACCAACTGATGAACTACCAGTGGGAAGTTTGTTCCCACTGCTAGTTATAAATCTTGGTCAGTTGACCTAAGAGCTTAGGAAAGCCCTTTGTGAGCTTGTTCTTTGGACCACAAGGCACCCCCACACCAATTGGGTTGTGGGGAGTCTAAGTAAACACAAAAAACAACAATCACTTAGCAAGAATCACACAACAATGCACCACAAAGTTACTGATTAAGCTATAGGTAGTCTGATGAACAGTTGAGCTATATTACATGCACAAATATGGATTTTAAAGGCCAAATACTTGCATACAATCCAGTCAAGTGACAAATAAATGATAGCACACCCTAACTAGACCTAAAATCTAGCAGACTACCAAGTTTGAGGCACAATCAAACACAAAATCAAGAACAATAGGCAGTTTTCTGATTTTGGCTATATTTTCACTTTTTTAGCATGCAAATTTGTTCCATACCCTACCAAAATGAAAAACAAGCCAACAAATATCTTCTAACTACCCTAAGGAATGTGTTTAACAGGTTTAAAGGCAAGCTTGCAGTCAATACACCCTACTTAGCCCTTAATCCAAACACCCCTTAAAAATCTGAAAATTAACATTTTCAAACAAAACCTTAACAAAACTTAACCAAACTAATTTAACCTTGACCTATCATGCATATGAACATCTATCTAAGCATGAACAAACAGTAAACAACACATTTCAACAACTTTCATACAATTTCACTCAAAATCACATGAATATCAGATTTTTTTGAACTAGAAAAATGAAAACAAGGATTGTACCTTAAGGGACCTACATCCAGGACCCTTAGTGGTTGCTTAACCACCTCCAACAGACCCGGGTCTGTGCAGGACCTTGGATAACAATCTTCAATTAAACCTGCTAAGATCAACACAAGAACAAAGCAATATACACTTATTTGATTTTTTTTTAAACCTTTAAAAACCTTTTTCAAAACTTTCTCAAATGTTTCTCCTTTCAAACACTTAACAAATTAACCTTAATTCCTGAAAAACCAAACCTTGCAACAAGGTTTTCACCAAAAGACCCAATTTTCAGAAACTTTTTCTGAAAATTCAAAACATAAAATGTTTTGAAAATGTAAATGGAACTCAGATTTTTTCACAAGTTACTACCAACTTTTAAAACAAATTAAAAAGGAATTACAATTTCATAAACAAGAAAATACCAACTTTTGATTAATTTAAAAAGGCATTACAATAGCTTTGAAAAAATCTGGAACAAAAATAAAGGGACACATGCGTCTCCTTTATATACTAAATGATAGAAGGTCCTAAAAACTAAAAACCCTAATTCATGAATTGCCAAGTATGCCCTCTTGGTTGTTGACTGAAAATTGGGTCAAATCGGCTCTATGTGATCTTTCTGCCATATCCATGTGCTTCCAGCTGTTGTGAGGTGATCACAGACGTCCAATTAGCCTTGGGGACCAAGTAGTGACGTTGGTTCGTTGGATGTGTCGGGTTTAGGGTTTTGAGGGAAAGGGACGGGGCAGGGGAGGGTCCCACAAGACACATGGGTGTGTCCTGTGTTGGTTTGGAACGTGGGTTTTGGTGAGAAAGTGAGTAATTAGGGATCTGGAGAGATTGAAACAAAACCCCTTTAATTTAGTATCAAATTAGGATTAGGGTTTATGTTGGTTTAGGGTGTGTTTAATCTGAAAAAGGGTTAATGATTTTTAAACTTTGTGTTTGGTGGGAAAGTTGGGAGGTTTGACTGGGTTATTGACCAATTTAATAAACTGGTTGGGTTTGGGTGGGTATTGGGTTGGGTTGTGTGGTGAGGTGTCAGTTTGTGAGTGGAGGAGTGGGTTTGGCTGTCTGGCAATAATGCCCCCCCCATGTTTCCTTTTGTCTTCACTTTGTAATTAACAGCTCAAACTTCATTTCCCTTTGATAACAACTTTGGATAGTTGGCATTTTCAGTCCTTGTGTTTTGGTAAAAACATGAACAAGGACTTAACATGTACTTTCTTCAATTTCCAAGGACCTTTAATGTCAAACATGAATCTTCAAGGACCATAGTTGTTCAATCTTGATTCTTCAAGGGTAAAAAGTGACAACTTGCAAATCTTGAGGGACCAATCTTGCAATTTCTTCAAACTTCAAGGGCAATTTTGGAAAATCCAGATTTGGGCCCGGTTCTTTGTGCGGTTTCGTTTCCGGTGTTCGTTTTTGAATGATTCTTGTGATCTTTTGCCATTTCCTCAATATACGTACCTAAAAATACACAAGTAACAAACACGAGCATATATTTGGCAGTTTTAATGATAATTTATTCATTTTAAGCCCGATTTGGACGATGAGACCATGTATAAAAGCAGTCTCATCACTCCTCCATACTAAACCATTGCCGTGCCCTCACGCAATGCTAGAATAAAGTATCATAGCACCTCCAAAATTCATTTTATTTACTTTATTGGAATGATAAACTAACTAAACTACTACTATTTCTACTACTTGCGTTTTAGACATAATGTATGATTTTCATCGCAAAATGGGACGTTTAGGTTCATAGAATAAGAACACGTGAATGCTTCGTTAGAAATAATTTCGTCGTCCTCGATTTTCACTCCAATTCCATGTCAAGCGTGCAACGAGATCATTGTCATTATAAGTTAGTAATGCTAACACTACTCATATGCCCTAATCACGTACTTATCCTCCCATTATTCCTAAGTTGTATCTCTTATATTTTATTTTGTCTTGAATGTTTCACGAGGATACATTGTTTGACTTATGCGATAATAGAGATTTAGGTCTAAAAATAGAGTCCTAACGGTGTAACTAAGACCATCAAATCAATAACCCCTCCTAATAGACAACGATGTTAAAAAATTAAGTTGACAAGAAGAATCGATAAACACGGTTTTATAACGGTTTTGAACATGAGACTTATTACCAAGACTTTTATACGCCCCCTAACGGAAGGGCCTTATTGTCTTTGGTTTACCTCCATCTTTTATTCAACTTCGCCATGAAGCTTTTATTATGACTACGGTCTTGCCTTGCCTTTTATTATCCGCCTCATCGGTGGTTTTATTAGCCAAAGACGTATATCCTCACGCTAAAGCGAATTTTGGATCTTTAAAGCTTCGAAGATTAAGGCTTGATTCACTTTCAATTTTGCATAGATTTTAGGCCTTGTGGGGCTTCAAATTGTTTGCTTGATTTAGGTGAGCACTTGAAATCTTATTATTGGGTGAAGCTTTCGATTATTAGGGTGCCAATACTTCAAAACCGTGACGCTGGCGATACCTTAATGTCTTCCCAATTTAATTACACAGAAGCTACTAGAAAAGACTAGAAACCCAACAATCCTAACTAAACCGCTAAGTCAATATTTATTAAGCAAAAAATATTTACATGCGAGGGGAGAATAAGCGAACAACGAGAACACACGAGTTTTTGAAAGAATACGAGTACTCTACGTTTAGCATAGTAACTTATAATTAAATCTATCATTTCTCGTCCTCATTTAAGAGACTTAGCCTAAAAAGTTAAGGAATCAAAGCTAGGTGCTCAACACGCACGGTCGAGTCAAAAATTACTCATATTCTCGCCATCGGAAAACCTACATTCGTGTCTTCAAACACTTATAAAATATGAGAAAAATTTTAAAATTTGGCCATTTTTAGCCTTATTTTGCAACAAAAATGATAAACAAAAAGATAAACTTTGGAAAGCGTGAAGGTTTGGCAAGGCAAGTATCTATTCACCCCCCCCCCCCCCCATACTAAAGTTAAACATTGTCCTCAATGTTTCGAGTCTAGGGGTACAAACACCCCCATACTAGAGACGTAGTCGAATGCCTAATCTAGCATGGAAAGGGTGTAACCAATAAATTAATAGCCGTTTATGAAGTGTGCTAAAAACCTAAGGTTAGAACATCAAAAGGATATCATTTGGATATTGAGAAATGTCTTTAAAGCAAACGATCGAGTGCTCCCATAAAACGAACACGAGAGGCTCCAATCGTGAAGATCATGATCTAAAAACCACAATTCACAAGCAACCACGGAACAAAGGTTGGAAGGGCACAAATCCCCTCACATTAAACTAATTAGAAAGCAATAATATGTACATGGATAAGCATGGGTCTCCCCCACGAGGCACCTTGTTTTTGATAACCGAGTCAAAAGCTCGACTCGAATCCCCATAAATGTGATCATTTAGGGATAATCATGGTATGGTCAATTTTTGGTGGGGCTTACATGATAAACAAGGCCCAAAAACAACCGGTATTAAGGACTAAGTCCTTTGATGGTGCAAAATACCGGGATCGAAGATGGCGTTCTCGTTTTCATTGGAAAAAAAAATCAACGCCACTTCATCAATGGTCAACAAAAACTCAAAGAGTTTCAAGAAAATAGGCGAGAAGAAATAGAAGGGTGGGACAATGGGTAAGTCATGAAAACATTGAGCTACTCGAGGTAGACTCGCACCAATCAAATGAAAAGATTTTCCATTTATTGCATCGGTGGAAGACCGAGATTTCCCTTTATAAGCAATTCCAGGATCAAATATCTCGTCCTCGGTGGAGAAAGGGGAGGGAACATAAGGGATTTCCCCCACACTAAGTCCACACAAAGCATCGTCAAAAGAAGAAGACGAGCTTGTAGTACTCAATACACGCAGTGATGACGGAGTTAGAGTTGTAGAAAAATCTTTTAAATCCAATTTAAAATCTTTTCCTTTTTCATCTTTTAAACTCTCCTTGTGAAAACCCGATTTAATTATGTCAAAAATATTTGGTGTTTCTAAAGCAATGTTAGTCACACTAAAAATTCTCACATTTTGAAATCTTTTTGGCAAAGGTGGTGGTAAGTTTTCAAAACATTTGTCAACAAAGAAAACTCCCCCATCGGGATCAACACATTCATCATCCGAAGAATCACTCGAGATTGGAATCGTAGGCTTAACACTCTTAACCTCCACCGGCGGAGGGGACGGAACTTCATTTTTCTCAACAACTCCTAAAACTCTATTTGAAATCTTTTTGCAAATGTTTTTGATGGGATTGACATTGTACAAAGATGTGATAGAATACACATGAGAAAGTGTGGAGTTTTGGGTTGCATTAATGACGAGTTCTTCCTCATTGAAACGAAGAGTGATTTTCCTTGCATGCACATCGATAAGTGCTCTCGAGGTATCCAAAAAAGATCGACCTAAAATTAACGGAACTTTAGGATCGATAGGAATGTCAACAAAAATAAAGTCTACAGGATAGTAGAACTTTCCAACTTTTACAAAGACGTCCTCGGCAACTCCACAAGCTAGAATCGTAGAATGATCGGCCATTTCGATTGACATTCTTGAAGGAGTGAGATTTGGAAGATTGAGCGATTTAAAAATCTCAAGAGACATCAAATTAATACTAGCACCAAGATCGGCCAAGGCGTAGCATTCTTCCATGTCTTGTATAGCACATGGGATTAAAAAATTTCCAGGATCACCGACTTTTTGAGGTATGCGGCTTAGAAAAACCGATGAACAACTAGACGATTTTTGCAATTTCTCTTTGTTATTCAACATACTTTTGAAGTTGGCGGCAAATCGAGGCATCATGACTAAGGCGTCGGCAAAACTTATATTAAAATGCAAGTCACGAAACATTTTCATAAAAAGTTCAAATTGATAATTATTTCGTTCTCGTGCCTTTTCCTTGTCTCGTCTTGAAGGGTAGGGTAAGGGTGGTGTGGGTTGGGCATAGGCATAGGCATCGGCCTTGGAATCTCGGGTTCCATGATTGGTATAGGTTCAACCGTAGGTGTGGTTTGAGCGGTACTTTGTGGGCTTTGAATTTGCTCTTTTTTGACCACCACCTCGGGTTCTTTCTCTTTTTCCTTCTCCATAGAAGTACTTGGACGAGAAATGGGTTCTTTGAAAGTTTTACCACTACGAGTAGTAACAACCTTCAATTCTCCTTTCGGGTTCACGATGGTATCACTAGGAAGACCACCCGAAGAAGAGGGCTTACACATGATAGCTTCAAACATTTTTCCCATTCGGTCTTCAAACTTAGATTGCCTAGCATCCGCTTTTAACAATTCTTGCTTAATCTCATGTTGACCTTGCTCCATTTTTTGTTGATTTTGTTGGAGTCTTTGAACATTTCCTTCCATTTTATTAGCATGAGTTTTAAGTTCATTAGCAAGTTCGTTTTTAAGCTCGTTTTTCAACTCGGATCTTAAGCTAACCATTTCATGTTGCATATTATCAAACTTAGCATCATTAGCCTTAGCATAATTCAAAAACTCTCCTTGAAGATTTTTGGTGTGATCATTTTGAAAACCTTGAGTAGAAGTTTGAAAATCACGGTTTTGGTTTTGGTTTGAAATTTGCCCATTTCCACTTTGATAATTACCCTTGTTATAGTTCCTTTGATTTCCTTGGTAATTTCCACCTTGGTTGTTGTTGTGATAATTATTAGCATTTTGATTTGGTGGAGTTTGATTTTGGCGGGAACCTTGACCGATTTGGTTATAAGTTCCCGTGGCTACATAAGCACTCGAAGTGTTACCATCCGCGGTAATGCACTCGGAAAGATCATGAGCTCCACCACACGACAAACAACTCTTAGAAACCGCTTTAACCGAAGCGGAATTTGAAGCTTCTTGAGTTTTCCAATGGGACATAAGGCTAGCAAATCTATCAAAAAATCGATTTTCTTCATTTGCTTCATCATGTAAGGCATTGATACTACGAGACGATGATGAGCCCAATTTGGCAACACTCGGTGTGTTACGAGGGCTATAAACCTTAGACCTATTCTCAATTATGACCAAAGCTTCTTCAACCGTTTTACACAAAAAATTACCACCCGCGGCGGCATTTAAATAATCTCTTTCATGATCGTTAAGTCCATTGTAAAACGTGTCTATTTGGTGCAAGTCGGAAAAACCGTGATGAGGACATTCATGTAACATCTCCTTAAACCTATTCCAAGCCGTAGAAAAACTTTCATTTGATTCTTGTGAAAATTTAGAAATCTCGTTTTTCAAATGCGTAGTCTTAGAGGGCGGAAAAAATTGGTTCACAAATTTCGAAACGAGATCCTTCCACGTCGATATAGAATTGGGTGGCTCTTTCTCTAACCAAATTTTAGCGGGCCCCGCTAAGGAATACGGAAAAAGCATCATCTTAATTGAGTCATTAGAGACGTCCTTGAATTTGCAAGTGGCGGTAAGACGATTGAATTGGCAGATATGGTTGTGAGGATTGTCCTTCTCATCACCACGGAATTTGTTGTTTTGGATCATCGACAACAAACCCGTTTTCACCTCAAAATTCTCCGCAAGGATAGCGGGAATCACAATAGATTCTTCATAACCCTCGGTGGGTGCTTGAAGTAACTCCATCATAGTTCGATTCGCCATGGTAGGTGCTTCTCGTACAATGGGTTCGTCAATAGGAGACTCCTCACTAGAATGAGTTGGAGTGGGAGTTTTGTTCTTTCGTCTACGTGCACGTTTTGCTTGATTACGAGTTAGCATAAACGTCACGTACAACATGGAGACGAGCAAAGAAGATTCTTTTTGGTGGTTTTAATTTTTCAATTTTTTTGTGGTTTTTGATGGGATTAACTTTTTGGAAATTGGTGAAATGTATTAAGTAGACAAAAATCTACAAATCTCCTCCTTAATCAAATCTCTCGATTAAAGAAGCCTCAAGGAATGAAAACGATCACGTGGAGTGAAGGCCTTCGATGACTTTAGAACGATGGTGGAACACCAAATCGTTCAAGAGGGTTTAATCAAATGAAACCAAGAAAATATATATGATATGTAATAATACTTTGGGCGGCAAAACCCTCGATTAGCTCTCAAAATCAAATACGCACAAGCAAGCGGAGGAAACGAGGCGGCACGATGCACTTAAGAGCCTTTTTCCTTTAGGTCGTGAAATACAACCGCCTTATACCCACCTTATAATTTGTATTTTTCAAAATCGAGCTTCTCGAAAGTATTTATCTATTTTTGCCTTTTTTTCTTTGGTTTGAGATTCGAATACAATGATTGGTTAATGACCTCCCAAGTCAAGGTTGTGATTTCTCACGTATTTGGAGTACTTGTGAATTTATTGTTCTACGTATACAATATATTAATAATATTCACACAAAAACCGAAAAACGATAATATGTATTAGTAGAGTGCTACTAATACAATTACTAATTATGGTTAGTATAAAAAACAACAATGGTTCAATCAAAACACAACACGCCTCCCCGGCAACGGCGCCAAAATGATTGTAGAGTTTTTGTACCCTTTAGGAAAAGGAAGGCAAAAGTGGCAAGTATTAAGTGTCGGTTTAGGAAAACCAGTCACTAATGACCAAATAAGTTCAAGTTCGTTTCCCAAGGAGGCACGTGTATTGTGTAATGAATTGATTTATGTTTGTGATTTTATTGACAAGAAAAGAAAAGAGAAATAAGAGAGAAAGACGAAGATGGTTACGAAAACGGATTAAATTAAGACGAAAAAGGCGATCACGTAAAACCGTAAATAGTGCAAAATTAAAATTTTAAAACCTAAAAATTAATTAAAAGCTAAAAGTAGTCTAAAATAATATAAATAAGAATAAAAATCCAATAAAAATATTTTAAAACCTTTTATTAATTAAATATTCAATTTTAAATGCTAATTAAAGCCCTAAATTAAATATAATTAATCAAAATGTCCAAAATATTATTTTATTAAACTAATAACTTACTTATATTATCTAACGGCTAAAAAGTATTTTTCCTAATTTTTAAAACTAATTTTCTATTTTTAAATTACTAAAAACTATTTTAAAAATAAAATAATTATAAAAAATAATAAAATAATGCTAAAAATAATTTACCAATTTTAAAAATCCAAAATTACTCTAATGAACAGAAGAAAAATGAAAAAATTTGAAAAATAATAAATTTACCACTAAAAGACAAAAACAGTTTAAATAAAACCCTAATTAACTTAAATTAATTCTAAAAATTAATAAAAAGATGAACAGTAAAAACCTTTTTAACTAAAAGTCTTAAAATATTATTCTAAGTCTAGGAAAAATGTTTAAACTGAAAAATATTAATTTTTGCCACTAAATTCCAAAAACAGTAATTAAAAAGTTAATTAAAAATGCTATAAAACCTAAAAAAATAGCAAGTGAATAGTACAATAAAAAATAATTAAACATAAAAATCCTAAATAAAATTAGAAAAATTTCAAAACTAAAATCAGGTCCTAACTCTAAAATTAAGGCACTAAAGACAAAATTTTAAGGTTTCTGATAGTGACCTTTATCTGGTTTTGTTTTCTAGTGAAGCAGTACCAACTGATGAACTACCAGTGGGAAGTTTGTTCCCACTGCTAGTTATAAATCTTGGTCAGTTGACCTAAGAGCTTAGGAAAGCCCTTTGTGAGCTTGTTCTTTGGACCACAAGGCACCCCCACACCAATTGGGTTGTGGGGAGTCTGCGTAAACACAAAAAAACAACAATCACTTAGCAAGAATCACACAGCAATGCACCACAAAGTTACTGATTAAGCTATAGGTAGTCTGATGAACAGTTGAGCTATATTACATGCACAAATATGGATTTTAAAGGCCAAATACTTGTATACAATCCAGTCAAGTGACAAATAAATGATAGCACATCCTAACTAGACCTAAAATCTAGCAGACTACCAAGTTTGAGGCACAATCAAACACAAAATCAAGAACAATAGGCAGTTTTCTGATTTTGGCTATATTTTCACTTTTTTAGCATGCAAATTTGTTCCATACCCTACCAAAATGAAAAACAAGCCAACAAATATCTTCTAACTACCCTAAGGAATGTGTTTAACAGGTTTAAAGGCAAGCTTGCAGTCAATACACCCTACTTAGCCCTTAATCCAAACACCCCTTAAAAATCTGAAAATTAACTTTTTCAAACAAAACCTTAACAAAACTTAACCAAACTAATTTAACCCTGACCTATCATGCATATGAACATCTATCTAAGCATGAACAAACAGCAAACAACACATTTCAACAACTTTCATACAATTTCACTCCAAATCACATGAATATCAGATTTTTTTGAACTAGAAAAATGAAAACAAGGATTGTACCTTAAGGGACCTACATCCAGGACCCTTAGTGGTTGCTTAACCACCTCCAACAGACCCGGGTCTGTGCAGGACCTTGGATAACAATCTTCAATTAAACCTGCTAAGATCAACACAAGAACAAAGCAATATACACTTATCTGATTTTTTTTAAAACCTTTAAAAACCTTTTTCAAAACTTTCTCAAATGTTTCTCCTTTCAAACTCTTAACAAATTAACCTTAATTCCTGAAAACCAAACCTTGCAACAAGGTTTTCACCAAAAGACCCAATTTTCAAAAACTTTTTCTGAAAATTCAAAACATAAAATGTTTTGAAAAATGTAAATGGAACTCGGATTTTTTCACAAGTTACTACCAACTTTTAAAACAAATTAAAAAGGAATTACAGTTTCATAAACAAGAAAATACCAACTTTTGATTAATTTAAAAAGGCATTACAATAGCTTTGAAAAAATTTGGAACAAAAATAAAGGGACACATGCGTCTCCTTTATATACTAAATGATAGAAGGTCCTAGAAACTAAAAACCCTAATTCATGAATTGCCAAGAATGCCCTCTTGGTTGTTGACTGAAAATTGGGTCAAATCGGCTCCATGTGATCTTTCTGCCATATGCATGTGCTTCCAGCTGTTGTGAGGTGATCACAGACGTCCAATTAGCCTTGGGGACCAAGTAGTGAAGTTGGTTCGTTGGATGTGTCGGGTTTAGGGTTTTGAGGGAAAGGGACGGGGCAGGGGAGGGTCCCACAAGACACATGGGTGTGTCTTGTGTTGGTTTGGAACGTGGGTTTTGGTGAGAAAGTGAGTAATTAGGGATCTGGAGAGATTGAAACAAAACCCCTTTAATTTAGTATCAAGTTAGGATTAGGGTTTATGTTGGTTTAGGGTGTGTTTAATCTGAAAAAGGGTTAATGATTTTTAAACTTTGTGTTTGGTGGGAAAGTTGGGAGGTTTGACTGGGTTATTGACCAGTTTAATAAACTGGTTGGGTTTCGGTGGGTATTGGGTTGGGTTGTGTGGTGAGGTGTCAGTTTGTGAGTGGCGGAGTGGGTTTGGCTGTCTGGCAATAATGCCCCCCCCCATGTTTCCTTTTGTCTTCACTTTGTAATTAACAGCTCAAACTTCATTTCCCTTCGATAACAACTTTGGATAGTTGGCATTTTCAGTCCTTGTGTTTTGGTAAAAACATGAACAAGGACTTAACATGTACTTTCTTCAATTTCCAAGGACCTTTAATGTCAAAACATGAATCTTCAAGGACCATAGTTGTTTAATCTTGATTCTTCAAGGGTAAAAAGTGACAACTTGCAAATCTTGAGGGACCAATCTTACAATTTCTTCAAACTTCAAGGGCAATTTTGGAAAATCCAGATTTGGGCCCGGTTCTTTGTGCGGCTTCGTTTCCCGTGTTCGTTTTTTAATGATTCTTGTGATCTTTTGCCATTTCCTCAATATCCGTACCTAAAAATACACAAGTAACAAACACGAGCATATATTTGGCAGTTTTAATGATATTTTATGCATTTTAAGCCCGATTTGGACGATGAGACCATGTATAAAAGCAGTCTCATCACCTATTCTAAAGATTTATCGAATAAAAAGTCTAAAGACGGAAGTTTAACGAGGTCGAAGAACCAAATCTAATAAAAGAAGAAAATTAGAAGACGAGTTCATTTCATATCGACAAATCCCGAGACAATGTCGAGAAAGACGAAGAATTTAAAAGACGAAAAGACGAGAAGAAAGAAAGAAGAAAACAACACTCCTTCCATTTTCTCCTATAAATACCTTCTTTATGTCATTAGGAAGGGACTTAGTTAGTTGTTCATTTTTAGTTTTTCCTTAAGGTAAGTAGGAGTAGGAGTATTTACCTTCTCTCTCTAGTTTTAATTTCTCTCTCTAAATTTTATTTCAAGTTTGCTTAAATCTTTCATCTTTAAATCTTGTAATCTTAGATCTTTAATCTTTATCTTAAATTTAAGCTTTTCATAATCAATCTTATTCTTCCTTTCTTGTTTTAATCTTGTGTTTGATTTGGTAAAAGTATTTAGTTTGTTTTAATCTTTATGCTTATTTGCTTATAGTGCTTATCTATTTGTTCGTATCAATTTTAAGTAGTTTATGGTCTTACCTTATTGTGCTTTTTGTTTATTTCGTGTTTAGCTTATTATGATTTAAGTGTTTTTAAAAGTTTAATCTTTTTAAATGTTTATTTTATAAATCTTGCTTGTTTAGAGTTTCGAAAGTTTTTAATTCGTGCTTATTTAGTTCTTTTTATTATTGATTTAGTTAAGTTTTGGTAAGTGCTTATTAGAAAATTGCTTATTTGTTTTTCTGCTTATTCTCCTTTTATGTGACAACCCAAACCCGAGGTCATTTATTTAATATTATATAATATTATTTTTACGAATAATTTTGAAATTTTTGATGAGTTGAATGAAATGACGATTGATGGTTTTATTTAAAACCGACGTTGGAGGTCTTATTTTTATCTTTTTACTAATAGCGAGGATTATTAGTGACCACGATATCGACGGATGCCCTAGATTTTATGTTTTATCATTTGTTGTCTCAATGTTTATATTTTTGACGTTTTTATTTTAAGTTCGTATTAAGTCGAACCGGAATCATATTATCATCATATTTTGAGTGCGTTTTAACTTTTGAAAAGTATTTTTACGAAACCCGAGCCTCGTAAATATTTTCAAAATTGACAATTTACATTTTTCACCCTTACAACTATTTAATTGCATTTTGGACCAAAACTATCATAAATTGGCAAAATCTAATCCATCCACCCCACTATATAAATCATTTCCACTAGCATAAACACATAGTTCATGTGTGAAAATAAATCAAAACCCCTCCCTCTCTCTTTCCTTTTCTATCCATCACCCACAACACCCCATACCATCAAAATTTCTTGATTTTTATTATGATCTAATCAAAATCAACACAAGACCACCTCATAAAATTCAGTTGTGCATCTAATGGTGTAATTTTTAGCAACATGCAAGAACTTCAAATTTTGGATGATGATCCATGGAGGTTTGATCCATTTTCTTATTATATAATTGTTGTTAGTGCATTTATATGTATATTTTAATTATTGCATGATTAAATTTTTGAGTGGATAATTTTTGTATGATCATTAAAATGTGTTATGGGTTAGTTATGTTGTTGGTAATGATATTAGGGTGATATTAGGCATATGAGAATGATTAAAATGTGGTGAAAAATTAATTTTGAATGATTTTTAAAAGTATATTTTTAAACAGATTATTAAACTTAATTTTCTGAATATATGAGTTTGAGTTTGAGATGAACTAATTAGATAGTATTGTAGAGGATGTTTTTAGCTTCGTTTTGGTATAAGGTAGGGCTTCTAGCTCCAAACGAGCGAAAAGTTACGTTAGTTTGATTATTCGTGTACCGAGAGACGAGTATCGTCACAATATATAATTGTTGTCGATATTTGGATCGAATCTCGGGGACTATAAAATGGATTTTAAAATGAGTCATGTACTGATTATGAATGATAAGTATGATGATGTTGAGTTATTTTCAAAGTTGAGTGTCGGTTTTGTAACCGGAGAAAAATAAACGGTTTAAAAGACTATATGAGTTGTTGACGTAAAACTGTCCGGTTTTTGTAGTTTAAAGATGTGTCGGGCAGGGAACTTTAAAAGTAAAATCTTTTGATGGGCTTTTAACAGGTCTTTCTATATATAGTTAGTGAGGTCTCTGATTAGTATCATAAATATTTGATGTGTTTAAGTGGGGTAAACGAGCTCGTACATTTGGTGTGTACCGGCAGATTTTTATCGAAATAATTGACTAATAAAGTAAACATATAGAATAAAGTAATAAGTCACATTTATTGTTTTTATTTTGGGTTTGTTTTTATTTATAATTTTGAGTTTGATGTTAGTAAGTATGGATTTTATTCGGGTTTATTATTGATGAACGCTCCTTATTTGATAGGTTGCGGTTTTTGTGTGTATCGGGCATCAACTATCGTCGAAGATCGTCTTACTACTGCTATTACTCCAGGTGAGTCTATAGCCTCGCTTTTGTAATTGTTTTGAATGATTTTAAAACCCGCGAGGGGGATACATGCTATTTGAAAGTAAAATAAACACAAGTCATGATTGATTGTTTGGACCCGAATATTGCCTTTGTTGCCTTTGTTGATTTGAATTGTATAAGTACCTAATTTGCGAAAGTCCCTAAATTCATGAGCCGTTAACTATCTTCTAACTTGATGTTGTGAGTTGGGAATAGCCGCTTATTCTAATAATAGTACTATTGGGCTGACGACCCTATCTGAGACCAGGGCTTTACGCTGAGTAACCCGCTGGGAAGGATAATTTTACGAGAATGAGAATTGGTATTTTTTGCAAATGATACCCTAGTAGGGGCACTGGAATTTCATCTAGTCATGCCGGCTTTAGGCGTGGGTGACTAAGTTAAGGGGTCGGTGTCATGAGCTTAATATAATTCTATAGCTATTGCTATGTGCCAGATTACCAGAATAATAGATTGTATACGTAGCAATTCTATTAAATGATCTTGATTGATTTTTCTCTTGTGTTCAAATGATGATTTGGAAAACCTATAGACTCGCTCAACCGTTGTGTTGATGATTTTAAGCATGCATTTCAGGTGATTGAAGTTGATGAATTGCGGAGCTTGCTGGAGAAGGATTGCGGATTGCTTTTGTGGTGATTGGTCTAAAACGGATTTCTTTCCCTTTTGTCATAAAAATAATACTGTACGGTCGAGTACTTTGGTAAAGTGTTTGTGGATTTGATAGTCTTTTGGGGGACCTAAATATTACTCTGATATTTCTAAAATTGTTTTACTTGGGATTGAAAGTTTTAGACAGTGGTTAAATTATATTCTTTTATATTTCAAATTTATCATTTTGAGTTTGTTCAAAATGTCTTGTGTAACAATGTAAGTATTTAGCACCCAAATGTGTATTTCCGCTGCGCAATGTAATTTGGGGGTGTTAAGTTTTATTTCCATCGGAAAAGGGTTTAGTATTCCGATCGTTTTTCTGATACATATTCCGATCACTTTCCATCGGAAAAGGGTTTAGTATTCCGATCGTTTTTCCGATACATATTTCGATCACTTTCCATCGGAAAAGGGTTTATGCATTCCGATCGTTTATCCGATCGATTATTCCGATAGAATTGGGTTTCAGTATTCCGATCGTTTTCCGATCGTTATTCCGACGGATTTTCCGATACATATTCCGATTGTATTCCGACAGGAGGGTATTCCGATAGAGTTTTTGGTTTTTATTTTCTTTCTTTTATTTTAATTTCTAATTTAACTTTTCCTGCCATTTTTACTTAGTGTTATTTTAAACTTGTTTTGTCTTAGTTTAGTTTTAAAGTTTCAAAATGAATTTTATTCAAATTTTAATATTTCGTCAATTATTTTTAAAAACCTTTATATTTTGTTTTATATTTTCAAGCTTTCAAGTTTTTATTTTTACTCAACGACAATTTCAGTTTTATTTAGAAATAGATAATCATTTTATTTTTTTTCACCAAGAACAACTGAGTCACACGATTAACCGTGGTAAATTCGATTAGACCAATTCAAAGAGCTTTTTAACTAGTCAAAACCAGTTATTTGTTGTTATAAAAACGGAGTATGTAAACGTAAACACGTAACGTAGAGCTCTCCGGTTTAGACGTAGACGATGCTAATTTAAGACGTAAACCCTAATCTCTTCCCAAAAGTGAGTGAGTTCATAAACTAACAATAAAATAATGATTATAAATAATACTTGAGAATAAAATAACGACCTCAAATTGACGGATTGTCACAGCATTTCCCCCTAAAGAGGATCTTTATCCTCAAAGATCAATTCATCTTACTACTCGCTTCTTATAGAGTCAAAGACATGTGAGCATTTCCTCCACATTCAGTCTTTTCTCTCAAGCGTAATTCATTATAATACGTGAGTTTCATCAAACATAACTATGAGAATACGATCATGCTTAAGTTGACTTACTTTCTCTTTCCATGATGTCCACGGGTTTTCGATGAATGCAACTTTTCGCCGACTCAAACCTCATTAAGAAGTAATCGGATTTTCACTTGATAGACATTTTATCAAGTTGGATATACGGAACATATTTCATGCAGCCCTTGAAGTCCAAGGGTAGTCTAACTTATATGCCTCTCGTACCAACTCTTTACATTATCTCAATGGTCTTATACAACGGGGACTTAGCTTCCCACGATCTTTCAGATCATCAATTCAACTTTCCATGATGAAAATTCTCGGCATAGCTTTGCAACCCATCCTGCACTTCAAGATCTACATCTCACATTCACATAACCTCCTGCCCACTACCGGCAGTCAATAATCAGATCTCAACTTCTATAATCATTTTAGGTCTCGTAGGTCGGGTATCTTCATCCCAACTCCCACCTACAAGTGCTCTTTATATAGATCCTCACAAGATTCAATCTCACCCCTAATGCGATAATTATCAATGATAATCCATCCAAGGTAAATGCTCATCCTAGACACTACCAAAGGTCAATCATACAAGCACAAAACAAGACTTCTCGTGTTTGTATCGTTTATTTACCTTGTCCATCCGATTGTGGGTGGTAAGCAGTACTCTTGTCAAGATTCGTTCCCAGTGACTTCTAAAGGGATCTCTCGAAATTCGATGCTAAGCGAGGATCTTGATAGAGATGATCGATACAGGCACACCATTAAATACAAATGAGCCAACTTCTCCATCGAGAACCTATCATTAACGGGAATGAAATGAGCATATTTGGTCAGTCTGTCGACGATGACCCAAACCGAATCAAATCCAGATAATGACCTTGGAAGATTTGTGAAAAAAAATATAGAGGGATTCTATCCCATTTCCAAACAAGAATAACAGACAACTGAAGCAATCCTGATGGCTATTGGTGTTCAGCCTTGACCCTCGCACAAGTTAGACATTTACTAACGTATGTGGTGATGTCGGCTTTCATGTTCGGCCTTCAGTACAACTCTTCCAGATCAAAGTACATTGTATCAGAAACATAATGATTAGAATACTTAGACTTATGAGATTCCATCATGACTAAATCTCGAAATCCTCCATATTTAGGCAATCACAAACGACCTTTTAAACACTTAACGCCATCGGCTCCCATCTCTAATGGTTCTCATTCTCCGCGAAACCCTTCATCATCTATATTATCCTTCTTACAAGCCTAGACTATTTCTAAATTGCTCGGGCAAATTATTCTGCACGGCCATTACTAAGGAACACATCCTAATTGGTTCTTTATCCTTTCTACATAACGCGTCAGCAACTACATTCACCTTCCCCGATGAAATAAATATCATGACCATAATCACTCAGAAACTCAAACTATTTACACGGCTTAATGTTTAGCTCTTCCTGATCCAAAATATTTTGTAGGCACTTTCGTTTGGTGAATACCGTACACTTAATGCCACACAAATAATGTTTCCATAGTTGAAGAGCAAAAACTGCCGCTACAAAATCCAAGTCATGGGTTATATGGTTTCCTTAATTCCTCCTAGGTTGTCTTGAGGTATACACAAACATCTACTCCTAAGGGAGTTTAGTTAAATGATCTGGGTATGAGGCAATAACTCCTTAATAATCCTTCGATAAATATCTGTTAAACCCAAACATCTTTGCACTTCCTTTTTGGTATAACCCAAAGCCTTAATAACTCCGATCTTTGAAGAGTCAACATAGATTCCACTACCATTAATCACACGGTCAAAGAATGTAAAGGATCAAGCCTTAAATCACATGATAAATACTCAGTGTACAGGTTTTTGCTTCTCGGCTAGCTCAGGGTAGTCTATAGATGATTACTAAGCTCCTTCTTATTCTCATAAACAAGCAGATGGTCCCCGATAATAACAAACACGAATTTAAAGAGATACGGCTTACACACACGATTCATCAAATTCATAAATGCCACATGTGCATTGGTCAATCCAAACGGTATCACATGAAACTCATAATGTTCATTACGAGTTCTGGACGTAGTATTTGGAATATCTTCCTTGCGGACGCAAAGTTGATAACAACTAGACCGTAGATCAAATTTTTGGAATATACGCTAGAACCTTGTAAATGATCGAACAAATCTTTGATCTTCGGTAATGGATATCAATTTTGATCGTCAATTTATTCAATTCACGGTAACCAATGAATATATGGAATGAAAATACCGTAGCTCTCCAAGACTACAAGCCCGATAGGATAAAAGCTTTCCCCGGCAACTCTCTTATTTGCACGGTAATTATTTTGATTTAGATGGTACTGATGTATGGTGCACACGCCACAGGTGCAGCACCGGGAATATAATCAATATGAAATTCAACTTGCCTTAATGGCGAGGGTCCAGGTAAAGTTTCAGGAAATACCTCCGAAAGTCTTAGATAACAGGAACATCTTTTAAGAAATTCACCTTAGGTTCTTTCTATATAACAAGATCTATGACTAGTTTACAATCATTCATGGTATAATTTCAAGCCTAAATGCAGGATACGATCACCCACCGAGAATTATTTAGATCACCTTTGATAATCAACATCTTATCTTTTAGGGGAATTTTACTCGTGTTCCCATCAATTAAGACAATGACATCATGTCATAATCAACCAATCCATCCTAATGGCACTACCAACTTTCCAGTTTTATTGCCGTTGATAAGACAAGAACTACTTAGGAGGCTAAGTATACATCCTTTTTTAATCTTATTGGTGCTCACTACTTCTCCATTAACCAAAAGCTAAGAATAATCTTTCACAATTCAAGGATATCTAGAGACATAGCTAACATTAAAAGAGTGAGGTCAACGCATGATTATCACGGGAGAATTTCAAATCAGATAACGAAAACATTAACGAATATGGATATATTCTATGTTTTCATTATTTGTGTATGCATCCAAAAGCACCTCGGATCGTTACCCATGTCATTCAAATGGAATCTAATCAAAAGAAATGATAGGAACGTCGATACACCTAGTCGGGTATCAACACTCGATAATTAGAAAATTTTCCAAAGAATCTTACCATGAGAGAATTGAACAAGAAGGGGATGTCAATTGTCAAATAAGAAAATATCCACAGATGAGTAAATTTGATTAGAAAAAATGGTACGGGCACATATGTAGGTGTCCCTAACAATATGTCCCTATTTTGCACTTCTTGCAGGTCTCATAAAAATTTAATCTTTCACAATTACAAAAGAAAAATGTAGTGTTTATTAACAATTTCATGGTGACTACTAATCAGCCTTGCATGGTCCCTTCCAAATTGTATGAGTCGCGCTTCTATGTACAACTTAGGATTAACGATGCAATACTCAGTTCGTCAAAATTTTGTCATCATGTTAAAAAAATATATTCATGCTTAATTGTGGAATAAAAATCAAAATGAATTTACACAGATGTTCTTCGTTATGAAAGCAATTAAATTTTCAAGGTGTTTCATAAACAACTTTATTTCGATAACGATTATTTATAAGTCTCAATTTAAATAATCCATATGGTGATGAAAATTCAATTTTCTTAGGTGATACTGTTTTGTCTTATAAAAACAATGAGTGATCTGCAAAGGAGTGATGAAGAGTTGTTCACCAAGAACTAATTACAATATGATATGAAATGAGCTTAGCCAAATAGTCATGAGGCTCGTGACATCGATGGCACTCAGGAACACGAAAGAATAATTCACAATGCAACTCAAATCGAGATGAGTATTCGTTCGATGGTTGCATCACTAATGCAAACATTAGGAAGAAGCAAGAAAAGATAGATAACAACGATACATGTAGAATTTAGCAATCGAAGATAGTCTTTTCATTAATCACAAACAAGTCACAAGTTGTATCGTCACACATTACATGTCATCATGTAACGTTATACAATTCCAAGGACTCGTCCTACCAACTGATATCTCCGTTAAGTTAGTGATTTTAAAAGATACTACAATGAATACTAATTTACAAGAGTCATTAGGTGTTCCACGTGTCCTGGAGGATTCATCGGTCCCAAATCAGAAGAAGATTTCTTCGATTTATTTCTTTGACACTGGGCATCCTCGTCATTGGACAATGGCCTAGGAACAACCTTTAACACGAACCAACAATAATTTAAAACCTTATAATTCAACCACAGGACTCAACGACTCCTCCTTAACAATCTCGCATTCCACACGAGTTAATTCTAACTTTATTCGAGCTTCAACCAACTTATACTCAACGCGACATTCTACCTCGTTCTCCGACACTTTCAACCTTATTCTTAGACCTTGAAAGGGCAATAAAAGCTTGACATGAACACCACTAAATTTCCAATTCTATAGCTCATATAGCAACAATTATCAAGTGAGTCACGAGTAGGAAATGACTCACACATTCAAATAGACTTCTCAGAAAGGTACAAGTGGCATGAGGTTTTTAGGTAAGGGTTCCAATAATAGCCTCAAGTGCATCATTGACCTTCTTGATTTTTGTATTAAGAATTGGATGACACCGAGTCAGACGATACGTTTCCAAGTGACGGGGTTTTGTCAAACTCCAGTCTATAAGGAAAGTTCGTCACAACATCGACATCAGATTTATTCTTGACAATTCATCTTCAATGTCATAATCAACTAAATCAACATTGTTAGGAATATCAACTATTTCGTTAGAATTATGAACATCCACAGCCTGGTTCAGATCTCGAATAGCTAGATTTCCTACAGGAATAACTTCGATTGAATCGCTAGAGGAGTTAGGGTTCCTTGTGACAATCCACGTCGTATAAATATCTCGTATAAGTATTAGAATAATCATCAAACAATCATGTAATCAAATTACAACATATATACATATATATATATATATATATATATATATATATATATATATATATATATATATATATATATATATATATATATATATATATATATATATATATATATATATATATATATATATATATATATATATATATATATATATATATATATATATATATATATATATATATATAATCCAAGTTATATATATTAAAATAACACTTCTCAGTCTGGCCTTGTCGGTAACTCGGGATTTCTTTGGCACCGTTATAGTTAAAAGATTTTTCAAAACGTTTTACTAAAATTTTCCTTTAAGAATATTTTGTTCTCTATAACGTGAGCTTTGATACCAAGCTATAAAACCCCCAAATATACACGTCTGGAATCAGCGAAAGATTCGTTGGTGTTATGGGATAGCACATTACTCAGATCATAGACAACGCTTAAAAATCGCGTCGTTTAATAACAAAGCATTTTCCATTCATAAATATCAAATTACATAGGTCCACAGATCAAAGTATGTCTTATAAATTTACAAAACATTCGAATGGAAATTTTTATTTAAAAGCGGGCCATAAACTCTTGTCGTCTTCCCGAGAATTACCATCAAGTACCTGAGATAAAACATGCAAAAAATAAATCAACGAATGCCAAGTGAATTCATAGAATTTAGTAAAAACTGTTATATAAAACAGTTATGTAAAACCAAAACACAAGTATAATATCAATAAATAAGACCCCATATTGCTAGTCGGGCAATATATTATAACCCAAATCATGTATCGTACACCGTCCCTGAGACCGCAGCCTCAGTATTACCTTCATGAGTATTATTATCGGATTATTATAAGCTGCATGACATTGTTACCGTTCTATAATATATATCGGGTAGCTAGCCCGGAATTCATTTGTCAATTTAAAACAGCGTGTCGTCATAAAAATCACGCTAAATATATCCCTCTCATACATAAACTCGCTTGCCAATCAATGTGACACGACGGGGATCAGCCGTCAAGATGCGAACTGGGGTGATCTTCACCAAATAGTACTATTATATGCCATAAGCGTCTACCAATTCTCGGTAGTTCAGAATTCATGCTAATGGGAATTATAGTGACATAACCTAACTAATAATAATCCATTTCAATCCTTCATTGGGTCATCAAATCAATCGGGTCCATATCAATAAGCATACAATCGGGACCACTTGTGTTCTATTTTGATTAAAACTAGCATGTTATCTCCCTCGCGGGTTATGAACTTACATTAGATGCAGACAATCAGCAGAATATAAGTATCAACACCACACGGCATATCATAACCCAATACTACTTCACATAATTATCAACACAGCATCATATAATCTACACGGCTTGATTCCAATAGTCGCAATACACCATAAATAGCTAATAATCATGTAGTGTCAACAATGTCCTTTCGCGGTTGTAATTAATTCCAACGGCTATGCTCCAATCGTTTTGTGAGGTTTATGTTTTTGGGTTTTCCCGATGAATGGTTACATCAACTCGACACAAAATAACTTAATAAAATTTAACTCATAAAACTTTGGTGGTTGGCCAAATAAAATAAAATGATAAAACAAATAATATAATATATTCAGTATATATTTTATATGTGAAAATGACGCACATAATTCATGTCGTAAGTTACTATTTAGAACAAACATTCAAAAATGTATTTCTTAAATTATATACTATATCCTACGGTTGTAATATTGTATACAAAATTATTTTTATATAATTCGACATGCGTTCAGAAATCATTATATAACTCATAAAAATTTATTTACCATCTATAAATGTTATATTTCATGTTAACTAAAATAATACGTTTCAAAAATTATTATATAACGTAGTTATTCGTTAACTATTTCTATTATAAACGTATACATTTTTAGAAAATTCCGGCATGACCTTGCCGTTTTTATAACGTTTCCATATATATAAAATACATAATTATTCCCACTTTTCTCAATCAATATCCAACTAATACCTTCCTCAATTAATATTCTAATTAAGGTATCTTTAATCAATATAATTATTATATCAATTATATATTCTCACCATTAATATTTTAATTATCTTCCATATTTCAATTAATACCCTAATTAATATATTAAATATCCACCATCAATATTTTAATTACTTTCCATATAACATTAAATAATTTTATATCTTAATATACCATTTATTAACAATAATATTATTAACAATATCCTCAAACATGTATATTTTTACACTCCATATTTTATTATACCCTTTTATTTACTTATATAGTCCATATCTCCTCAAGTAATAATAATTATATAACCAATATAATGATAATGGTATCCTCAAAATATGTACATCCATACATTTCATATTTTATTACACCCTTTATTTATTTATTTATTTCTTTTATACATCACCTTTTTACATAATAAAGATAAATTGTTATAATTTTATTTAATCATTTATTCGATCATTATACTTTTTATTTATCATATCATTATACAAATTAACAAAATAAAATAAAATAAAAGTACAATACAATTATAATCTAGATCTATTATACCTAAAATAAAAATAAAACAATAAAAACAACCTTGGGAGCATCACCACCACCAGCCCGATACAACCATGGTGCGGCTGTGGTTACTGTGGCCACGTCCGGCCGCCACCACGACGGTGGTTGGGCGGCGGACAGCCCCCTTTTGGGTCAAATTCGAGGTCAAACAGCCCCATTAAAATGAAATCATAAAAATCTTATTAAAACTTGATGTAACCATCATGCATGTGTAGATCCAGACTAGATATAGATTTTTTGGGAGTTTTTATGGTATACCCACATGGAATAGATAAGGATTTGTCACCCACACACCACCTTACGGTGGCGGCGACCCGAAAACACCACCACAATATGGTGGTCGCGGCTATTCAAGGTTTTGGGAGAGAGTTTGTATGGGGATCAAATGAATTAATGGATTTGGAGCACTTTTGGTCTCGCCGGAAAAAATGGACGTCGCCGGAAAAACACCACCGGAAATGTTTTCCGGTGGAAGCCATTGATGAAAGCTTGAGAGCTTTTATTATATGTGTGTGTGTGTTTTTGTTTGTGAGAAATGAAAGAAATGAGGTCAATTTTCAATTTATACTAAAACTTTTAAAAACAAAATAGCAAGTAAATAATAGTTTAGGGTACATTTCGTAAATGTTTTATTTACTTTTGTTCAATAAACGTTCGAGGCTCGTTTGGACGACTTAACGAACGATTTAAGTCACGAGACTTGCGCCATCGTTTTTAAAATCATTTTTCCAATAAATATGAGTCCTTACTTCGTCGAGTTTCGAAAACATTTGCTATTATCTATTTAAATGCTCGTTTAATCATTTCTAGCTATTTCGGTTAGATTTTAACGTAAAAATAAAATGTAAACTCTATTACTCACGTTATTAGCAACGTTTTAGGATATAATGGAAAATACTATTTCTTCATATTTTCTAAGTTTTAGTTTCGTCTCAACTATTATCTTTATTAGTTTTGCCAAGTCCGACATTTAAAACGTCGATAAATATTACAAGTAATTAAATAATAAATATTTAATTTATGAAACGTAAACGTAAAATTTTTAAATTTCTCAGTTTGTCCAATTATAGAAAAATGTTCAAAATAAATTTGAATTTAGTTAACACGATCTTCCTTGATTTATCGAAAATAATTAACAAGATCCGTAGATGTTCGAAAAATCTTTGTTTAAACGTTGGTCAAAATTTTCGGGTTGTTATAAAAACGGAGTATGTAAACGTAAACACGTAACATAGAGCTCTCTGGTTTAGACGTAGACGATGCTAATTTAAGACGTAACCCCTAATTTCTTCCCAAAAGTGAGTGAGTTCATAAACTAACAATAAAATAATGATTATTAATAATACTTGAGAATAAAATAACGACCTCAAATTTTACGGATTGTCATATTATATCTTAATGTACACTTATTCTAAGTCTTATATAGTATGTTTATGACTTCTATGGGTTCTACATTCTTAGTTTAAGGGTTTATATGAGTTGATCATATCCTAGGGTTATTAAAATAAGATTAAGGTTCTATGCTTTGAAAACTTGTACTTTATGCTTTAATAATTTGTAACTTGGTTCAAGATAAATGTATGATCCTATTATGATACTTAGTTGAGTTTTATGTTTTGTCGCAAAATATTAGAGTCTAATTCATATAGGATTTTATATGCTAATCTTGGCTTTTGGTCATTTTCTTGTAATTCGCTTGTGATTAGTGAATATTAGTGTTTTATGATTATTTACCTTTTCTTTATATGGTGGATTAGAATTAGTGTACAGTGTTTAATAATAGTATGTAGTCATTTTGTGGTTACATTGCTTGAAATATTAGTTTATAAGGGATTTCTAGGGTTTCTATGGGAATTTAGGGTATCCTTGTTATATTTGAGTTGTTCTTATTCATTGTTTATTCATATGATAACATTTAAAACTCAAGCTTGATATATAAAAACTGTTTGCAACATATAGGCGTATGTTGAAGTGGAAATTGTGATAGTGAGATCCATAAGTCAGTCATGTAGTATAGTGAAAATGCAAAAATTTCTAAGTAAAATCACCTCTTTATTTATAAACATGGATATTACATTAACCAAAATTACTGGATGTTATAGATTCTCACTCAAACATCTAAATTTGTAAGTTTCGAGTTCTGGTCCTCATCAGATGAGGAAGCCATTTTTGTGAACACTAAGGGATAAGTCATGTTCTACGCTGATGTTGTCATTATTAGAAGGATCTGAAGAATTTATAGTTTATTATGATGCGTTTCATAAGGTTTATGGAGTTGTGGCAATTGCTGTGAGACTGTGGAAACATTACTTGTATGGAATCAAGTATGTAGTAATCAAGGATCATAAGAGTTGTCTCATATCTAATTTCTTGGAAAGACAAAGGAGATGAGTCGAAAATTACCAGTTATTAATTTCGAGTACTTAAGTATGTTGGTAATTATGATTGTGAGTGATTATGACTACGAGATTCGCTACCATCCTGGAAAGGTGAATATGGTAGCTAATGCACTTAGTAGGAAGGAAAAGGAAAAAGCTCTAACCCGAGGCTTTGAACTTTGGTGATGACAAGAAGTGTGGACTTGACATAAAGGATATTGAAGGCTCAAGCAAATAATTTGAAGGAATAAAATGTCAAGGAAATTTGTTACAATGTTCTGTGAACTTATGGAAAGGATTTGTAGTAATATCGATTGAGATGATGTATTTTGGAAGAATCGGATTTGGTTACCGTTATGTCCATCTAAGAAAGGTGTGTTGGGAGTGAGAGATTTAGTGATGAAGGAATCTCACAAGTCAAAGTATTTGATACGTTCTGGTTTGTGTAAGATGTATCATGACATCAGGAAGATGTATTGGTGGCCGGACTTTAATATAGGAGATAGTCTAAGTTATCTAAATGGTCATTGGTGTAATATGATTTCCTGAGTGAGCAACAAACCATTCAGTGGCTCAGTGTTTTAGTAAGTGTTTGACTTGGGTAAAGGTGAAAGTTGAGTATAGAAAATCATCTAAGTTATTGGTGCAATCTTAATATCTGAATGGAGGTAAGAGGAATCATTATGGATTTAGTGACGGAATTGTCAAGAATTTGTAAGTAAACCTGATATCATGATTCAGAGACGGAGTTTTACTTCTGAGTTTTGGAATACACTGTAATGAATATTGGATGGGAACTAAGTTGAGTTGAGTACTGCGCATTATCTAAAGACTGATGGACAAAGTGAAAGGACGATTCGAACGTTGGATGATATATTTGTGAGCATGTGATTGAATTAGGAATGGTTGGGAATGACATTTTCCACTGATGGGAAGTCTTATGCACAATAGTTATCACGCTAGTGTTAAGGCTGCATCGTTTGAGGCTTTGTGCAAACGTAAGTTAGGTTTCATGTGTGTTGGAGTAAGGTAGGGAAGTCAAATGATTTCGGAGACTAATAAGATGATGGTATAGATTAAGTATCACACTTTTTCATGGTATAAGAAGTTGTGTTTAGTAATTCGTTTTGGGAAAACAACGAAAGTTGAGTCCGAGGTATTTTGGATCTTCAAGGATATTCAAAGGGATGTGCCGATTACTTATAGATTGGAAATTGCTGGATGGACTTCGATTCATTCATAACACCTTTCAAGTGTTGAATCTGAAGGAGTGTTTGGTGTAAAGGGATTTGGTGATCCCATTGGAGGAGATTCGACTTAAGGATGAGTTGCATTTCATAGAGAGGAAACCGTGATTATTATAGTAATCTCCCAATCTATAATAACGAGATTAAGAGGTTGAAGCATAGTAGGATTTCTATTGTGAAGAAACAAGAATTCTAGCAGTGGACCTGAGTTCGCGAAGGAAGTGTGAGGGTTTCTTTAAGGAAAAGAGTTCTCTTTTTTTTAGAGGTACGGAATGTGAGTATAAGAAAGGTCGAGCGTCGGGACGTCACTCTTTTTAAAGAGGGTGGGATATGATAACCCGAACCCAAGGTCATTATTTAATCCTATTATATGAATATTTTTGAAATTTTTGATGAGCTTGAATGTTATGGTGTTTGATGGTTTAATTTGAAACCGATGTTAGAAGTATTATTTTTACATTTTAACTAGTCACGGGGACTACTAGTGATTGCGATATCGACGGATACCCGAAGTTTTACATTTTAATATTTGTTGTTTCGATGTTGATATTTTTTACGTTTTCATTTTTAATTGCGTATTAAGTCGTGCCGGGAACTATATTATTATATTTTGTGTGCGTTTTTAACTTTTGAAACGTACTTTTACGAAACCCGAATCCCGTAAATATTTTCTAAATTGACTATTAGCCATTTACTGTATTTTAAATAGTATATTGCAATTTAGCCCAAACGAATACACAATTGGCAAAAACTACCCACCACCACTATATAAGTATTCTCCACTAGCAATTTCTTAATAAAAATTCATTTAAAAATTTTCTCACCAGCTTATTTCTTTTTCTTCTTTGGCCGTGAGTTTCAACACCACAAATACTCCAAATTTTTTATTTTGATTTTGATTCATGATAATCTAAACAAAGTCCCATGTTACAAATCTAATGGTGATCATTTTGGTATAATAATCTTTAACATGCATAAAATTTTATTTATTTCAAATTATTTGATGAAGAACAATGTGTTTGATCTATTTTATGGTTCTATGATTGTGTTTATTGTTATTATAATTCATTTTTAATTATTGCATGTATAAATTTTTGGGTGGATCATTTGAAGATGGAACATGCAAGTGATATAGGTTGATAAGAGTTGATTAGGATGATGGTTAGTTGATGTTAAAAGTATGAATTTTGTTAAAAGGGGTCAAAAGATTGGTTTAATGTAGTTTTTAAAAATGTATTTTAGGTCATAAACTTTAGAGGTAATTTTGGGAACCTTAAGTCTAAGTTGAGGTCGAAATGATAGGATTATGTTGTAGAGATTTTCCTAAGATTCGATTCGATATAAGATAGAGCTTCTAACTCAAAACGAGTAGGAAGCTATGCTAGTTTGATTATTCGTTTACCGGGAGACGAGTTTTAAAAATGGTCAAGGGTTGTTCTCATGCTCTAAAGTTACGATTTTGAGTCTATTTTTGATGTAAAGTGTCGGTATTGTAAATGGAAATGGTTAGAAAGGTTAAAATGATTTTCTGAGTCGAAGACGTAAAACTGTCCGGATATTGTAAGTTAAATATGTGTTGAGCAGAAGGTCTTAGAGGTCAAATATTTTGATGAAAATTTTTGAGGGCTTTCTACATGTTGTGAGTGAGTTATCCAACAAGTTTCATAAGAATTGGAGGTGTCTAGGTATGGGAAAATGGCTTGGGCATTTGGTATGTTCTGACAGAATGTTATCGAGAATGTTGTTTAGTAAAGTGAAGATGTAGAAGTTTGTAATAGTATCACTTGCATGAGAAATTGTGTGAGTTTATTTTGGTTTTGAATTACTGATTTGATTTTACTTAGTATGAATCATACTTGAGTATATTGTTGTTAGAGTGCGCGCCTTAATTGGTAGGTTGCGGTTTTTGTGTTCATCGGGCATCATCTATCGTCGAAGATCGTCTTGCTACCTCTATTACTCAAGGTGAGTCTATAGCCTCGCTTTTATACAGGTTTTTAAATGTATTTAACCCGCGAGGGGGATACATGCTATTTGAAATAAAATGACACAAGTCATGAGTGATTGTTTGGACCCGAATGTTGCCTGTTGTTTCCTTGAATTATATAAGTACCTTGTTACTAAAGTCCCTAATTTCATGAACCGATAAATATCTTCTAGCTTGATGTTGCAAGTTAGGAATAGCCGCTCATTCAAATGATAGTAATATTGGGTTGAAGACCCTCTCCGAGACCAGGGCTTTATGTTGAGTAACCTCTGGGAAGGATATTTTTCAAGAATGAGAGTCAGTGGTATAAATTTAGTAACTAATACCCAAGTAGGGGCAGTGGTTTCATCTAGTCATGTTGGCATTTGGCGTGGGTAACTAAGTTAAGGGGTCGATGTCATGAGCTTAATACAAATCTATAGCTGTTGCTATAAGACAGAATACCTGGATAATAAATTGTATGGCCACAATGCTATTAAATGATTATGACTGATTTTTCTCTTGTGTTCAAATGTGATTTGATAAACCTATAGATTCGCTCAACCGTTGTGTTGATGATTTTAAGCATGCATTTCAGGTGATTGAAGTTGATTGATGGCGGAGCTTGCTTGGGAAGGTTGCGGGTTGCTTTTGTGGTTGTTCTTATTTTCTTTCTCTTTTTGTTATGGACTATTTAACTTATGGTCTTGTGTTGTGATAAAAATGTTTTGTTGATTTAGATCTTTGGGGGACCGAAACGCTACTATGATATTGTTAAACTATTTTTTTATTTAGGATAGAAGGTTTTAGACAAATTGTTAAATTTATTTCATCTTATATTTCAAACGTCTACTTTTGAGGTCGTTCAATGTATCTTGTGTGATGATGCTTGTGTTTAGCAACCAAATGTGTATTTCTGCTGCGTAATATATTTGAGGGTGTTAAGCTCTTAGAGCTAAGACCTCACCCAAAATAGCAGCATACCCAAGATACACAAGAAATATGACTAAACCAAGATATCATACTTTTATATTCATTTGTCTATGGACCCTACCAATGAAATGATAGAGGGAAAAACAAGCAATGGGTTTCCACTACTAAGCCTAGGATTCACCCTGTAGGGTCAAAATTTACCTCTGCTAACATGGGAAACATTGTAAAAGTTATCAAAGCTTCAGCTCGTTGGGTTTGGACTCCTAAACAAGGTGCTCAACCCAATGGTGTATCTCTAACCTTTAATAAATATTCCTATATTGATACACGAGGTAGAGCTAAGTTATTAATGGATTAGGTCCCCAAAGAAAAGTAAAGTGTGTTTTCTTTTGCAGGGCACCACAAAGAAAAGGAATGACAAAGCATACGGGGATAGTGGATGCTCAAGAAGTATGACTGGTCATAGAGCTTACTTATGAAATTTTGTCCCTCTGTTTGAAGGAGATAGTGTGTCCTTTGGTGATGGTCAGGGGACATTGACTAGAAAAAGGGACCATTATAACAGAAGAATTGACATCTGATAATGTCTATTTGGTGGATGAACTAAAATACAATCTTTACAGTGTGTCACAAATGTGTGACAACAAAAACTTTGTTTTATTAAGAACTCCTAGACAGAAGAACATGTACATTGTTGATTTGAAGGGAATTGTTGTGCAAAGCAATGGAACATGTTTATTGTCTAAGGCATCAATTGATGAAAGCAACAAATGGTACACGAGGTTGGGTCATATAAATTTCAAAAATATGAACAGGTTGGTCAAAGGTCTATTGTTCCATGGCTTACGTTCAAAGATCTTTAACAATGATCACTCTTGTATTGCTTGCTTGAAAGGGAAACAACATAGAGCATCCTGCAAAACTAAGGTTGCTCAGTCCACCACAAAACCTCTTGAGTTGCTCCATATGGATCTATTTGGTCATACTTCCGTGACAAACATGAACTAGAAATGGTGTTGTTCGGTGGTCACAGATAATTTCTGAAGATTCACATAGACTTCCTTTCTGAATGCTAAGAAAGAAACAGCAGAGATTCTCAAGAACTTCATTACACAGATCAAACTTGAGAAATTAAGGATTGAATTCACTACTATACAAATATATAAACACCTCTAAATAGAGACTGGTTATTTAAAAACCAATTGCTATGGTAAAAAAATAGTGGGAATGAAAGAAACTGAGATTGGTTTTCTTGAAAAAAGCTGGTGTTCATAATAAAAACGCATAAATACTAGTTTTGTAAGTTTCATCTGATCTTTTTACATAACCAAAAACACACTAACAACGTATCTCTTTATATTTATTTTACAAAGACTGTTTTTTAAGATATAAAAGAACATTTTTTTAAACCAACACGGGTCGGACGAAACTTAAAATTTTGTATTTCAATCTCAAAAATTTCAATACGTGAAATGAATTCCCAATTTATTGGCGGGACAATGAATTCCCAATATTTTATTCCGAGCGCTCACTATTACGTGAAATGAAAAACATTTTTTATGAGAAATTCTACATCTACAAAAAGTTTACAAAAAATTTCCCACAAAATGACATGGCATATGTAATGGTCCAATCATGTTGTAACTTATCTTCTCTTTCTTTCTTTTTACCCTCCACTACTTATTGCCATATCATTTTATGAAAATAATTTTGTAAAAGTTTTGTGGATGTAGAATTCCTCTTTTTTTATTCTCTCCTTATTAATACAGCTCCCATTCTCTCAAATTTCAATTTATTGGCAATTTTTTATTCTCTAAAAGTACTTTTCCTAAAAAAAATGTGTTTTACTCCTTTCTCTCTTTGTAATATGCTAGATCTCACTCCCCTTTTATGGTCTTCGAATCTTACCAGCAAGAGACGAGTGATGGGAATTTGTTTGATTGTTGTGGATGACGGAGATTTGTTTGATGCTGGTGGTTTATTTGTGTGGTGATATAATTTCTTCTTCATCTGGTAAAACCCTAACCAAATTTACCATATTTTTTGTTACTTTTATGGGATCTGTTGTATGGGTTTTTATTCTATTTACTAAATATATGAGTAACTTCAGCTCTAGATATTAAATTTTGAGTTGTAAAATTCTGTTTTTATGTTTATGCATACCAATTGTTTGATAAAATGTTTGTGAAGTGAAATAGTGCTAATGCTTGTTTTATGAATTGGGTTTTAGTGAAAATATCAAACCTTCTCATAACTAACCGATAAGTTGTTTGCTTAAGCTTATATAGCGGGCTAATGGCTTATGTGGTTTTTGGCCTATATGTCATAAGCTCACGTTTTTTGAAACTTTTCCGCTTATATAAGCCTATCATGTCACAATAATGTTATATAAGCCGAAATATTTCAAATAAAGTGAGCTTATCAAACATTAGCAGAAAACCACATAAGTCATGAAACCGTTATATAACCTTAAACCAACACATTCGGGGGTATTTGTTTTAGTGTACGCAGCAAGCTTATCCCTTATTTGCTTTTCGGTTTATGATTCACACGTTTACTTTTTGTGGCTCATCTTGGAAAAAAAATGGCTTATATGAGCTTATAAACGCCGATAAGATTCAAAATAAGCCACAAAGATGAGCTTATGAAACATAAGATAAAAATCAAAATAAGTCATAATCTCGCTGTATAAACTTAAACAAATACCCAAATCTAATTAAAGGAATCCATAAACACATCACTCTATAACAAAATTTAGCATAAACTATTAACTACATGTGGCATATACTTGAAAATTTCAAATTTAAACAAACATTATGTAACGCAATTGAGACAATACCATACGCATAACATTCTATTATATAGGTAACCATAAACTATCCACTTTTAGCTATACACAGATCATAAACTTTACGAATACATCATAATGAAAATAAAGAAATACATAATATTCAAATAAAGTGGGCAACATTCCAAAAACTTAAAGGCATGGTTCTTCTTTTTGTAAGTAGTCGAAAGATATATGAGACACCACAAAAGCGCAAAAGCGAGAAGGTACATAGGTATTACAAGGCTTTACAGATTGACATCAAGTTCAGATTGGTTTTCAAAGCACAACACTAAGCTGCTACTAGATAGCTAATAATTCCTAGATAACAAAGGGAAAATAAAGAATTTTTAAATCATCTTACACTAAATAAAAGTTAGATACCCATTTTCTAACTTTTATTAAGGAACTTGATGGCTCACTGATTGCAAAAGAAACTTGACCTTTTGTGAAATATAAAATAAGTTTCCTAGATTTGAAGATACCAAGATATGTGTTTAATCCATTCTAAAAGTCAATGTCAAAAGTTATACATAGTTTATACATTAGTGAAAGTAAAAACTACATGTCTACATATGGCATGCGTGATAGAATAATGATGCTATTGATATGCTTTTAAGCTGTAAAACTAGAAATAACAAGTTAGGATTTAATAGTTGGTTAAAGACTTAAGATATGCCTTCCATGAAACATGGAAATTCTACTTTCTCTGCATCTCATGTACTTCCATTTGCTGATATGAGATATCTATCAAAGTGGTTGCTAAAAAAAGCCAGCTTAAAGTAATGCAGTGTTTAGAAGATGAGTCCAAATAGTCTTAAACGTATATGTTTTTTTTGTTGAAAACAAGCTCAAGTCCTATTTTTGTGGGGATATAACGCATCTTTAAAAGGCAAATTACAATTTCGCGGGCACACAATTGGTCTCAGACTTGCGTTTCCAAACACCCCCCGAACTTGCAATATCAAATAAAGCCGACGTAAAACATAGCGTCTTATCAGACACCCCCTTCTTACTTTCTTAGAGACTTTCTTGTAAAACTTAGACTTGCATTTCTTAGACAATTTTTTCTTTTGCAATTATTCGTTCAACAGTATAAGTTTGATTAAAAAGTTGTTAATAACTTGATATATACAATTATATCTATACCTATGTGTCTCAATTTCTATGTGTTTAAATAAAATATCGCTTGCTTCATTTCAAGAAGACTTCTAGGTTTCATCACGCTTATTACTTCATATAGGTGTGCATCTAATAATGAAATAAGTAGAGGCGTAAATGTAGAGTTTACTTCTTGAAGAATCTTTGAAACCTTGATCACAATACAAAGACTGTGCGGAAACCAATCTTTATATATAAGAAGAACAATAGAAATAACCAAACGTTCAAGCCTCAATATATTAATACGATCACTCTATATAGTGATAGGGTTTACAAAAGCTATAAAAAAATAATGAGAGAAATGTGTAGAGAATATGTGTGTCAAGAAGTGTGTACATCTCTACACCCTAAGACCTCATTTTATAGTGGAAGGGGTCCTAGGTGGTTACAAGATAATTAATACTTGCCTAAGTATTATAAATTAATACTATTTTATCATTTCCTAAATAAACTTGTAACTTCCTCATCATAATTAATATACTTTATACTTTCCATAAGACTAGGAAGGCTAAATATTTGATCTTATCTTCTACAATCTTCCATCAACTTTATCTCATAACCAGTAGGAACTGTAACACCAGGAGGAACGAATTACTCCAGTAGTAACTGTAACACTAGGAGTAACTTCTATATATATTTTTCCTAACAGTAAATTACGACATAGTGACTATGATGATTATTATGATATGGTTCTGTCTTTTTTGTTTTTAAGTTAGATAAGGTAGAGGTTGCTTAATATATAAAGTAGAAATGTTGATGATAATGATATGTCTTTATTTTATGAGTTACATCAATTGTTTGTTACCACAAGCCGAACTTCAAAAAATCACATATATACATATTCATTACATGTGACCTCTTTTATTGCTTTGAATCAAACGATTTTTGTACAAGGTATGTAAGTGTTTAACTGCTTGGGATATTTACTTACTGTTTAAAGTAAATATTTGTTGCAGTAAATATCTAACCCAATGATAACTCTAAAAGTTTGTTTATGCTGGAAACAATAGTACGAATCTATGCATAGGTCGTAGGAAGCAAACAATGACACTTGTCACATTGTAAGAACTTATATGTCAATTATGTGTAAAGTGACTCTTAAGCTCTTCTTGAGTTCTACCAAGCTGATTAGTTGAATAGTTCTCAACTGAATTTGTAACAAAGCATATATTAGGGTTTGTATTCATCCATTGATCTTGTTCATTTAAATTCAGTTTTTATAAAACGGTTCTTAAATTGATCCAATATAAATCTTTCTTGGAGATGACAAAGTCAGGTCCCCAAAGTTTTTTTGAAAGCGTCTTAGTTTCAGTATTTATCAAGGAATAGTTGGATATTCAACTTCTAAGACCTTTTAATGGTGACGAGATCTTGAGGGTATTTAATCCTATGGAGTCTATAGAATATTTGTTTTAACATTAATGACTTTCTGATGATTTTTCTTATTTATTTTCAGCTAAATCACGTTTTATCTGGTGTAAGAGTTGAAGCAGATAATGGAAAGTATAAGAGAACCCATAGTATCCGTAGAATTATAGACGAAACTTGTTATGAAGTTATGTGTGACAAAAGTAGAAAAGCATTTTGGTCCATGGAGGTGCACACACTCTACAATCTCCTAGTTAATTGCTAGTTTGAAAACATTATTCGACTTAATTAATTTGGTTTATTGTTCTTGTAGAAATCTGCAAAATACTATCTGCTCAATTCTACCCACTACTACTCAACAAAGAAGAATTGTCAGTTCTGGTGCAACTAGCTCATGGGGAAAGGAAAGCATGTTGAACGTTCCAGATGTGTGAGTTTTACTAAAGATAAATAATTGTCTTTATATTTGAATTAAAAATGATTGATTTTATTTCACTTTTCTTTTCAGTGGCGGTTGAATGAGATGTACATTAGTTCAAATCCCACGTATGATGGTGTAAACGTTGAGAACAAGGTTAGGGAAGTCACTAAACGAATTCTACCACACCTAGATGTCAGACGTGTCAAGTATGACACTAGGTTGAAAATTGGCGTATCATGAACTTCTCACACCATGAATCAGCTAAAACTGTGATTCTGTCAAAACCTTATACGCTTTTGTGTAGGAAATGGCATGGTAAGTTTCTACTATCAAGTTACAAACAGTAGTCTTATATGAGTCAAGTATGACACTAGGTTGAAAATTGGCGTATCATGAACTTCTCACACCATGAATCCGCTGAAACTGTGATTCTGTCGAAACCTTATACGCTTTTGTGTAGGAAATGGCATGGTAAGTTTCTACTATCAAGTTACAAACAATAGTCTTATATGAGTCATTATAAGAATGTACCAATAAACAAATGAACCACTTGCTTCCACATACTCTTTTCTACACTTCGGTAAACATTAGTTCCTTGGTACTTTTACCTTTGAAAAAAGTTTGGCATCGTCATAAACACACTGCAAAACTTTTTGTGGCAAAAGTGTGAAAAACATAACTTGTTTAACAAAGGAATACTGTTTTTGCAAGTTTAAACACCAAATGACAAAAAGAAAGAAAGTGTGTGTGTGTGTGGGGGGGGAGGGGGTTAAAGCTGGCAGACAACAAAACAAACCTAAACTTATCACACTTCACCACGTGTCCCACTACCTCTTTTCCTCCAATCATACTTCACCAAACCTCCATGTCACCATCCACTCAGCCGGTTTACTTAACTAATTAATAATTAGTTAATAAACACGTGCCAAACACCTATTTAAACTTAAAACAAGATCAAAAACCTTTACTTGGTATTCTTAATCCGATTTGGGGTTTTCTTAATTACTTGGAAATAAACCCTAAAACCTTCCAGAATTATGATTAACCTATCACTAATCATAACCCAGCTTTAAGCCTGCCACCTCACCACTCACATGCTCACATGAACCACCCCTGCTTCATGCTTTTGGGGAAAATGCCAAAACCTGCCACCAAATCAACATACTACAATCAAGCTTACATTTTAAGCTTGTTGTGAGCCTTTGGATGAAATTCCACCCAGCTAGCACCAACAAAACGCCAAGATAACTTCACATGATCAAGCAATTTTCAATCTTCCAAGGGCATTACTGGAAGTTCACCATTAGGATTTTCACTTTATTTTCAGCCTCTTAGCTTTCATTGTAGCCTATATAAAGGCATAAGACTATAACATTTATCTTTGTTCTTGGATTCCTTAGTCATAAATCTATAAATCATATTTTCTAAGTGAATGAAAAAGTGTATGATATTGTTGACGAATTCCAAGTTCCAGTCTTTATTCTATGCTTGTTATTGTCCAAAGTTTGTGTTTGTGAAGTCTCATAGTTTGGTTTTAAAAGTTGTGCAAGAAATTGCAAAGTTTTCCAAAATTTGATATTTTTCTAAGTATTGGTTCAAACCTTTGAAATTTTTGGATCACAAGTGGTCATAACACCCTGATAAGGAGTTTATCAAGGTGTAGTAAGCTTGTGGTTTGGGGATAATCAAAGAGTGGGAACAAGCTTGAATTAATCAGCTTTATTTTTCCATTTTTTTGTTATAATCTGTTGTTACTAACCTTGTTGTTCTTAGCAGCTATTGGAAGCTTGTGCCTTGTTAAGCTAGGCACATAAGCTCTAAAATTCGTGAGTGTGGATGTACATTCTTGAGGTTTGATCCTTCTTTCCAAAAATCTGTTTGAAAAGTGGTTATAAGTGATTTTGTGATTCTAATATTGTATGGTGTGTTTTTATGGCTTAAATCTTGTTCTTACTACATGATTATGTTGTTTTGATGCTTGATTGAGCTTGGTGTAACCTGAAATACTCATTTGCTTGTTTAAATTTTTATTTGAAAGTGAAAGGGGTGTTTGGGTCTACTGATTTAAGAGTATAACTTGAGTTTGAGTTAGTGTTTAGCGTTGTTAAGTGCTTGTATCTGATATTGACTTGGTTGTGTGCTGATATATGCAAGTTTTATGCTTTGAACATCAAATCTAAACATTTGTGCCATAACTTGCTTGTTTTTGCATATTTTGACCTAAAATCTTGGTAACACTTAGAGTGTATGCATGTTTAGGATTAACAAGTGCTTAAATTAAGTTTGTGTAACCTGTTTTAGAGATTTGAGGATTTGAAATTGGGCTTGTGGTCAAATACATCAGTAAAAGGATCTTGTGTTCATCTTTTTGTTCATCGGTAACATTCATAAGCTTGAATCTTTGTCTAAACTTTAAAACAGTGTATGGAACAAGTTTGTTTATGCTTATTGGAGTTTATTATAGCTTGTGTATGCATTTGGTTCAATTTGGTTGGCTTATTCTTGCTTAATCTGCTTATTTGTGCAAAACTGCTTATTTTTCATGTCTATGCAATGTCTGATGCTGTTTTGAATTAACTGTATCAATTGCCTTGGTGAATTTGTGTTTTCTTTATTGATTGTGACTCCTTATAACCCAATGGTTCTAAGGGTGCCTTGTTTGTTCATTGATTCCAAGAAAAGTCCACAAAAGACAAAAAGTCAATTAAGTCAAGTAGTGGAAACTTTTCCCACTGCTGGACACCCAAAACTAGCCACTGCTAGTGTTAATTTTCAGACAGCTTATCAATAAGCTATAATAGCTTATTTAGACCTGCAACAACTTTGTTTTTGTAATCAATATTCATTAATTGACCCATTTGACTATTCTGGAGCATTTGAGACTTTGACTTTTAGGTTTGACTAGAAAACCAACTTAGTTGACTTTTACATAAGTGTTTATTTGATTTTTCCAGCTTATTCATTGTGCTTTTTGCGAATCTTTTTTATTATTAAGCTTAGTTAAGTGATTTGAGACATTTTGCAACAAGAATCAGCCCTTGAATTGTTCTAGAACTTGAAAACGACTATTTTGTTGTTTTGTGTAGAGAGTTTTTGCTTCTTTCAGGCTTATTTCTTGGGCTTACTCAAACATTCTTTTTACAAACAGTTTAATTAGGTCAAGAGAAGGATGTGTGTCAAATTTCAGCTTACGGCATCAGCTTATAGCTTAATGGGCCAAAAAGCCCATTAAGAATAAGCTATTTTGAAATAAGCTGTGATAAGCTCATTTTCAGCTTTCGGGCCTTTGAAATTTTGTGTTTAAAATTGAATTTTAAGATTCACTAGAAGTTTTGGGCCATTTTTATGAACATTTTTCTTATTGGGCCAATTTGAGCCCATTAATGGGTCTATTTTACTATTTGGCCCATTTAGAGGCCCATTAGGGGTAATTTGGTCATTTCAAGTTCATTTCTGTTTAAATTAGGTTAAATTAAACTAGTTTGCAAGTTTTTAGATTTTTTTTATAAATTTTGGATTTTTATTAATATTTTATTATTATTTTATTATTAAAATTAATTTTTAATATTTTTGCAACTTTTTCATTTTTCCTAGGTTAAATACATTAAGTTAGGATTTTTAAAACTTTTGAATTAATTTTCTTGTCATTTAATTAATTTTTAGGATTATTTTAATATTTTAATAGTTTTTAATCATTTTAAATAGTTTTAATTAATTTTAAATTTCCAAAAATAGTTTTTACTTTAGTTAAGTTATTTTAGAGGTTTACAAAATGAAAAGTCTTATTTCGGGCTTTTTTTTAATTAAATTGATTTTTTAGGCTTTAATTAGCATTAAACAATTATTATTTAATTAAATAAAAGGTTTGAGTGATTTTTGATTTTTTGTAAACTCTAATTATATTTTTTTTAGCATTTATTGCAATTTTCTAGGAATTTTTAGGGTAATTTTTAAATTTCGTCATATTTTACGATTTTACGTGTACGACTTTCGTCTTAGTGTAATTTTAATCGTAAACGTCATCCTTTTCTCTTTTCTTTTCTCATAATCATAATCACAAACATTTAATCATCTCTTTACACAACACACTAACCTCCTTAAGAACGATCCCACACCAATTTGGGTCATAAACATTTGGTTTTCCTAAACCACTTGTTTAATACTTACCGCTTTTACCTCGTTTTCCTAAACGAGTGTGAATTTACTGTTGGGTCAAAAAGTTGATGTGGCAGAAACTCAAAAACGAAGAAAACATGAAGATATTGTCTAAGCGTTGTCAAGAGCAATTTAGGCGTTGAGAAGAACAAATCCAGCGTTGATGGCTCAAGCATTGTCGTGTGCAACCCAAGCATTGTCACATGCAATTCAAGCATTGACAAAACGTAGACAAAGAAGCTTATGGAAGCTTCTATTTAGATAAACATGCAAAGATATTCTGCATAAGTTTATTTAAATAGAAGATTTACTTGTTTATTTGTTTTTATCTCTTGTAAACCCTAATCCTTACACTATAAAAGGAACCAAGGGTCTTAGGTTTTTATATCAATTCATTCACAATGTAAACCTAAAAGCGTGTGTGCACTAGACGTGGGATTCAATGTATACACGTCTAGTGGTTGTTTATTATTAATATAATGAGCAACCCAATTGTGTTTTAATTCATGTTCTTGTGCCCTAAACACCTTGTTAATGTATTATGTTCTAATTCCGCTTTGATTATTTAATCATATGAACATGATGCATTCCTAGTAACTTCAAAGATCCGGAAACCAAGGTTTCCACAAGTGGTATCAGAGCTTGTTGAGGAACTTTTGATCTTAAAGAACACAAGAACCCTAAAAATCACCAAAACCCTAATTTTCTCAAAAACCCTAACAACATCATGTCTGAAGCAATAACCTCCTCCTCCTCAGCTTTACCAAACATCAAGATTCCCATGCTTTTGCAACCAACTTTGATTTGTGGAAATTCAACTTTGAACAATATCTAGGGATCTATGACTACACACTATGGGAGATTATTGAATATAGAAACACATTCGATAAAGCCCAAAAGATTGCTGATGTCATTGCTCAAATATCAGCTGTTGCTGGATGTTCTGAAGAGGATAAGAAAGAAAAACCTGGAGATGGTAGAGCTGTGTCTGCTGATGACATAGCAAAGAAAAGGGTCGACATGAAAGCCCTAAATATTCTGAAAGTCTCTTTGGGACAAAAGAACCAGCATAAATATAGAGGCTATGAATCTGCTAAAAACCTTTGGGAAGCTCTTGAAGTTGCATATGGTGGCAATGCAGACACTAAGGAAGAGAAGAAAAAGCAACTCATGCATGATTATGCTGTCTTCAAGGCTCAACCCAATGAGAAACTGAGTAGTGTGAGAAGCAGATTGCTTGACATTACAAGCAAGTTGTCCTTCATGGGGACACAACTTGGTGATGTTGACATTAATGCTACCTTTCTTAAAAGTCTTGGTGAGGCATGGAAGATTGAGGCAAGATCTATTCTTGCCAACAATACTTACAAGAGTTCCACGTTTGATGACATCTACAACAAACTAAGGCTGTTGGAAGATGAAACTCTTTTAGAGCATGGAAGCAAGTCTACCACCAGTAACATGGCCTTCTTATCTCATAGTGAAGGTCAATTCAATCAGAAGGACTCTTACATGCATCCAGTTATTGGATCATCATATGTCAGCGCTGGAACAAGTCCTGTCAACGTCTCCTATTCAGACGCTGACACATTCAAGAGTGACTCCCCAAGAGTTAAACCTGCTGGTTTAGATTTGGATACTGTATGTGCTTATATTGCTTCTTTACCCAATGGTTCAGTGATTACATATGAGGACCTTGAGCAGATAAGTGATGAGCACTTGGAAGAGATGGACATTAAGTGAAACATGGCTCTTGCTAGTATAAGAGCAAATAGATGGAACAGAAGGTTTAAGAAGAAGATGACCTTCAATGCAAAAGACACAGCTGGATTTGATAAATCCAAAGTTGAATGCTACAATTGTCATCGTATGGGGCAGTTCATGAGGGAATGCAGATCTCCTAGAAGATCTGATGATGGTAAACCCTCAAGTCAGGTTGTTAAAGCTCAAGATTCCAAAGCCATGGTTGCAGTTCAAGGAATTGATGGTATGGGATGGGATTGGATCTATCTGGCTAAGAATGTTGAAGAGGATAAAGCTTTGGTTGGTGAGGTTGAAGAAGAAGAGCATGTTGAATATGCTCTCATGGCACACTCCTCCTCTTCATTTGATAATGAGGTATACAATGATGCTTTTTGTAGTAAAGGTTGTAGGTTAAACACTGAGAAACTTAACAATGAGGTGTTGAGATTATTAAGTGATGTGAGTACTGAAAAGTGCAAACTGTCTAATTACCAAGTAACTCTCACTCAAACTGAGAAAACCGTTTCTGAATACGAGAAAATGGAATTTGACTTAAAACATAAAATAAATATCTTAAAACATGAGTTAAATGCTAGTATGGATATTAGAAACATCATGGAAAGGGTTAATGGTGAGTTACAGGCTAAATTAGATGAGGCCATTAAGAATAAAGATAATGTTGGCCTTAAAATTCAAAGATTTGATAGAGCCACTCAAACCCTAGGAGACTGTGTGGGTAAACAAAGGGATCCTAAGGACATGACTGAGATTGGGATGAATGATTACTCTTTGGTTCCACCACCAGCTGGTGACTTCTATGGTGTCCAACAAAAGGACCTATCTTGGACTGGTTTGCCAGAATTCCAAGAGGAGGAATTCATTCCTCCACCAAGAGTTGTCACACCAGTTAAAGAGTACCAACAAAAGTTGACTGATCTGAATGAATGGACGAAAGCTAACCCTACTTTATTTGTTAAGGGTGGCTTACTATGTGAAAGTCCCAATGAGTCAACTCCCATTAAGATTACAAACCCAGTCATTGGTAAAGCTGTTGACCTAGGCTCAAACACTGATAGAAAACCTAGCATTAAATATGCAGAGATGTATTGGAACACTAGGTCACCCAAGAGCCAAGTTAGCAATAATGGAACAGGCTTCTTCTCTTCTAGACCTAAGGTTGTATCTAGAAAAGCTTGTTACACTTGTGGTAGCTTTTCACACTTGGCATACAAGTGTGTCAACGCTCCCAAAGCCAGCGCTGACAGGAACAATTTCAGCGCTGACAGGAACAAAGTCAACGTTGTTAGGAAGTCAAACGTTGTCAGACCCAAACCTTGTGCGCAACAAAGTCCACAAGTGATTAGACCTGCCCCATTCTTTACTAGAGGGTCTAACACTCATGGACAAAGACCATTTCAAAAGACAAACACCTGGTAAAATAGGCAATGGGTTTCTGTAGCAAACCCTAGGTTCAACGGTGACAAGGGTAATCTCAGCGTTGACAAGACCAATTCCAACGCTGACAGAAACGTGACCAGACCTAAATATTTGCAACCACAGGGTAAGGGGTCTAAAGCTTCTTCAAGCTTAACATGGAGACCCAAGAAAGATCAAAACCCTAATGAAAATGGGATTTCAATGACCTACAACAGATTTAATTACATTTCAAAGGTCATTACAAAACCTATTGGGGTTAACTGGGTATTTCATCCTAAGAAAGATGAGAATGGGGTTGTTGTGAGAACTAAGTCTGTTCTTATTGAACAACCAGATGAATCCAAGTCTTTTACTAATTTGTTTTCTTTATGTGCAGGGCATTCAAAAACAGGTCAATGATTATGGATATTGGGATAGTGGATGCTCAAGGCACATGACAGGGAAGGAAGACTATTTGAGGAACTTCACTCCCATTAAGGATGGTGATAAGGTATACTTTAGAGGCGGATATGGTACTATCACAGGCAAAGGAACCCTTCTCACCAAGAATTTGCGTTTTGAGAACGTCTTTCTGGTAAAAGAACTTGATTACAACCTTTTTAGTGTATCACAAGTCTGTGATAACAAAAATAAAGTTCTGTTTACTGATACTGAGTGTTTGGTGTTAAGCAAGGATTATAAGATCCCTGATGAGAAATATATTGAGTATAGAACACCTAGGCATAAAGACATATATAATGTGAATCTAAATGGGATTAGAATGAATAATAATATGTCTTGTTTTTATGCTAAAGCCTCAGTAGATGAGAGTAATTTGTGGCACAGGAGACTAGGGCACATAAATTTTAAAAATATAAATAGGCTTGTGAGACTTGGCTTGGTTGATGGTTTGCCTGAGAAGGCCTTCCACAATGACCACTCTTGTGTTGCATGTCTTAAAGGCAAGCAACACAAGGTCTCATTCAAGTCCAAACAGGTGCATACTAGTTCTAGACCTCTTCATATTCTACACATGGACCTCTTTGGTCCAACCAATATAGAAAGTTTGAATGGTAAGTCATATTGCTTTGTCATCACAGATGACTTTTCTAGGTTTACTTGGACATTCTTTCTAGCTATGAAGAGTGACACAACTGATATTCTAATTGATTTTATCACTCAGATTGAGAAGAGGTCTGACAATGAAGTTAAAATGCTTAGGAGTGATAATGGTGGAGAATTTAGGAATAAGAAGCTAGACGATTTCTGTGCCAGGAAAGGAATTACTAGGCAATTTAGTATTGCTAGAACCCCACAACAAAATGGGGTTGCTGAGGGGAAAAATAGAACCCTAATTGAAGCAGCCAGAACAATGTTGGCTGATGCTCATTTTCCTATAGCCTTTTGGGCTGAGGCTGTTAATACAGCTTGTTATGTTCAAAATAGAGCATTAGTTAACAAAATTCAGAACAAAACACCTTATGAGTTACTTTGGGGTAGAAAACCTAATATTGGTTTTCTGAGACCTTTTGGTTGTCATGTAGTAGTTTTAGATACTAGTGATGCCTTAGGGAAATTTAGTGCAAAAGGTGATGAGGGTTACTTCATGGGGTATTCAGTGCAGAGCAAGGGATATAGGGTTTATCTTAAAGAAGAAAAACGTATACTTGAAAGAGTACATGTTAGGTTTTTAGAAAATAAACCTAGTGATCCTAAAAGTGGTCCTAATTGGTTGTTTGACTTGGAACCTTTATCTAGAACTTTAAATTATATGCCTGTCACTAATCCAGACATTGTGAAGGTAACTTTAAATGTTATGGAGGAACAAATTGTTGATGTTTCAGGTACTCGGGTTCATGAAAAGGTTGGATCACAAGCAGAAAAGACATCTCCTATCCAAGAATATGTTACCATTCCCATTTGGACAGATGCTTTTGCTGCTGCTGCTGCTGCTGTAAAAGATAATGGTGGTCCCCAAGTATCACCAGATATAAACATGCATGGTCCTTCAGGCGCTGACAAAGGCAATTCTAGCGCTGACAAGACCAATTTAAACGTTGATGGTTCAGACGTTAACAACAACAGTTCAAACGTTGTTAGCCCAAGCGCTGACAAACAAGGTTCATGCGTTGACAACAATTCTGCACATCTTTTCTCTTCTATTTTTGAACAAGGTGAACCTTCCAATATATATGAAGAGGTTCATCCTCATGTTGATGAAAGAGAGTCTGATGAAGAAGATATTGGCAACATGGAGCATGAGGTTGAGGACACCAGACTTTTTGAAGGAGGAGTTCTCACTTCCACAATGAAGAATCACCCCACTTCTCAAATCATTGGTGATATTATGACTCCAGTTCAGACTAGAAGATCTCATCAAGGTCTTGGTGGGTTTATTGCCAATATACACAAGAAGGTTGATACCCCTCTTGTGCAAGCATGTTTGTTTGCCTGTTTTCTGTCACAACAGGAACCCAAGAAAATATTTGATACTCTCAAAGAACCAAGTTGGGTGGAAGCAATGCAGGATGAGCTTCACCAGTTTGCAATTCAGGATGTTTGGGAGCTGGTTGATTGTCCCAGATATGTCAGACCTATAGGGAAAAGATGGGTTCTAAGAAACAAAAGAGATGAAAGAGGCATTGTGGTCAGAAACAAGGCAAGGTTAGTGGCTCAGGGATATACACAAGAGGAGGGGATAGACTATGAGGAAGTCTTTGCACCAGTTGCAAGGATTGAAGCTATAAGGATCTTTCTAGCCTATGCATCCTGCATGGGCTTCACTGTCTATCAAATGGATGTCAAGAGTGCCTTCCTCTATGAAAACTATTGTTAAGGAAGTATATGTGATGCAACCTCCTGGTTTTGAGGATCCAGAGAATCCAGATAAAGTGTATAGAGTCAAAAAGGCTATGTATGGCCTTCATCAAGCCCCTAGAGCATGGTATGGTACTTTTTCTACCTATTTGGTGGACAATGGATTCAAGAGGGGCACCATAGATCAGACACTATTTACAAAGAAGAAAGGCAAGGATGTGTTGCTTGTCAAGGTCTATGTTGATGATATCATTTTTAGGTCTACTGATCCAAAAATGAGTGAGGATTTCTCCAAGCTTATGACAGACAAATTTAAGATGAGTGCTATGGGGGAGATGAACTTCTTTCTTGGTTTACAAGTTCAGCATAAAGAAGATGGTATCTTCATCTCCCAGGATAAATATGTGGCTGAGATTTTGAAGAAGTTTGGCTTTTCTCCACATGAAAAGAGGGCTACTACTCCTATGGATAGAGAACACCCTTGGGGAAAGATTGGAGATGGGAAAGATGTTGATGTCAGGCACTATAGATCCATGATTGGATCCTTGATGTATCTTACTGCCTCCAGACCTGACATCATGTTTGCTGTGTGTGCTTGTGCACGCCATCAAGTGACTCCCAAAGAGTGTCACCTTTATGCTGTGAAGAGGATCTTTAGGTACCTAAGATGCTATCCTGGTCTTGGTTTGTGGTACCCAAAGGATTCACCATTGGAGCTGATTGCTTATTCAGATAGTGATTATGGAGGTGATAAATTTGATAGGAAATCCACAACTGGTGGATGTCAGTTTCTTAGGAGCAGGTTAATATCTTGGCAATGTAAGAAACAGACAGTGGTGGCTAATTCTACAACTGAAGCTGAGTATGTTGCTGCAGCTGCTTGTTGTGGACAAGTTTTGTGGATTCAGAACCAGCTGTTGGACTATGGGTATAATTTCATGCATACCAAGATATTTGTTGACAATAACAGTACTTTATGCATCATTAAGAATCCTGTACATCATTCTAAAACTAAACACATAGAAATTAGACACCATTTTATTAGAGATTGCTTTGAGAAAGGTTTAATACAACCAGATAGGGTTGACACTAAGGAAAATGTGTCAGATTTACTAACTAAACCTTTTGATGTTGGGAGGTTCCAATACTTGGTAACAAGTATTGGAATGGTCAATCTCACATAATATGTGTTTTGGAGTCTTTTTGTAAAAGTATGTACAGTATGATGCATTGTTATTGGTCTTATTGATGATTTAGATTTTCCACTATATTTTTCTAACGCTGACAAAGCTTCCCTCAACATTGTCATGTGTTATCGGGGCGTTGTCAGCAACAATGTTAGTTTTGTGGTTTTCAATCTAAATGTGCAGATGGTGTTAGCAGTATACCATTGGATACAGAGTTGCTTATGGATCAATGGAGAAGCATTTGGACAAGTTTTTATTTATGGATGATGGTTGGAATTTTAAATTCCTATCTTGACATAAATTTTTATGTTCATACATACTTTTTGGCAACTTATTTATCATATTTTAAGGGGAGGTTTTAGGAACCTTTAGGATGTTTGGGTATCCATATGATACTCTTATCACAATTCTAGATTGTGTCCACAGGTGAGTATGAGTTAGTTTTACTAAATCATGAGGCACTGTAGCATGAAAAGTTGATATACTATGCATGCTGCCAAGACATTTTTGGCCTAGACTTGGTTGTGGTCTGTTGGGGGACTTGGGAATAATTTTGTTATGGGATTTACCTGGGAGTAACAAGTAATTTTATAAGGTAACTTGGTTGTTAAGAGTTTTGGTTAGCAAGGGACACTAGAGGACTGCTATGTCTATCTTGCTTAAGCAAGTGTGCATAACTGGACAGTGCTTGCCGCCCTATAATAATTATCAGCTTTTTGGTTATCTTCTCTAGGATAAATTACATTATTAAGGTCATTTTTCATTTTTAAACATTTTTATTTTTGGACGCTGACAAGTATATTTCCAAGCGTTGTTGTGACCAATTTAGACGCTGACATGGCTATAGGCAAACGTTGACAAGATTATAGCCGTTGGGCGTTGATAGGTTATTTTTGACCGTTGATACTCAATGGGACCTACCCAGTTGTTACTTTTTGACATATTTTTAGGCCGTAATTTTGGGAGTTGTTACTTTTCATTTAATGCATGAGATAAACTTATAATTTTTCAATATTTTCATGATTACCTTTTGAAAATACTTGCCTATTTTTGGGCCTATCACATGCATTTTCTTCTCCTATAAATTTGGCTCCTATTTTTAAACAGGGTATCTATAATTCTTGTCTAACACAATTTTCTCTTATCAACTTCATCTTCATCACTTAAATTTAACAGCTTTCAACAATGGCACCAAAGTTTAGACCATCAGATTTGGAATTGGGGTTCAGAAGTCAACATAACATGATCGCGTATCTTGAAGCTGATGATACTCTGTTTCCCCAATACACACAAATGGTGGCATATTTGAACGCATCCCCCTTAAGGTATGCTCTTTCTCATGCACCACTCATTCCAGTCACACATATTAAACAGTTTTAGAACACTATAAGTTCCTCAACAGTTAATAGAGTGACTACATTGACTTCTATTGTTCATGGGAGACCTTGGGTGGTTACTGAGGCTTTGGTACGCCAAGCCTTGCATCTTGATGATGCTGATGGTATAGCCACCCTTCCCATCAATGAAATAGAACAAGGGTTACGGGCTTTGGGATATCCTTTCCTGATGAAGGTACCTTAAACAAGTATCATAAACACGAATTTCCCCCAGCCTGGAAGTACCTCATACATGTCCTCCTTCAATGTTTGAGTCCCAAATGCACTGCACATAATGAGATCAATAGATCCATTGCAAGTGCTATTGCGTGAATTGCAACAGGGCAAAAATTTAATTATTCTAAAATGATTTTTGAGGGCATGTGTAAAAATAAGGGGAACAAAATGACTTTAGCTTATCCCCGATTTTTGCAAATGGTTTTTGATGTTCAAGGATACTGCACAAGGGATCATAATGATTTTTATGAGATCCCTGTGCAAAAGAAAGCTATTTTTATGAAGATGAACTCACCACCCCATCGTGATCTACCTTTAACCCAAGCTATGCTTGCTGTTATTGTAGCAGCACAACCCCAACCAGACCCCCAACCCCAAATTGACCCCCAACCACAGCTTGACCCAATCCCTGAACCTTTACCTTCACCTGAACATATGCAACTAGACCAAGATCCCTTCAATGCTGACACATTAAATGTTGGCGTTGATGTGCCTATTTCCAACGTTGACACACAACCTTCACAAACCCAAACACCCCTTAACCAACCGACATCCACCCATTATTCCACACCATCTTCTACACCCCCTGAATATAGGTTGATGAAACGCCAAAGGACTACTGGAGTGTTCTCCTCTGGTGGACCTAGCCATGTAGCAGAGAGAACCACCACCTCAAGTATGGCTGGTGACCTGGATGAGGCTGGGACTATTGATTCTGGCTTAGATGCTGGCCAAGGCAGTCCCACCATCATTAATTCCTCATCCATGCCCAATGAATCTGACTTGGGAGGTCAAATTCCCATTTTAGAAGAGGGCAGACTGGAACCAATGACTCTTATGGAATTGACGGCAGTCTGCATGAGCTTGCAAAAGCAAAATACAGACTTAGTACAAGTTGTCAGCTCACAAGGCCTTGAACTCAAGCAATTGGGGGAGAGGATTGTTGTTTTGGAGAGTGCTAGTGCAAGGAGGGGTATGGAGGAATCTTCCAAAGGGGAGGAAGATCCAATAAATCTGAGTGATAAGGGCAGCCATGATGGTCAATCTTTGGATGTTGTTGAGGCCCTTACAACTTTGAAGAAACAAACAGGTTTTGATACGTCCTTAGTCTCTCCTATCAACTTGAATTTATCATTTACAGCCATGTTGAAAGAGGTTACAAAAGGCGCTGAGGTAGGATATTTGGGCGTTGACAAGGAGAATTTGGACGCTGACAGAAATATTTTGGGCGCTGATAGAACAAAATTGGGCGTTGACAGACCTGCACATGAGGGTGATGTATCCCAGTCATCATCCATCATCAAGGAGGTTTCTGCACAGGTATCACCATCTACCTTACCAACAATTGCTTCATCAGATAAGGGTAAGGGTATTATGGTAGAAGAGATTGTTCCAAAGGATGCAGCTCAAGTTGAATTTGATAGAAGATTGGATGCACAAATCATGGAACAAGATATAAAGGAGGTGAAAGAGTCACCATTTGTTGTGACTTCAGAAGAAGGAAATGATGGAGCTAGCTCAGACTCAAGTGTGATGATTATAGAACCAGAAAGACTTGAGTATGGAGATGAGTTGGCTGATGAGAAATTGAGAGAATTGAAATTGCAGGTTGACTTTGACATGCCAGAGGTGGTTCAAATGTATAATGCTTGGGAAGAAAGATGTATGGAGAATCCACACTTGACTACTTCAGATCAGATTTGGGGTTTAGAGATTCTCCTCAGAGTTCAAAAGGATTGCCAGGCAATTATGAAACACAAGGCAAGCAATATTCTCTCAGAATTGAAAAGAGATAGAAGGGAGCTATACTGCATGTTGCTCAGATGTCATGGAGTTGGATGGACTTACCAGAAATTGAGGGCATTGACATTTGATGAGTTGGAATGCAAGGCTTATCCTATTTAGGTGAGAGTGCAGGAAGCAAACACTCTCAGACTTCTTTCTGATGAAAGAAAGGAAGAACTTGCAGAAGAAATGGAGCTCAAGAAAGCTATGTTTGTTCCCAGACCAGTGAAAAAGGGAATTTCTCTTGATTTTCCCAAAGATATGGATCCACTATATCCAAGTGAAGCTGTCATAAGAAAGAGCCTCAAGCTCTCACCATTAGAAGCTTCAGATATGGTGCAAGTGTTACCATTAGATTCCAGAAACCCAATTGTGACCTATGAAGAAGATGAATGTGGGTTTTGGAAAATTGGCAGGTATGGCAAAGAGGTACACACTTTTACCACTCTCATATCTTTGTTTGCGAGTTGTGATAGAGAAGACTTGGTAGACCTATGGAGGTTGTTAGAGACCAAGTATGAGGCTGAAGCACCAACTTCAGCTACTGGAATAAAACTGTGGTCCACATTCAAAAGAATGTGTGGACCAAAATATGAGGATCCTGCTATTTGGAAGGATCTTGAAGATGACCTCAGTGGTCTTCAATGGAGATTATATTCAGCTGCTGGTGTTTACCATTTGAGTTCTACAAAGTTTGCTGAGTATCTACTTGTGGATGGTCAGTATTTCATATCCAAGGCTATTTTGGAGAAGATGAAGAACACTCAGCTGGAGATTGATTATTCAAGTGACGTGGCAAAAGATTTGATCAGATTTATTCATTAACAATATGAGAAGGTTTGTAAGATTCCTCCTAGTCCTTAATGCTTATTCAGAAACTTGATCATAAGAGTGGATATCAAGTTTAGGGGAGGATTGTTGGGAATAAATTAAGGCCAGATCACTTGAGCGCTGACAAGAGTAAAACAAGCGTTGACAAGAACAAAACAAGCGCTGACAGCTCAAGCGTTGACATGATAAAGTCAAGCGTTGACACATTGAAGACAAGCACTGATGGGAAGATATACTCTACGCGGTTATAATGATTGTGTTCACATGGTCATAAATCTGTGTTCACACGGTTCCCAAATTGTGATTGGATGACTTGTTTATGGCCATGCTACGCATGTCTGCATGAAGTGACGTAAGATTCACAATTGTGTTCACATGGTGCAAACTTTCTTATTGGTGGAAAACTTTTCTTTTCACACGATGCAACAAGGATTAAAATGGTAACGTTGATATTTATTAATTCAACGTTGACATGTGAAAAGATTTTGGAGTTTATGATTGACGCTGACAGGAAGAATTTTGACGCTGACAGAATAAGTCAACGCTGACAGGTTGACAGTGTTGTCCGAGATATGGTTTTTCAAACGCTGACATGTATTGTCCGATATCGGACAATACATCAGCCAAAGATCTTGGATAAAGAAGATATTGGACAACACAAGGAAGGATGCTAATTGAGAAAATTTGACGTTTTTAGCACACAAAAAGGAGGATTATACACACGAAGGTACATGGAGTCTCCATTTTAATTTAGAATATCATGTTGATATTTATGGCTCGGATATTTTTAAAAGGAATTAATGATCTTAAAGCGAGTTAGCAACTATTCATGAGAATTCGATGGATATTTTAAACTATGTAATAGCCTTGAGAAGTGGCTTTTACATATGGTATGAAGATGTTATTCCATTAAATTCATCATGAAGAGGTGTTAGCTTAAGGGGAAGAATTCTTATGGTAAGTTTGATGATTGAAGAAGATTTTCGCGAGTTTATGTTCTATCATATCTTAAAGTCGTGCACTCCCAGTCATAGACTTTAAAGATAACTTGTTCGTGCTTTACATGGTTGGTGATGAAGACTTGTTAAAATCTAGCAAAGGTCAAATTGCTATCACTTGAAGGAGTTACATTATCGTGCTCAGTGTCTCACAAAGGATGAGGATTTTGACAATGGGATCGAGGTCTACTTATATTTTTTGCATAATTTGGTATAAGTTCTTCATCACATGGATAGTACAAGACATGGAACATAAGGTTGGGTTATTCTACTTCTACATCAAGAATACTTTATTTATTTTTCTTCAAGATCATTACATAGAGCTACATTTTGAGAATCTTCAAAGATTGCATACATTGTTTACTTTCCTGTTGATGTGACAAAAAGGGGAAGAAATACATGCTACACTTGAGGGGAAGCAATTTGAAGATCATGTACAACTTACAAGAGATACACATAGAGTTTTGCCACTATCAACTAGGGGAAGATTGTTGGGTCAAAAAGTTGATGTGGCAGAAACTCAAAAACGAAGAAAACATGAAGATATTGTCAAAGCGTTGTCAAGAGCAATTTAGGCGTTGACAAGAACAAATCCAGCGTTGATGGCTCAAACATTGTCGTGTGCAATCCAAGCATTGTCACATGCAATTCAAGCATTGACAAAACATAGACAAAGAAGCTTATGGAAGCTTCTATTTAGATAAACATGCAAAGATATTCTGCATAAGTTTATTTAAATAGAACATTTACTTGTTTATTTGTTTTTATCTCTTGTAAACCCTAATCCTTACACTATAAAAGGAACCAAGGGTCTTAGGTTTTTATATCAATTCATTCACAATGTAAACCTAAAAGCGTGTGTGCACTAGACGTGGGATTCAATGTATACACGTCTAGTGGTTGTTTATTTTTAATATAATGAGCAACCCAATTGTGTTTTAATTCATGTTCTTGTGCCCTAAACACCTTGTTAATGTATTATGTTCTAATTCCGCTTTGATTATTTAATCATATGAACATGATGCATTCCTAGTAGCTTCAAAGATCCGGAAACCAAGGTTTCCACATTTACAACTATCATTTTTGGCGCCGCTGCCAGGGAGGCGTGATGTGTTTTGATTTGACCAAATTTTGTTTGTATATTAGCCATAATAACTATTTGTGTGATTATCACTCTAATCATACGTATTATCGGTTTTTCGTTTTTGTGTGAATATTATTACTATATTGTATACGTAAAACAATAAATTCACAAGTACTCTAAAAGTATGAAAACACAACCTTGATTTGGGATTTTCATCACTCAATCATTGTATTCGAATCTCAAACAAAGAAAAAAGGCAAAATAGATAATTACTTTCGTGAAGCTTAATTTTGAAAAACACAAACTATAAGGTGGTTATAAGGCGGGTGTTATAAAATACACCCTAAAGAAAAAGGATCTTAAGTGCTTCGCGCCACCTCGTTTCTCCGCTTGCTTGTGCGTTTTTAAGTTAAAAAGGGCTAATCGAGGGTTTACCAACTAAAGTATTATCTACGTATCTATATATTTTCTTGGTTTAAAAGATTAAACCCTCTTGAACGTTTTGGTGTTCCACCAACGTTCTAAAGTCATCGAAGGCGTTCACTTCACGTGATCGTTTTCATTCCTTGAGGCTCCTTTAATCGAGAGATTTGATTTAAAGGAGAGACTTGTAGATTTTTGTCTATGTAATACATCACAAAATCCAAAAAAAGTAAAAACAATCAAAAACACAAAAAAATTGAAAAAGTTAAAAACACCCAAAAGAATCTTCTTTGCTCATCCCAACGTTGTACGTGACGTTTATGCAAACTCGCAACCAAGGTAGACGTGCACGTAAACGAAGAAACCGAGAGGAAACTACACCTAATCTTTCTAGTGAAGAATCTCCTATTGACGAACCTATCGTAGAACAAGAAGCAACCATGGCTAATCGTACTATGATGGAGTTACTTCAAGCACCCACCGAGGGTTATGGAGAGGCTATTGTGATTCCCGCCATCCTTGCGGAGAATTTTGAAGTTAAGACGGTTTTTTTGTCGATGATCCAAAACAACAAATTCCGTGGTGATGAAAAGGATAACCCTCATAACCATATCCGCCAATTCAATCGTCTTATCGCCACTTGCAAGTTTAAGGACGTCTCTAACGACTCGATTAAGATGATGCTTTTTACGTATCCCTTATCGGGGCCCGCTAAAATTTGGTTAGAGAAAGAGCCACCCAATTCTATATTGACGTGGAAGGATCTCGTTTCAAAGTTCGTGAACCAATTTTTTCCGCCCTCTAAGACTACGCATGTGAAAAACGAGATTTCAAAATTTTCACAAGTGTTTAATGAGAGTTTTTCGACAGCTTCTAATCGGTTAAGGAAATGTTACATGAGTGTCCTCATCATGGTTTTTCCGACTTGTATCAAATTGACACGTTTTACAATGGATTGAACGATCGTGAGAGAGATTATCTTAATGCTGCCGCGGGTGGTAATTTTTGGTGTAAAACGGTCGAGGAAGCATTGTTGATTATTGAGAATAGGTCTAAGGTCTATAGCCCTCGTAGCACATCGAGTGTTCGTAAGACATCGTCTTCGGCTTCGCCTTCATTATCTCATACCATCGATGCTTGCCAAATCGAGGAAAACTTGGAGAACAAAATCTTTGATAAGCTTAAGGGACTTTTGATTGAGTTTAAAGTTGGTGAACAATCTACTCCCGCTACGGCTAAAGCGGTTGAGGTTTCTTGTATGTATTGTGGTGGAGGTCATGATCTCTCCGAGTGCATTACCAACGGTGGTAACACTTCGAGTGCCTATGCGGCCACGGGAACTTATAACCAAAACGGTCAAGTTACCCACACTAATCAATTGACTCCATCGGGTTTTGCACCAAATCAAAATGCTAACAATTATCGAAACAATCAAGTTGGTTACCAAGGAAATCAAAGAAAAAACTATAAGGGTAACAACTATGGGAATCAAGGGGCTAATAACCAAGTGCAAAAAAAAATCAAAACAATGATTTTCAAAACAACAACAAGAGTTTGCAAAACTTGAAAGATCTTCCAAATGAATTTTTTGAATATGCAAATGGTAATGATGCTAGGTTTGATAATATACAAAGGGAGATCATTATCCTAAGATCCGTGTTTAAGAATGACTTGAAAAAGGAGTTGAAAACGAGTTAGAAAATGAACTTAAGATTCATACCAACAAAATGGAGGGTAATGTGACTAGGTTACAACAAAACCAACAAAAGATGGAACAAGGCCAACATGAGATAAAACAAGAGATGCTTCAGGCCGATAAGAGGCAATCTATGTTTGAGGATAAAATTTCATCTATGTTTGAGGCTATAATGTGTAGACCGTCTTCTTCTTCGAGTAGTCTTCCTAATAACACCATATCGAACCCTAAGGGAGAGATGAAAGTGATTACCACACGTAGTGGTAAGGCACTTAAGGAACCGACTCCTCAACCAATTACTCCCACGGTGGAGGAAATTGAGGAAGAATCTGAGGTGGTGGTCGAAGAGGAGCATATCCCAATCCCACGAAGTACCGCTCAAACCACACCTACGGTTGACCCATTACCATCATTGGAACCCGAGCTTCCAAAGGCTATGCCTATGCCTCAACCGACACCACCTTTGCCTTACCCATCGAGACTTCGTAAGGAGAAACGACAAGAGCGTGAGAACTACCAATTTGAGCTTTTTATGAAAATGTTTCGTGATTTGCATTTCAATATAAGTTTTACCGATGCTTTGGTCATGATGCCTCGATTTGCCGCTAACTTTAAGAGTATGTTGAACAACAAGGAGAAATTGCAACAATTGTCTAGATGTTCATCGGTTTATCTTAACCGCATACCTTAAAAAGTTGGTGATCCCGGTAAATTCTTGATTCCATGTGCTATTCAAGATATGGAAGAATGCTATGCCTTGGCCGATCTTGGTGCTAGTATTAACTTGATGCCACTTGCAATCTTCAAGTCGCTCAATCTTCCTAATCTTACTCCTTCACTAATGTCTATCGAATTGGCCAATCATTCTACTATTCCCGCATGTGGATTGGCCGAAGACGTTTTTGTGAAAGTGGGAAAGTTCTATTATCCGATAGACTTTATCGTTGTCGATATTCCCACGAATCCTCAAGTTCCTCTTATTTTAGGTCGTTCGTTTTTGATACGTCAATGGCGTTGATTGATGTGCATGCTAGAAAAATCACCTTACGTTTCAACGACGATGAACTTGTTATAAACGCAACACAAAACTCTCAAATTTCTCATGTTTATTCCGTCGCGACCATAAACCTCGTTGATATGATCGACGTCTTTTACGAGGAATTTTCACAAGAATTTTTAGGTTTTGGTGATGATGAAACTAGTGGCAATCCCACTATGCTCGATCCTATTCTTGATAATTCGACACCATCCTTCACTCCATTTGAAGGTGGTGGTTTTATGTTGGAAGAATTTGATGTTCCTCGTACTTGTAACGAAGACCTCGACAACGATGAGGACTTCTCGATTATCAAGTATTTTCTTAACGATTTCCCATTTCCTCCGCCCGAGGAGGTTATGAGTATCGAACCCAAATCTTCAATTGAGAAACCACCAATCCTCGAGTTGAAAGATTTACCTCCTCATCTTGAATACGTATTCTTGGAAGGAGACGATAAGATGCCGATTATTATTGCGAAAGATCTTTTGAATGATGAAAAAAACACACTTATCGGTGTTCTAAAGGACCACAAAGGGGCAATTGCGTGGAAATTATCCGACATTAAGGGGATCGATCCTAATTTTTGTACCCATAAAATCTTAATGGAGGAGGACTACAAGCCCGCAATCCAATGTCAAAAGAGAGTGAACCCCAAAATTCACGACGTCATCAAAAAGGAAGTCCTTAAGCTCCTTGACGCGGGAATGATTTACCCTATTTCCGATAGCCCTTGGGTGAGTCCTATTCATTGTGTCCCTAAGAAGGGAGGAATGACCGTTGTGCCAAACGATGCCAATGAGTTAATTCCAACTCGACTCGTGACCAGTTGGAGGGTGTGTATCGACTGTCGTAAGTTGAATGACGCCACTCGCAAAGACCATTTTCCCTTGCCCTTTATGGACCAAATGTTGGAGCGTCTTGCGGGAAACGATTTCTATTGTTTTTAGATGGTTTTTCCGGTTACTTCCAAATCCCCATCGATCCTCGTGATCAAGAAAAAACTACGTTTACGTGTCCATATGGAACATTTGCCTATCGTAGAATGCCTTTCGGACTTTGTAATGCATCGGGAACTTTTCAACGGTGCATGATGGCTATTTTTCATGATATGATCGAAAAGACGATGGAAGTCTTTATGGATGATTTTTTCGTGTTTGGTTGTTCGTTCACTTCGTGTTTGTCGAATCTTGAGAGAATGTTAAAACGTTGTGAGGAAACCAACCTTGTGCTCAATTGGGAAAAATGTCATTTTATGGTTAAGGAAGGAATCGTCTTAGGGCACAAGGTCTCAAAAGCGGGGATTGAGGTTGACAACGGTAAAATTGATGTCATCACCAAATTACCTCATCCCAAAACCGTTAAGGGAGTTAGGAGTTTTCTAGGCCACGCGGGATTTTATCGTCGATTCATCAAGGATTTTTCAAAGATTTCTCGACCTATTACACATCTCGTCGAAAAAGATGCACCTTTTGTCTTTAACGAAGATTGTGTACGAGCCTTTGAAATCCTTAAGAGGAAACTTACCGAAGCTCCCATCCTTGTTGCACCCACTTGGAACCTCCCCTTTGAGCTTATGTGGGATGCAAGTGATTACGCTATTGGGGCCGTTTTGGGGCAACGTCATGAAAAGCACTTCTTTCCTATCTACTATGCTAGCAAGACGATGACTGAGGCTCAACTTAAATACACTACAACGGAAAAGGAATTCCTTGCCGTGGTGTATGCATTTGAGAAATTCCGACTCTACCTCGTCTTGACCCAATGCATAGTGTATACGGATCACTCGGCAATCAAGTATCTCATGGCTAAGCAAGATGCAAAGCCGAGATTTCTTCGTTGGATTCTCCTCCTACAAGAATTTGATGTCGAAATCCTTGACAAAAAAGGTGCCGAGAGTCTAGCGGCCGATCATCTTTCTCGCTTGGAAGATCCTCACCAAAGTGTGTACGAGAACAAGTAAATCACAGAAACATTTCCTCTCGAGACACTTGGTGTAGTGCATTCTATGCTTGACTCATCTACCCCATGGTTTGCGGACATCGCAAATTACCATGAGGGCAACTTCATCATTAAGGGTATGACAACTCAACAAAAACGAAAATTCTTTTGTGACGTCAAGTTTTACTTTTGGAACGACCCTTACCTCTTTCGGACTTGTGCGGATCAAATCATTCGAGGTTGTGTTTTTGGCACCGAAGCTTCTAATATCCTAAGAACTTGTCACGAGGGACCCACGGGTGGTCACTATGGTGCTAATCTCACGGCGAAGAAGGTCTTTGATGTCGGTTTCTTTTGGCCTACTATTTACCGAGATGCACATGCACTTGTCAAGTCATGTGACTCATTCCAACGACAAGGAAAAGCCTCACAACACAATGAAATTCCACAAAACATCATCCAAGTGTGTGAGATCTTTGACGTTTGGGGAATTGATTTTATGGCGCTGTTCCCATCATCACGTGGTAATAAGTACATCCTTGTTGTCGTTGACTACCTATCCAAGTGGGTGGAAGCTAAGGCTTTTCCCACGAACGATGCTTGTGTGGTAGTTAAGTTTTTGAAGAACTTGTTTTCTCGGTTTGGAACCCCTCGTGCTATCATAAGCGATCGTGGAACCCATTTTTGTAATGACCAATTCGAAAGGGTTATTAGGAAATATGGGGTTACACATCGGCTTTCTACGGCTTATCACCCACAAACGAGTGGGAAAATCGAAGTTTCAAACCGAGCGTTGAAGAGGATCTTGGAGATATCGGTAGGAGAGAACCGACAATCGACGGATAAGTTAGACGATGCTTTATGGGCCTTTCGTACCGCTCATAAGACGCCCATCGGGTGCACTCCTTACAAGCTTGTGTATGGGAAGAATTGTCACTTGCCAATTGAACTTGAACACAAAGCTTATTGGGCCATAAAGCATTGTAATGATGACATTGAGACCGTGGGAAAACACCAAAAATGCAACTTAATGAATTGGATGAATTGAGAGACATTTCTTATGAAAATTCATTGATTTAAAAAGAGAAAACCAAAAAGTTTCATGATTTTAAAATAAAAAACCGGGTTTTTAACATTGGAGATCAAGTGTTGCTTTTAACTCACGTTTGAAAATCTTTTCCGGCAAGTTAAAATCCCGTTGGTCAGGTCCATTCACTGTTTCCCAAGTTTTTCCATATGGGACCATCGAGCTAGCTCAAAATGATGGCCCTAATTTCAAGGTGAATGGACATAGGTTGAAGCACTACTTTGGTGGGGAAGTTCCCTAATACTTGGTTTTTACCCCAAGTATAAAATCTTATGGTCCGAATCCTTTTCGAATTGACTACCGGTCTAAAGTGCGACTCAATTGTCTTTTGGTGAACAAGAGAATGGTTTGGTTGATTATCTATTTTTAAACTAATAGCAAGTAATTAAGTGACGTTGAGTAAAGTAGAAGTTTAAAGATTATACTAAAAATAACAAGTTAAAACTAAATGCTAGAAAACTTAAAGACTATATTAGGAAAAATACTTAAACACTTAATAAAACTAACACTTGGGAACTTTGTAAAAACAAGAAATTAAAACCATCGGAAAACAAAACCTAAACATGATCGGAATGTTTGATCGGAAAGTGCAATCGGAATATATGGAAAACAAGCTAATCGGAATGTTGGAAATGCGACTGATCGGAATACTGAACAACACCCCCAATCGGAATGTTAATAAACTGATGCAATCGGAATGCTAAGCAAGACCCAATCGGAATATAACAATAAGCCTCAATCGGAATATTAGAAGACACACCAATCGGAATATGCAAAAATTGCTAAATCGGAATACTGGACAAACAACTCTAATCGGAATATTCAATAAATGGGCCAGATAGGAATGTGTCAAAAACTTGCCGTCGGAATATATAAACCCTAATCCGATCACTACGATCGGAATAACTGGAGCTAATCGAAATTCACAAACACTTTTCCGATTTGCCAATCGGAATAAGGGGTATGGTGCTTGGTCGGAATAAGCTGCGATCGGAAAGGGGTTTAGACCCTTTCCGATTTATATGGGATCCGAAATAAGCTAGGTAATAAGCTATGATGATAAGCTTATCCCCAAACTAGGACGGATCAAAAATGAAATGGATCAAATAAGCACTAATAATAACTTTTACTAACTCAAATTAAGCAAACTTTTTAAATCAAACAATAAAAATATGAACTTTTTAAGAAAACTTTTTATAAGTAAATAAGCTAATCATAAAAATAAGCCAATAAGCACAAGAATCTTAAAGCTTAATCAAATGAAAGCTTATGTAGGAACAAAAAGATCAACTTTTTAAGCACAAATCCATTAAGATCAACACGGATTTAATGTGATTCGCACCAAAATCAATCTAAAAATAAAAAAAAAGGTAGAATGAGATTAAGGATTAAAAGCTTAACTAGGACTTGATTAATGAAATAAGCAATACACAAATGTTTAATCTTGAAAGATTAAAAGAAAAGATGAAACTTAGTGAGAGAAAGTTTAGAACTTTCTCTCTCTAAAACTAGAAAGTAAAGTAAAAAAATGAAAACTAAAACTAAAAACTAACTCCCCTCCTAATGTGTATTAGGAGGGTATTTATAGGGAAAATGGAAGGAGTGCATGTGTTGCATCTTCTTTCTTTCTTTCTTCACGTCTTCTCGGGATTAATTAAACTCGTCTTCACATTTCTTCAATTATTTAGACTCGAGTTCTTCGACTTCATTAAACTTCCGTCTTTAGACTTGTTCTTCGATAAATCTTCAGAATAGGTCTTGGACTTCCGTTCTTTTTACACTCTTGATCTTTTGAATTCGTCTTTTCCCGTTTTCTTCGATAAAAGCCCGTGAAAGCCCGTGTTTTCTTCCTTTCTTATCTTTTGGTCCTAAAACACAATAAAAACACAAACCACGCATAATTCCGACTTTTACGACATAAAATACACGTTTTGGTCTTGTTATTATTGCAAATAAGTGGTAAAAGGATAAGTGTTTTCACACTTATTAAATCCCCTACACTTGACCATTGCAATGCTCTCATGCAATGCATTAACTTTTAAAGCACGGTTTACATTTTTCATCACAAATAACCCACCTTGGCCTTTATTAAATACTAAACATAAAAAGATAGAAACAAGTAAAGAAATTAAAGACTTACATTGGGTTTTGGCTGCCATGAACGTTTATCATCCTCAAGTTTCACGTTCCCCATACCAAGCTTAAAAACGAAATCATTGTTATTATAAGTTAGCAGACTAACACGAATTCATGTGGGCCAATTATTTACTTAGACTCCCTTATTCCTAGGTGTATCTCTTATATTTTATTTTTGTCTTGAATGATCACGAGGATGCATTGTTTGACTTATTTCGATAGTTATTAAGGCCGAAAATAAAGTGAACGATTTAATCAATAGTTAGCTAAAGGACAAAATCTTTTAAAACTGCTTCTCGGGACCTCATAAAGTTCATATCTTGGCATAACTCGCTTCACGATTTGAGACCTTTCTCGGACCGATATTTGGCAGCGACTTCTTACTTCAAACCTTGAGAGACGTTCATGAAATTATGGTCTTCTCTTCATAATGGAATTTCTTCACTTGAAGTTTTGAGAGATTCTTCATAAATGGACCACGACTTCTCCATTTTTCTCCAATCTTTATTTTGGACTTTGATATACAACGATCCGCCTCCTTTTAGGACTTGGATCTATTTATCCTCATACCTTGTTAGGGTCTTTTTGGATAGACTTCTCCATGATCTTTTGGGGAGTATTTTCTTTTCGGCGTGTGTCTCGATCCTTCATATTGATTTTTGATAAATGATTCTTCACATCACTTTTGGATCTTTAGCAACAAAATGTAGCCCTCATGCCTTGTTAGGGCCTTTTCGGACTCGCCAATCTTCGCATCCCGCTTCAATAAGTTATGCCTTGGCTATGAACTCTAATCCGTACCGAGCAACTTTTAAACGATCTTGGGCTAGAAGCTAAGTAACCTTTTAAATCGTACAACCTTATTTATTGCAGACAATTTATTAACAAGCGAAGGGAGAATAGGCTTATAAATAACTCACATAAATTCACGAAAGAATACCGAACTTATAATTGACTCTATCATCTCTCGTTCTCCACAGTTTAAAATCTCAAGGAATGAGACTCGTGGATGCTTAGCCTATTAAATCAAAGTTTTGGGTTTTCGAGTCATCTATAGGATCTTGCAAATTCTTAGACTTTTTCAAGTTTAGAAATCGCATTTTAAAGTTCCCTTGATAAACAACTCTCTAGGATCAATTATAGGAACTTGCGAAAAGTTCTTGTTCTTAACCCGTGAGAGTTAAGACTTTCGTGTTTTATAGCTCCCTATATAAAAGCCTAGCAAAACTTGACTTAAACGCGTTAAGGATACTAGCTAGAGTAAACTTAGATAAGTAAACTCGGGTTGAGTCAATATATTCACGACTAAGAAAAATTTAAAACCACTTTATTGAAAATTTATTCTAGCAATGGAAAGAAAGTAAACATAACAAAGGAACATACAACTATACAACTAGGCCAAAATAGATGAAAATTTTTGAAAAATGTCGAAAAATCAAATTTTCCGGTTAAAATGAGGGCAAATGCAAGGAAAAGACCACTTACTTCGATAGAAGTCCCCCTACACTTTAGATAAACATTGTCCTTAATGTTTAAGCATGTGGGAGTAAACTCCCCTACACTTATGACATTGTGCACTTTGTTTAAATCTTGCTAAGGAAAGGACAACTAAAGTGAATTCAATGTGAACATATAAGATATGAAATATTGAATCACGACAGTTTAGGATAGAACCAGGAAGATGGGAACACGGTATCACGGTTCGTCAAAAGTCATCAAGATGCTAGTTGAAGCTTGAATCCCTGCACAAGATAAGAAACAAAACAACAAACACATACGGGGCTCCCCCTACACTTATTATGAAAGCAGTAAGGGATAGATCACGGGTTGCCTCCCGAGAAGCGCTTGTTTTTGTTCACCGAGTCACGAGCCTGACTCGAGCCAAATTTAGTTCATGGGAAACGTGGTGAGGGATGGAATCATCTCATGAGAGATGTCCTCACCAAAGTACAGCTTCAAACGCTGGCCATTCACCTTGAAATTGGGTCCATTTGGCTGAGAAAGCTCAATGGTCCCATATGGAAAGACTTTGGCGACGGTGAATGGACTAGACCAGCGGCTCTTCAACTTGCCAGAGAAGATCTTCAACCGAGAGTTAAAAAGTAAGACTTGATCACCAACGTGGAACTCTCGGTTCTTAATCCTTGCATCGGGATGATCTTGGTCTTCTCCTTGTAGATCAGCGAGTTCTCATAAGCTTCATTCCTCAGTTCGCTGAGCTCGTTGAGTTGAATCTTGCGATGATCAACGGCTTTGTTGATGTCGAAGTTAGCCCATTTCAAGGCCCAGTGCGCCTTATGTTCCAGCTCGATGGGGAGGTGGCATGCTTTTCCGTACACAAGACGATAAGGTGTACAACCGATCGGGGTCTTATAAGCTGTACGGAAAGCCCACAGAGCATCATCTAACTTATCAGCCCACGCGGCACGATGCTCTCCCACAGTACGCTCCAAAATTCGCTTCAATCCACGGTTGGATATCTCGGCTTGCCCATTGGTTTGGGGATGATAGGCGGTGGAAAGACGATGATTAACACCATACTTATCCATGACTCTTGCAAATTGATCATTGCAAAAATGAGTCCCGCGGTCACTGATAATAGCACAAGGAACGCCGAATCGAGCGAAAAGCTGCTTCAAAAAGTTCACAACCACCCTCGCATCGTTCGTTGGGAGAGCCTTAGCTTCAACCCATTTAGAAACGTAGTCAACGGCTACGAGGATGTACTTGTTCCCTTTGGATGATAGAAATGGCCCCATAAAGTCGATGCCCCATACATCAAAGATTTCACATTCCTGTATGAAATTTTGAGGCATCTCGTCTTTGTGTGTGATCTTGCCTTGGCGTTGGCAAGCATCACAATGCTTAACCATTTCGTGAGCGTCACGATAAATGGTGGGCCAATAGAATCCAGAGTCAAACACTTTCTTAGCGGTGTAGTTGGGACCAAAGTGACCACCGGTGGGTCCTTTGTGGCAAGCCTGGAGAATGTCAAAAGCTGCCGGTCCGTCAACACATCGACGAATGATCAGATCAGCACATTGTTTGAATAGAAAAGGGTCATCCCAAAAGTAAGTCTTAACATCATTCAAGAACTTCTTCTTTTGTTGGGATGTTAACCCTTTGATGAGAACACCACCCGCTAAGTAGTTTGCAATTTCGGCAAACCACGGGGTGTCATCGAGATTGAGATTTATAGACATTAAGGTCTCAAAGGGAAAAGAGTCATTGATCTCTTTGGTCGGATGATCCCCTTGATATGGATCCTCAAGTCTACTAAGATGATCCGCGGCTAGGTTTTCGGCACCCTTCTTGTCACGAATTTCAATGTTGAATTCTTGAAGGAGTAAAACCCAGCGAAGAAGTCTTGGCTTAGAGTCGTGCTTAGTCATCAAGTACTTCAACGCGGAATGGTCCGTGTATACGATGGTGGTGGATAAAACAAGATAGGGGCGAAATTTTTCAAAAGCATAGACAACAGCTAAAAGCTCTTTTTCGGTTTTTGTATAGTGCAATTAAGCCCCCGTCATTGTTTTGCTAGCATAGTGGATTGGTTGGAAGTGTTTATTCACTCTTTGGCCCAAAACCGCTCCAATAGCAAAGTCGCTAGCATCGCACATCAACTCAAAAGGCAGCTCCCAATTAGGGGTAACCAAGACCGGTGCCTTAGTTAGCTTATCCTTAAGAAGATTGAAGGCTTCGATACACTCTTTAGAAAATATAAAAGGAGTATCTTTTTCTAGGAGGTGGGTCATCGGGCGAGCGATTTTAGAGAAATCCTGAATGAATCAACGATAGAAGCCCGCATGACCCAGAAAACTTCTCACACCCTTCACGGTTGAAGGTGGAGGTAATTTGGCTATGACATCAACTTTAGCACGGTCGACTTCAAGACCGGCTTTAGAGATTTTGTGTCCTAGCACAATGCCTTCTTTTACCATAAAATGGCATTTTTCCCAATTCAGAACGAGGCGAGTGTCTTCGCACCGCTTAAGCATACGATCCAAATTGGCAAGGCAAGAAGAGAAGGAATCCCCAAAGACCGAGAAATCATCCATGAAGACTTCCATGGTTTGCTCAACCATGTCATGGAAGATAGCCAACATGCACCTTTGGAAAGTCCCGGGGGCATTGCATAGGCCAAAAGGCATCCTTTTGTAAGCAAATGTGCCATAGGGACAAGTGAATGTTGTCTTCTCTTGATCTTGGGGATCGATGGGTATTTGGAAATAACCCGAGAAACCATCAAGAAAGCAGTAATATTCATTACCCGCTAAACGTTCAAGCATTTGGTCCATAAAAGGTAGAGGGAAATGATCCTTTCTCGTGGCATCATTGAGTTTGCGGTAGTCTATACAAACTCTCCACCCAGTAACGAGACGGGTAGGAATCAACTCGTTGTTTGCATTGGGCACAACGGTAATTCCGCCTTTCTTAGGCACACAATGGACTGGACTAACCCATGGTGAATCCGAAATAGGGTAAATCATACCCGCATCAAGAAGTTTGATAACCTCTTTTTTGATGACTTCATGGATTTTAGGATTCACCCTTCGTTGGCTTTGAATTGTGGGCTTAAAGTCGTCCTCCATGAGAATTTTATGTGTGCAAAAGTGAGGATCAATTCCGCGAATGTCGGAGATTTTCCAAGCGATAGCTCGTTTATGCTTCTTCAACACGGCGATAAGTCGGGCTTTTTCTTCTTCTTTCAGGTCCTTTGCGATGATGACCGGTAACTTCTCGTTGTCTTCAAGGAAAACGTACTCAAGATGAGGAGGTAGGTCCTTAAGCTCAAGAGTAGGAGGATCCTCAATAGATGGTGAAACTAACGATGGATCATCATTAGTTACCTCTTTAGGAGAAAGAGGAGAAAACGGGTCTTCATTGAGAAGTATCTCAATAGTACGAATGTCTTCATCCCAATCGGTGGACGAATTATCATAGTTAATATCGAGAGGACCCAAGCTAGCTTCGAAATCATCCAAGTCACTTTCTCCAAAAGGAGTCCATGCCGGAGCAATTGAGGCAACGGTCTCAACATTGGGTAGAGAAGAGAGAGTACTTTTGCAAGCATCATGAAAATGTTCTTCACAAGCCTCATCGAGAACATCAATAGCATTAACACTCTCATATAAATAAGGTTGCTTAGAAATGTTACCCATGTTGAAGACAATTTTATCGTCACCAACTCTCATGATTAGTTCGCCCGCGGCTACATCAATGAGAGTGCGACCGGTCCTCAGGAATGGACGTCCAACGATTAATGGAACACGGGGGTCCATCTCGTAGTCAACGACGACAAAATCCGCCGGGAAGGTGAATTTGTCAACGCCAACAAAGACATCTTCGGCTATCCCCACTGGATAAGCAACCGTACGGTTGGCTAATTCCAAAGTCATTTTGGTGGGGACTAGCTCGGGGAGAGATAATTGCTTCCAAAAACTTAAAGGCATTAAGTTTATACTGGCACCTAGATCGGCTAGGGCCATGCAATTCTTTACTCCCGGGAAGTTGCAAGGAATCAAGAAGCGACCCGGATCACCAAGTTTGGTGGGCAATTTCCTTATGAGAACGGCAGAGAAATTCTCATTAAGTTGGGTCTAAGCAATGTCAAGAAGCTTCTCCTTGTCACTAAGAAGATCTTTAAACATCTTCGTGTATTTGGGCATGTGAGCGAGAGCCTCGGCAAAGGAGATGTTAAAATTCAATTGTTTAAACATTTTTAGAAAGTTTGAAACTTGAATATCATCCTTGCTCTTTTGCTTCTCTTTCCTCAACCTTGATGGATAAGGTATATTGGATGAAGAAGAAGGCTTTAGGGGAGTAGGATCACTCACAACCATGGGTGGAGGGGAAATGGGGGTAGAAGGCAAAGGAGGTGGGGAAAGTTGCTTTTTTTCCATGTTCACAATCACGGGTGGAGGTGTAGGAAGCTCGGGTTCCGTATAACCTTTTCCACTACGAGTGATGATTGCTTTCATCTCCCCTCTTGGATTCGCAACGGTGTTACTCGGAAGAGTACCCGAAGAAGAGGGTTGATTACCTTGGATGTGCGAACCGATCATATCACGTATGTTAAGCGCTTGAGTGCTGAAAGAGTCTCTGATGTCTGCACGAATTTCATTGCTTTGTTTTGCCATGTCATTCCTCAGCTCGGCTCGAATATCGCTCCCTTGTTTCGCCATGTCATTCTTCAAGTTGACAAATTGACTCTGAAGATTCGTCACCATCTCTCGATTCGTCTTCATGAACGTCTCGACGTCTTGATTCACTGCCATCGGTTGACTGAGAGGTGGAGCTTGGTAAGCTTGAGAATTTCCTTGAGTCGGGTATGGGTTTCTTTGGGATTGATATTGATTGTTAGCACGAGGTTAGGATTGGTTGTTTCGGTTATAGCCTTGTTGTTGGTTTTGGTTTGGAGGAGAGAAACCGGGTGGAGCAAGATAATTGTTTGAACGATAACTTAGCAAGCTATGGTCTCCTTGAGGACGAGCTTGATAGCCTCCCGTGGGATAAGTACCGTATGCCGCGTTAACGTTTTCAGAAAAATTGCCTTGAGTAGAAGGACAATCATTGTAAGAATGAGGACCACCACATGTGTCACAAGAAATAGCAACGGCTTTAGCTTGTTGAAAGTGGTTTGTGGCCATGGTCATGAAATTCTTGTTCATCTCTGCGAGTTGTCGAGAAATTTCAGTCATCTCGGGATTGGAAGTAGTAGAAGAAACATTGACTCTCGGGTTAGATCTTGAGGATGCGGATGAATCCCAATTATTGTGGTGACTAGTCATGTTTTCAATCAACTCTCGACACTCCTCCGGTCTCCTTTTCATAAAAGTCCCACCGGCGGCGGCATTGATCGTGTCACGATCATGAAAAGTGAGACCATTGTAGAAGGTATCAATGAGAGTGACGGGGAGCATGTTGTGATTTGCACAGCGGTCGATCAAATCATTGTATCATTCCCAAGCATCGAAGAGCGATTCATCATTGTCTTGCATGAATCCACTAATTTGGTTACGAAGGCTTGTGACCATGGATGGTGGGAAATAGCGCGATAAAAAGCGTTGAGTCATGTCATTCCAAGTATGAATAGAATTCTTTGGGAGACGGTCAAACCATTTTTCGGCATGGTGAGAAAGCGAGTGGGGAAAGAGTTGAAGGCGAAGGTCATCCATAGAAACACCGGGAGACTTCATGCTTTAGGTGATGGTAATGAATTTGTCGAGGTGTTTGTTGGCATCATCATCCGGAATTCCGCGAAATGGGTTAGTTTGCACTTGTTGGATCATGTGATGCTTCAACGAAAACTCCTGAGCCGTGACGTGCATCGACGCAATCGGGCCTCCGCGTCCGTTCATGGTGGGTTGACACAATTCCTCCATTGTTCGTAAATCAGGTAGGGGGACATTGTTGTTGTTGTTGTTGTTGTTGTTGTTGTTATTGTTATTCAAATTGGGTAGAGGTGGGTTATTATTGTTGTTATTAACACCAGCCATATCTAGATCTTCACGAGTCTCGGGCTCAGAATAGTTCGAATATCTAGTACGCATACACCTGCAGAAGAAAATATACACAAAGAGAAGATCTATATAATATTTTTGGTGCAAAACCTTTGGAAAAGAATTGCTTTTTATGATTTTTTAAATGTTTTTGTATTTTTGAAGAGTTTTATATTTTTTAGGGTTTTGAAAATTTTTAAAAGCAAGGAAAATAACGTCCAAAGAACGGATCCCAAAATTCAATGCGTCTCTCACTAGAAACCGTTAATCTTAACGAAAAGAGCCGGCAGCGGCGCCATTTAATACTTGGCTTTTACCCCAAGTATAAAATCTTATCGTCCGAATCCTTTTCGAATTGACTACCGGTCTAAAGTGCGACTCAATTGTCTTTTGGTGAACAAGAGAATGGTTTGGTTGATTATCTATTTTTAAACTAATAGCAAGTAATTAAGTGACGTTGAGTAAAGTAGAAGTTTAAAGATTATACTAAAAATAACAAGTTAAAACTAAATGATAGAAAACTTAAAGACTAGATTAGGAAAAATACTTAAACACTTAATAAAACTAACACTTGGGAACTTTGTAAAAACAAGAAATTAAAACCATCTAAAAACAAAACCTAAACATGATCGGAATGTTTGATCGGAAAGTGCAATCGGAATATATGGAAAACAAGCTAATCGGAATGTTGGAAATGCGACTGATCGGAATACTGAACAACACCCCCAATCGGAATGTTAATAAACTGATGCAATCGAAATGCTAAGCAAGACCCAATCGGAATATAACAATAAGCCTCAATCGGAATATTAGAAGACACACCAATCGGAATATGCAAATATTGCTAAATTGGAATACTGGACAAACAACTCTAATCGGAATATTCAATAAATGGGCCAGATCGGAATGTGTCAAAAACTTGCCGTCGGAATATATAAACCCTAATCCGATCACTACGATCGGAATAACTGGAGCTAATCAGAATTCACAAACCCTTTTCCGATTTGCCAATCAGAATAAGGGGTATGGTGCTTGGTCGGAATAAGCTGCGATCGGAAAGGGGTTTAGACCCTTTCTGATTTATATGGGATCCGAAATAAGCTAGGTAATAAGCTATGATGATAAGCTTATCCCCAAACTAGGACGGATCAAAAATGAAATGGATCAAATAAGCACTAATAATAACTTTTACTAACTCAAATTAAGCAAACTTTTTAAATCAAACAATAAAAATATGAACTTTTTAAGAAAACTTTTTATAAGTAAATAAGCTAATCATAAAAATAAGCCAATAAGCACAAGAATCTTAAAGCTTAATCAAATGAAAGCTTATGTAGGAACAAAAAGATCAACTTTTTAAGCACAAATCCATTAAGATCAATACGGATTTAATGTGATTCGCACCAAAATCAATCTAAAAATCAAAGAAAGGTAGAATGAGATTAAGGATTAAAAGCTTAACTAGGACTTGATTAATGAAATAAGCAATACAGAAATGTTTAATCTTGAATGATTAAAAGAAAAGATGAAACTTAGTGAGAGAAAGTTTAGAACTTTCTCTCTCTAAAACTAGAAAGTAAAGTAAAAAAATGAAAATTAAAACTAAAAACTAACTCCCCTCCTAATGTGTATTAGGAGGGTATTTATAGGGAAAATGGAACGAGTGCATGTGTTGCATCTTCTTTCTTTCTTTATTCACGTCTTCTCGGGATTAATTAAACTCGTCTTCACATTTCTTCATTTATTTAGACTCGAGTTCTTCGACTTCATTAAACTTCCGTCTTTAGACTTGTTCTTCGATAAATCTTCAGAATAGGTCTTGAACTTCCGTTCTTTTTACACTCTTGATCTTTTGACTTCGTCTTTTCCCATTTTCTTCGATAAAAGCCCGTGAAAGCCCGTGTTTTCTTCCTTTTTTATCTTTTGGTCCTAAAACACAATAAAAACACAAACCACGCATAATTCCGACTTTTACGACATAAAATAAACGTTTTGGTCTTGTTATTATTGCAAATAAGTGGTAAAAGGATAAGTATTTTCACACTTATTATTCCCTCTTTGAACTACCTCGACCAAGTCACCTTCCCCAATGATAATTAGTATTTAGGGGATCGAGTTGAGCTCATGACCCGGTAATAAAAAACGAGGTGCCTCGTGGGGGAGTCCCATGCTTATCCATGTACATATTATCACTTTCTATTGTAGTAACGTGAGGGGATTTGTGCCCTTCCAACCTTTGTTCCGTGGTTGTTTGTGCATTGTGGTTTTTAGATGATCATGATCTTCACGATTGGAGCCTCTCGTGTTTGTTTTATGAGAGCACTCGATCGTTTGCTTTGAAGAATTTCTCAATATCCACATGATATATCCTTATATGTTCTAACCTTAGGTTTTTAGAACACTTCATAAAAGGCTATTAATTTAATGGTTCTACCATTTCCATGCTAGATTAGGCATTCGACTTCGTCTCTAGTATGGGGGTATCCTACCCTAGATTCGAAACATTGAGGACAATGTTTAACTTTAGTATGGGGGGGGGGGGGTGAATAGATACTTGCCTTGCCAAACCTTCACGCTTTCAAAGTTTATCTTTTTATTTATCATTTTGTTGCAAAATAAGGCTAAAAATGGCCAAATTTTAAAAAATTTCTCATGTTTTATAAGTGTTTGAAGACACGAATGTAGATTTCCCGATGGCGAGAATAAGAGTAATTTTTGACTCGACCGTGCGTGTTGAGCACTTAGCTTCAATTCCTTAACTTTATATTAGGCTAAGTCTCTTAAACGAGGACGAGAAATGATAGAGTTGATTATAAGTTACTATGCTAAACGTAGAGTACTCGTATTCTTTCAAAAACTCATGTGTTCTTGTTGTTTGCTTATTCTCCCTTCGCTTGTATATATATTTTGCTTAATAAGTATTGGCTTAGCGGTTTAGTCTTGATTATTGGTTTCTAGTCTTTTCTAGTAGCTTCCATGTAATTAAATTAGGAAAACATTAAGGTATAGCCAGCGTCACGGTTTTGAAGTATTGGCAACCTGAATAATCGAAAGCTTCACCTAATAATAAGATTTCAAGTGCTCACCTAAATCAAGCAAACAATTTGAAGCTCACAAGGCCGAAAAATCTATGCGAAATTGAAAGTAAATTATGCCTTAATCTTTGAAGCTTTAAAGATCCAAAATTCGCTTTTAGCGTGAGGATATATGAATTTGGCCATAATAAAACCACCAATTAGGAGGATAATAAAAGGCAAGGCAACACCAAAGTCATAATAAAAGCTTCATGGCGAAGTTGAATAAAAGATGGAGGTAAACCTATGATAATAAGGCCCATCCGTTAGGGGTCGTAAAAAAGTCTTGGTAATAAGTCTCATGTTCAAAACCATTATAAAACCGTGTTTATCGATCCTTCTTGTTGACTTAATTCTTTGACATCATTGTCTATTAGGGAGGGTTATTAATTTGATGGTCTTGGTTACACCGTTATGACTCTATTTTTAGACCTAAATCTCTATCATCGCATGAGTAAAAAATGTATCCTCGTGAAACATTCAAGACAAAAATAAAATATAAGAGATACCAATTAGGATTATGGGAGTCTAAGTACATGATTAGGGCATATGAGTAGTGTTAGCATTACTAACTTATAATGACAATGATCTCATTGCACGCTTGGCATGGAATTGGGTGAAAATCGAGGACGGCGAAATTATTTCTAACGAAGCATTCACGTGTTCTTGTTCTATGAACCTAAACGTCCCATTTTGCGATGAAAATCATACATTATGTCTAAAACACAAGTAGTAGCAAGTAGTAGTAGTGTAGCAAGTTTATCATTCAATAAAAGTGTGCAAAATTGAATTTTGGAGGTGCTACGATACTTTATTCTAGCATTGCGTGAGGGCACAACAATGGTTTAGTATGGGGGAGTGATGAGACCGCTTTTATACATAGTCTCATCGTCCAAAACGGGCTTAAAAATGCATAAAATATCATAAAATGTTCCAAATATATGCTTGTGTTTGTTCAATGTGTATTTTAGGTACGGATATTGAGAAAATGGCAAAAGATCACAAGAAACAAGCAAAAACGAACACGGGAAACGAAACCGCACAATGAACGGGGCACTAGAGTTGATTTTCCAAGAAAAACCCTTGAAGAATTGAATACAATAAGGGTCCTCCAATATTGAAGAATTGATACATTAAACCCTTGTATATTCATAATTACAAGTTTGGTCCTTAAAGTTTGTCAAATTTAAAAAAAGGACCCTCAACTTTGAAGAATTGGCAAGAATGGTCCCTCAATTATGAATACTTGTCAATATTAGTCCTCCAAAAAGTCAACAATACAAGTCAAGACCTTGAAGATTGAATACATTACAAGAATCACCCTTCAAATATCATCAAATGGCAAAACTAGTCCTTGAAAACACTTTGCAAAACTTTTTGTGGCAAAAGTGTGAAGAACATAACTTGTTTAACAAAGGGAATTATGTTTTTGCAAGTTTAAACACCAAATGACAAAAAGAAATAAAGTGAGGGGTTAAAGCTGGCAGACAACAAAACAAACCTAGACTTATCACACTTCACCACGTGTCTCACTACCTCTTTTTCTCCAATCATACTTCACCAAACCTCCATGTCACCATCCACTCAGCCAGTTTACTTAACTAATTAGTAATTAGTTAATAAACACGCGCCAAACACCATTTAAACTTAAAACAAGATAAAAAACCTGTTAATGGTGTTCTTAATCCGATTTGGGTTTTTCTTGATTACTTGGAATTAACCCTAAAACCTTCCAGTATTATGATTAACCTATCACTAATCATAACCCAAACCTTAAACCTGCCACCTTACGACTCACACGCTCACATGAACCACCCATGCTTCATGCTTTTGGGGATAATGGCAAAACCTGCCAACAAATCAACACACCACATTCAAGATTACATTTTAAGCTTGTTGTGAGCCTTTGGATGAAATTTCACCTAGCTAGCACCAACAAAACACCAAGATAACTTCACATGATCAAGCAATTCTCAAAATTCCAAGGGCATTACTAGAAGTTCAACATTAGGGTTTTCACTTTATTTTGAGTTTCTTAGCTTTCATTGTAGCCTATATAAAGGCATAGGACTGCAAAATTTATCTTTGTTCTTAGATTCATTAGTCACAAATCTGTAAATCCTATTTTCTAAGTGAATGAAAAAGTGTATGATATTGTTGACGAATTCGAAGTTCCAATCTTATTCTATGCTTGAAATTGTTCAAGTTTTGTTTTTGTGAAGTGTCATAGTTTGGTTTTAAAAGTTGTGCAAGAAATTACAAAGTTTTCCAAAATCTGATATTTTTCTAAGTCTTGGTTCAAACCTTTGAAATTTTTGGATTATAAGTGGTCATAACACCCTGATAAGGAGTTTATCAAGGTGTAGTGAGCTTGTGGTTTGGGGATAATCAAAGAGTGGGAACAAGCTTGAATTAATCAGCTTTATTTTTCCATTTTTTTGTTATAATCTGTTGTTACTAACAATGTTGTTCTTAGCAGCTATTGGAAGCTTGTGCCTTGTTAAGCTAGGCACATAAGCTCTAAAATTCGTGAGCGTGGATGTACATTCATGAGGTTTAAGCCTTCTTTCCAAAAATCTGTTTGAAAAGTGGTTATAAGTGATTTTGTGATCTGATATTGTATGCTGTGTTTTTATTGCTTACATCTTGTTCTTACTGCATGATTATGTTGTTTTGATGCTTGATTGATATTGGTGTAACCTGAAATACTCATTTGCTTGTTTAAATTTTGATTTGAAAAGTGAAAGGGGTGTTTGGATCTACTGATTTAAGGGTATAACTTGAGTTTGAGTTAGTGTTCAGGGTTGTTAAGTGCTTGTATCTGATATTGACTTGGTTGTGTGCTGATATATGAAAGTTTTATGCTTTGAACATCAAATCTAAACATCTGTGCCATAACTTGCTTGTTTTTGCATATTTTGACCTAAAATCTTGGTAACACTTAGAGTGTATACATGTTTAGGCAAGTGCTTAAATCAAGTTTGTGTAACCTGTTTTAGAGATTTGAGGGTTTGAAATTGGGCTTGTGGTCAAATACATCAGTAAAAGGATCTTGTGTTCATCTTTTTGTTCATTAGTAACATTCATAAGCTTGAATCCTTGTCTAAACTTTAAACCAGTGTATGAAACAAGTTTGCTTATGCTTATTTGAGTTTATTATAGCTTGCGTATGCATTGGGTTCAATTTGGTTGGCTTATTCTTGCTTAATCTGCTTATTTGTGCAAAACTACTTATTTTTCATGTCTGTGCAATGTCTGATGCTGTTTTGAATTAACAGTATCAATTGGCTTGGTGAATTTGTGTTTTCTTTGTTTATTGTGACTCCTTATAACCCACTGGTTATAAGGGTGCCTTGTTTGTTCATTGATTCCAACAAAAGTCCACAAAAGACAAAATGTCAATTAAGTCAAGTAGTGGAAACTTTTCCCACTGATGGACACCCAAAACTAGCCACTGCTAGTGTTAATTTTCAAACAACTTATCAATAAGCTATAATAGCTTATTTAGACCTGCAAAAACTTTGTTTTTGTAATCAATCTTCCTTAATTGACCCATTTGACTATTCTGGAGCATTTGAGACTTTGACTTTTAGGTTTGACTAGAAAACCAACTTAGTTGACTTTTACATAAGTGCTTATTTGCTTTTTCCAGCTTATTCATTGTGCTTTTTGGAAACATTTTGATTATTAAGCTTAGTTAAGTGATTTGAAACATTTTTCAACAAGAATCAGCCCTTGAATTGGTCTAGAACTCGAAAACGACTATTTTGTCGTTTTGTGTAGAGAGCTTTTGCTTATTTCAGGCTTATGTCTTAGGCTTATTCAAAAATTCTTTTTACAAACAGCTTAATTAGGTCAAGAGAAGGATGCGTGTCAAATTTCAGCTTATGGCATCAACTTATAGCTTAATGGGCCAAAAAGCCCATTAAGAATAAGTTGTTTTGAAATAAGCTGTGATAAGCACATTTTCAATTTTGGGCCTTTGAAATTTTGTGTTAAAAATTTAATTTTAAGCTTAACTGGAAGTTTTGGGCCATTTTTGTGAACATTTTTCTTATTGGGCCAATTTGAGCCCATTAAGGGGTCTGTTTTACTATTTGGCCCATTTGGAGGCCCATTAGGGGTAATTTGGTCATTTCAAGTTCATTTCAGTTTAAATTAGGTTAAATTAAACTAGTTTACAAGTTTTTTGAATTTTTTATTGATAGGTGTGTAAACACCCATCCTTTTTACCACTTAATTACAATAATAACCGGACCAAAACGTGTATTTTATGTCGTAAATGTCGGAGTTATGCGTGGTTTGTATTTTTGTTGTGATTTAGGACGAAAATGTGAAAAAGGGAGAAAACACGGTCATTCACGAGCTTTTATTGAAGAAAAAGACGAAAGACGAAGTCAAGAAATCAAGAGTGCAAAAAGAACGGAAGTCCAAGACCAATTCTGAAGATTTATCGAAGAAAAAATCAAAAGACGGAAGTTTACTAAAAGCCGAAGAACTCAAGTCTAATTTATTGAAGAATTACAAGACGAGTTTGAAGAAATCCCGAGACAAAGTCATTAAAGTCAAAAGATTGAGAAGATTAAGGACTTAAATGTGCAATTAAGGAAAGAAGAAAGAGGGGAGGAAGCTTCCTATGCACCTCCCTAATCTCCCCTATAAATAGTCCATTAGTGTATTCATTTGTTTTTGTTGGCTAAGTGTGACAATTAGTCTTCCACATTTTAATTACCTTGTCATTTAAATTCATGTCATTTTAAATACTTGTCTTGCACCTTAAATTCATTTAATTTCAAATAAGTTTCCATTTAATTCTTGTCAATCTTTACTTTTCTTTTCAATCTCCTATCTTTCTTTCTTTAATCTTTATGCTTTATTGTTTATGTTTATGTTCTTGAGTTTTATTTGATTTAATTAAGTGGGTTTTGATTATTTTGATTAGTATTGTTAGTTTGATAGTTTTGGATTGTTTGTTTATGATTAGTAGATGTTATTTGTTTAGTTTGATTTAATCTTTTGTTTGATTTTGATTAATCTAGATTAGATTCGTGTTATTTTTCTTGTTCCGTGTTCTTCGTTCTTCCTGTTTTCCCCAGGTATTCCGAATCAAGAAATTCAAGCAGGTGTTCTGAATCAAGCTAATATTCCTGGTGAAGAATTTGTTCTAAATTAAGTCGTTTATTCGGAATATTTAATATTCCGGATCAAAAGGCTCATTCGGAACATTCCGAACCAAGAAAAGATTCCAGATCAAGGTGTTTTATTCGGAACATTGCGAGTGAAGGCTTTGTGAAGAAACATTCCGGATCAAGGGAGATATTCCGGATCAAGGAGATATTCCGGATCAATGAGTTTTATTCGGAATAATTGATTATTCCGGATTAAGGTCTTCATCCGGAATCTTCAACATTCCGGATCAAGGGAATTCATTCGCAAAATATTCTGGATCAGCAACATTCCGAATCAAGCTTAAGTTCCGAATCAAAGTTTTGTTCATTCGGAATAGTGAATATTCCGGATAAGTGACATATTCCGGATGAACCATTATTTCGAGTAAGCATTTTGTTCCGGATCAAGGGTTTTGGTAAATATTCCGAGTGAAATAGAATCATTCCGAACGAAGGTGACATTCTGGATGAGTGATTATTCCGAACGAAGGATTATTCCGGATGAGCTATTTTCAGGTTCTTTTTAATTTCAGCTTTTAATTCTTTAATTTTCAAGCTTTACCTTTCCCGCCTTTTTCCTTAGTCGCACTTTAAGTTTACTTGCCTTAGATTTATTTTAGCCTTCCCTTAGTTTTAAGTTTTAGTTGCGTTTTAAGTTTTCCTTAGATAGATTTAAGTTTGCGTTATTTACTCTTAGTGCCTTTTAATTTTCGTCTCGCTTTTAAATACTTGCCATTTATTTTAAACTAGAGTTAGATTTCAAATTAACGTCATTTAGCTTTAAGTTTTGCACTTTTTAATATACTACAACGACAAAAATCTTTGTTTCCACCAAAAGACAGCTGAGTCGCACATTCTTCCCTTTCTCAATTAGAAAAGATCGGACGATAAGATTTTATACGTAGCCAAAAGCTTGTATTAAAATGGCACCGCTGCCGGCTCTTTTCGTAAAGATTAACGGTTTTATGTGAGAGACGCGTTGCTTTTTGGGATCCGTTCATTCGTGAGCGTTATTTTTCTTGCTTTAAAATAATTTTCAAAAATCCAAAAAAATTAAAAATTCTTAAAAATCCATAAAAATTAAAAATTTCAAAAATTTTTATTTTTATTGTGTATATATATCCTCTTTGTGTTTGGTTTCTTTTTCTTTTGCCTTTGTAGGTGTATGCGTACTAGATCTTCTACTTATCAGGAGCCCGAGACTCCTGAATATTTAGCTATGGCAGGTGTTAACAACAACAATAATCCACCGCACCTCAATAATAACAACAACAATGTTCTTCAACAGCCCGATCTTCGGACAATGGAGGAGCTTTGTCAACCTACCATGTTTGGACGAGGATGACCGATTGCGCCGACGCAAATCACGGCTCCGGAGTTTTCGTTGAAGTATCACATGATCCAGCAAGTGCAAACAAATCCTTTCCGTAGATTGCCTGATGATGATGCCAACAAACACCTCGACAAATTCATTACAATCACTCAAAGCATGAAGTTGCCCGGTGCCACAATGGATGTTCTACGCCTTCAACTCTTCCCACATACTTTATCACACCACGCCGAGAAATGGTTTGATCGTCTCCCGAAGAATTCCATTCATACTTGGGATGACATGACTCAACGCTTTTTGTCGCGCTACTTTCCACCATCCATGGTCACGAGCCTTCGCAATCAAATCAGCGGTTTCATGCAAGAACCCGATGAATCTCTCTTTGATGCTTGGGAAAGATATAATGTTTTGATCGATCGTTGTCCAAACCACAACATGCTCCCTGTGACCTTAATTGATACTTTCTACAACGGTTTGACTTTTCGTGATCGTGATACGATTAATGCAGCCGCCGGTGGCACATTTATGAAAAGAAGACCCGAGGAGTGTAGAGAGCTTATTGAAAACATGACTACTCACCACAAAAACTGAGATTCCTCCACTTCTTCAAGGAACAACCCGAGAGTCAATGTTTCTTTCACTTCAGCAAACCCCGATATGACCGAATTCACCCGCATGATGACCGAAATGAGCAAAAATATCTTGCTTCTCGCTACAAACCTACATCAAGTTAAAGCGGTGGCTAATCCTTGTGAAACATGCGGCGGTCCACACCCATACACTGATTGTCCTTCTACTCAAGGAAATCCGGAAAACGTGTATGCAGCTTATGGTAATTATTCACCGGAAAATTACCAAGCCCGACCTTAAGGGGATCGAAATTTGCTGAGTTACCAGTCAAACAACTACCTTTCACCCTGTTTTTCTCCTCAAAACCAAAACCCCAACAACAACTACACTAGAAGCAACCAAATCCCACCTAGAGCTTCTAATCCTTATCACCCACCCGCTCAACAAGCCCCACCCATCAATCAAGATGTTGAAGCCATAATGAGAACCCAAGGTGAGCAAATCAAGAATCTACAGAGCCAAATTATCAATATGAAAGGAGATATCACCAAGCAAGGGAATGACATTAGATCCGAGCTTCGAGATAATATTGAATCCTCCTTTAGCAATCAAACGAATGATTTAAAGAATATGCTGGCTAGTTTCTTACCCACCGCTCAACCCTCTACTTCGAGTTCTCTACCTTCAAACACCGTCACCAATCCGCGAGCGAATGTGAGTGCTATTACTACCCGTAGTGGAGTTACCATAGTAGGACCACCTATCCCACCCCCATCATCTACACCTCCTCCACCACCATTTATCCCTACTACTCCCACACCTAGTATTAGTACACCATTACCGTCTCCGCCTCGTCATGACAATGTACCCAAGAAGAACCCTTCAACATCTCAACCTTCAACATCTCAACGTTTACCTGCTACACCTACACCTTCACCACCTAAACCCAATATCCCTTATCCTTCACGGCTAGGCAAGGCCAAAATGCTAACCAAGGATGACACTCAAGTGTCGAATTATTTGAAGATGATCTTTCAAATGAATTTCAACATTAGCCTTGTTGAAGCACTTGTCCACATGCCAAAATTTGTCAAAGCATTTAAGGAATTGCTTAACAAGAAGGAGAAGCTGATTGAGCTCGCCAACACACGCTTAAATGAAAACTGTTCTGCAGTTATTCTTAAAGAACTTCCGGAAAAACTTGGAGATCCCGGTCGTTTTGTGTTGCCTTGCATTTTTAACAAAACCGAAGAATTTACTGCCCTAGCTGATCTCGGGGCCAGCATAAATTTGATGCCATTAAGTGTTTGGAAAACACTATCATTACCCGACCTTACTCCAACGAAGATGAATCTGGAGCTAGCAAATCGCACGCTCGCTTACCCCGTTGGTATTGCCGAAGATGTGTTCATCAAAGTTGGCACATTCACTTTTCCGGTCGACTTTGTTGTTGTTGATTATGAAATGGACCCTCATATTCCTTTAATACTTGGTCAGCCATTCTTGAGAACCGGACGAGCTCTAGTCGATGTTGCTGAAGGTGAATTAATTTTAAGGGTCGAGAATGAACAACAAGTTTTTGAAATGGGGAAGCTTACAAGCAAATCCTATGAAAGAGAATCAGCGAATATGATTAATGTGCTCTGTTGGAAATACGTTTTACGTATTAAGAAAGATCGGTCACTCCAACGATAGTCCATGTAATAGCTCGTAGATTAGTTAACTTTCTTTGTTTATCAAACAAGAACAAGCCTAGCCTACAACATGTGTAGGCCGGCCTAAAATGTAAGCCCAAGCCCATGACAAGGGCTTGGGTATATAAACCCTCTCCTTTGATGGAGAGGGTGTGTGTTCCTCATTTTTACACATAGTGAGAAAGTGTTTTCTTTCACTTTCTCTCTCTAAGTGTGTGTGTTCTCACCATCTCTCTATCTCTTTCTCTCTCTAAAACATAAGCATAGATTTACATATCCTACAAATGGTATCAAGAGCCATGGGATGATTCTATTGTTCATGTGTTTGTGTTCTTGATTCATACGCCATTGTTGATCCATTTTCACACGTACAAATTTTTTTTTGTGTGTTTTTGATGGTTTTTTCTTGATACAAATCTTCTACATAGTTGTGGTAGGGATTTGGTATAGTTACTTTGGCTAAAAACACAAAATTTTTGGGTGTTTTGATCATTTTTTGGCTTAAAATCACGAATTGGTTGAGTTTTGTCCGAGAAAAGTGGGAATTATTCCGATCAGGTCATCGGAAAGGGGTTTATAGGACATTCCGATCAGTGTAATCGGAATAGGGTTTAGGGATTCCGATTTTGGGTACATTCCGATCAGGTATTCCGATTAGGTATTCCGATTAGGCATTCCGATTAGGTACATTCCGATTGGTATTCAAATTTGGTATTCCGATGAAGGTATTCCGATTAGGTATTCCGATTAGGCATTCCGATTAGGTACATTCCGATTGGTATTCAGATTTGGTATTCCGATCAAGGTATTCCGATTTGGGAGATTCCGACTGATATTCCGATCACTATTCCGACTGATATTCTGATCACTATTCCGATCAACATTCCGATAACAGAAATTATTCCTTAAAAAATTTCGAAATTGTGTGTAATTTTAACTTGGAATTTTTGGTTTATTGAGAACATATTTTAGGGGATTTTAACATTTTTTTCTCGACTTCAACTCACAACAACAAACACATTTACTTTCTTTCATTGATCGATCAAAGTTTGTAAATCTTAACTTATTGAAATGGAGTACACATCTCTTACGGATAAGTCCATCCTCTCGGGTACGGATAATCGTCCACCAATGTTGGTGAAGACTATGTATGAGGAATGGGCTTCCCGAATGGAACTTTATATGTTGAACAAGGAGAATGGACATCTAATTTGGGCATCGGTGCTCAATGGACCATTAGATTATGGTACAGTGACGGAAGGTACGACTACTCGTCCTCGCACAACGGGTGAGTTGACCGGAGATATGAAGATTCAAGATAAATGTGATAAGTATGCTACAAACATCATTCTCCAAGCCCTTCCTCCAGATGTCTACAAACTCGTCAGCAAACACAAAGTTGCCAAAGAGTTATGGGATAGAATTCGGGTTCTAATGCAAGGCACCTCGTTAACTAAACAAGAACGAGAGTGTAAGCTTTATGATACTTTTGATAAGTTTGCCTATGTGCCAGGGGAGACTCTCAATGATTACTATCTGAGATTTAAACTATTGTTGAATGAGCTCAATATCTATGGCATGACAATTCCTACCTTTCAATTGAACACCAAGTATTTGAACACTCTTCCTTCAGAATGGAAAAAATACGTGACGGATGTTAAATTGGCTAAGGACTTGCATAACACCAATGTGGATCAACTTCAAGCTTTTCTTCAACAACATGAATGCCATGTGATCGAGGCTCGGTTGTCTACACCTCAAGTTCATGATCCACTTGCAATGTATGCTTCTTACCAAAACATGGCTTATACTTATCAACAACCATCATACTTGCAGCAGCCACCACCACACATCTATCAGCAACCATCTTATCAACCACCAATGATGCCACTGCAAGAATATCAACAAAGTGTTCATCAACAATCTTTTCCACAGCAACCACAATATCAGACATCACCATCACAAGCCAACACTTCTCCAATGGGCTATACTCCTCAGCAAGGATATTTTCCAATAGAAGCACAACCAGCACAAGCTTTCTACTCTAATGAACTTCCACCAATCCAAGCACCGGTCTTTACTCCAAATGATACGCCAGCTGATGTTCTAAACCATCTCACAGCCTACTTGTCAAAACTTGTTACAACTAGAGGATTTCCACCAACAAACAATCAGCTCCGTACCTCATCAAATCCTCGACAACAAGCCACTGTTCAAGATGGTCAAGTGACGGTGCAACCCAATTCAGGGAAGGCAAAATTCATATGGACCTCCTACAAGGACTGGGAACAATCAAGCTGTGAATTCTCAAGCTAGTGGAAATGGGAGTCCTATTGTTCCTAAGAAGGTTGTGACTTGCTACAATTGCCGAGGACAAGGTCATATGGCTAGGGAATGCACTCAGCCGAAAAGGAGGAGGGATGATGCATGGTTTCGTGAGAAGATGTATTTGGTTGATGCTCAGTCTAAGGGAAAGAATTTGGATTCAGAGGAGTTAGCATTTCTTGCAGACCCAGGGGCAGCAGATACTGAAGGCATTGCAGTCGTTTCCACTTCTAATGCAGCTTATCAAGCGGACGATCTTGATGCATACGATTCGGATTGTGATGACATTCACTCTGCCCAAGCTGCTCTCGTTGCTAATCTCTCTCACTACGGTTCTGATGTCGTCAGTGAGGTACCAACAACATCTCATAATATTGATGATAACCAACATCAAGTTGGGCATGAAAATGACAACCTCGAACAGCATTCGGGGAATTCTAACTCAAATGATGTGGTACCCAATCCTACACATTTGAGTGAACCTCAACCAAATGCTACGACGGGTATGAAATCTTATGCTCAACATGATTTGGTCATGGTGCCTAAACATATTATTGATCAAATGCATATGGCTCTCAGACAATCCGTAGATACGAATTCCACCCTAACTGCTGAGCTTGCGTTGCATAAAGAAAAGGTCAAAGCTTTTGAAATGGTCCCTCAAGCAGAGAAAATAACGTGTTATGAATTTGACCAATTTCATTTTGAAAAGATTGAACACTTGAAAGAAATAGAATCATTAAAAGCTAATCTTTCTAATGAATTAAAAGAAAAGGAGTCGGTTGTCAATGATTTTCATAAACTTAAAATGGATTTCGAAACTCTCAAGTCTAAAAATGTTGAATCAGAAATTAATGCCACCAAACTTCTTAAATTCAAAGAACAACAGCTTTTAAAACAATACGCTTCCACAGAAAAGGTTCATCTTTTAACTAAATCATTTAAAGAACTCGAACTTAAACGTCTTCAATATTTACCACCTAATCCCGGTTATGCAAAACAAGCTCAGGAATATATTCCCGGTCTTTATGATATGACCATAATTGGAAAATCGAAAGACGCACCTTTTGTTCGTAGTACTGAGAAGACACAATCACTTGGGGATGAAACTCATTCTAAAATGATTTCAAAATTCCATACGATTGATTATGATCAGCATAACAAAGATCAATTTTCGAAAAAGACACGCATTCGCTTACAAAAGGAATTAGCAGAATTGACAGTTCTTGTGCCCCAAAGTTTGTCAAATGGAAACCTTCCTAGTACGTTTCCTACACTTGTCAAAACGGATTTAACAAAGTTAATTCCACCGGTAAGCAAGGCGTCCGTTAACTTAAATGCGGTTCACCAACACTTAGCCAATTTTGACAAGGTCATTTTGGAACGTACGACGGCTTCGGCCATAACGGAAGGTGAATGGAACTTAGAGCACACTAGAGCTGCGTTCCGAAATGAAATTGTTCCGTTTGTAGACAATGTTAAGGCTTGTCTTCGTAATCTTGATCAAGATTTGCTTTTGGAAATAGAAGAATTTAGACGTGTTTTTAATGAAATGGATAATGCTTATGAAAACAGTTTACTTGAAATAGAACGGGTTTCACGCCATAATGATCTGCTTCTAAATCAAGTGATGTCTCATGATACAGTTTCTGTCTGTGTGAATACAAGTGTTGATAACGATTCTATTGTGCATAATGTTGAATCTGTGGATACTGTGGTAGATAGTACTTGTCACGAATCTGACGCTGAATTTTTAAAGCTTCAAGATTCATATTCATCGCTTTCAAAACGTTTTGATGAGATTCAAACACATTGTATTTCGCTTGAATGCAAGCAACAATTTATTCAAGAAATCTTTGAAATGTCATTCGAAGGTGTTAATATCGATGATGCAAATTTTGAAAAGAATTTTCGATTAAATTTACAATCAAAACGACGTCAGCCAAGTGACAAAGTTGCTACATCTTTGCCGATAGAAATAGAGAAATCTAAGGAGCTTAACTGTGTGAACGTACTCGAGGCCGCTGAGAATTTTAGACTTGATCTAGATAATCGAGTTTCCAAGATTTTGTCCAAAGTTGATAACTTAAAACAGAAAAATACATGACTCTTCGATTCAGTACAGCCCGCATGTATTGATACCACTACACAAAATCAATCATTGATTGAACAATTGAATCAAAAGTTGATGGAAATATCTGATTTGAGGGAACAAATTTGTGATAAGAATTTGGTCTTGGCTGAGTTAAAGGAAACACTTCGTACTCTAAAAGGTAAGAATGTTGTGGATAACGCAGCCACTGTCTCAGCATCGTCCTCTAGTGCAATCAAAAGGAACCTAATAGCCGTCACACCACTTAACAAGGGCCCTAGGACTAAACCATCTCAAACTTTGGTCACTAAAGATAAGGCGGAATCAAAACTAGCTTCTAATATTCCCATGTTGCCTTCTATAGGAGTAAGCACCACTACTAAGGACCAAAGATCTAAGCTTAAAAGAAACAAGAAGAATGATAGGATCTTGCCCCCATCTAGTAGTCAAGTGAAGAAGAAAGTAGAAGCCCATTCTAGGAATGTTATTTTTGTTTTGAATAAAAAGAATCATGTAGCTAAACCTAAAGGCTCTGCGGTTGTGCAGCGTTCTAAGCCTAGTGTGAATTCTAATTTGAAATGTTGGAATTGCAATGAATGTATGTTTTCTAGTCGTCATGATTCTTGCCTTATTGACCATGTGAATGAGATGTATGCCCGGAAAAATGGATTAGAATGGAAACCGACTGGGAAAGTGTTAACCCAAGTTGGTTGGATGTGGCGCCCCACTGGTAGAACTTTCACTATAGTAGGAAATGCTTGCCCTTTAACTAGGATCACTCCCACTAAAAGCGAAGAAAGCGTGCCCTTTAACTAGGAGTACCAAGGCTACCAAAACACAAGCGTGTCCTTTAACTAGGAACACCAACACTACTGTAGGAACAAAGTGCCCTTTAACTAGGTCTACTCCCACTGTAGTGCCCGCGGATAATCCAAAACCTAAGAAAGTTGGAACTGTAAAACCTGTTAGTGCTAAAACTCAGATTAGAAAACGTAGGAAATCTAAGGGTCATAAACATGTTAGCAATTCTGATAATCTTATATCTGTATCTGCTAACACTCCGGAACCAATAGTTTCCAATGCATTGTCTACTGTTGTTATTGAAAACAGGTGGTCCAAATTGTTCTCTGGTATTTGGACTCTGGTTGCTCCAAGCATATGACCGGAGATCGCTCTCAGCTCAGAAATTTCGTCAGCAAGTTTCTTGGTACGGTTAGATTTGGAAATGATCATATTGCAAAGATAATGGGTTATGGTGAATATCATATTGGGAATGTTATTATTTCAAGAGTGTATTATGTGGAAGGTCTCGGTCACAACTTATTTTCTGTGGGACAATTTTGTGATGCAAACCTAGAAGTTGCTTTTCGAGAGCATACCTGCTTCATTCGTAATTTGGAAGGGGTTGATTTATTGAAAGGTACTCGAGGGAATAATTTGTATACTTTGTCTCTACAAGACATGATGGCCGCTTCTCCCGTATGTCTTCTCTCCAAAGCATCGAAGACTAAGTCATGGTTATGGCATCGACGGTTATCTCATCTTAACTTTGACGCTATTAATCATTTGGCGAAAAACGAACTTGTTCGTGGTCTTCCTAAACTTTCATTTCACAAGGATCATTTGTGTTCCGCGTGTACAATGGGGAAAAGCACTAATAAATCATACAAACCCAAGACTGAAGACACCAACCAAGAGAAACTTTATTTGTTGCATATGGATCTTTGTGGGCCAATGCGTGTTGAAAGTCTTAGTGGCAAAAAGTACATCCTCGTTATTGTCGATGATTACTCTCGGTTTACATGGGTGAAATTTCTGAAAGCAAAAAATGAGGCACCTAAATTCATCATCGGATTTCTCAAGATGATTCAAGTGCGTCTCAACACTACTGTCCGACGCATTCGTACAGATAATGGAACCGAATTTGTGAATCAAATCTTGCGTGATTATTATGAAGAAGTTGGCATATCTCATGAAACATCCGTTGCACGCACTCCACAACAAAATGGTGTCGTTGAAAGGCGAAATCGCACACTTATGGAAGCTGCTCGAACGATGTTAATTTACGCAAAGGCTCCATTGTTTTTATGGGCAGAAGCAGTATCTACAGCAGTGTACACCCAAAACCGGTCTCTAATTCGTAAACGCCATGGTAAAACACCTTATGAGCTTCTCCATGAAAAAGTACCAGATTTATCATATCTTCATGTATTTGGTTCTCTTTGCTATCCAAATAATGATGGTGACAATCTGGGAAAACTTCAACTAAAGGCTGATATTGGTATTTTCATTAGTTACGCCCCCGCAAAGAAGGCATACCGAATCTACAACCGTAACTCTCGCAAGATCCTCGAAACTATGAATGTTGATTTTGATGAGCTGACAGCAATGGCTTCTGAGCAAAGCAGCTCTGAACCCGCACTTCATGAAATGGGACACAGTAATATTAGTTCTGGTTACTTCATCATCATTTACACCACCTTCTAGGACTGAATGGGATACGTTGTTTCAACCGTTCTTTGATGAATTCTTTACTCCTCCAAGTATTGTTTCTCCAGAACCTGAGGTAATAGCTCCGGTAACCGAAGTTGTCGCTCCAACAACCGAAGCACAATCAGATACATCTGCACCTATAATTGGTCAAGATATACCATCAAATAGTAATTCTCAACCAACACATGTTTCAACTACCCATGTCATGCCTATTGATGATGAAGAGGATGATGATGATCACGATTTGGAATTCGCTCAAATGCGTGAACTTCCATTCTTTGGTGTACCAATTCCCGACCCTAATCAAGCCGGGTCGTCCACCTCAGAGGAAGCTCCTTCTACAGTTTACTCCAATCCACGGATTCGTGAACATGACAGCAAGTGGACAAAGGATCATCCTATAGATTCTATTATTGGTGACCCTAATCGTCCGGTATCCACACGAAGTCAGTTACAAGAAAGTGCAATGTTTTGTCACTTTGATGCTTTTCTCACTGAAGTTGAACCTAAGACATGGCAACAAGCTTTTACTCAATCATGTTGGATAGAAGCTATGCAAGAAGAACTTAATGAATTTATACATCTTGAAGTATGGGAACTTGTCCCATGCGCGGATCAAGTGCAGTTACTCACTTTGAAATGGGTTTACAAGGTGAAACTCGATGAGTTAGGCAGAATATTGAAGAACAAAGCTAGACTAGTAGCTCGTGGATACAAGCAATTATTGGGCATCGAATTTATGGAATCCTTTGCACCTGTTGCCCGTTTGGAAGCTATTAGACTATTCCTCGCTTATGCAGCCCATATGAATATGATCGTCTATCAGATGGATGTGAAGACGGCATTTCTTAATGGTGAACTCAAGGAAGAGGTCTATGTTTAACAACCGGATGGATTTGTGAATCCTAATTATCCTAATCATCTGTACAAGCTTAAGAAGGCTCTCTATGGGTTGAAGCAAGCTCCTCGCGCATGGTATGATCTTTTGTCACAATTCCTCATTACACAAGGCTTCGCAAAAGGCAAGGTGGATCCTACGCTGTTCATTCAGAAACGAGGTAAAGATATGATTATGGTACAAATATATGTTGATGATATTATATTTGCAGCCACGATCCAAACCTTATCCGACGAGTTTGGGACACTCATGTCTTCCAAGTTTAAGATGTCAATGATGGGCAAGGTATCATTCTTCTTAGGCCTTCAGATATCTCAGAGTCCCAGAGGCATCTTTATCAATCAATCCAAGTATGACCTTGAATCACTTAAGAAGTACAAGATGGAATCTTGTGACCCCGTGGACACTCCAATGGTGGAACGAACTAAGCTTGATGCAGATCCACATGGAGTTGTCGTTGATCCAACACTGTATCGTGGAATGATCGGTACTCTTCTGTATATCACAGCCAGTCGACCTGATCTTCAGTTTGCTATATGTATGTGTGCCATGTATCAAACTAGGCCTACTGAGTTACACTTAGCTACTATTAAAAGGATCTTTCGATATCTTAAAGGAACCATTAATCGGGGACTTTGGTATTCGAAGGACTCTTCTATTGCACTAATGGCATATGTAGATGCGGATCACGCGGGTTGTCAAGATACAAGGCGTAGCACGAGGGGAACTTTGCAACTACTAGGAGATCGACTAATCAGTTGGGCATCGAAAAGGCAGAAAAGCGCTGCAATTTCAAGTACGGAAGCAGAATACATAGCTATGTCCGGTTGCTGTGCTCAAATTCTTTAGATGAGATCGCAATTAACCGACTATGGTCTAGGTTTCAACAAAATTCCGATGTACTGTGACAACAAGAGTGCAATTGCCTTATGCTGCAAAAACGTTCAATTCTCCCGGTCGAAGCATATTGACATTCGCTACCACTTCATCAAGGAGCAAGTGGAAAATGGAGTAATCGAGCTTTACTTTGTCCGATTTGAGTATCAATTGGCGGATATTTTCACGAAGGCTTTAGATCGCGCTCGAATTGAATTTTTGGCCGACAAGCTAGGAATGAGAACTTTCTCGCTTGAGACTCTAAAGGCACTGGCAGATGAAGCGAAAGAATAGTGGTGGTAAAACTATCTCCGTATCCTTGGTGATCATTTGTATATATTGTTTATATTTTTATCCACAAAAGCAAAATACAAAAATATAAAACCATATAAAAACCATAAAAATTGAAAAATTCATAAAAATCCAAAAATATTTTTACTTTATTTTTCAAAGGCATGTCTTTTGGTACGATAATATTTACGGCCTTAGAAATGTTGATTAATATTGACACGGCGCCATAAATAGAGTTCGTACAAAAGTTGTAAATATTTCATAAAACATGCTTATATGGCTTGTAGTTATTTCTGACTACAACCCGGTTTTCATATTAAAGTCAAGTATTTCTTATGAAAGCTTTGGCTCTCAACGGGAATTAATTTTCTCGGGCAAGGTTTACTTTAAAAACCTTGTAAGGGATCAAGTTTACTTTATAACTTGGTCTAACACAAATCAATGTACGCCTCAGTGCATTTATTTGTTTAAACAAGAGAAGTCTTGTTTTTATGAAGCTATCATCTCTACAACCATGCTATTTACAATTGGTATCTACATACTCGACGATGCGACTACTCAAACGACGACTACAGCTCTTTCGATAGAACACGGGTCAACAATTGAGGGGGAGAAATTTTCAAGCATTCAGAATCTTCGATGCCGAACGTGCCAAGTTCACAAATTGGTGTCAAGACAACAATACCAATCGTACATGTGGTGTCAAGAGATGACTTCAGACGTGACGAGGCGACCAACATATGCTGACAAGAACCATTTGATCTTATCATATGATGTTCTCATCTATCAGGTCCAACCTTGTCAATTCTTTTCTAATATGGTGAATATGTGATCATGTTACAAATCGGTATCATATCTCATACATTTGATATCGTGAAGATTAAACGGACTTGCATTTTTCTTCCCAAAACCTTTGTTAAAACTTCATTAAATCAATTGATATTAAAAACATCGATTGGGTTAATATTTTTAATATGGGGGAGAAAATGTGATTTAATATGGGATATTATCACAAATGGTTTGACTTAATGTGCTGGCTCATCTCTACATATGCGAAATGTTTTCGAATATCGTGGCATATGTTAAGGGGGAGCAAAACGGATTTGAATATCAAAATGGATTTTCATGGTGACATATACTTACCCGAAACCCATTTATTTCACGACGATGAAGATTGTGGTGACATAAGGATGGTAGGATAGGTTAAGTCCTATGATTCTTCCAGAACCGGAGGAATCTTGCCAAGGACATGCCATAGCTAGAAATAGTAGTCCTTAGGAAAGATGGAGAAAGATTGTGAACGTAGCTGAATGCCGACCAAGTACTTAAGTTAGCACTGGAACAATCACAACAAGGTGCTAGTTATGACGTATTGGTAAGCATTGAAGGGGTTGAAGAATGAAAAAGAATTGTAAAGATAAAGGGTGTAAAGAAAGAAGCCCTCCTTACAACTTTAGGCAGAAACCGGGTCAACACATATGCTATTGAGATCATTTTTAATGGTTCTTGATATTGAAGATAGACATCATGGACCCAGTGATGCAATGCACAACCCATCCCAGCTAACTCAGATATCTCTTAAAAGATATTTGTTTTAATCACACGGAGACAACACATTATCTATTGGTTTATTCACTCCGAATAAATTGGTATTGAAATGGTGGCACTCCTCTCCAGCCTCCGATCACTTAAAATCCAAAATGCACGATTGAGTCTAGAGCCATTTGAGATCATCAAATATCTCATTAGGACACACTTTCATATTCCTTGCTTCTTCACACACTGTGAAAAGTAAGAAAGATCTTAAGAGTCCTACGCAAAATCTTCATGATCTTGCCTGAACATCCAAGTAATACGAAAGTATTTACAATGAAGATGGAAATCCTTCTTGAGCGAACATCAAAAAGCTCATGGTAGGTGACTTGTGCGATTCTTTATGAATCAAACTTGTGATAACTGGAAAGCAACAACTGTTTAATTCTTAACTGAATTTAAACACGTTCCAGGCCTCTACGTAATATCTTAGTGATCTTGCTAGAACACTCAGAGTGATACCTTAGTGTTCACAGTGATGAGTGGAAATCCTTCTAGTGTTAACCTCAAACAGCACTTGGTAGGTAACTTGCAAGATTCTATACGAATCAAGCTAGTGACAACTGGAAAGCAACGATGGTGCGGTTCTTAATTGAATTTCACTTGTTCCAGGAACATGAATTGACGGCTTCAAATCATGCGGATATTATTATCCAAATGATTCACTCTTTATGTTCGCAGTCAGCTTTGGACGGTCGAATAAAGAGAACGGGTTTACCCGCGAAATCCTGTCAGGAAGTTACTTAATTGAAACTATCCGTCACGGGTACGATATCTAATATCCTCCAACGGTCTTCACCGACCGGAGGTAAAATGCTACCGAATTAGAATGAAATGTTCAAAGCCATTTCGCTCGTGTCTACTTATGTTGCGGCATTTGAAGACGGTGGCGTTGCGGGATCCAAGAAGAAGTCGTCCCCGCATGCTTATGCTTTATACACTTAATACCTCATCTAATTCAAGAAAGCCTAAAAGTTAAGTCTTACGCTGTATTGAACTCTGAAGCTTTCAAGAATTACAAAAGGTATAAGTATGTGGGACATGGTGTCACGAAGAGGCGGAGATCACAAGTGATGGATGCACGAGATCAAGGCAAGAGATTAATGCTCAAGACTGATATCAAAGATCACATCAGCATGTTCACCTGAAAAGAAAAAGAAAAGAAAGACGAAGACTACGAGCTCAAGACAAGCATAGTATGCTAGGTTTATTTAATTATTGTAACTTGGGTACTGCCCTTGTTTGGAGTGACCTCCCTTAGGGGGAGATTGTTGGAAATATGTTTTACGTATTAAGAAGGATCGGTCACTCCAACGATAGTCTATGTAATAGCTCATAGATTAGTTAACTTTCTTTGTTTATCAAACAAGAACAAGCCTAGCCTACAACATGTGTAGGCCGGCCCAAAATGTAAGTCCAAGCCCATGACAAGGGCTTGGGTATATAAACCCTCTCCTTTGATGGAGAGGGTGTGTGTTCCTCATTTTTACACATAGTGAAAAAGTGTTTTCTTTCACTTTCTCTCTCTAAGTGTGTGTGTTCTCACCATCTCTCTATCTCTTTCTCTCTCTAAAACATAAGCATAGATTTACATATCCTACATGCTCGATGATTTTGTCGTCTACAACAATCCTCTATTCGATTCTTGCATTGATAATCCACTTTTTTAAGATGATGTGGATGATTCTCTATCCAATTTGGAACCTTCACCCATATATGATTCTCCACCGATCTTTGATGCTTATGATGATGATTCTAGCTCAGATTCGGATGATTATGATGACTTTACTTCTGAGTATCCCTACATGCCCATTTATGATGATTTAGATGAGGCCGATACTCTTCCGAGTGATTCTTCACATGATGAAGATCCTCCGCCATCCATGCTTAATCCTACTTTGGATGATTACTCATTTGAGGAAGACTTCTCTACTTTTCTCAATACTTACTTCCCTCATGAGAGTTATGCTCCTCCTTTAGACTTTGATGATTATCGTCTTGATCCTACTTTGGATTTGAAGAAAATTATTTCAAAGGAGAAGCAACCGGACGACACCAACATCCGCAACACGTATGATTTAACACCTCTTTGTCCACCTTCAGAGGACGAGGTTGTGCATCTTCTTCGCGGATCATCTTCAAATTCTGTTGAGCCTGAGTGCTATTTTCCCCTAAAGGAAAAGGTGTTCGACCCCGGTATCGATATTCTTCAGCCATATCAGTATCCACCTGATGAAATAAAAGGAAAATCTTTGGAACTTTGGAAGATATGCTTGCACCACTTCACCCTTGCTTCCACCGTGCTCCATCTTTGCTTAAGGGAACCTTGCCTACTCTTCTTTGGCTTGCCTTGTTTGCCTTAAGCTTGTGCTATTTGATGGACGAAAACTATGTCTTTGATCCCGGTGGATATGTCATGCTTCTTCCTATGATAATCAAGGTCGAGTCAGGCTCACGACTCGGTGAACAAAAATCAAGCGCTTCTTGGGAGGCAACCCATGTATCTATCTTTTAGCTTTCTTTATCCTAAGTGTAGGGGAGACCCGTTGGTGTTTGCTATTTCCTCTCTTCTCATATTCAGGGATTTGAGCGCTCAATGATCCACTCTTGATGATTTTTGAAGACCCGTGATTCCGTGCTCCCATTTTACCGCTTCTATCCTAAACTCTTTTCGATTCACTATTTTATATTTTCCAATATTAAATAGGAATCTCTTTAGTTGTCTTTTCCTTAGCAAGATTTAAACAACGTGCACAATGTTCTAAGTGTAGGGGAGTTTACTCCCACATGCTTAAACATTGAGGAAAATGTTTATATTAAGTGTAGGGGGACTTCTATCGAAGCTAAGTGGCCTTTTCCTTGTATTTGTCTTCATTTTAACCGGAAAATCAATTTTTCGACATTTTTCAAAATTTTTTATCTATTTTGGCCTATTAGTTTTTCCCTTTGTATAGTTATTTTCTTTCTTTGCTAGAATAAATTTTAATAAAGTGGTTTTAATTTTCAAACGTTGTGAATCTTTTGACTCAACCCGAGTTTACTCTAGCTAGTATCCTTAACGTGTTTAAGTCAAGTTTTGCTAGGCTTTTATATAGGGAGCTATAAAACGCGAAAGTCTTAACTCTCACGGGTTAAGAACAAGAACTTTTCGCAAGTTCTCATAATTGATCCTAGAGATTCGTTTATCAAGGGAACTTTAAAATGCGATTTCTAAACTTGAAAAAGTCTAAGAGTTTGCAAGATCCTATAGATGACTCGAAAACCCAAAACTTTGATTTAATAGGCTAAGCATCCACGAGTCTCATTCCTTGAGATTTTAAACTGTGGAGAACGAGAGATGATAGAGTCAACTATAAGTTTGGTATTCTTTCGTGAATTTATGTGAGTTAATTATAAGCCTATTCTCCCATCGCTTGCTAATAAATTTATCTGCAATAAATAAGGTTGTACGATTTGAAAAATTACTTAACTTCTAGCCCAAGATCATTTAAAAGTTGCTCGGTATTGATTAGAGTTCATAGCCAAGGCATAACTTATTGAAGCGGGATGCGAAGATTGGCGAGTCCAAAAAGGCCCTAACAAGGCATGAGGGCTACATTTTGTTGCTAAAGATCCAAAAGTGATGTGAAGAATCATTTATCGAAAATCAATATGAAGGATCGAGACACACGACGAAAAGCAAAAAGTCCCCAAAAGTCATGGAGAAGTCTATCCGAAAAGACCCTAGCAAGGTATGAGGATGAATAGATTCAAGTCCAAAAAGGAGGCGGATCGTTGTATATCAAAATCCCAAATAAAGATTGGAGGAAAATGAAGAAGTCGTGGTCTATATATGAAGAATCTCTCAAAAACTTCAAGTGAAGAAATTCCTATTATGAAGAGAAGGCCATTATTTCATGAACGTCTCTCAAGATTTGAAGTATGAAGTCGCTGCCAAATATCGGTCCGAGAAAGGTCTCAAATCGCGAAGCGAGTTATGCCAAGGTATGAACTTTATGAGGTCCCGAGAAGCAGTTTTAAAATATTTTGTCCTTTAGCTAACTATTGATTAAATCGTCCCACTTTATTTTCAGCCTAATAAACTATCGAAATAAGTCAACAATGCATCCTCATGATCATTCAAGACAAAAATAAAATATAAGAGATACACCTAGGAATAAGGGAGTCTAAGTAAATAATTGGCCCACATGAGTTCGTGTTAGTTTGCTAACTTATAATAACAATGATCTCGTTTTTAAGCTTGGTTTGGAGAAAGTGAAAACTTGAGGATGATGATTATTCATGACATTTCCAAAACCCGAAGGTATGTTTTTGATTTCTTTACTTTGAATGTTTATAATTTTCTATCTCTTTAATAAAGGCCAAGGTGGATTGATTGTGATGAAAAATGTAAACGTGCTTTGCAACTAATGCATTGCATGAGGACATTGCAATGGTCAAGTGTAGGGGATTTGATAGGTGTGTAAACACCCATCCTTTTTACCACTTAATTACAATAATAACCGGACCAAAACGTGTATTTTATGTCGTAAATGTCGGAATTATGCGTGGTTTGTGTTTTTGTTGTGATTTAGGACGAAAATGTGAAAAAGGGAGAAAACACGGGCATTCACGAGCTTTTATTGAAGAAAAAGACGAAAGACGAAGTCAAGAAATCAAGGGTGCAAAAAGAACGGAAGTCCAAGACCAATTCTGAAGATTTATCGAAGAAAAAGTCAAAAGACGGAAGTTTACTAAAAGCCGAAGAACTCAAGTCTAATTTATTGAAGAATTACAAGACGAGTTTGAAGAAATCCCGAGACAAAGTCATTAAATTCAAAAGATTGAGAAGATTAAGGACTTAAATGTGCAATTAAGGAAAGAAGAAAGAGGGGAGGAAGCTTCCTAAGCACCTCCCTAATCTCCCCTATAAATAGTCCATTAGTGTATTCATTTGTTTTTGTTGGCTAAGTGTGACAATTAGTCTTCCACATTTTAATTACCTTGTCATTTAAATTCATGTCATTTTAAATACTTGTCTTGCACCTTAAATTCATTTAATTTCAAGTAAGTTTCCATTTAATTCTTGTCAATCTTTACTTTTCTTGTCAATCTCCTATCTTCATTTCTTTAATCTTTATGCTTTATTGTTTATGTTTATGTTCTTGAGTTTTATTTGATTTAATTAAGTGGGTTTTGATTATTTTGATTAGTATTGTTAGTTTGATTGTTTTGGATTGTTTGTTTATGATTAGTAGATGTTATTTGTTTAGTTTGATTTAATCTTTTGTTTGATTTTGATTGATCTAGATTAGATTCGTGTTATTTTTCTTGTTCCGTGTTCTTCGTTCTTCCTGTTTTCCCCAGGTATTCCGAATCAAGGAATTCAAGCAGGTGTTCCGAATCAAGATAATATTCCTGGTGAAGAATTTGTTCTAAATTAAGTCGTTTATTTGGAATATTTAATATTCCGGATGAAAAGGCTCATTCGGAACATTCCGAACCAAGAAAAGATTCCGGATCAAGGTGTTTTATTCGGAACATTCCGAGTGAAGGCTTTGTGAAGAAAGATTCCGGATCAAGGGAGATATTCCGGATCAAGGAAATATTCCGGATCAAGGAGTTTTATTCGGAATAATTGATTATTCCGGATCAAGGTCTTCATCCGGAATCTTCAACATTCCGGATCAAGGGAATTCATTCGGAAAATATTTTGGATCAGCAACATTTCGAATCAAGCTTAAGTTCCGAATCAAAGTTTTGTTCATTCGGAATAGTGAATATTCCGGATAAGTGACATATTCCGGATGAACGATTATTCCGAGTAAGCATTTTGTTCCGGATCAAGGGTTTTGGTAAATATTCCGAGTGAAGAAGAATCATTCCGAACGAAGGTGACACTCCGGATGAGTGATTATTCCGAACGAAGGATTATTCCGGATGAGCTGTTTTCAGGTTCTTTTTAATTTCAGCTTTTAATTCTTTAATTTTCAAGCTTTACTTTTCCCGCCTTTTTCCTTAGTCGCACTTTAAGTTTACTTGTCTTAGATTTATTTTAGCCTTGCCTTAGTTTTAAGTTTTAGTTGCGTTTTAAGTTTGCCTTAGATAGATTTAAGTTTGCGTTATTTACTCTTAGTGCCTTTTAATTTTCGTCTCGCTTTTAAATACTTGCCATTTATTTTAAATTAGAGTTAGATTTTAAATTAACGTCATTTAGCTTTAAGTTTTGCACTTTTTAATATACTACAACGACAAAACTATTTGTTTCACCAAAGAATGACTGAGTCGCATAGTTAACCAGGATCAATTCGATTAGACCAGAACATCGAACTTTAATTTTTATACGGGCAAAAGCCTTATATTATTTATAAATTTTGGATTTTTATTAATATTTTATTATTATTTTATTATTAAAACTAGTTTTTAATATTTTTGCAACTTTCTCATTTTTCCTAGGTTAAATACTATAAGTTAGGGTTTTTAAAACTTTTGGATTAATTTTCTTGTCATTTAATTAATTTTTAGGATTATTTTAATATTTTAATAGCTTTTAATCATTTTTAAATAGTTTTACTTAATTTTAAATTTTCCAAAAATATTTTTTTAGTTTAATTAAGTTATTTTAGAGGTTTACAAATTGAAAAGTCTCATTTTGGGCTTTTTGTTAATTAAATTTATTTTTTGGGCTTTAATTAGCATTAAAAAACTATTATTTAATTAAATAAAAGTTTTGAATGATTTTTTATTTTTTGTAAACTCTAATTACATTTTTTAGGATTTATGGCAATTTCTAGGAATTTTTAGTGTAATTTTTAAATCTCGTCATATTTTACGGTTTTACGTATACGACTTTCGTCTTAGTGTGATTTTAATCGTAACCGTCATCCTTTTCTCTTTTCTTTTCTCATAATCATAATCACAAACATTTAATCATCTCTTTACACAACACACTAGCCTCCTTGAGAACGATCCCACACCAATTTGGGTCATAAACACTTGGTTTTCCTAAACTACTTGTTTAATACTTACCGCTTTTACCTCGTTTTTCTTAACGAGTGTGAATTTACAACTATCAGTAGGACCTACAATTATTTATTTAAAAAGGTGGATTGTTTCTATAATAAATATTTCGGATACCAAATTTACCTGTTACTGCAGCTTTTCCTTTTCTAGAGTAAATAAGAAAATGAGAACAAAGACTCATTTTTACATTGTAGATACATACTAATAAAAATAGTGTGTTGTAGCTACATTAAAAATTACTATTTATGTTACAAATTATAAAAATATAGATATCATGCAGATATTTACATCTGACTATAATTTGTTGTGTAAAAATTACCATTATGTTTCTATGATATCCGTATAAAACATAGTTTTGGATATGCTTTAGAATGTTAAGGAACACGTAATTTCACCTTGGCACAATTATGGACTTGAATTTTCAGTCATGAGCTGATTAACACTCTTTTTAGAATTACTCTGAGATTCATTACAAAAACATTTGCATAAAATCACACTATTGATTACTCAATGCTTTAGTAGTGTTCATTTTTATGTTTCTGATTTTCTTAGTTTCAGCCACTGTTTGGTTTTAGGGAAATAATTCTTGTTTAACACTTTCTTATGTGTCTTGCAGATGGTGCACAACCAAAGCTTATTAGGATACTAAAGCTAGGTAGAGTTCGTACTAATGTCTTTAGCAATTTTTCCCAAGCTGCAATTTATACTGTCATTCTGCACTCTATTCATCAGTATTAACAAAATCATGTCTACATTTGATTCGGTGTGTATCAGTTAGAAAAGAACCATGCCCGTTAGAGAATAAAGAGTTGAACGTGATCATTGGTGCATGGTTTACATTGTGGAGCGAAGTACTTTTATTTATGGTTAATTGTTGAATTCTGCTAATTTAGTTTGAATTATGCTATCATAGTTTGAATTTTGTATGTAATTTATGTTAAGCTGAATTGTAGTAGTCTTAATTTACTCAAATTTGTTGCTTTTGACATCTTTGCCCATTTAAGTCATTTTTTATATATTTTATGTATTTACATTTCTTTATTTTGGTGGGTCAAATTTGTGAATTTTGGAATTTATTAAAAAAAATCCATTTTTTTGTAAAAATAGATTAAAAAGAGACATGTTTTGAGATAAAACATATATTTTTACTCTATATCTAGACAGGTTGGATGTTTCTGTAAAGACCTGTTCCGGGAGAACCAGTGTCCATGTTCAATAAAACATGTATGTTAATTTTGATATGAAGACTCATTGTTTGGAGAAAACCAGTGTCAATTTTTCTAATAGAGACTGGTTGCATAACCGATTTTTATATGTTTCCATCATGGAGATACCCCCCTTTGGAGAGTGGTTCCAAAACCAGTCTTCATGTGCTATTTTGACAAGTTTCTATGGCATTTTCTGTAGTAGTGGGTGGTGTCAATTAGATCTAACAATGGTGGAGAATTCAAAAACAAAGAGCTTGATGTTTTTTATGCTGGAAAAGGAATTAAGAAAGAATTTAGCATTGTTAGAACCCCACACCAAAGTGGTGTTGCAGAGAGAAGTAATAGAACTCTCATTGAGGATGCAAGGACAATGCTTTCAAATGCCAAGTTAAGTGTAATCTTTTGGGTTGAATCAGTGAGCACAGCTTGCTATGTGCAAAATAGGACATTGGTGGTGAAAGGACATAATAAAACACCTTATCATATTTTCAATAGTAGACCACCCTTGATTGACTATTTCAGACCATGTGGGTGTCATGTAGTGATACTCAACACTATTGATCATCTAGGGAAGTTTAATGAGAAGGGTGATGATGGATACTTTATTGGATATTCCTTTAATAGCAAAGGGTACAGGGTCTTTAACAAGAAGACAAAGATGGTGACAGAGAACTTGCATGTCAACTTTTTGGAAGACAAGCCTGTGATCTCAAACAGGCCCCAATTGGTTATTTGATATAGATACTCTGTCTAGAACTATGAATTATATACCCGTGTCTGTGGAATATACTAACATTTCAGGTACAACATAACCAATTGTTTTCGAAGCTTCTCCCTTAAGGTACGTAAATCTACCTTCATGGTTCCATGATGAAAATCCAGCTTATGATCAGACAAAAGGGGATGATTCTTATAAGTTGGAGAAACAGCCAAAGTATGTTCCTAGTAGATCCACTTGATGATGTAGTCAATGAAAATAGTGGAAAAGTTTTTGAAAGCAGTTGGATCTCTGATCCCTCTACTAACACAACTATTCCCCTTATTTTTGAAGCTGTGATACTTAATGATGACCTTGATGCAGACAAAGGAAACCCACCTAGTTCTTCATCTACTCTTAACTCCATGACCAATAGTAGACATAGAATAATCAGAAGTGGAGGTACAAGCTAGTTTGAGTTAGATTCAACCCATCAAAATCAATCCTGGGGTGATGTAGTATCTTTGCGAAATTATTTTGGAGAATTCTTCCCCAATCAGGACAGTCCCATTGAGCCTGATTTGGGGAACTTGGAAACAAAGGTCATCATGAATACTAATCCTAACTTCAGAGTCAACAAAGATCATCCACAATCATAGATCATTGGTGATCTGACCAATCTTAGACAAACAAGATATCAAGCTAAGGAGCATAATTTCATTGCTAATATAATGATGAAATTCAATCATGATAATATGCAATGCTGTTTGTTTGTTGTATTTCTTTCACAGGGGGTAGCCAAAAAGATCTTTGATGCTTTAAAAGATGAGAGTTGGGTAGAAGCAATGCAAGAAGAGTTTCTCTAGTTTGACATTCAAGATGTATAGATTTTGGTAGATTTCCTAGAGGTGTAAGACCTATTGGAACAAAATGGGTTCTTAGAAATAAAAAGGATGAAGGGGGCATTGTTCTTAGAAACAAGGCTTGAATGGTATCCCACGGATACACACGGGAAGAAGGAGTAGATTATGACGAAGTATTTTCCCCTATTGCTAGAATTGAATCCATTAGGCTCTTTTTGGCATATGCTTCCTTTATAGATTTTTTTGTGTATCAGATGGATGTCAAGAGTGCCTTCCTTTATGACACTATTGAAGAGGAGGTGTATCTTATGTAACCTCCTGGTTTCGAAGACCCAGAGCATCCTGACAAGGTTTATAAAGTACAAAAAGATATGTATGAACTTCATCAAGCTCCTAGGGCCTGGTATGGTACTTTGTCCAAGTATCTCTAAGATAATGGCTTAAAAAAGGGCATAATTGATGAGACACTCTTCATCAAGAAGCACAAAAGAGATTTCCTTTTGGTACAGGTTTATGTAGATGACATCATATTTGGATCCACAAACTCTTTGCTTAGCAAAGAGGTTACCAAACTGATGCAGGACAAACTCTTGGGGTTACAAGTGCAACAAATGAAAGATGGGATCGTTATTTCCCAAGAAAAATATGTTGTTGAGATTGTAGAAACTAGAAGGGGGGGGTTGAATAGTTTCTCTTTGATTGGTGACCAAATTAAAATTACTTTCAATTTGGTTTGTATCAAAACTATCTTTTACTTGAGGCTAAGTTGCATAATGATTAGGTTCAATTCAAATGCACTAGCAAAGATAATAGGTAAGCATAATGATAATGAAATAAGTAAAGAGTAAGGAAGGAGACAACCTAGTGGGAAGACACCAAGATTTATAGTGGTTTGACAACGAGGCTCTATCCTCGTTTCTACTCCACTCCTCGAGAACACCTACTCGAGATTTCCACTATATCGACAAGCTCCCTTCTCGGCGGAGAAAACCTTACATCGTTGCTTACATTATTTTCCGACACTAAGCTAAATGTCGAGACCTAATCTTTAGCTAGGACCAATCTACACGACGTTGCCTACTTCACAATTTAACGACACAAGGCTAGATGTCGGGTTCTAATCTTAAGGTAGAACCAATCTTCACGACGTTGCCTACTTCACCATTTTACGACACAAGGCTAGATGTCGAGTTCTAATCGAAAGCTAGAACCAATCTTCACGACTCTTCACTTTGAAGCTAAGTGAGAACTTCACACAACACAACTACTAATCACTTTTAAGTTTAGTGAGAACTCACAAGACACAACCACATCACTTTATAGTTTATTGAGAACTCCTAATCAAATCTATTACAACTCAACTAGACTTATCCAAGTACACACATGTAGCTTGGATTTACACAACACAAATCCAAGCAAACACATATGCAATGGATGTACACAACAAATCCAAGTATCCACAAATAACTTGGATGAACACAACTAGTCCAAGTATTCATAAATACATTGGATTGACCTAAAACAAAAAGGTATCATGATGAATATGACTAGCTCATAGATTCATCTTTATCACAACACTAGTGAGTGAGTGATCTTCTCATTGGACAAGGTAAAGGAGGGGATCAAGAGGATAATCATATGTAAACATCCTTAACAATTTAAGTGATCATTTACTAATGATTATTAATAAGTGTGAAAACACTTATCCTTTTACCACTTATTTCCAATAATAGCAAGACCAAAACGTGTATTTTATGTCGTAAAAGTCGGAATTATGTGTGGTTTGTGTTTTTATTGTGTTTTAGTTCCAAAATATGAAAAAGGAAGAAAACACGGGCTTTCACGGGATTTTATCGAAGAAAACGGGAAAAGACGAAGTGAAAAAAGATCAAGAGTGCAAAAAGAACGGAAGTCCAAGACCTATTCTGAAGATTTATCGAAGAAAAAGTCTAAAGACGGAAGTTTAATGAAGTCGAAGAACTTAAGTCTAATAGAAGAAGAAAATTAAAAGACAAGTTCAAATCCCGAGACGACATCGAGAAAAGACAAAGAATTAAAGTCGAGTCGAGAAGACGTGAAGAAAGAAAGAAAGAAGATGCAACACATGCACTCCTTCCACTTTTCCTATAAATACCCTCCTAATACACATTAGGAGGGAGTTAGTCTTTGTTTTAGTTTTTAGTTTTTTTCATTCTCTCTAGTTTTAGAGAGAGAAAGTTCTCAACTTTCTCTCACTAGTTTTCATCTTTCTTTCTTTTAATCTTTCAAAGATTAAACCTTTTGTATTGTTTCTTTCATTAATCTAGTTTAAATTCAAGCTTTTAATCTTTAATCTCATTCTACATTTCTTTGATTTTGATTCACTTTTGGTACGAATTACTTATGATCTGTGTTGTTCATCTATGTTTTCGTGCTAAAAAGTTAATCTTTTTATATTTCCTTAAGTCTTTATACGAATAAGCTTTAAGATCTTTGTGCTTATTGGCTTATTTGTAAGTTTAGCTTATTTACTTTTAAAAGTTTTCTTAAAAAGTTCATCTTTTTATGGTTTGATTCAAAAGTTTGCTTAATCTAAGTTTAGATAAGTTGATAATAGTGCTTATTTGATCCGGATCATTTTTTGATTCGTCCTAGTTTGGGGATAAGCTTATCATATTAGCTTATTCCTTGGCTTATTTACCGAACCCCACATATATCGGAAAGGGTTTAAACCCCTTTCCGATCTGCGTATTCCGACCAGAAGCCTCACCCCTTTTTTCCGATTGGCAAATCAGAAAAGGGTTTCTACATATTCCGATTGAACACCCCCTTATTCCGATCGTAGTGATCGGATTAGGGCTTTAGTATTATGATTGTGGTGATTATTGAGTATTCCGATTGGAGCATCATTATTCCAATAGCCACGAGTTGACATTCCGCCGAGTGCATTTTCATGATTCCGGTCTGGGGTGTTTTCTAACATTCCGATCAGGATCTTTAGTATTCCGATTGCTTAGATTTTATGTTATTCCGATTAGGGTTTTGTGGTATTCCGATTGTGGTAGTCTTGTGTTATTCCGATTAGGCCCATCTTTTGTAACATTCCGACAGCCTCATTTCCATCATTCCGATCACCAGATCGAAATATATTCCGATTTGGACCATTGTTGTCCACATTCCGATTGCACCATATTCCGACCAATATTCCGATTAGATTCCAATTTGGCAATTTTGCGTTGGTTTAGTTTCTTGTTTTTATAAAGTTTCCTAAGTGTTAGTCTTATTTAGGGTTCTAGTATCTTTCTAATATTGCCTTTAAGTTCTAGCATTTATTTTTAACTTGTTATTCTTAGTATAATCTTTTAAACTTCTACTTTACCCAACGACACTTAATTACTTGCTTATAGTTTAAAATAGATAATCAACCAAACCATTCTCTTGATCACCAAAAGAAGATTGAGTCGCACTTTAGACCGGTAGTCAATTCGAAAGGATTCGGACGATAAGATTTTATACGGGGTGTCAAAAGCCGAGTATTAAATGGCGCCGCTGTCGGCTCTTTTCGTTAAGATTAACGGTTTCTAGTGAGAGACGCATTGAATTTTGGGATCCGTTCTTTGAACATTATTTTCCTTGCTTTAAAAATGAACAAAAATCCTAAAAAATATAAAACTCTTCAAAAATACAAAAACATTGAAAAATCATTAAAAGCAATTCTTTTCCAAAGGTTTTGCACCAAAAAGATTATATAGATATTCTCTGTGTATATTTGTCTTCTACAGGTGTATGCGTACTAGATCTTCAAACTATTCTGAGCCCGAGACTCGTGAAGATTTAGATATGGCTGGTGTTAATAACAACAATAATAACCCACCTCTACCTAATTTGAATAACAACAACAATAACAACAACAATATCCTCCTACCTGATTTACGAACAATGGAGGAATTGTGTCAACCCACCATGAACGGACGCGGAGGCCCGATTGCGCCGATGCACGTCACGGCTCAGGAGTTTTCGTTGAAGCATCACATGATCCAACAAGTGTAAACTAACCATTTCGCGGAATTCCGGATGATGATGCCAACAAACACCTCGACAAATTCATTACCATCACCCAAAGCATGAAGTGCCCCGGTGTTTCTATGGATGACCTTCGCCTTCAACTTTTTCCCCACTCGCTTTATTACCATGCCGAAAAATGGTTTGACCATCTCCAGAAGAATTCTATTCATACGTTGAATGACATGACTCAACGCTTTTTGTCGCGCTACTTCCCACCATCCATGGTCACAAGCCTTCGTAACCAAATCAGTGGATTCATGCAAGACAATGATGAATCGCTCTTTGATGCTTGGGAACGATACAATGATTTGATCGACCGCTGTCCAAATCACAATATGCTCCCCGTCACTCTCATTGACACTTTCTACAATGGTCTCACTTTTCGTGATTGTGACACGATCAATGCCGCCGTCGGTGGTACTTTTATGAAAAGGAGACCGGAGGAGTGTCGAGAGTTGATTGAAAACATGACTACTCACCACAAGAATTGGGATTCATCCGCATCCTCAAGATCTAATCAGAGAGTCAATGTTTCTTGTAACACCCCCAAATTTATACAACTCAATACAGCGGAAGACTAGTTGGTGTTACGGGATAGCACATTACTCACATCATAGACAACGCATAAAAATCGTGTCGTTTAATAATAAAAGCATTTCCATTCATAAACATCAAAGTTACATCGGTCCCAAGTCATTATATTTCATACAAAGTTTTACAAAGTATTTGAATGGAAAATATTGTTTAAATGCGGGCCATGAATTCTTGTCGACTTCCCGAGAATTACCTTCAAGTACCTGAGATAAAACATGTTAAAAGAAAAGGTCAGCGATAACGCCGAGTGAATTCATAGAGTTTAATAATATCCATCAATATAATATCAGTATAAAGTTATTACTGAAAATCATTTTGTACAAATCATTTTAATAGGCCATAAAATAGCCAAAGTCATTTTATACAAATCCTTATCGAAAATCATAATATAGGCATTTTCCTTAAAAATCATTATACGAGCCAATGTCGTAAAAACATCATACAATACGTCTTATGACGTTGTATGAAAAATAAAAACCGTTATATGAATATGGTTATGAAAACCAAAACACAAACATAATATCAATAGTATGACCCAGTATTGCTAGTCAGGCAATACATCGTAATTCGGAGCGTCTAGTAGTATTTCGTTAGTTTTGGATTATTATAAGCCGCATGACATTGTTACCTTACTAAACCAACAACGGGTAGCTAACCCGATACCAATTTTTCCCATCTAATGTAGCGTGTCGTCACAAAGGTCACGCTATGGAAATCTTCTCATACATAAATTCGCTTACCAATCAATGTGGCACGACGAGGATCAACCGTCAAGGCGCGAACTGGGGTGATCGTCCCCAAATAGTACTATTAAATGCATAAGCGTCTACCAAATCCCGGTAGTTCACAATTCATGCTAATGGGACTTTTAGTGACATAACCTAACTTTAATAATCCATTTAATTTCATCTATCGGGTCCTTTAATCATTTAGCGGGTCATACAATCGGGTCATTCAATCATTCGGGTCCAAATCAATAAACAAACAATCGGGACAAATGGTGTCCTATTTTATAAAAACTAACATGTTATCTCCCTCGCGGGTTTATAAAACATTTCATAAAAACATTTAAAAGAGTGCGAGGCTATGAACTCACGTTGATGTGGGAAGGCGGGTTATGGGCAATTCGGACGTACGGTACGTGCTTCAATCACGGAAACCTAGACAAATAATAATCGGTATATTCTCTTTTACTCATTTTAGTGTTTATGTATTGGTAACTTCTTACTAATTTACTAGTTTTACCTATTTACGTGTTTTAGGTCCAATAAGCCTATTATAAGTTCGTTAACTTGTATTAGTCCATTTCATACTTGTATTATCAGTATCTACACTTTACAAGTTGGGCCTAAATGGGTTAAGCCCAATAAATAAGTTTATAAGTGTTTTAGTTCATTTTGTTGTATTATTAGTCCAATAACGTTAACTTAACTCGTTAATGTCCGTATGTCATATAGTTCGGGTTTGTATCGGTTTTTACTTGTTATATATGTTTATATATCAGTATATAAGTTTTATAAAGTTTACATTAGACGGGTCCAACCATCTAAGTTTTATTTAACAAAAACGTTAATTTTACGGTATTAGCCGAAAAAGTCGTAAAAATCATGTTTATAGTTTTATAACTTATAAAACTTAACAAGTTACCATTTTTATAATTTATACACTTATTCCACCTTTTACATATTTATATAAATAGAATCCATAAGTTAGTGGGTTTTAATTTATATTTTATACATTATAATTTTGAGTGCTTATATAATAGTATTATACTTTAATTTCCAAAAATCTGATTTTTATCTTCACTTTCACCAAAACTGCCATATCTTGAGTTCTATATGGATATAGAAGCTCAAATTTTTATCACATAAACTACATGATATGTGCTACATTTAACGCTTCTATAGCTACTGTTGAATGATCTTCTAAATATTTTCTAAAAATCGTCCAAAACAGTGAACTCAGATTTATACCTTAAACTTGTTTTGATCATATCTCACTCATTACTTTGATTCCATTGCATGGCCAACTCTCACATGTGTACAAGACTCATAGCTTACTGTATATCAATTCTACTTCATCATTTTATCAGTTCATAACATGTTTCTTTACTGTTTTATACAGCCATGTAAATTGATCAAGATTTTAAGCTTGTTTCTTATAGTTTTTCACCTTTTTAATCATATTTATCAACAACAAATCCCCACATAACATTTTTATCATCATATAATCATCATATACATATACAATAGGAAATAAAATACATGTTTACATAATCAAAATAACAAAAAGATGAGGAGGACAATCTTTATACCACCATGATGATGTAGGTTGATCAAAACATGGATTTTTGATGGAGAAACTTGTGATGCACCAAGACCATCTTCAAGACCACCAATCTTCATGAACACCTTGTGGAAAATCAGCCCCAAGACACCATGAATACTCCTCCTTGGATGTTATAAGTTGCACCAATCTTCATCTTTTTGAATGGAGATTAATATATGTTGATTATAACATATGTTTTGTGGTTAAATTTTGTATGAATGGTGGTGTTTGTGGAGCAAATGGGATGGCAAGATGAGGGAGAGTGGAGAGAAAAAGAGTTGTTTGCATGTGTGAGAATGAGGCTAGTTGTTTAGGATAGATGGTTTTGTGCAAGCTTTGCTTACTTTGTAAGCTTTAAGACAACAAGTGGAAGCTTGTTGCTACAAGCTTGACACATCACAAGTGTGGTGTCACTTGTGTATAGTGGGGTGGGATAAATTAGTTTGTCCCATCCCACTAATTTACGGATATTCCTCGATTCTAGTTTCCTCGATTTGCGTGCCCTCGGGTCGTTTTACGAAAAACATTTTTATAAATTATGAATCAACGGCACAAAACGAATCTAATAAAAATTGTCTCATTAAAAACGGAGTTCGAAAACGTAAATACGTAATCCTAAGGTTTCCGGTTTAGTCGTAAAGGACGTTAAATTAAAATCGTAAGTCCTAACCTTTTCTCGTAAATTTGTGAGTTTATGAACCAACACAAATTTAAAACTCCAAAATAATATTCACGGATAAATTTATTTTCTGAAGTGTCGGACTGTCACCAAAGATGGTGTACGTAAACGTAAGCACGTAACGTTGAATCCTCCGGTTTAGACGTAGTCGATGCTACTCCAAGACGTAAATCCAAATTTCTTCCCAAAAATATGTGAGTTCATATTGTAAATTGTTTTTAAATAATATTGAGAATAAAATATCAACCATAAATTGACGGATTGTCACAGCATTTACCCCTAAACAGGATCTTTGTCCTCAAAGATCATCTTACCTTACTACTCGCTTCTTATAGAGTTAAAGCCATGTGGGTATTTCCTCCACATTCGGTCTTTTCTCACAAGTGCAATCCATTATAATACGCGAGTTTTATCAAGCATAACTACGGGAATAAGATCAGGCTAAATGTTGACTTACTTTCTCTATCCATGATGTTCACGGGTTTCTGATGAATGCAACTTTTCGCCGATCTAAGCTTTACTAAGAACAATCAGATTTTCACTTGATAGATATTCCATCAAGTTCGATTTACGAAACATAATTCACGCAGTTCTTGGAGTCCTAGGGTAGATCCAGCTTATATGCCTTTCAATCCCAACTTTTACAACATCTCAATGGTCCCATACAACGGGGACTTATATCCCATGATTTGTCAGATCATGAATTCGTTTTTCCAAGTTTAAAATAGTGGCATAACTTCGCTACCCATTTGGCACTTCAAGATCTACATTTCACATTCACATAACCTCTTGCCCACTACCGGTTGTTAATAATCAAATCCTAATTTCAACAATCATTTCAGATCTCGCGGGTCGGGTATTTTGCAAGGTTAGGTTCGCCATCATAGGAAACCTTAAACCTAAAAGACGTGTCCAACTCACAATGGGTATATGTCGGATGTCTTCATCTCAACTCCTGCTTACAGATGCTCTAAGATTCAGATCCTAACAAGATTCAATCTCGATCCTAATACGATAATTATTAATGATAATCTCTCCAAGGGAAAACGATTATACGGTCTATAACCAAAGGTCAATCATTCAAACATAGAACAACGCTTATAGTATTTTGTATCGTTACTTTACCTCGTCCCTTCGATTGGGGTGGTACATAGTACTCTCATCAAGGTTCGTTCTCAATGACTTCTGAGCAAATCTCTAGAAATTCGATGCGAAGCGAGGATCTTGATATATAGATAATCGATACAGGCACACTATGTTTATATAACTTCCTTTAAATAAAAGAGTCTATTTCTTCATCAAGATTCTATCATTAACGAGAATGATATTAGCAGATTTGGTCAGTCTGTCGACGATGACCCAAATTGAATCAAATTCAGATGATGACCTTTGCAATAGCTAGACGTTTACTAATGTATGAGGCGATGTCTGCCTTCATAATTTGCCATTAGTATAACTTCTACAGACAAAGATACTTTTAGTCATAAATGACATAAATAGAATACTTATACTTACAAATTTCTAACATAACTATATCTCACAATCCTCTATATTTAGGCAACCACAAGTGGCCTTTAAAATATTTAAAGCTATCGGCTTCTCAATCTTAATGATTCATATTAGTCGTGAATCCCTTTTATTATCTATATTATCCTTTTTATATGCATCGGCTATATTTTTAAATTGTTCGGCAATTTATTTTGCACCTTCATTATTAAGGAACATGTCCTAATTGGTTCTTTATACTTTCTACCTAATGTGTCAGTAATTACGTTCACTTTCTAGATGAAATAAATATCATAACCGTATTTATTCAAAATTCTTTCTTCATCTCTTCTATGTTTTAGTTTCGTCTTTACTATTATCTTTATCTGTTTTACTCAATCCGACGTCTAAAGCATCGATAATTATTATAATTAATTAAATAATTATTATTCAATTTTTATGAAATGTAAACGTAAAGATTTTAAATTTCTTAGTTCGACCAATTATATAAAATGTTCAAAATAAATTTGAATTTAATTAACAAGATTTTTGTTGATTTATCGAAAATATTTAGCAAGATCCGTAAATGTTCGAAAAACCTTTGTTTATACTTTGGTCAAAATTTCCTTAGTTTGAAAAAGCGTAAATTATTTTTTCAAATTTCAAGTCATGTTTTAAATGGTTTTACTCAATCCTTCTTAAGTTATCTTGAGGTATACACAAACATTTACCCCTAAACAGAAGTTTAGTTAAATGTTTAGTGTATAAGGGAATAATCCCTTTAAAATCCTTTGTTAAAACATTTGTCAAAGCATATTTCCATTTCTTTTTGGTAAAATCCAAAGTCTTAAAAGGGCTCTTAATTTTTGAAGAGTCAATTTATATTCCATTATCTTTTTAATCACATAGTCAAATCATGTAAAGTATTAAGTCTTTAATCACGTGTTAATTATTTAAGGTACATGTTTTTATCGTTCGGCCAATTCAGGGCAATCTATAAATAATTATTAACTCATTCTTATTCTTATAAACAAACAAATAGTCCTTAATGATCACGAGCATGAATTTATCAAGTTACAGCCTACACACGTGATTCACCAAATTTATGGATGCTACATATGTTTTAGTCAATCCAAACGACATCACGTGAAACTTATAATGTTCATTGCAAGTTCTGGATGTAGTGATTGGAATAGTTAATCTCTTTTCGCGGACGCGAAATTGATGATAACCATGCCGTGGATCAAATCTTTAAAACATACGCTAGAACCTTGTAAATGATCGAACAAATCTTCCATTTCGAGTCATGGATATCGTTTTCGATTGTCAATTTACTAAGTTCACAGTAATCTATAAATATAAGGAATGATAACACCATAGTTCTTCATGATGACGAGCTCGGTAGAATAAAATCTTTCTCCGGCAACTCTCAGTTGTACGGTAATTCCTTTAATTTAGATGGTGCTGACGTACAGTGCACAAGCCACAGGTGCAACACCGAGAATTTAATCAATACCAAATTCAACTTGCCTTAATGGCGAAAGTCTAGGTAATTCATCAACAAATACTTACTAAAGTTTCAAATAACATAATCATCTTTTAATAAATTTAGTTTAAGTTCTTTCTAGATTATAATATCTATGACTAATTTATAATCATTCACAATATAATATTTTAAGTCTAAATGCAGGATATGGTCATCCATCAAGAATTATTTAAATCACTTTTGATAATCAACATCTTATCTTTTAGGGATATTCTACTCGAGTTCTTGTCAATTAAGACAATGTCGTTATGTCATAATCAATCAATCCATTTTTACTGGCACTATCAACTTTTTCAGTTTTATTACCGTCGATAAGATGTGAACTTCTCAAAAGACTAATAATAATTCATAATCCTTCACAATTTCAAGGATATCAGGAGACATAACTAACCTTAAAAGAGTAAGGTCAACGCATAATCTATGCGAGAGAATTTCAAATCAGATACAGACGAAAACATTTAACGAATATGAATATATCCCATGTTTTCATAATTTGAGTACGCATTCGAAAGCTCCTCGGATCGTTACCCAGGTCATTCAAATGAAATCAAATCATAAGAAATGATAATAACGTCAATACATCCAGTCGGGTATCAACACTCGGTGATCAGATACTTTTCCTAAGAGTCTCACTACGGGAGAATTGGACAAGAAAGGATTGTCAATTGTCAAATAAGACAATTTTCACAAATGTAGGTGTCCCTAACATTATGTCCTTATTATTTATTTTTTTTACTTCTTGCAGATCTCATTAAAATTTAATCTTTCACAATCCTCAATGAAAATGTAGTGTTTATTCATTAGTTTTATGGTGACTACTAATCAGTTTTGCATGGTCCATTCCAAATTGTATGTAGGCGCGCAACTATATACAATTTCAAGATTAACGATGCAATACTCAGTTCGTCAAAACTTTGTCATCATGTTTATAATAAATACATTTTCATGCTTAATAAGAATGAAAATAAATTTACAAATATTTTCCTTGTTATGAAAACAATTAAGTTTTCCAAGGCGTTTTATAAACAACTTCATTTCGATAACAATCACTTATAAACCTCACTTTGAATAATCCTTATAGTGATGAAAATTAAATTTTCTCAAAGGATACCGTTTTAACTTTATGAAAACAATGTGTGATCTGCAAAAGAGTGATGAAGAGTTGTTCACCAAGAACTTAAATATAATATGATAGGAAATGAGCTTTAGCCAAATAATCATGAGGTTCATGACCTTGATGGCGCTCAAAAAGATTAATCCACAACGTAACTCAATTCAGGATGAGTACTTGTTCAATGGTTGCATCACTAATGCGAACATTAGGATGAAGCAATAAAAGATAGGTAACATTAATACATGTAGAATTTAGCAATCAAAGGTAGTCTTTTCATTAATCACAAACAAGTCAAATTGTACCGTAACACATTACGTGTCACTATGTCATACAATTCTCAAAACTCATCCTACCAACTGATGTCTCAGTTAAGTTAGGGATTTTTAAAAGATACCACAATGAATACTAATCTACAAGAGTCATTAGGTGTTCCACATGTCCCGGAAGATCCATCGGTCCCAATTAAGAAGAAGATTTCTTCAATTTATTTCTTGGACACTGGGCATCCTTATTAGTGGACAATGGCCTAGGAACAACCCTTAACACAAACCTACAATCAATTAAAACCTTATAATTCAATCACAGAACTTAACGACTTCCTCTTAACAATTTCTTATTCCATACAGGTTAAATTTTACTTTATTCAAGTTTCAATCAACTTATACTCAATGCAATATCCTACTTCATTTTCTAATACTTTCAACCTTATTCATAAATCTTTAAAGGCCAATAAAAGCTCGATATGATCAACACTTAATTTCCAATCCTATAGCTCTTACAACAATAGTTATCAAATGAGTCACTAGTATGAAATGACTTGATCATTCAATTAGACTTCTCGGAAAGGTATTAGTGGCATGAGGCTTTTGGGTAATGGTTCCAATGACAGCCTCAAGTGCAACATTCACCCTTTCGATTCTCAAATTTAAGAATTGGATGACAACGAATCAGATGACATCTTTCTAGGTGGTAACGTTTTGTCAAACTCCACTCTATAAGAAAAGATCGTCATGACATCGATATCAGTTTTAATCTCGCCAATTCTTCTTCCATATCACAATCATCTGATATCTATATTTCTACGAATATCAACCATTTGTTGGGATCATAAATATCCACAACTTGGTTTAGATCTAGGATAGCTAGAATTCCTACGAGAATAGCTTCGATTAATTTACTAGGGGATTTAGGGTTTCTTGTGACAATCGACGTCGTATAAATACCTCGTATAAAAATCAAAATAATCATCAAACAATCATGTAATAAAATTACATCATATATATATATAATCCAAGTTATATATATATTAAAATAACACTTCTCAGTCTTGGCCTTGTCGGTAACTCGGGAATTCTTCGGCACCGTTATAGTCAAAAGATTTTTAGACATTTTTAGAAAAATGTTTGTAGTTAATAGATTTTGAAATGTTTTATTCAAAACCTTGGTTTTAAAAATCTTTCGTTCTCTATAACGAGAGCTCTGGTACCAAACTGTAACACCCCCAAATTTATACAACTCAATACAGCGGAAGACTAGTTGGTGTTACGGGATAGCACATTACTCACATCATAGACAACGCATAAAAATCGCGTCGTTTAATAATAAAAGCATTTCCATTCATAAACATCAACGTTACATCGGTCCCAAGTCATTATATTTCATACAAAGTTTTACAAAGTATTTGAATGGAAAATATTGTTTAAGTGCGGGCCATGAATTCTTGTCGACTTCCCGAGAATTACCTTCAAGTACCTGAGATAAAACATGTTAAAAGAAAAGGTCAGCGATAACGCCGAGTGAATTCATAGAGTTTAATAAAATCCATCAATATAATATCAGTATAAAGTTATTACTGAAAATCATTTTGTACAAATCATTTTAATAGGCCATAAAATAGCCAAAGTCATTTTATATAAATCCTTATCGAAAATCATAATATAGGCATTTGCCTTAAAAATCATTATACGAGCCAATGTCGTAAAAACATCATACAATACGTCTTATGACGTTGTATGAAAAATAAAAACCGTTATATGAATATGGTTATGAAAACCAAAACACAAACATAATATCAATAGTATGACCCAGTATTGCTAGTCAGGCAATACATCGTAATTCGGAGCGTCTAGTAGTATTTCGTTAGTTTTGGATTATTATAAGCCGCATGACATTGTTACCTTACTAAACCAACAACGGGTAGCTAACCCGATACCAATTTTGCCCATCTAAAGTAGCGTGTCGTCACAAAGGTCACGCTATGGAAATCTTCTCATACATAAATTCGCTTACCAATCAATGTGGCACGACGGGGATCAACCGTCAAGGCGCGAACTGGGGTGATCGTCCCCAAATAGTACTATTAAATGCATAAGCGTCTACCAAATCCAGGTAGTTCACAATTCATGCTAATGGGACTTTTAGTGACATAACCTAACTTTAATAATCCATTTAATTTCATCTATCGGGTCCTTTAATCATTTAGCGGGTCATACAATCGGGTCATTCAATCATTCGGGTCCAAATCAATAAACAAACAATCGGGACAAATGGTGTCCTATTTTATAAAAACTAACATGTTATCTCCCTCGCGGGTTTATAAAACATTTCATAAAAACATTTAAAAGAGTGCGAGGCTATGAACTCACGTTGATGTGGGAAGGCGGGTTATGGGCAATTCGGACGTACGGTACGTGCTTCAATCACGGAAACCTAGACAAATAATAATCGGTCTTAGACTCATGTCCAATGACTTTATAAAAATAACAATTATGTATACATATGATGATTTTATATATATGATGATCAAGTGGTTTACATATTCTCTTTTACTCATTTTAGTGTTTATGTATTGGTAACTTCTTACTAATTTACTAGTTTTACCTATTTACGTGTTTTAGGTCCAATAAGCCTATTATAAGTTCGTTAACTTGTATTAGTCCATTTCATACTTGTATTATCATTATCTACACTTTACAAGTTGGGCCTAAATGGGTTAAGCCCAATAAATAAGTTTATAAGTGTTTTAGTTCATTTGGTTGTATTATTAGTCCAATAACGTTAACTTAACTCGTTAATGTCCGTATGTCATATAGTTCGGGTTTGTATCGGTTTTTACTTGTTATATATGTTTATATATCAGTATATAAGTTTTATAAAGTTTACATTAGACGGGTCCAACCATCTAAGTTTTATTTAACAAAAACGTTAATTTTACGGTATTAGCCGAAAAAGTCGTAAAAATCATGTTTATAGTTTTATAACTTATAAAACTTAACAAGTTACCATTTTTATAATTTATACACTTATTCCACCTTTTACATATTTATATAAATAGAATCCATAAGTTAGTGGGTTTTAATTTATATTTTATACATTATAATTTTGAGTGCTTATATAATAGTATTATACTTTAATTTCCAAAAATCTGATTTTTATCTTCACTTTCACCAAAACTGCCATATCTTGAGTTCTATATGGAGATAGAAGCTCAAATTTTTATCACATAAACTACATGATATGTGCTACATTTAACTCTTCTATAGCTACTGTTGAATCATCTTCTAAATATTTTCTAAAAATCGTCCAAAACAGTGAACTCAGATTTATACCTTAAACTTGTTTTGATCATATCTCACTCATTACTTTGATTCCATTGCATGGCCAACTCTCACATGTGTACAAGACTCATAGATTACTGTATATCAATTCTACTTCATCATTTTATCAGTTCATAACATGTTTCTTTACTGTTTTATACAGCCATGTAAATTGATCAAGATTTTAAGCTTGTTTCTTACAGTTTTTCACCTTTTTAATCATATTTATCAACAACAAATCCCCACATAACATTTTTATCATCATATAATCATCATATACATATAAAATAGGAAACAAAATACATGTTTACATAATCAAAATAACAAAAAGATGAGGAGGACAATCTTTATACCACCATGATGATGTAGGTTGATCAAAACATGGATTTTTGATGGAGAAACTTGTGATGCACCAAGACCATCTTCAAGACCACCAATCTTCATGAACACCTTGTGGAAAATCAGCCCCAAGACACCATGAATACTCCTCCTTGGATGTTATAAGTTGCACCAATCTTCATCTTTTTGAATGGAGATTAACATATGTTGATTATAACATATGTTTTGTGGTTAAATTTTGTATGAATAGTGGTGTTTGTGGAGCAAATGGGATGGCAAGATGAGGGAGAGTGGAGAGAAAAAGAGTTGTTTGCATGTGTGAGAATGAGGCAAGTTGTTTAGGATAGATGGTTTTGTGTAAGCTTTGCTTACTTTGTAAGCTTTAAGACAACAAGTGGAAGCTTGTTGCTACAAGCTTGACACATCACAAGTGTGGTGTCACTTGTGTATAGTGGGGTGGGATAAATTAGTTTGTCCCATCCCACTAATTTACGGGTATTCCTCGATTCTAGTTTCCTCGATTTGCGTGCCCTCGGGTCGTTTTACGAAAAACATTTTTATAAATTATGAATCAACGGCACAAAACGAATCTAATAAAAATTGTCTCATTAAAAACGGAGTTCGAAAACGTAAATACGTAATCCTAAGGTTTCCGGTTTAGTCGTAAAGGACGTTAAATTAAAATCGTAAGTCCTAACCTTTTCTCGTAAATTTGTGAGTTTATGAACCAACACAAATTTAAAACTCCAAAATAATATTCACGGATAAATTTATTTTCTGAAGTGTCGGACTGACACCAAAGACGGTGTACGTAAACGTAAGCACGTAACGTTGAATCCTCCGGTTTAGACGTAGTCGATGCTACTCCAAGACGTAAATCCAAATTTCTTCCCAAAAATATGTGAGTTCATATTGTAAATTGTTTTTAAATAATATTGAGAATAAAATATCAACCATAAATTGACGGATTGTCACATTTCTTCTACTACTTCCAATCCCGAGATAACCGAACTTACCCGACGAATCGCGAATATGCACAAGGATTTCATGTCCATGGCCACAAACCATTTTCAACAAGCTAAAGCCGTTGCTATTTCTTGTGACACATGTGGTGGTCCTCATTCTTACAATGATTGTCCTTCTACCCAAGGCAATTTTTCTGAAAACGTTAACGCAGCATACGGTACTTATCCCACGGGAGGCTATCAAGCTCGCCCTCAAGGAGACCGTAGCTTGCTAAGTTATCGTTCAAATAACTATCTTGCTCCACCCGGTTTCCCTCCTACCAATCAAAACCAACAACAAAGCTATAACCGAAACAACCAATCCCAACCTCGTGTTAACAATCAATATCAATCCCAAAGAAACCCATACCCAACTCAAGGAAATTCTCAAGCTTACCAAGCTCCACCTCTCAATCAACCGATGGAATTAAATCAAGACGTCGAGACGTTCATGAAGACTAATCGGGAGCTGGTGACGAATCTTCAGAGTCAAGTCATCAACTCGAAGGGCAAAATGGCGAAACAAGGGAGCGATATTCGAGCCGAGCTAAGGAATGACATGGCAAAACAAAGCAATGAAATTCGTGCAGACATCAGAGATTCTTTCAGCACTCAAGCGCTTAATATTCGTGATATGATTTGTTCGCTCATCCAAGGTAATCAACCCTCTTCTTCGGGTACTCTTCCGAGTAACACCGTTGCGAACCCAAGAGGGGAGATGAAAGCAATCACCACTCGTAGTGGAAAAGGTTATATGGAACCCGAGCTTCCTACACCTCCACCCGTGATTGTGAACAAGGAAAAAGAGCAACTTTCCCCACCTCCTTTGCCTTCTACCCCCATTTCCCCACCACCCGTGGTTGTGAGTGATCCTATTTCCCTAAAACCTTCTTCTTCATCCAATATACCTTACCCTTCAAGGTTGAGGAAAGAGAAGCAAAAGAGCAAGGACGATATTCAGGTTTCAAACTTTCTTAAAATGTTTAAACAATTGAATTTTAACATCTCCTTTGTTGAGGCTCTCGCTCACATGCCCAAATACGCTAAGATGTTTAAAGATCTTCTAAGTGACAAGGAGAAGCTTCTTGACATTGCTCAGACCCAACTTAATGAGAACTGCTCCGCAGTGCTCTTAAGGAAATTGCCCACCAAACTTGGTGATCCGGGTCGCTTCTTGATTCCTTGCAACTTCCCGGGAGTAGAGAATTGCATGGCCCTAGCCGATCTAGGTGCCAGTATAAACTTAATGCCTTTAAGTGTTTGGAAGCAATTATCTCTCCCCGAGCTAGTCCCCACCAAAATGACTTTGGAATTAGCCAACCGTACGGTTGCTTATCCAGTGGGGATAGCCGAAGATGTCTTTGTTGGCGTTGACAAATTCACCTTCCCGGCGGATTTTGTCGTCATGGACTACGAGATGGACCCCCGTGTTCCATTAATCGTTGGACGTTCATTCCTGAGGACCGGTCGCACTCTCATTGATGTAGCCGTGGGCGAAATAATCATGGGAGTTGGTGACGATAAAATTGTCTTCAACATGGGTAAGATTTCTAAGCAACCTTATTCATAAGAGAGTGTTAATGCTATTGATGCTCTCGATGAGGCTTGTGAAGAACATTTTAATGATGCTTGCAAAAGTACTCTTTCTTCTCTACCCAATGTTGAGACCGTTGCCTCAATTGCTCCGGCATTGACTCCTTTTGGAGAAAGTGACTTGGATGATCTCGAAGCTAGCTTGGGTCCTCTCGATATTAAGTATGATAATTTGTCCACCGATTGGGATGAAGACATTCGTACTATTGAGAGACTTCTCAATGAGGACCCGTTTTCTCCTCCTTCTCCTAAAGAGGTGACTAATGATGATCCATCGTTAGTTTCACCATCTATTGAGGATCCTCCCACTCTTGAGCTTAAGGACCTACCTCCTCATCTTGAGTACGTTTTCCTTGAAGACAATGAGAAGTTACCGGTCATCATCGCGAAGGACCTGAAAGAAGAAGAAAAATCCCGACTCATCGCCGTGTTGAAGAAGCATAAAAGAGTTATCGCTTGGAAAATCTCCGATATTCGCGGAATTGATCCTCACTTTTGCACACATAAAATTCTCATGGAGGACGACTTCAAGCCCACAATTCAAAGCCAACGAAGGGTGAATCCTAAAATCCATGAAGTCATCAAAAAAGAGGTTATCAAACTTCTTGATGCGGGTATGATTTACCCTATTTCGGATTCACCATGGGTTAGTCCAGTCCATTGTGTGCCTAAGAAAGGTGGAATCAGCGTTGTGCCCAATGCCAACAACGAGTTAATTCCTACCCGTCTCGTTACTGGGTGGAGAGTTTGTATAGACTACCGCAAACTCAATGATGTCACGAGAAAGGATCATTTCCCTCTACCTTTTATGGACCAAATGCTTGAACGTTTAGCGGGTAATGAATATTACTGCTTTCTTGATGGTTTCTCGGGTTATTTCCAAATACCCATCGATCCCCAAGATCAAGAGAAGACAACATTCACTTGTCCCTATGGCACATTTGCTTACAAAAGAATGCCTTTTGGCTTATGCAATGCCCCCGGGACTTTCCAAAGGTGCATGTTGGCTATCTTCCATGACATGGTTGAGCAAACCATGGAAGTCTTCATGGATGATTTCTCGGTCTTCGAGGCTTCCTTCTCTTCTTGCCTTGCCAATTTGGAACGTATGCTTAAGCGGTGCGAAAACACTCGCCTTGTTCTGAATTGGGAAAAATGCCATTTTATGGTAAAAGAAGGCATTGTGCTAGGACATAAAATCTCTAAAGCCGGTCTTGAAGTCGACCGTGCTAAAGTAGATGTCATAGCCAAATTACCTCCACCTTCAACCGTGAAGGGCGTGAGAAGTTTTTTGGGTCATGCGGGCTTCTATCGTCGATTCATTCAAGATTTCTCTAAAATCGCTCGCCCGATGACCCACCTCTTGGAAAAAGATACTCCTTTTATCTTTTCTAAAGAGTGTCTCGAAGCCTTCAATCTTCTTAAGGAAAAGCTAACTAAGGCACCGGTCTTGGTTACCCCTAATTGGGAGCTACCTTTTGAATTGATGTGCGATGCTAGCGACTTTGCTATTGGTGCGGTTTTGGGTCAAAGAGTGAATAAACACTTTCAACCAATCCACTATGCTAGCAAAACAATGACGGGGGCTCAATTGCATTATACGACAACCGGAAAAGAGCTTTTAGCTGTTGTCTATGCTTTTGAAAAATTTCGCCCCTATCTTGTTTTATCCACCACAATCGTATACACGGACCATTCCGCATTGAAGTACTTGATGACTAAACAAGACTCTAAGCCAAGACTTCTCCGCTGGGTTTTACTCCTTCAAGAATTCAACATTGAAATTCGTGACAAGAAGGGTGCTGAAAACCTGGCCGCGGATCATCTGAGCAGACTTGAGGATCCATATCAAGGGGGTCATCCGAACAAAGAGATCAATGACTCTTTCCCCCTTGAGACCTTAATGTCTATAAATCTCAATCTTGATGACACCCCGTGGTTTGCAGACATTGCAAACTACTTAGCGGGTGGTATTCTCATCAAAGGATTAACATCCCAACAAAAGAAGAAGTTCTTGAATGATGTTAAGACTTACTTTTGGGATGACCCTTATCTATTCAAACAATGTGCTGATCTGATCATTCGTCGTTGTGTTGATGGACCGGCAGCTTTGCAAATCCTTGATGCTTGCCATAGAGGACCCACCGGTGGTCACTTTGGTCCCAACTACACCGCTAAGAAAGTGTTTGACTCTGGATTCTATTGGCCCACCATTTATCGTGACGCTCACGAAATGGTTAAGCATTGTGATGCTTGCCAACGCCAAGGCAAGATCACACATAAAGACGAGATGCCTCAAAATTTCATACAGGAATGTGAAATCTTTGACGTATGGGGCATCGACTTTATGGAGCCATTTCCATCCTCCAAAGGGAACAAGTACATCCTCGTCGCCGTTGACTACGTTTCTAAATGGGTTGAAGCTAAGGCTCTCCCTACGAACGATGCGAGGGTGGTTGTGAACTTTTTAAAGCAGCTTTTCGCTCGATTCGGCGTTCCTCGTGCTATAACCAGTAACCGCGGGACACATTTTTGCAATGATCAATTTACAAGAGTCATGGCTAAGTATGCTGTCAATCACCGTGTTTCCACCGCCTATCATCCCCAAACCAATGGGCAAGCCGAGATTTCCAACCGTGGATTGAAGCGAATCTTGGAGCGTACTGTGGGAGAGCATCGTGCCGTGTGGGCCGATAAGTTAGATGATGCTTTGTGGGCTTTCCGTACTGCTTATCAGACCCCGATCGATTGTACACCTTATCGTCTTGTGTACGGAAAAGCATGCCACCTCCCCATCGAGCTGGAACATAAGGCGCACTGGGCCTTGAAGTGGGCTAACTTCGACATCAACACAGCCGGTGATCATCGCAAGATTCAACTCAACGAGCTCAACGAACTGGGGAATGAAGCTTACGAGAACTCACTGATCTACAAGGAGAAGACCAAGATCATTCATGACGCAAGGATTAAGAACCGAGAGTTCCACGTTGGTGATCACGTCTTACTCTTTAACTCTCGGTTGAAGATCTTCTCTGGCAAGTTGAAGAGCCGCTGGTCTGGTCCATTCACCGTCGCCAAAGTCTTTCCTTATGAGACCATTGAGCTTTCTCAGCCTAATGGGCCCAATTTCAATGTGAATGGCCAGCGTTTGAAGCTGTACTTTGGTGAGGACATCTCTCAAGAGATGATTTCATCCCTCACCACGTTCCCCATGAACTAAAAATTGGGTCGAGTCAGGCTCGTGACTCGGTGAACAAAAACAAGCGCTTCTCGGGAGGCAACCCGTGATCTATCCTTTACTGCTTTCATAATAAGTGTAGGGGGATCCCCGTATGTGTTCGTTGTCTTGTTTCTTGTGTTGTGCGGGGATTAAAGCTTCAAATATCCACCTTGATGACTTTTGATGAACCGTGATACCGTGTTCCCATCTTCCCGGTTCTATCCTAAAACTCTCGTGATTCGATATTTCATATTATATATGTTCACAATGAATTCACTTTAGTTGTCCTTTCCTTAGCAAGATATAAACATCGTGCACAATGTCTTAAGTGTAGGGGAGTTTACTCCCACATGCTTAAACATTGAGGAGAATGTTTATCTCAGGTGTAGGGGGGACTTCTATCGAAGTAAGTGGTCTTTTCTATGAATTTGCCCTCATTTTAACCGGAAAATTCGATTTTTCGACATTTTTCAAAATTTTTAATCTATTTTGGCCGACATTTTTCAAAATTTTTAATCTATTTTGGCCTAGTTGTATAGTTGTATTTTCCCTTGTTATGTTTATTTTCTTTCGTTGCTAGAATAAATTTTAATAAAATGGTTTTAAATTTTTCTTAGTCATGAGTATTTTGACTCAACCCGAGTTTACTTATCTAAGTTTACTCTAGCTAGTATCCTTAACGTGTTTAAGTCAAGTTTTGCTAGGCTTTTATATAGGGAGCTATTAAACGCGAAAGTCTTAACTCTCACGGGTTAAGAACAAGAACTTTTCGCAAGTTCCTATAATTGATCCTAGAGAGTCGTTTATCAAGGGAACTTTAAAATGCGATTTCTAAACTTGAAAAAGTCTAAGAATTTGCAAGATCCTATAGATGACTCGAAAACCCAAAACTTTGATTTAATAGGCTAAGCATCCACGAGTCTCATTCCTTGAGATTTTAAACTGTGGAGAACGAGAGATGATAGAGTCAATTATAAGTTTGGTATTCTTTCATGAATTTATGTGAGCTAATTATAAGCCTATTCTCCCTTCGCTTGTTAATAAATTTATCTGCAATAAATAAGGTTCTACGATTTAAAAGGTTACTTAGCTTCTAGCCCAAGATCGTTTAAAAGTTGCTCGGTACGGATTAGAGTTCATAGCCAAGGCATAACTTATTGAAGCGGGATGCGAAGATTGGCGAATCCGAAAAGGCCCTAACAAGGCATGAGGGCTACATTTTGTTGCTAAAGATCCAAAAGTGATGTGAAGAATCATTTATCGAAAATCAATATGAAGGATCGAGACACACGACGAAAAGCAAATACTCCCCTAAAGATCATGGAGAAGTCTATCCAAAAATACCCTAACAAGGTATGAGGATAAATAGACCCAAGTCCTAAAAGGAGGCGGATCGTTGTATATCAAAGTCCAAAATAAAGATTGGAGAAAAATGAAGAAGTCGTGGTCCAAAGATGAAGAATCTCTCAAAACTTCAAGTGAAGAAATTCCTATTATGAAGAGAAGGCCATTATTTCATGAACGTCTCTCAAAGATTCGAAGTATGAAGTCGCTGCCAAATATCGGTCCGAGAAAGGTCTCAAATCGTGAAGCGAGTTATACCAAGATATGAACTTTATGAGGTCCCGAGAAGCAGTTTTAAAAGATTTTGTCCTTTAGCTAACTATTGATTAAATCGTTCACTTTATTTTCGGCCTAAATAACTAGCGAAATAAGTCAAACAATGTATCCTCGTGATCATTCAAGACAAAAATAAAATATAAGAGATACACCTAGGAATAAGGGAGTCTAAGTAAATAATTGGCCCACATGAATTCGTGTTAGTTTGCTAACTTATAATAACAATGATCTCGTTTTTAAGCTTGGTATGGGGAACGTGAAACTTGAGGATGATAAACATTCATGGTTGCCAAAACCCAATGTAAGTTTTTAATTTCTTTACTTGTTTCCATCATTTTATTTTTCTTAGATGTTTAGTATTTAATAAAGGCCAAGGTGGGTTATTTATGATGGAAAATGTAAACTGTGCTTTAAAATTAATGCATTGCATGAGGGCATTGCAATGGTAAAGTGTAGGGGATTTAATAAGTGTGAAAACACTTATCCTTTTACCACTTATTTCCAATAATAACAAGACCAAAACATGTATTTTATGTCGTAAAAGTCGGAATTATGCGTGGTTTGTGTTTTTATTGTGTTTTAGGACCAAAATATGAAAAAGGAAGAAAACACGGGCTTTCACGGGCTTTTATCAAAGAAAACGGGAAAAGACGAAGTGAAAAGATCAAGAATGCAAAAAGAACGGAAGTCCAAGACCTATTCTGAAGATTTATCGAAGAAAAAGTCTAAAGACGGAAGTTTAATGAAGTCGAAGAACTTAAGTCTAATAGAAGAAGAAAATTAAAAGACAAGTTCAAATCCCGAGACGACATCGAGAAAAGACAAAGAATTAAAGTCGAGTCGAGAAGACGTGAAGAAAGAAAGAAAGAAGATGCAACACATGCACTCCTTCCACTTTTCCTATAAATACCCTCCTAATACACATTAGGAGGGAGTTAGTCTTTGTTTTAGTTTTTAGTTTTTTTCATTCTCTCTAGTTTTAGAGAGAGAAAGTTCTCAACTTTCTCTCACTAGTTTTCATCTTTCTTTCTTTTAATCTTTCAAAGATTAAACCTTTTGTATTGTTTCTTTCATTAATCTAGTTTAAATTCAAGCTTTTAATCTTTAATCTCATTCTACATTTCTTTGATTTTGATTCACTTTTGGTACGAATTACTTATGATCCGTGTTGTTCATCTATGTTTTCGTGCTTAAAACGTTAATCTTTTTATGTTTCCTTAAGTCTCTATACGAATAAGCTTTAAGATCTTTGTGCTTATTGTCTTATTTGTAAGTTTAGCTTATTTACTTTTAAAAGTTTTCTTAAAAAGTTCATCTTTTTATCGTTTGATTCAAAAGTTTGCTTAATCTAAGTTTAGATAAGTTGATAATAGTGCTTATTTGATCCGGATCATTTTTTGATTCGTCCTAGTTTGGGGATAAGCTTATCATATTAGCTTATTCCTTGGCTTATTTACCGAATCCCACATATATCGGAAAGGGTTTAAACCCCTTTCCGATCTGCGTATTCCGACCAGAAGCCTCACCCCTTTTTCCGATTGGCAAATCGGAAAAGGGTTTCTACATATTCCGATTGAACACCCCCTTATTCCGATCGTAGTGATCGGATTAGGGCTTTAGTATTCCGATTGTGGTGATTATTGAGTATTCTGATTGGAGCATCATTATTCCGATAGCCACGAGTTGAAATTCCGACGAGGGCCTTTTCATGATTCCGATCTGGGGTGTTTTCTAACATTCCGATCAGGATCTTTAGTATTCCGATTGCTTAGATTTTATGTTATTCCGATTAGGGTTTTGTGGTATTCCGATTGTGGTAGTCTTGTGTTATTCCGATTAGGCCCATCTTTTGTAACATTCCGACAGCCTCATTTCCATCATTCCGATCACCAGATCGGAATATATTCCGATTTGGACCATTGTTGTCCACATTCCGATTGCACCATATTCCGACCAATATTTTGATTAGATTCCAATTTGGCAATTTTGCGTTGGTTTAGTTTCTTGTTTTTATAAAGTTTCCTAAGTGTTAGTCTTATTTAGTGTTCTAGTATCTTTCTAATATTGCCTTTAAGTTCTAGCATTTATTTTTAACTTGTTATTCTTAGTATAATCTTTTAAACTTCTACTTTACCCAACGACACTTAATTACTTGCTTATAGTTTAAAATAGATAATCAACCAAAGCATTCTCTTGATCACCAAAAGAAGATTGAGTCGCACTTTAGACTGGTAGTCAATTCGAAAGGATTCGGACGATAAGATTTTATACGGGGTGTCAAAACCCGAGTATTAATTATGCTATAGAAAATAGAAAGAGGGCTGAGAAAAACGTCCAAGAGGCTTGCTGGAAAATGAGATTTGACCCACTATTTAAAGGAGACAAAGTTACAACGGATCTATAACGGCTACTATGCGCGGTACCTTATCTCACCCCGCGGTACCATATCGCTAAGGTACCGCGTAGGTACTTAAGGTACCGCCACTAGACTCCACTCCGTTTTTTGTCTTTTAGTGGGGTGGGAATATCTGAGGTATTTGAATCCTTCAAAGGATATTCTAACAACATTTGGAATATGCCATTTTCAAATTTTCATTTTCCATTTTAATAAAACATTTTCTAAAAAAGAAAGTTTATTAAAAAGTCTTTTGTCTTATTAACAAAAGTGAGTTTTAAGGATAATCATTTTGATGATCACTAAGTATGATTAAGAAAGGTTAGTGATATGATTATTACCTTGATGATAGTGTTAGTTAAATAATTCATTTTGTGTTTTACACTAAATGTGTTGTATGGTTTGTTGTGATCAAAACTAAGAAAGATTAGTTAACACTAATAATGTTTTTAGGCATCACTTGCATTAACAATCTCCCCCTTTTTGATTACGACAAACGATAAACTCATTTACGTAGAAACACAAAATACGGAATTATTAACTAGTTTATCACTATCATTTCTCCCCCTTTGTCGTAGCAAAAAGGTTAGCACAAGTCTTTGAAGAACATCGAACTTTGCTAGTAGCTCCCGCTTGGTGGTTGCTCCCCCTTGCTTGGGACACCAAGTTTGTGAGCTAAGGTGACATGCTACACAAAGGTTAGTAGAAAGGAAAAAAACACCAATGTATATATGATCACTACCTACTAAGTAACTTGAGAGGGAGAAAGAGAAGAAATCTCAAATTAGAAGCAAGTATTTTGCTAAGTATGTCCAAAGAAGTAATTGACAAAGTCAAACTTCAATCCAATGAAAATGATAAGCTTGTCAATGGGTTAAAGCTTTAGAATTGATGGAATCACCCATAAGCAATTGTAAAAAATTAACCAAGATCAACTCAAAATAGAACTAATGAAATAGCACACAAATAACACAAAGGTTACATAAAAAAGAAAAAAATACAACAAAGAAGATAGTCATACACATAGTATGAGTATCTAAAAGCAATAAATATGGAAAATAAACCATTAAGCATAAGCTAGTCTAATAGTGATATTTTCCAAGATTGCTAAAAATAAAAAAAAAATAAAAAGACGACGATGCATCATTCGAAGTTTTGTCCACCGGAACGAAAACTTGAATAGGAGGTCGAGTGAGGAGGAATTCAAGAAAATTTAACTTCTCATACACATGAGCAAGTTCAATTTGTTGAAATCGGCAACAATCACACGAGGATCCATGATGCAACACAAAATCGTTTGATGGGGGTATGGCATCAAACTTAGGGTTTGGTGGTGGTGGGGTGATAGGTTTGGGAATGTTTTCACAATGCCTTGTGAGGTTTGGGAAGGTTGAAAGGTCATTGAGTTGAGGGGTATTGAAGGCTTGTGGTGGTGGGGGAACATTTTCTTTTGCTCCGGTGATGGGGTTTATGGTATAAGTCTCATTCCAATACTTGATTGGAGAGAAGGTAGGGTTTTTGGGTGGTTTGGACGAAGATGGTTCATTCTTCTTAACCCAAATAGGTCGAACCGAGATTTTCGGTTTCTTTGAAAGCTTGGATGAGGAAGCTTTAGGTGAGTGGGGTTGTGACAAGGAAATGTCAAGGTTAGGAATGTAGAAGTTAGGCATTGTGAGAGTGTGAGAATGATATCTCAAGGTTATGTGAGAATGAATTCTCAAGGTTGGGAAGGTGTGAGAATGAAATCTCAAGGTTGGGGTATAAGTAAAATGTAATCAAGGTAAGAATTTGAATATAAAATGTGTAGTGTCAAGGAATATTTAGTCAATTTGAGTAAATAAGGAATCTTGACTGGGATTCGGGTTTTAAAAGTTTTGACCAAAAATTCGTCAAAATCCACTTTCTGGCCGCGGTACCTTATAGGGGCCGGCGGTTCCATATCGCTAAGGAACCGCGGGTCTTTAAGGAACCGCGTCCAGTGGACTTTAAACCATGTTTTTCCTGGGTTTTGGGAAAAACTGAGACTTTTTCAAAAAAGTTGCAAATCTTTGAATTTTACCTCTATTAGCACCAAAATATGCTAGGGTTGCATAAAGCAACACATTCACAAAGAATGTCTTGACAAAGGGTGACAAAATAATTTAGATATCATTTTGAACCAACTTTAGTCAAGTTTAGGGGTTGTGATAGATTTAGGTTCAATTTTAATTTCAAATTAAAGTTGATTAGTGTGCATAAAATGATAGAAACACACAAAGCTAAATCCATAAGTCAACAACAAGAAACATTCATTAATTAGGCAAGTAAAAAGATAAATAAAAACTAACTAATACATAGCTAGCTTAAAATTAAATCTAGATGAGTAGTTTTCTTTTGGCTTGGTTTTGAAAACTCTTATTATGAAAACTCCATCATTCATCTCCTAGGAGGAGGCATAGAGAACAAGGCAAGCAAGAACTCTTGCAACCTCCTATGTAGTCCATACATATCCATCCTTAGGTTATGGATGATGTAGTGGTTGTAGAGACAACATGGACCACTAGGACCATGAGTTTGTTGAAACCCATAGTAAGGATCACCCAAGAGGAGGTAAAGTGGAACACCCAAAATTGGGATGTTTGAGTTGGGTGGAGGTGGTGGAGGCAAGTTCTCCAAGGGTGATGTGGGTGAAAGTGGAGGCATGTTCCCCAAAGGGGAAATGGGTGAGTGTGGAGGAGAATTCTCCAAGGTTGGTGAAATGGGTGAGTTGTGAGGGGTAAATGGTGAAGTCACCAAAGTGTCATCAAAGTCATTCCCAAAAGGAATGCTTTGGATTGGTTGGGGTTGTGTGGTCACTTCCAAGGGTGCACTTGGAGTGAAGGGTGAGGAGAGCTCATTCATTCTTGAGTTGAATGAAGAGGAGGTAGAACCAATGGAGTGGTTAGTACCATGGGTGGATGAAGTCTTGCATGGTGCAAGAGGTGGGGAAGGTGATGAAGAAATGAGGATAGGAGCATTCTTATTCTTAGGTGTGTGGAAAGGTGAGGAGTTAGGCTTAGCTACCTTAACCCTTATTTTGAGTGTTTTCCTTGGGGTGGAGGTCTTGGAAGTGTTTGAGGTTTTGGTACACACCATGGTTGATTAGGGTGGTTTAAGGTTTAGGGAAGTATGTTTGATGTGTGAAGAACATGGCAAACAAGGTGGGTTTAAATGGGTGAGGGGATGATCCAAACTAGTAATGGGTTAAAATCATTTTAGGTGAATAATGAATTTAGGTAACCTAGTTTAGGAAATGTGCAGTTTATTACTGAAAATCATGCAAGGTTTACACAAAATTAAGAAAACAGTGTAAAGCAAAGATGATGTCGTGCACAGTGACCGGCGGTTCCTTATCTAGGACCGGCGGTACCTTATCGATAAGGAACCGCGGGTCGATATGGAACCGCGACCAGAAGGTTTTCAAAAATTTCCCTTCCCAGTTTTTGATAAACCCAGATTTTTCCCAAAGTTTCACAAGCCAAAGTTAACTACAGATCATAATCTAATAAGCTAACTATCATAAGGCATGCACAAAGCTATGTAAAACACAAACATTATTGCATAAGCAACATTAAGGATCAAAATAAATAGTAATCCAAGCATGCAACACAAGTTAATAAACAACTAAACCAAAGTGTTAATAACCAAATGTTTAACCATCAAATCCAAACTTTGACACAACTTCAAAGTCTTCACCTCCTTTTCTTTCCTAAACCCTTGATCATCTTTCCCAAATACTTGAATCCTTTTCTTGACTCCACTCGGTGTTCATGTAATTCTCCCCGAGTTCTAAGATTCTCACGATAAAGATGCTCCATATGGAGATCTTCAGTAACATCACTAGAAGGGTGAGGAGGAGGAGCTAAGTCTTCAAAATCATCCTCGAATTGATTTGAGGATGGATGGGAGTTGCTCGAAGAGTCAAAATGAGAACTAGGACCGATGCCATCACCATCACTTGGTGGCATATCGGTGTCCTCCTCATCCGGCTCTTGATGGTCGGATTTTCTCGAACCACGGCCACTTCTTGGCTTTCGTTGATATGCCTCTTGAATAGGCAACATAACCCGTTGAACCGGGTGAAAGCGAGAAAGATCGAGTTGAGGAAAATCTTGACCAACCCTTCTAAAGAGGCGAGTAAGAAGCATAGCATAAGGGAGGTTTGTTTTGGGTTTGGAAAGAGCATAATTTATACGTTGAGCGATGTAATATGCAAGATTGTACTTGGTGGAAGTAAACAAGCAAAACAACATATGCCCCATGCAAGCCGGGATATGATCTCGGTTTCCACCAAGATAAAACACATTTTCCCTAAAGATGTTTGCCCATTGGAGCATGTAATCCTTAAGGTCGCTTCAGAGCACTTCATACCTATTCACATTTCGCACATTTGTATGAAGGCTTCTCACAACGTTTCCACTACGCTCTTTCGTGATGATTTCAAGGATGAAATTTAGATCAACTTCGGTGGTGTCATTTGGAGGTTTATCGTTAGACTCCAAGAGAGCATCTAGTCTCCACTTGTCCGTGAAACGACAAGTGCCTTCAAATGGAACACCAAGAATATCACCAAAGTCATCGAGGGAATATTGAATGATTTGACCATTCAACAAGAAACGAATAAAGATTTGGTCGTTGATTTCAAGCATGGAGTAAGTACTAAAGAACTCAAGAAGAAACAAGGGATAAATTACCTCGTCTATGTAAAGCAAACAATCAAACCCAATAAGCTCGAACATAGAGTTGATATAATTATCTCCCGCTATTCTTGAATCTACAATCCTACCCTCATGGAAACAACGAGAGGAAAGGGATGGAAAAGCGTTTTGGAGTTGAGGGGAAACAAAGGTTTGAGAGATGTCGGGCATATAATCTCTAGTGAATTGATGATCTTTTTGATATTGAGAAGGCATAATTAAGTATCTAAATACAAACAAAAATATTTCCAATCACTCATATGAAAATAAAAAAAAAGGAAAACGAAAAATGAAAATGTGTTATATCAATTTCTTGACAAACAAAGGATTGAATCCATATCATTTACATGTTCACAATGTGTCTATTCCATCATTAACCAAGAACACATGATCTATGTTAGATCAACAATGGATTAGAACATTGGTTTTTCAAAACAAGGTTTTTAGGTAAGCATTAACAATGTCATTACCTACTTGTTCATGGGTTCATCTCAAATCCATCATTCAACCAAAATCATTTAGCCTAAATTCGGATTTGTTCTACAAGTGGGTTTTAGTGAAATCTTAATGAATATCAACCTAAGGAATCATAGTAAGATAACCATGTCAACTCACATTCCTATTAAGGTTTTAATTCAATTTCAATTTTAAAAATCCCCAATTATGAAAGGATGAACCCTAGAACAAAATAGATGAAATTGAAAGAAAATACTTATAATTAATTGATGTTAGATGAAGGATGAGTGAAACCCACAACTTGGAATCAATTAATTTGAGTGATTGAAGGTTTTGGAAGCTTCAACAATGGTGGAAAAGGTAAAACCCGTCGGCTGTGTGTTTTTGGGAGAGAGAGAGAGTTTGGTTTGAAAAAGAAAAAAAAACTCAAACTGGCGCTCTGACAGAAGTTACTGCCCGCGGTACCTTATCGATAAGGAACCGCGGGTTTGAGCCGCGGAGATAAGGAACCGCCTACAGAGGCAGGTTTTTATCTCTGAAAAATGCCAAATTTTGAAAATCTAGTTTTTCTAAAATACTTAAAATTAAATCATGAGCCTTTTAGAATATCATTGGATCATCATAACACTAAGCAATATGCCTTAACGAAGGATTATAAGTTAAATCAAGATCGAAAAGAACCGAAACGGACAAACTACTACTCGTAGCAAAACGACTAAGTGGAGAGAAGTCAAGGGAAGTGAATCAAGACTAGGATCAATGCTCAAGGGATTAGATACAATCTTCAAATAGTTGTAGCGAAGAGCTTGTGTCATATATAGTGGTTTAAGACGTGCCTTTCCGGCGAAACGTTAAACGGCTTTGGTAATGAATAAGTACAAAGCAATTATTCAAGTATAGACTAAGATCACTTTCAATAATAGTCTTAGTCTAAACCAAAATATGAGCAAGGTATTAATTCACTTTCTCTCCCACAAAGGGCCTACTAACCGTATGGGTGCATACCATGGAAATCATGCTTGATACTTTAAGCTTCTACTAACTCACTCTACATCACCATAGTGAGTCAAGTATCCAAGCAATGAAGGTTTGAGAGGATAAAAGAAAAGAAACACAAACCACAAATAAATGTCAAGGCAAGGATGCCGAGAACAAGCTCATAGTCAAGTAATGATCAAAAGAATGATCAAAGGGCGTGTGGAAGAACGAAAGTGTACCTTGGCCACAAAGAGCAATCCATGAAGGAATAAGTGCTATGCCCAATAAATGACTATGATGAGTACTAAGTCTTCAAGTACTAGTATCATTCCCAATCATCTTGGTATCATCATTCAAAGATGTTAAGGATCAATGAATATGAGTCTTCTACAAGTGCATGTAACTCAATCCATAACCAATTAAATGATTGATCTTCATGAGTACCTACACAAAGCAAGATGCAAACTAGTAGATACATTTCAAGAGTATATCTAAAATGCATAAAGGCTACTAATCTTAAGTGGGATGCAATATTATCAATTAAAATACCTTTTTTCAAAGAAAACATAGTTTTGACCAAAGAGAAACTTTAGTACAACTAGACCTTCTAATTTGAGGAGACAATGGATCGATCCAAGTTTCAAAGTACAATATACTCCAAAGATCTTGAGTGACCATCGCTCTGATACCAATTGTAGAAACTAGAAGGGGGGGGGGGGGTTGAATAGTTTCTCTTCGATTGGTGACCAAATTAAAATTACTTTTAATTTGGTTTGTATCAAAACTATCTTTTACTTGAGGCTAAGTTGCATAATGATTAGGTTCAATTCAAATGCACTAGCAAAGATAATAGGTAAGCGTAATGATAATGAAATAAGTAAAGAGTAAGGAAGGAGACAACCTAGTAGGAAGACACCAAGATTTATAGTGGTTCGAAAACGAGGCTCTATCCTCGTTTCTACTCCACTCCTCGAGTACACCTACTCGAGATTTCCACTATATCCACAAGCTCCCTTCTCGGCGGAGAAAACCTTACATCGTTGCTTACATTATTTTCCGACACTAAGCTAAATGTCAAGACCTAATCTTTAGCTAGGACCAATCTACACGACGTTGCCTACCTCACAATTTAACGACACAAGGCTAGATGTCGGGTTCTAATCTTAAGGTAGAACCAATCTTCACGACGTTGCCTACTTCACCATTTTACGACACAAGGCTAGATGTCGAGTTCTAATCGAAATCTAGAACCAATCTTCACGAATCTTCACTTTGAAGCTAAGTGAGAACTTCACACAACACAACTACTAATCACTTTTAAGTTTAGTGAGAACTCACAAGACACAACCACATCACTTTATAGTTTAGTGATAACTCCTAATCAAATCTATTACAACTCAACTAGACTTATCCAAGTACACACATGTAGCTTGGATTTACACAACACAAATCCAAGCAAACACATATGCAATGGATGTACACAACAAATCCAAGTATCCACAAATAACTTGGATGAACACAACTAGTCCAAGTATTCATAAATACATTGGATTGACCTAAAACAAAAAGGTATCATGATGAATATGACTAGCTCAAAGATTCATCTTTATCACAACACTAGTGAGTGAGTGATCTTCTTATTGGACAAGGTAAAGGAGGGGATCAAGAGGATAATCATATGTAAACATCCTTAACAATTTAAGTGATCATTTACTAATGATTATGCTATAGAAAATAGAAAGAGGGCTGAGAAAAACATCCAAGAGGCTTGCTGGAAAATGAGATTTGACCCACTATTTAAAGGAGACAAAGTTACAACGGATCTATAACGGCTACTGTGCGTGGTACCTTATCTCACCCCGCGGTACCATATCGCTAAGGTACCGCGTAGGTACTTAAGGTACCGCCACTAGACTCCGCTCCGTTTTTTGTCTTTTAGTGGGGTGGGAATATCTGAGGTATTTGAATCCTTCAAAGGATATTCTAACAGCATTTGGAATATGCCATTTTCAAATTTTCATTTTCCATTTTAATAAAACATTTTCTAAAAAAGAAAGTTTATTAAAAAGTCTTTTGTCTTATTAACAAAAGTGAGTTTTAAGGATAATCATTTTGATGATCACTAAGTATGATTAAGAAAGGTTAGTGTTATGATTATTACCTTGATGATAATGTTAGTTAAATAATTCATTTTATGTTTTACACTAAATATGCTGCATGGTTTGTTGTGATCAAAACTAAGAAAGATTAGTTAACACTAATAATGTTTTTAGGCATCACTTGCATTAACAGAGATTGTGAAGAAATTTGGGCTCCTTGATGGTAAAAAGGTCTCTAATACTATGGACAGAGAGCATCCATGGAGTAAATATGGTGAAGTAAAGAGTGTGGATGGCAGGCACTACAGATCCATGATTGGATCTCTCATGTATCTCACAGCCTCAAGACCTCACATTATGTTTGTTGTGTGTGTTTGTGCTATACATCAGATGACACCAAAGGATTGTCATCTCTTTGCAGTAAAGAGGATCTTTACGTACCTCAAATTTCATCCCACTTTGGGACTTTGGTACCCTAGAGAGTCTCCCTTTGAGCTGGTTTCTTATTCAAATAGTGATTATAGGGGAGATAATGCTGACAGGAAATCCACATCTGGTGGATGTCAGTTTTTGAGAGGAGATTGATATCTTGGTAGTGTAAGAAGCAAAGAATTATACCATTTTATACAACTGAGGTTGAATATATGTCAGCTGCTACATGTTATGGACAAGTTATATGGATACAGAACCAGTTACTGGATTATGTGTACATATTTCTAAGAACCAAGATTTTCATTGATAACAATAGTACTATTTGCATTATCAAAACATATTGTGTAACACACTAAAACTAAACACATTAAAATCAGACATCACTATATTAGAGATTGTATTGAAAAAGGTTTAATTGTTCCTGAAACTATTGATACAGAACTTAAACTGGCTGATCTTTTGACTAAACCTTTTGATATTGGAAGATTTCAGTACTTGGTCACAAGTATTGGGATGGTTAATCCATAAAGATGTCTGTGATTTTTCATTGTGTTTAGAATTGTACTATTATTTGTTGTTGTAAAATTGTTAGCCATTTTTTCATATGTACATATTGCCGTTGTTTTTGAGATTCCCCCCTGGCTTGGTTTTCTTTTATTTTTGTGTGTGCTTTTGTTTGGCTTTAGACTAACAATGCAGGATGAGGGTTCTTTGGTGTGTCGTGGATCATTATGCTCACTCAATGACTTATAAGTAATCTATATTTAAGGGGAGGATTAGGTCAAACCTTTAGGAATCTGGCTATCACTAGGATGCTCATATATGGTACTAGATCATACCCACAGATGAATGGGGCTTTGTGACCGTGAAGGCTTGTTGTATGGCTTGATGGAGTCCTTAGATTAATGTGCATCTTGTCTTACACCTTGTGTAGTAGCATGCATATAGTGGAAGGCATAGGTGTCATGCCGCATGTGTAATTTTTGTTTCAAAATATCTTTGGCCGATCTTACATCTTAAGATTATAATATGCCCAAGATAAGGTTCTAACTGGGATCAAGTCAGTCATATTGATATTATCCATATATTAGAACAATTGATTATTAGAAATATAATTAGGATTATATTTATGCAGTGTTTATGGATCTCATCTCGTTGTATGTATATTGATAATATCATATCGTACTATATTCATGACACAAGTTGCATTTTATAACAAATAAGTAAGAATAGATCACATTGAGACGAATGAGAAGATGGCTAAAACATACAATAACATTCGACAAATAACAATAACTTTTATATATAAGTATCTTTTATCCACCTCACAGAAATTCAAGAATAAACAACAGAACACAATTACACGAAAAAGAAAGAACCTAAAGAGAGAAAAACAAACAAAAACATCCCATTATTAGGGGGTTAAAACAAATGGCTCAATAACTTAGTAGCCGCTTGGTTTGGAAGCGATGAAACTGATACATTGCACTTGACGAACGTTGTCGAATCCGATGATACGGATGAAGGCCTCGGGGTACTCCTTCTTGCACTCATCCAATTCCTTCAACACTTGAGCAGAGTCAGTGCACCCGAACATGGGCAACTTCCACATTGTCCAGTATCGGCCATCGTAGTATCCGGGGCTGTTACCGTGCTCACGGTAAACGAAACCGTGCTACAAATATTAACAAATCATATGAGTAAGGGGAGATTACCAAATATATATACCATATACCTTATTTTGAAACATATATGTGACATAAAAAGTGATGAATATCAACAGTAAGTTTTAAACTAGGTTTCATGTGTTACAATTTCTTCTATTTTAGCTGTGTATATGAACTTGTTACTAAATTAGTGCGACTTTATAACAGGATTGTATAGTAAAGACAGTATTGAGACTAAAGGATGACATTCAGTAAAACATATACATTTTGATTATACAGATATGTTGATTATAAATATTCTAAATAATCTAAACTCTCAGACATGTTTATCAATTCACTAACATAAGTTTTTGTAGCAATTTTGAAAAGATTTAGTCGTAGTTGTAGTAGTAGTATGATCAAGTTTCATTCTAGACAATTGTGTTTCTGCCTTAGTAGTAGTACAGAAATATAAATCTAACTCGGTTCAATTAATCAAAATTGCTAACCTCTTGATAAATAAATCTAGCTAGGATTTAAGGATACATAAAGTTATTTGAGAAATTTATGTAAAAGATGAGAAATAGAAACCTCGACTTCGAATTCCAAACAAGGAACCCATTTGTTGCGGAGCAAGTAGTCGACTTCCTTAGCCAATTGGGTTTCGGTCAATGGTGGTAAGTATGAAAGAGTCTCGTACTTCTTCAAACCCAATGGTGGCCACACCTAAAAACATCAAACCAAAACCAAAACTTCATTAAAACATGATATTGTTGTGTTTTATTTCAAACACAAAACTTATGTACATACCTTCATGCATTGTACTCTTCCACCGTTGCTGGGAAGCGACAAGAAGTTGTTAGACTTCTTGGTAACGGGGAAGGCAGAGTTGGACTTAAGTCCAGTGAATGGAGCGACTATGCTGGTTGAGGAAATGGAGGCCATTTTAGTACTATTTTGCTTTAGATGATTAGCCTTTGCAAATCCTGTGAGTCAGTTCAGTTTTACATAGTTCTATATATAATGGTCGTACATAGGCAATTGTTTTGCTACTTGCAATCCAATGGACCTAAATAAATCAAGCTTGTCTTTGAGTGATTTGGCCGTTGGATATGGGATTTCATGCATAGTGTCCACATAACTGCATCCCTTATCATTAAACCACCAGAAAATCGAGTGCCATGTGTCATTTGCCCATTGCTCAAAATATCTTATCTCATCTTATAAAGGAGAGGTTGAGACTTGAGACATGGACGGAGGCATTTAAGCTCGAGTATATTAATGTAAATACTCGTATAGCACTAGTCAATTTTAAATTGGGTCCAATTGATAAATGAATAGGGGACCAAACGCTCCAATTGATTTCTTTTCATTACAGGACAAAATGTCACGTTTTCTGGTCCATGATGTGAATGATTAGACGATTAGACGATGTAGTTAGTTGTTAAAATACTTTTAGGGCCCAATGCAAGAAAGGCTTCTTCACATATGATTTGGCTCAAACATTATTTTAGCAATGCCTCAAACAACTACACAAATATATAATTCAAAATCTTATCTGTCCGTCCTATATTAATAATCTAAGTTACTATTTTTATACGTATCAAATTAATAGTTTAGTCTAAAAATATGTAAAAAATGTATTATTAAGTTTAACATGTTACTTAAAAATGTATAGTTGAGAGACTTGGTACCTCGGTGGCACGCAAGATACTCCGCTACATCAAACTGCCGTTCAAAAAAAAGTTTAACATGTTACTCTTATTTGAAGGTATTATTACAAAAAATAAAAAAGTTGTAAATTAATTAATTAAGGATAAAATTGTCATTATGTAAAAAACTGAAAAAGTGATATTTTTATTAAACTACATGTTTTTTGTCAGTGGACTATTATTGTGGGACGAAAGGAGTATCTATATATAAGTATTGCTTATTAAGCATTGAAGCAAGCGATAGGCAATGTTTCGAAACTGGATTTTAAATCGATCTAGTCGAGTGACGGGTCCCGGTCAACCCAGGTTGACCCAGTTTTTAATTTTTTATTTTTTTTTATATTTTTAGTAATTAACAAAAATTATGTAAAAAAATCATTAAAACTTCCGTATATTAAATATATAAATTCTTTATTACCAATATACTACGTAAAAATAAAGTTTCATCAAAAAAATACGTAAAGTTTATATATATATTTTTTTTTAAAACCCGAAAAAATCGAAACTCGGCTGGGTCTCAATAACCGGGTTGACCCGGGTCACCCCAAACTCGACGGGTCTAGCCGAGTTTCGAAAATGTGCAACCCGGGTTAAAATGACCCGTTTTTTCGACCGGTTAACCCAGCCAAGTCAACCCGGATTTAAAAACATTGGAGATAAAGATACGAAACTCTTATGAGCTCCAGAATCAAATACAGTAATACTTTAGTTGAGTGTTGGTTCAACAGAAATGTACCTATAACTATGTTAGGGTCTTGTTGAGCATCCTAGTTTCCCAGGCTCCCAGCACTCTTTCTTGAGCATTATTATCAGTTTTAATGTACTCGTTCCTATAATGTCATTTAATGGCAGATTATCTGCATTGGTAGTTGGTTATTTCTAGTACGGTCCTTTGCCTCTATAGCCTCTGGTGAGATGGCCTAACTTATTGCAGGCTTGGCACCTATTAAGACGAGGTCCTGCGTGATGTCGTTACATTTGGTACATTAAGCTAAGTTTCCAACGTAATCACGGTTCTCGGCAGTAGCACCATAGGCTTTATTACCTTAGATTCAATTGTTGATCATTATTATTGGGGAAATTATTGTTGCAGTTACGGTTCGGGTAGTTGTTGGTGTATGGGTAAAGTCTCGTCTATCATCAAACTTTCGCTTGAGATCATTGGTTCTGTGAGTGAAATATTTTGATATTTTATCTATATATTCTTTTTATGTTTTGGTGACGACAAACGTATAACTTATAAAACATAACATAAAGTTTAAAAGTTACTCGTATACTAAAACTCTTCTCGATATGTCAAGTATTTATACACTTCAACATGGGCTTCGTTATTGGATCGGGCCAAGCAAAAAATTATACATTCATCTTTATTAGTTGGATCGGGTCAAGAAAACAAACTAATTATTAAGGTCTATTAAGGCCCAATCAATACTTTTATAAGCTTCTAGAAGATGGAGGGAAAATAATAAATTCAAAATTCATATTTTGAATTCGAGCTCCAAGAAAATAAGGTGCATCCTATTATCCACTGTTAGTTCACCCTTTTATCTAACACACCATATTCTCCATTGATAAAAGAGACCTCTCCAAAGAAAAAGCTTTTAGAAGTTAGAAGGAGAACTAACAATTCAAATTTGAATGAAGATGCACTTTAGTTCAAATGCACTCTTTTATCCGGTGGGTAAAAAAGAGTTCTCCAATGAAAAAATTGAATATATAAAGAAGGTAAATCTCTTCCACCTCCGCTTGATGAAAATCCACATTTTCCCACTCCTCTTAAGCCTAAAACCCACAAAATTCCTAAATAAAACACATTGAATTTCTTTCTTTCTCTTTATTAATGATATGATTCTAGTATAAGTCTTGGATCAAAGTATGTTAGTTCCATTAGTACCAAGGTTCAATCTTATGTGATGTAACTTATTTGGACTGTCACCTCGGATTGAAAAGAAAAATCAGACCGAACCAACCAATTTTAGACCGGTCTTCGATTCGGGGTTTGGGATCATTTTGGTCTCGGTCCGATCAGTCCGGTTCGGTCCGGGTAAGTTTTACCAAAAACTAGTCGATTACGTCTAATAGGACCGGATTCGACCGAAGACTGAACCAGACCGGACTGACCGGGACCGGTCTCTGTCCTGGGTTTTGCACTATTTCGGTCGTCGGTCAAGTCAATCTTAGCCGGTCGGGTCCATCTAAACCACTCCAGTCCGGTCAAATCTAGGCCCGATGCTCAGCCTACCGCACACATAACATTATCTCAAGTAGCCATACAATCGACACATTCATCACCCAAACATGCATGAGGTTCGTTCGGTGCTATATACAAAGCTTCAGCAGGATTTAACCTTACGTGATTAAACGGACAAGATGCTATGAAACCAATATGATAGGAGGTTCTCTTTATGAGCTTCAACGCTAGTTCTTCCTTGAAAGTTAATGGCCTTGTCTAATGAGCCATTAAAGTAATTAGTAGTTGTTAAATTCACACCTATTATATGCGCAATTAGTCAGCTAAGTCCGTTCGATGGATGTGTGCGCTTTCTAATGATCTTTTAAAAAGTCTAAGAGACATGTTTATTTGACACGTTATCAGTATAATCCAATGAGAGGGGTAAAACAAGGATAAATTATTATCAGATACAAACAATTATGTTTTAGACCAAAATCAGTCTAAATATCGTAATATACTATAATGTTGGTAGTTGATTTGTTATAATTAGTAGCACCATAATAAGAAAAAACTTTAAACTTTTTTTCATCTTGAAAATATATATAATGACATATCATTGTTTAAAATGAGAAAAATCTGGCTTTTTAGTTATGATCCTACCTTAAATTAAAGATGTCTTTTTTTTAGACTTATTAGCTATTTGTTTTAAAAATAATCTCTTATAAAATAAATAGTTTTTTTTGGTATAACAACTTCTTAGAGTTGTTAGCTTTTTATTTTAAACAAGTAGTTATTAATGAAAAGTTGTTTCATATAGCTTTTTAATTTGTTAAGACTTATTAAAACTGTTTTAACCATATTATAATTTATTTTAGTATGTCCTTTTAAGTTATTTTACATCTTAAGTTTATACTTAACAACTAATTTACCAAAAACTTTTAATGAAAAATAATACAACTTATAGATCATGTGATCAGCTTTATAATTAACATCTTATATTTTATAGCTTATAGTTAATAGAAAAAATTTCATGTTTGGTCCCTATCGTTTACCCCAAATATCAAGTTTGCTCCCTATCTCAAACTAAGTGCACAGATCGTCCCTATCGTTTACACTTTGGATCAAAAATGGTCCCTATCTTGGATGGGAGTTAGTTTTGGCTGTTAAGTGGTATGAGGGGAAGGGTAATTTGGTCATTTACTCTTTTTTTTCTTTTAATCCTTTTCTCTCATTTTCTTTCTTTATCACAAAAACCCTAGATCTATTATCACCATTAGATCTTGGCTACAATCATTCAAGATCCGGCCGCCATAAATCACGCATCTACTGGATCTACAAATCACGCATCTACAAATCACCGTCACACATAAATCACGCATCTTCTTACAGATCCTTCAACAATCACCATAAATCACCTTGACAAAGAAAACAACAAATCCAACGACATCACCTAATTCACAAAAACAGATCCAACTTTCTCATCTACTGGATCTACAAATCGCTTCATGTTACCTCCTATTCGAATATTTCTACAAATCAAAAAAACATTTCGATAAATATTGTATGAATCATTTCCTTGTGGCCACATGAATGATTCGTTTTATCTAAAGAGTGTTTGTTAATGATTTCGAGTTTCTGGTTAAGATCGTATATTTAAATCGAGAGGTTATGGTTTTCGAGATGAAAATCCTCAGTTGAGGCGAATAATTGTTGGATGTCTATCGATGTTTTCTTGGTGTAATGGAGTCTCAGATGTTCGTAGGATGGTTATTGGAGTTGATGTCATTTGGGTAGCAGAGGTGAGATTTTCCAGCTTTAAAGAACCATATGGGCAGATGACATGGTCTCGAGGTTACTGAACCACCAGCAGTCGCTGTGAACATGATCTTTGTACCACAGTCGCTGTGGACCGTGTGATAGAGAAATGGGTGAGTTGGATGAAAACGATGCTGACCAATATTGGGTGTATCAAGCTTCAAAGAAGCTGATGTAATTGCGAAGGGGCGTTTTGTTTTTTTTAGCGATGATAGTGACAGCTTGGATGAAAGTGAGTTGGAAGAGCGTAGGAAAAGACGTGCTCACAAGAAGCGTAAGCATCATTACTCAAGCTCAGAATCCGATGATTCTGATTCTTCAAATGACGAAGATGAATGCGCGTTGAAGTCCAGGAGACACTCCAAGCATCATAAACGTCATAGACGATCAAGGGATTCTGATTCTTCGAGTTATGAATCTGATTATGGTGAGGTGAGGAAGAGAAGGCATTCAAGGCATCATCATAGACGTCACAGGCGTTCAGAATCCGGTGACTCAGATGATTCTTCTAGCTTTGAAAATGGTGTTAAAAGACACGATGGTAGGCATCATAAGCATCATCGAAGGTCTCGTAGCCATGAATTGAAGTCTGACTTGGATAGCGATGGAATGGAGGAGGGTCAAATTGTTTAGGTTTGCTATTGTATGGCGTTATTTGATATGAACATGTTCTGGATTCTTTTCAACTTTACTGTGTTGTTTAAGACTGTTAATTTAAGTTTCTTTATCTCTCTCTTTGTGTGTCATATTGAGCATCTTGCATGTTCAAAAGTCAATACAGAACTGTTGCAATGTTGTGCAAGAGCAAAAAACCGCCCTTCTTTTGACCCAACGAGAGAGAGAGAGAGGGAGGTGAGATATAAAAGAAAAGAAATTTGTGATTTTGAAGTATACAAAAATATAACAAGTAAATGACCGAAATACCCTTCCTCTCTCAAGACTTAACAGCTAAAGTTAACCCTCATCCAAGATAGGGACCAATTTTGATCCAAAGTGTAAACGATAGGGACGATCTGTGCACTTAGTTTGAGATAGGGACCAAACTTGATATTTGGGGTAAACGATAGGGACCAAACGTGAAATTTTTTCTAGTTAATAACTTACAACTTATAGTTTATAGCTATCTTTACCAAACATAGTCTAAATCTTTTCATGATGAGATGAATAGTGTGTTTGATTTAAATGCATAATACATGACAAAAAGTTAGTTTCACTTGAATCAGTCGGCTCGGAATATCAGGTCGACTTTAGTTTTTATTAATTCAGATGGTTCCGAGCCGATGTTTAGTCTTAGAAATAATTATATTAATAGTACTACCTCCACATACTCAACGAAGAAGGGGCATTGTGTGAGATGAATCATGGTAAGCGGAACTGGAAAAACAAAACCTAACGCTAGACATAACGTTAAAGGGTCATGATCTAGTTTGTCTATCCGGCGATCTAGTGCGACCTATTTTGATTTTTTTTATTTTTATATTCAATAAAAATAACTTTTTATATTCAATAAAAATAATATTTTATTAAAAAAACATACATATTACACTAAAAAAAAGACACATTACATAAACTAAAAAACATTACGAAACATTAGAAGTAAAAGGGGTATAATGCATTAGCTAAAACTAACTCCAAAAATTATCAATTTAATATATGTTGTGAGGAATTAAACAAGGCTCAATATATTAAAATTTAGAATTTTTTTATAAAGTTTATATAATTAAAAGGGCTAATAACTAAAAAATGCATATAACTTGACTTTTTTACCGTTCTGTATAGTCATCTTTTTTTTCCTATATTATCATTAAACTTTGTGATTTCGTACATTGTGTGTACCTGGTGACCTACTTGACTGGTTAACAGGTTGCTTTAACGACCGTTAAACTTTTTATTACGACGTTAGTCCTTTATATTAACAGCCATTAACATACACACTTAAAATTTGATTTTTTTTAAAATAAAACGTAAAACCTTGAAAAGGTATATAACTTTATATACAAATTTTCTTTAGGTATAAAATTTACGCATGTTTGAATAAAAAAAATTTAATATTATTTTTTTAAACATGTTTTAGTTAACTTTTAAACTTTATATAAAACGTGTTTTATATAACTTAACTTTTTCGTACATTATAAATCTTAATTTTTTTTACAGAAAATCAAACAATTTTTTTTAAAAGTTAAAATTTTCAAAAGTGAAAGTCGTACTTTTTTTACAAAAAAAAATGAAATTTTTGAAATTCCATTTTTACAAAAAATCGAACTTTTTACAAAATTTTAAACTTTTGTTATTTTTATTTTATATAAATTGTGTGTATATATAACTTTATATAGAAATATTTTTTACAAAAAAGTTATTTTTCTTTTTGTAATCTTCGAAATTTTTTTGCAGCAAATCATACTATTTAAAAATAAAATTAAAGTTTTCAAAACTAAAAGTCGTACTTTTTTACAAAAGAAAATTGAAATTTTTGAAATTCTTTTTTACAAAAAGTCGTACATTTTAACAAAATTTTGAACTTTTATTTCTTTTCTTTTTATATAAATTGTGTGTATATATTTTTTTTTTTAAATTTTTTACGAGATAATTTTTTTCGCAAAAAAGTTACTTTCATCTTGGCAAAAAAATTAATTTTTTTTGAAATTTTTTGTAAAAAAGTATGACATTTAGTTTTGAAAACTTTAAAATTTTTAAAAAATAGTATGATTATCTGTGAAAAAACAATTCTAAGGTTCGAAAAACTTTAAAAAAAAGTGTGGTGTTTTACTTTGAAAATTTTAAGATTACAAAAAGGAAAATAATTTCATAAAAAAGTTTTCTAAAAAAAATTATATACACACAATTTATATAAAATAAAAATAACAAAAGTTTAAAATTTTGTAAAAAGGTACGACTTTTTTTTTGGAAAAAAAAGAATTTAAAAAATTTCATTTTTTTTTTAAAAACAGTACGACTTTTACTTTTGAAAATTTAAAATTTAAAAACAAATGCTTTTGAAAATTTTAGATTTTAAAAAATTTCTGTTTTTTTATATATACATGCGTAAATGATATTCTTAATTTTGTTTTATATATAGTGATGTAGTGTTTTTGTACCCTTTAGGAAAAGGATGACAAATAGTGGTAGTATTAAGTGTCGGTTTAGGAAAACCGAGCACTAATGACCCAAATGAAGTCCAAGTTCGTTTTACCAAGGAGGCTAGTGCGTTGTGTTAAGAGTTGATTTTTGTTTGAGATTATATTGAAAGAAATGAGAAAGGAAAGAAAGACGGTTACGAAAATGAATTAAACTACGACGAAAAAGGCGTAAACGTAAAACCGTAAATAGTGCCAAAAATAAAATTTTAACCTAAAAATTACTAAAAATTACTAAAAATCCACAATAATATTCTAAGAGTTTACAAAAAATCCAAACTCGCTAAAACCTTTTAATTAATTAAATAATGACTTTTTAATGCTAATTAAAGCCCTAAAAATCACTTTTAATTATTAAAAAGCCCTAAACAAGATTTTATAGTTTTTAAACCTCAAAAATATCCTAATTAAGCTAAAAACTATTTTTAAAAATTTTAAAATCAAATTAAACTATTTTTAAACACTTAAAAACTATTAAAATCTATTAAATCCTAAATTAATTCTAGAAATTAATTGAAAAGTCTAAAAATTATTTAGAAAGTGACAAAACTCCTAATTTAATGTCCTTAACCTAGGAAAAATGAAAAAAATAGAAAAAATGAAATTTCAATTTTTACTAATAAAATAATATTAAAATATTCAAAAAAATAAAAGTTTGTAAATAAATTCTAAAAAATTACCAAAAATCCGAAATGATGTAACTAAAACAAAAATACAAACCAACTTTTCTGAAACCTATTAAATAATTTTATATTAAATTTTAAAGTTAGCTAAAAACCCTAAAATCCAATAAAATTAAAAATAAGCTAAATTGAAAACCTAAAAAGATGTAAACCTCAAAAATATGATTAAAAACCTAAAAACTATTTTTTCAGATTTTTAATATACTCTTTACTATTTTTAAATTACTAAAAACTATTTTAAAATTAAAATAATTATAAAAAATAATAAAATAATGCTAAAAATAATCTACCAATTTTAAAAATCCTATTTTACTCTCATGAACAGAAGAAAAATGAAAAAGTTGGAAAAATATTAATTTCACCACTAAAAGACAAAAACAGCTTAATTAAAACCCTATTTAACTTAAATTAATTCTAAAAATTAATAAAAGGATGAACAGTAAAATCTTTTTTAACCAAAAATCTTAAAATGATATTCTAAGTCCAAGAAAATTAATTATACTGAAAAATATTACTTTTTAGCACTAAAAGACAAAAAACTGAAATATTAAAGTTAATATAAAATGCAATAAAACCTAAAAATTACCAAATGAACAGTAATTAAAAATTTAATTAAACAGAAAAATCCTAAATTAAATAAGAAAAATAATGGAACTGGTTTGAAGATCTAATTCAACTTTTTAAGCACTAAAGACAAAAAAGAGAGAAGTCAGATAGTGACATGTGTTGGTGTTTGTCTGCTAGTGCAGCAGTGGTAAAAAAGATACTAGCAGTGGGAAAGGAGTTCCCACTGATAGTGTTAAATTTTGGTCTGTTTTTCAATAAGCTTAGGAAAGCTTATTTTGATAGCTTATTTGGGACAAAAAGGCACCCTTATACTCTTTGGAGTATAAGGAGTCAGATTATACAAAATAAACAATCAATCACTTAACAAAATAAGCACCAATTAAGCCAAGAAGTTTCTGATAAGTCACTAAGCAGGTCTGATGAACAGTTGCTGGTGTTTTTGACACTAGGACGAATTTTAAGCCTTCACAACTAGCACAAATCTTAACCAAATCACATATGACTAATAACAAACCCTAAGTGCTCCTAATATCTAGCAGATTACAAGTTGGTGGGCAAATTCAAGTTAAAACAAGGCAGATAAATGCATTACTAATTTGTTATGCTATTTGCCAAAAAAATGAGCATGCAATATCTAACAACCCTACTCAACTTTGAAAACCAAATACTGAAATAACTAAAATAACCTATTTAAACTTGTCTAGATGGATTTTAAATCAAAAATGTGTTACTTTATCAGCTTAAACCTTAATCCCAAACACACCCTTATATTCTGAAACTTGAAATATTCAGACCAAAACTATAACAAATCCAACCAAACTAATTTAAATTACTTTAAACTAGCATATAACACCTCAACTAAGCAAAATCCAATACCCAAACAACTAGTAAGCAGATTACACTAAAAATCATACCCATTCTCAACAAAACCTAATATTGAAAATTTGAAATGAAAGAGAAAGATTTTACCAAGAGGGACCTACATCCAGGTCCCTCAGTGGCTGTTTGCCACCTCCTACAAGCTCGGGCTTGTGCTGAGCCTTGTGGGAGTTGGATAAGCTTGTGCACAAATGACAATTATAGGGTGAGAAAAAGCCTTGACTTTTCCTTGTTTCCTGCACACCACAAACAACAAAGAAAGAGACACCAAGCTTATAAGAGATTCAATAAGCTTGGTTTAATAAGCTTATTGAATGGCTTATAGCAGTAAGCTAAAAAAATAAGTTTCTGAAATATTTTGTAAACAAGTGAAATTCTTAAAAAACAAACTTGAAGATTTTAAAATGAATTCAGGGAAAAAAAACAAATTTAAAACTGGAATACTGGAAAGTAAAATGGAACTCAGTCATATGCACGTTAAAAACTTTTTCATTAATTCATAGAAAAGAAAATTACATAAAACTGGAACCAACCATACAAGTCACAAGCCGACTTGTATTTATACTAGTGCTAGGAACATACTAGAATACTTGGAATAAAATAATACAAAGCTGTAAAAACTAAAACCCTAGCAAGCTGATTCCCAAAATTGCCCTTTGACTGAATTTGAATTTGGTCTTGTTTGAGCCCCATGTGATGTAGCCAGGTGGAATCTTCCATCTTGATCGTTGGTTTAATCTTTGGGAACACGAAAGTCTCTTGGTTCGTTGATGTTGCTGCCACGTTTGTCTTCAAGCTGAAAAGTGGGGCAGGGGACAGCTGGGGAGAGCACATGGGGTAGATGGTGATGTTTTTGGGGTGTGGGTTTGGATGGGGAGAGGGTAAATTATCATTCTGGAAGCTTTTGTTTAATACCCCTTTGATTTGGAGATGAACGTGATTAGGGTTCTAGGGATTAGGGGTGGTGAGCAGTTGGGTTTAATCCATTTGGGGGATAATTACCTTTTTGAAATTCTGTTTCCCCCACTTTTAATAATTAAACACGTTTAATTTAAGAGATGGGTTCAAAAAGGTTTTGTGATAGGGTTAATAAGTTATGGACTGGTTCGTTCATTGAAAATGGACTGGTGGGGGTGACGTGTCAAAAGGGGAGTGGTGGAATATGTTTGTGTGTCTTGGCACAAATGGCCCTTGCATTCCTTCTTTCTTGTCCCTTTGATTTAAACAGCTTAAAACAAGACTCCCTTTGTAAATAACTTTCTCATCTTGTCAAATTTGGCACAAAGGTTTTATAAACTTGAAACAAGGACTAAACATGCAATTTATTCATATTCCAAGGACTGATTTTGACATGTTTTCAAACTTCAAGGCTTTGACTTGTTTGTTGACTTCTTGGAGGACCATTATTGACAATTTAGATTTGTTGAGGGACTAAATTTGCCAATTCTTCAAAGTTAAGGGTCCTTTTTGTAATTTTGACAAACTTTAGGGACCAAACTTGTAATTATGAAGATACAAGGGTATAAAGTGTCAATTCTTCAAACTTGGAGGACCAATCTTCAATATTCTTCAAATCTTCAAGGGTTTTCTTTGGAAAATTCTTCATTAGGGCTTGGTTCATCGTGCGGCTTCGTTTCCCGTGTTCGTTTTTGATTGATTCTTGTGATTTTTTGTCATTTTCTCAATATCCGTACCTAAAATACACAAGCAACAAACACAAGCATATATTTGGGTATTTTGATGATATTTAATGCATTTTAAGCCCAATTTGGACGATGAGACTATGTATAAAAGCAGTCTCATCACTCCCCCATACTAAACCATTGCCGTGCCCTCACGCAATGCTAGAATAAAGTATCATAGCATCTCCAAAAATTCATTTTTATTCACTTTATTGAAAGATAAACTAGCTATACTACTACTATTACTACTTCTTGTGTTTTAGACATAATGTATGATTTTCATCGCAAAATGGGACGTTTAGGTTCATAGAATAAGAACACGTGAAAGCTTCGTTAGAAATAATTTCATCGTCCTCGATTTTCACCTTAATTCCATGCCAAGCGTGCAACGAGATCATTGTCATTATAAGTTAGTAATGCTAACACTACTCATATGCCCTAATCACGTACTTATCCTCCCATTATTCCTAAGTTGTATCTCTTATATTTTATGATGTCTTAAATGTTTCACGAGGATACATTGTTTGACTTATGCGATAATAGAGATTTAGGTCTAAAAATAGAGTCTTAACGGTGTAACTAAGACCATCAAATCAATAACCCCTCCTAATAGACAACGATGTTAAAAAATTAAGTTGACAAGAAGAATCGATAAACACGGTTTTATAACGGTTTTGAACATGAGACTTATTACCAAGACTTTTATACGCCCCCTAACGGAAGGGCCTTATTATCTTTGGTTTACCTCCATCTTTTATTCAACTTCGCTATGAAGCTTTTATTATGACTTCGATCTTGCCTTGCCTTTTATTATCCGCCTCATCGGTGGTTTTATTAGCCAAAGACGTATATCCTCACGCTAAAGCGAGTTTTGGATCTTTAAAGCTTCGAAGATTAAGGCTTGATTCACTTTCAATTTTGCATAGATTTTAGGCCTTGTGGGGCTTCAAATTGTTTGCTTGATTTAGGTGAGAACTTGAAATCTTATTATTGGGTGAAGCTTTCGATTATTCGGGTGCCAATACTTCAAAACCGTGACGCTGGCGATACCTTAATGTCTTCCCAATTTAATTACACGGAAGCTACTAGAAAAGACTAGAAACCCAACAATCCTAACTAAACCGCTAAGTCAATATTTATTAAGCAAAAAATATTTACATGCGAAGGGAGAATAAGCAAACAACGAGAACACATGAGTTTTTGAAAGAATACGAGTACTCTACGTTTAGCATAGTAACTTATAATTAACTCTATCATTTCTCGTCCTCATTTAAGAGACTTAGCCTAATGTGTAGTTAAGGAATCAAAGCTAAGTGCTCAACACGCACGGTCGAGTCAAAAATTACTCTTATTCTCGCCATCGGAAAACCTACATTCGTGTCTTCAAACACTTATAAAATATGAGAAAAATTTTAAAATTTGGCCATTTTTAGCCTTATTTTGCAACAAAACGATAAACAAAACATAAACTTTGGAAAGCGTGAAGGTTTGGCAAGGCAAGTATCTATTGACCCCCCCATACTAAAGTTAAACATTGTCCTCAATGTTTCGAGTCTAGGGGTGCAAACACCCCCATACTAGAGACGTAGTCGAATGCCTAATCTAGCATGGAAAGGGTGTAACCAATAAATTAATAGCCGTTTATGAAGTGTGCTAATAACCTAAGGTTAGAACATCAAAAGGATATCATGGATATTGAGAAAGTCTCCAAAGCAAACGATCGAGTGCTCCCATAAAACGAACACGAGAGGCTCCAATCGTGAAGATCATGATCTAAAAACCACATATCACAAACAACCACGGAACAAAGGTTGGAAGGGCACGAATCCCCACACGTAAGCTACATTAGAAAGCGATAATATGTACATAGGATAAGCATGGGACTCCCCCACGAGGCACCTCGTTTTTGATTACCGAGTCATGAGCTCGACTCGATCCCCTCAATACTAATTATCATTGGGGAATGTGACTTGGTCGAGGTAGTTCAAGGATGGAACTTCCCCGCCAAAGTAGTGCTTCAACCTATGTCCATTCACCTTGAAGTTAGGACCATCATCTTGAGCTAGCTCGATGGTCCCATACGGAAACACTTGAGTCACGGTGAATGGACTGGACCAACGGGATTTCAATTTACCGGAAAATATTTTCAATCTTGAATTAAAAAGTAAAACTTGATCCCCAATGTTAAAAACCCGGTTTTTAATTTTAGAATCATGCAACTTTTTAGTTTTCTCTTTGTAAATCAATGAATTTTCATAAGCAATGTCCCTTAATTCATCCAATTCATTCAATTGCATTTTCCGGTGTTTTCCCGCGGTCTCCATATCATCATTACAATGCTTTAGGGCCCAATAAGCCTTGTGTTCTAATTCGATAGGCAAATGACAATTCTTTCCATACACAAGCTTATAGGGAGTGCACCCAATGGGTGTCTTATTAGCGGTCCTAAAGGCCCATAAAGCATCGTCCAACTTATCCGACCAAGATTGTCGGTTTTCCCCAACGGATCTCTCCAAGATCCTCTTCAAAGCTCGGTTTGAAACCTCGACTTGCCCACTTGTTTGTGGGTGATAAGCCGTAGAAAGACGATGTGTAACCCCATATTTCCTTAAGACTCTTTCGAATTGGTCATTACAAAAATGGGTTCCACGATGGCTTATGATCGCACGAGGGGTTCCAAACCTAGCAAACAAACTTTTCAAAAACTTAACTACCACACGAGCATCATTGGTGGGCAAGGCCTTTGCCTCCACCCACTTAGATAGGTAGTCAACCGCAACGAGAATGTACTTATTACCACGAGATGATGGGAACGGCCCCATAAAGTCTATACCCCAAACGTCAAAGATCTCACATACTTGAATGATATTTTGTGGCATTTCATCTTTTTGTGAGGCTTTTCCTTGTCGTTGGCATGCATCACACGAGTTCACAAGAACTTGTGCATCTCGGTAAATAGTAGGCCAAAAGAAGCCGGCATCAAACACCTTCTTAGCCGTGAGATTAGCACCGTGGTGACCACCCGTGGGTCCCTCATGGCAAGCTCTAAGGATGTTAGAAGCTTCGGTGCCAAATACACAATGTCGGATGATTTGATCCGCACAAGTTCGAAACAAGTAAGGGTCGTTCCAAAAATAGACTTGACATCACGAAAGAATTTTCGTTTTTCTTGAGTTGTCATACCCTTAATGATGAAGTTGCCCGCATGGTAATTTGAAAAATCCGCAAACCATGGGGTGGAAGAATCAAGCTTAGAATTCACTACACCAAGTGTCTCGAGCGGAAATGTTTCGGTGATTTCCTTGGGCTCGTAAACACTTTGGTGAGGATCTTCCAAACGAGAGAGATGATCGGCCGCTAGATTCTCGGCTCCTTTTTTGTCAACGATTTTGTGATCAAATTCTTGAAGGAGGAGAATCCAACGAAGTAATCTAGGCTTAGCATCTTACTTTGCCATGAGATACTTAATAGCCGAATGGTCCGTATACACAATGCATTTCGTCAAGACGAGATAAGGTCGGAATTTCTCAAATGCATACACCACGGCAAGGAACTCCTTTTCCGTTGTAGTGTATTTAAGTTGAGCCTCGATCATCGTATTGCTAGCATAGTGAATAGGCAAGACGTGCTTATCATGACGTTGCCCCAAAACGGCCCCTATAGCGTAATCACTAGCATCACACATTAGTTCAAAGGGGAGGTTCCAATTGGGCGCAACAAGAATGGGAGCTTCGGTAAGTTTCCTCTTAAGGATCTCAAAGGCTCGTACACAATCTTCGTCAAAGACAAAACGTGCCTCTTTTTCAAGAAGATGTGTAATGGGTCGAGAAATCTTTGAGAAATCCTTGATGAATCGTCGATAAAAGCCCGCGTGGCCTAGGAAACTCCTAACTCCCTTGACGGTTTTGGGATGAGGTAATTTGGCGATGACGTCTACCTTAGCTTGATCTACCTCAATCCCCACTTTCGAGACCTTGTGCCCTAAGACGATTCCACTCTTAACCATAAAATGACACTTTTCCCAATTGAGCACAAGGTTGGTTTCCTCACAACGTTTCAACATTCTCTCTAGGTTCGACAAACACGAAGTGAAAGAATCACCAAACACGGAAAAGTCATCCATGAAGACTTCCATCGTCTTCTCGATCATATCATGAAAAATAGCCATCATGCATCGTTGAAAAGTTCCCGGTGCATTACAAAGTCCGAATGGCATTCTACGATAGGCAAACATTCCATATGGACACGTAAACGTAGTTTTTTCTTGATCACGAGGATCGATGGGAATTTGGAAGTAACCGGAAAAACCATCTAAAAAGCAATAGAAATCGTTTCCCGCAAGACGCTCCAACATTTGGTCCATGAAGGGCAAGGGAAAATGGTCTTTTCGAGTGGCTTCATTTAACTTTCGATAGTCAATGCACACTCTCCATCCGGTCACGAGTCTAGTGGGAATCAACTCGTTGGCATCGTTTGGCACAACGGTCATCCCTCCCTTTTTAGGGACACAATGAATAGGACTCGCCCAAGGGCTATCGGAAATAGGGTAAATCATTCCCGCGTTAAGGAGTTTAAGGACCTCCTTTTTGATGACGTCGTGAATTTTGGGGTTCACCCTCCTTTGACTTTGGATTGTTGGCTTGAAATCCTCCTCCATTAAGATTTTGTGGGTACAAAACTTGGGATCGATTCCCTTAATGTCGGATAACTTCCAAGCAATCGCCCCTTTGTGATCCTTAAGAACATCGACAAGTGCGGTTTTTTCATCATCCGAAAGTTCCTTCGCAATAATAACCGGAAACTTGTCGTCCTCCTCCAAATAGACATATTCGAGGTGAGGAGGTAAATCTTTCAACTCGAGAATAGGTGGTTCCTCAAGTGAAGATTTGGGCTCGATACTCATAACCTCCTCGAGTGGAGGCAATGGGAAATCGTTGAGAAAATCCTTGATAATCGAGAAGTCCTCATCGTTGTCGAGGTCTTCGTCACAAGTACGTGGAACATCGAATTCTTCCAACGTAAAACCACCACCTTCGAAAGGAGTGAAGGTTGGTGTCGAATTATCAAGAATTGGATCTAACATAGTGGGATTGCCACTAGTTTCTTCATCACCAAACCCTAAAACTTCTTGTGAAAATTCCTCGCAAACCACGTCGATCATATCAACAAGGTTTATGGTAGCAACGGAATAAACATGAGAAAGTTGAGAATTTTGAGTTGCGTTTATAACAAGTTCCTCGTCGTTGAAACGTAAGGTGATCTTTCTAGCATGAACATCGATTAAAGCCATAGACGTATCTAAAAACGAACGACCTAAAATAAGAGGAACTTGAGGATCCGTGGGGATATCAACAACGATAAAGTCTACGGGATAGTAGAACTTCCCCACTTTCACAAAAACGTCTTCCGCCAAACCACATGCAAGAATCGTGGAATGGTCGGCCAACTCAATAGACATTCGTGAAGGAGTAAGATTAGGAAGATTGAGCGACTTGAAGATTGCAAGTGGCATCAAGTTAATGCTAGCACCAAGATCGGCCAAGGCGAAGCATTCTTCCATATCTTGAATGGCACAAGGGATCAAAAATTTACCGGGATCACCGACTTTTTGAGGTATGCGATTAAGATAAACCGACGAACAACTAGACATTTGTTGTAATTTTTCCTTGTTGTTCAACATACTCTTAAAGTTAGCGGCAAATCGAGGCATCATGACCAAAGCATCGGCGAAACTCACATTAAAATGCAAATCACGAAACATTTTCATAAAAAGCTCAAATTGGTAGTTATCGCGCTCTTGTCGTTTCTCCTTCCTAAGTCTCGATGGGTAAGGCAAGGGTGGTGTGGGTTGGGGCATAGGCATAGCCTTTGGAATCTCGGGTTCCAATATGGGTGATGGGTCAACCGTAGGTGTGGCATGAGCGGTACTTTGTGGGATTGAAATATGCTCCTTTTCGACCACCACCTCGGGTTCTTCCTCAATTTCCTCCACCGTTGGAGTAATTGGTTGAGGAGTCGGTTCTTTAGGTGTCTTACCACTTCGTGTGGTAATCACTTTCATCTCTCCCTTCGGGTTTGAAACGGTGTTACTAGGCAAACTACTCGAAGTAGAGGCTTTGTTCCCTATGACGGCTTCTAAAATGGCGTTAAGCTTAGCATCTTGACTATTAAACTTCAAATCTTGGCTAGCGGCTTTTTGGTCAATTCTTTGTTCAAGCCTAGCATGACTTTGCTCTATCTTGTTGTTTTGACCTCGAATTTGGTTAGCAAAATCATTTTTCAATTCATTTCTCATGGCTAGATTTTCCTTAACAAAATTAGCTAACTCCTTTGCGTTCTTAGCCGTGTCCCTAGCTTGATTAGCTAATTGCTCTTGAATGTTTTCCAAAATCTTATCATTTTCCGTGGCGTAATTCACAAAATCCATTGGAAGTTCTTTAGTGTAAGCATTTTGAAGACCTTGACTCGTGTTTTGAAAATTACGGTTTTGATTTTGATTTTGCAATTGGCTACTACTACTCCCTTGATTCCCATAGTTGTTATTACCCTTAAAATTGTTCCTTTGATTGCTTTGGTAACCAACTTGATTGTTTCGATAATTGTTAGCATTTTGATTTGGTGAAAAACCCGGTGGAGTCAATTGATTAGTGCGAGGAACTTGACCGTTTTGGTTATAAGTTTCCGCGGCCGCGAAGGCACTCGAAGTGTTACCACCGTTGGTAATGCACTCGGAATAATCGTGAGCTCCACCACAATACATACAAGAAACCTCAACCGCTTTAATCGTAGCGGGAGCGGGTTGTTCACCAACTTTAAGCTCAACTAACAATCCTTTCACTATATCAAAAATTTTGTTCTCCAAATTAGCCTCGACTTGGCAAGCATCAACGGTGTGTGACAATGAAGGCGAAGACGAAGACGAAGTCTTACGAACACTCGACGTGCTACGAGGACTATACACCTTAGACCTATTCTCAATGATTAACAATGCTTCCTCGACCGTCTTACACAAAAAATTACCACCCGCGGCTGCATTAAGATAATCACGCTCATGATCGTTCAAGCCATTGTAAAATGTGTCTATTTGATGCAAGTCGGAAAAACCATGATGAGGACATTCGTGCAACATTTCCTTAAACCTATTCCAAGCCGTTGAAAAACTCTCATTATACTCTTGCGAAAACTTTGAAATCTCGTTTTTCAAGTGCGTAGTCTTAGAGGGCGGAAAAAATTGGTTCACGAATTTTGAAACGAGATCCTTCCACGTCAATATAGAATTGGGTGGCTCTTTCTCTAACCAAATTTTTGCGGGCCCCGCTAAGGAATACGGAAAAAGCATCATCTTAATCGAGTCGTTTGAGACGTCCTTAAACTTGCATGTGGCGGTGAGACGATTAAATTGGTGAATGTGGTTATGAGGGTTGTCCTTTTCGTCACCTCGAAACTTGTTGTTTTGAATCATGGACAACAAACCCGTCTTAACCTCAAAATTCTCCGCAAGGATAGCGGGAATCACAATCGCTTCTCCATAACCCTCGGTGGGTGCTTGAAGTAACTCCATCATAGTTCGATTAGCCATGGGTGCTTCTTTCACTACAATGGGTTCGTCAATAGGAGACTCCTCACTAGTAGGAGTGAGTGATTTGTTTCTTCGTTTACGAGCACGTCTTGCTTTAGAGCGAGTTTGCATAAACGTCACGTACAACGAGAAGGCGAGCAAAGAAGATTCTTTTTGGTGTTTTTACTTTTTCAATTTTTTTTGTGGTTTTTGATTGTTTTTACTTTTTTTTTTGGATTTTTGGAATGTATTAGTAGCCACAAATCTACAAATCTCCTCCTTAATCAAATCTCTCGATTAAAGAAGCCTCAAGGAATGAAAACGATCACGTGAAGTGAACGCCTTCGATGACTTTAGAACGATGGTGGAACACCAAATCGTTCAAGAGGGTTTAATCAAATGAAACCAAGAAAATATATATGATACTTAGTAATACTTTGGGCGGCAAAACCCTCGATTCACTCTCAAAATCAAATACGCACAAGCAAGCGGAGGAAACGAGGCGGCGCGAAGCACTTAAGAGCATTTTTCCTTTAGGTCGTGAAATACAACCGCCTTATACCCACCTTATAGTTTGTATTATCAAGATTAAGCTTCACGAAAGTATTTATCTATTTTTGCATTTTTCTTTGGTTTGAGATTCGAATACAATGATCGAGTGATGAAATCCCGAATCAAGGTTGTGATTTCTCACGTATTTGGAGTACTTGTAAATTTATTGTTCTACGTATACAATATAGTAATAGTATTCACAAAAAACGAAAAACCGATAATACGTATTAATAGAGTGCTATTAATACAAATACTTTTATGGCTATATATAAAAACAACAATGGTTCAACCAAAACACAACACGCCTCCCCGGCAGCGGCGCCAAAATGATGTAGTGTTTTTGTACCCTTTAGGAAAAGGATGACAAATAGTGGTAGTATTAAGTGTCGGTTTAGGAAAACCGAGCACTAATGACCCAACTGAAGCCCAAGTTCGTTTTCCCAAGGAGGCTAGTGCGTTGTGTTAAGAGTTGATTTTTGTTTGAGATTATATTGAAAGAAATGAGAAAGGAAAGAAAGACGGTTACGAAAATGAATTAAACTACGACGAAAAAGGCGTAAACGTAAAACCGTAAATAGTGCCAAAAATAAAATTTTAACCTAAAAATTACTAAAAATTACTAAAAATCCACAATAATATTCTAAGAGTTTACAAAAAATCCAAACTCGCTAAAACCTTTTAATTAATTAAATAATGACTTTTTAATGCTAATTAAAGCCCTAAAAATCACTTTTAATTATTAAAAAGCCCTAAACAAAATTTTATAGTTTGTAAACCTCAAAAATATCCTAATTAAGCTAAAAACTATTTTTAAAAATTTTAAAATCAAATTAAACTATTTTTAAACACTTAAAAACTATTAAAATCTATTAAATCTTAAATTAATTCTAGAAATTAATTGAAGAGTCTAAAAATTATTTAGAAAGTGACAAAACTCCTAATTTAATGTCCCTAACCTAGGAAAAATGAAAAAAATAGAAAAAATGAAACTTCAATTTTTACTAATAAAATAATATTAAAATATTCAAAAAAATAAAAGTTTGTAAATAAATTCTAAAAAATTACCAAAAATCCTAAATGATGTAACTAAAACAAAAATGCAAACCAAATTTTCTGAAACCTATTAAATAAATTTATATTAAATTTTAAAATTAGCTAAAAACCCTAAAATCCAATAAAATTAAAAATAAGCTAAATTGAAAACCTAATAAGATGTAAACCTCAAAAATATGATTAAAAACCTAAAAATTATTTTTTCAGATTTTTAATATACTCTTTACTATTTTTAAATTACTAAAAACTATTTTAAAATTAAAATAATTATAAAAAATAATAAAATAATGCTAAAAATAATCTACCAATTTCAAAAATCCTATTTTACTCTCATGAACAGAAGAAAAATGAAAAAGTTGGAAAAATATTAATTTCACCACTAAAAGACAAAAACAGCTTAATTAAAACCCTATTTAACTTAAATTAATTCTAAAAATTAATAAAAGGATGAACAGTAAAATCTTTTTTAACCAAAAATATTAAAATAATATTCTAAGTCCAAGAAAATTAATTATACTGAAAAATATTACTTTTTAGCACTAAAAGACAAAAAACAGAAATATTAAAGTAAATTAAAAATGTAATAAAACCTAAAAATTACCAAATGAACAGTAATTAAAAATTTAATTAAACAGAAAAATCCTAAATTAAATAAGAAAAATAATGGAACTGGTTTGAAGATCTAATTCAACTTTTTAAGCACTAAAGACAAAAAAGAGAGAAATCAGATAGTGACATGTGTTGGTGTTTGTCTGCTAGTGCAACAGTGGTAAAAAAGATACTAGCAGTGGGAAAGGAGTTCCCACTGATAGTGTTAAATTTTGGTCTGTTTTTCAATAAGCTTAGGAAAGCTTATTTTGATAGCTTATTTGGGACAAAAAGGCACCCTTATACTCTTTGGAGTATAAGGAGTCAGATTATACAAAATAAACAATCAATCACTTAACAAAATAAGCACCAATTAAGCCAAGAAGTTTCTGATAAGTCACTAAGCAGGTCTGATGAACAGTTGCTGGTGTTTTTGACACTAGGACGAATTTTAAGCCTTCACAACTAGCACAAATCTTAAGCAAATCACATATGACTAATAACAAACCCTAAGTGCTCCTAATATCTAGCAGATTACAAGTTGGTGGGCAAATTCAAGTTAAAACAAGGCGGATAAATGCATTACTGATTTGTTATGCTATTTGCCAAAAAAATGAGCATGCAATATCTAACAACCCTACTCAACTTTGAAAACCAAATACTGAAATAACTAAAATAACCTATTTAAACTTGTCTAGATGGATTTTAAATCAAAAATGTGTTACTTTATCAGCTTAAACCTTAATCCCAAACACACCCTTATATTCTGAAACTTGAAATATTCAGACCAAAACTTTAACAAATCCAACCAAACTAATTTAAATTACTTTAAACTAGCATATAACACCTCAACTAAGCAAAATCCAATACCCAAACAACTAGTAAGCAGATTACACTAAAATCATACCCATTCTCAACAAAACCTAATATTGAAAATTTGAAATGAAAGAGAAAGATTTTACCAAGAGGGACCTACATCCAGGTCCCTCAGTGGCTGTTTGCCACCTCCTACAAGCTCGGGCTTGTGCTGAGCCTTGTGGGAGTTGGATAAGCTTGTGCACAAATGATAATAATAGGGTGAGAAAAAGCCTTGACTTTTCCTTGTTTCCTGCACACCACAAACAACAAAGAAAGAGACACCAAGCTTATAAGAGATTCAATAAGCTTGGTTTAATAAGCTTATTGAATGGCTTATAGCAGTAAGCTAAAAAAATAAGTTTCTGAAATATTTTGTAAACAAGTGAAATTCTTAAAAAACAAACTTGAAGATTTTAAAATGAATTCAGGGAAAAAACAAATTTAAAACTGGAATACTGGAAAGTAAAATGGAACTCAGTCATATGCAGGTTAAAAACTTTTTCATTAATTCATAGAAAAGAAATTTACATAAAACTGGAACCAACCATACAAGTCACAAGCCGACTTGTATTTATACTAGTGCTAGGAACATACTAGAATACTTGGAATAAAATAATACAAAGCTGGAAAAACTAAAACCGTAGCAAGCTGATTCCCAAAATTGCCCTTTGACTGAATTTGAATTTGGTCTTGTTTGAGCCCCATGTGATGTAGCCAGGTGGAATCTTCCATCTTGATCGTTGGTTTAATCTTTGGGAACACGAAAGTCTCTTGGTTCGTTGATGTTGCTGTCACGTTTGTCTTCAAGCTGAAAAGTGGGGCAGGGGACAGCTGGGGAGAGCACATGGGGTAGATGGTGATGTTTTTGGGGTGTGGGTTTGGATGGGGAGAGGGTAAATTATCATTCTGGAAGCTTTTGTTTAATACCCCTTTGATTTGGAGATGAACGTGATTAGGGTTCTAGGGATTAGGGGCGGTGAGCAGTTGGGTTTAATCCATTTGGGGGATAATTACCTTTTTGAAATTCTGTTTCCCCCACTTTTAATAATTAAACACGTTTAATTTAAGAGATGGGTTCAAAAAGGTTTTGTGATAGGGTTAATAAGTTATGGACTGGTTCGTTCATTGAAAATTGACTGGTGGGGGTGACGTGTCAAAAGGGGAGTGGTGGAATATGTTTGTGTGTCTTGGCACAAATGGCCCTTGCATTCCTTCTTTCTTGTCCCTTTGATTTAAACAGCTTAAAACAAGACTCCCTTTGTAAATAACTTTCTCATCTTGTCAAATTTGGCACAAAGGTTTTATAAACTTGAAACAAGGACTAAACATGCAATTTATTCATATTCCAAGGACTGATTTTGACATGTTTTCAAACTTCAAGGCTTTGACTTGTTTGTTGACTTCTTGGAGGACCATTATTGACAATTTAGATTTGTTGAGGGACTAAATTTGCCAATTCTTCAAAGTTAAGGGTCCTTTTTGTAATTTTGACAAACTTTAGGGACCAAACTTGTAATTATGAAGATACAAGGGTATAAAGTGTCAATTCTTCAAACTTGGAGGACCAATCTTCAATATTCTTTAAATCTTCAAGGGTTTTCTTTGGAAAATTCTTCATTAGGGCTTGGTTCATCGTGCGGCTTCTTTTCCCGTGTTCGTTTTTGATTGATTCTTGTGATTTTTTGTCATTTTCTCAATATTCGTACCTAAAATACACAAGCAACAAACACAAGCATATATTTGGGTATTTTGATGATATTTAATGCATTTTAAGCCCAATTTGGACGATGAGACTATGTATAAAAGCAGTCTCATCATATAGTAACATACTTTTTTAAGATTTTACATTTTATTTTAAAAAAATCAAATTTTAAATATTTATGTTAATGGCGTTAATATAAAGGACTAACGTTGTAATAAAAAGTTAACCTGTCGTTAAAATAACCTACTAACCAGTCAAGCAGGTCACCGGGTACACACAATGTACGAAATCACAAAGTTTAATGATAATATAGGAAAAAAAAGATAACTACACAGAATGGTAAAAAGTGTCAAATTAGATGCATTTTTAAGTCATTAGCCCTAATTAAAACATGTTAAATTTTAAACAAAAATATTTTTTTTATAAAAACACACAAACATAACACAAACATGGAGACCAAGAGATTCAATTCAATCGTGTATAGGGTCGTTTTACCCTCGACCGACTCCGGCGACCGATATGCCGCAACAGGGCAACTCGGTCGCGACCGACGATCGATCGAGATTTTCAGGCAGCGTTTTGCCCAGCCTAAAAGAAAGAAAATTTGATATGCTTTTGCTTTCTTTAATATATTAATCGTATATTTTGATTTAAATGAAAATATATAAGAGAAATAATCTACAATCTCTACATAAAACGTTAAATAATATTCATATTCCTTATTTTGTAGGTAGTATTAATATTAAATAGTGTGAGTTTGAAGTATCTTGCATATGATAACATCGTACATGATTATACTTCATCATCATGCACCAACGATTTTGTAACGTGCACAAAATGCTCAGCCTCCTTGTCTACTTGCTCCCAACACTTTGTTAGTCGGTTTTTTATAATTGGCCCATTGTCTAACCCATAGCCCATGTAGGGTTTTGTATGTATCTAGGGTTTTGTATTATATATACCGTAGGGTTTGTATCTGTATCATTCATTCAATTCACCAAATATACAGTCACCTACATGGTATCACAGACCACGGCTTGATCCCATATCCCACGTTTCCGCACTTTTTTATTGTGTTCTGCTTTTGTTTTCGTTGTCGGCTGTTCTCTTTACCGCATTGTTGTCGACGGCTTGTGTCGAAAGTTGGATTACGGTCTGTTGTCGACGGCATGTGTCGACCGGTACTGTAAAACCCTAAAATTTAGCTTTTATTCTATTTAATTATTTTAAATATAACATAAAGTGATATAATTTGTGAAACTCTTTTATTTCGGCAAGTTGGTATATGTCAGTTACAATCCTATCTCAAATCAAATGAATAATGGATCGTCGGTTTGAAATTCCTTTAACCCAAATCATTTCTATAAACATATGATTTGCATATTGATAAATTTAACTACATCCATATAATTTTTGTACATGAGTGAATGTACCTTAAAATAATAAAAGATACAACTTGACATATATAACATTTTTGAATTGAATTAATTGAAGGTAATCACCTTTTCTTTCGTTGCACTCTCGTTATTTTCGGAATCCGTAACATCAGTGCTCCATATATAGTGTAAACTATGATTACTCATCCATGGAATCCTAAACCAAAGCTTTAACCCACCATTTCGAACTATAAAACCTATAGGTTTGAGTGCTCATCGAAATCGGAGTTGTGTTCGGTACAGTTCATGCCGAGGTTGTTGCAGCGTACTCGGGTAGATTCGATCGACTCATGTTCGAGCAGTTCGTTTTGGTTTCATTCGTTGTAGGAGTTTAGTTCGCAATCGGTACACGATTATATGATCAGGTATCGTCGAGTTATGTTTCGACCATGCCTCGCTTATTCTAGTGCTCGTCTTCAAGTTGGTGTTCATACCTTTGTACGTCTAGCTTATACTCGAATCATAACTTATATCATATATAGTTTAAAATCTGTTATGACCCGGTAGTTTAAAAGCTTTCTTGTCATACAATGGAAGAAAAGTAACTAACGTTAATACAAATATGAAAGCACATGTTTTCAATGTTTTCATAATGAATATCTTAGACTAGGAAACTATAAACAAGAAATGATGAATTCGAAATCGGTTTCGGTACTACTCTGACTATATGTATAAATGGCCTTAATCTGATGCAACTTTCATAATATGGAATGAGGGAGACAAGACGTGTTGTACATTGGTGATGTTATTTTATGACATACAAAGATTTGTATATATACATATTACAGGATATATGATACCAAGTTATAAGTAGTAAACTAACATTTAAAAAAAAGATATAATGATCTTAATATTGAGTCAAAATGTTGTGGCTTTGAATTTAAAATGGAGATTTAGACCAGTGGTAAAATATAGCATAAACATTTGGTGTTGTTGTTGCTCGGCCAATCGAGAGAACCACAAGGGTGGTCTCGCTGGTTTATTGATCGGTGGCTTATTGATTTATTTGGCTTAATTATTATTTTGGCTTATTGATCTCGAGTTTATTAAATGTTAACTTACTTACACCATGACTTATTAATATAATATTTATCATTAACTATGACTTATAAGAATTCACTTATTTAATATGCTTATTAAACCATAACTTATATAATCAGCTTATTCAATGAACAAGGTAAATTATTTAAGTTATTAAACGAGCTTATTACTATTTATGAAAATTTACTATTTTTGGAAATATCAAGTATATTATTAAACGAAACATGAAATACAATATCAAGAACTCACAAACCATGCCAGATTAAGGAAATAAAAAAATATAATTCATGAACAAGTATAACAAGTCAAGAATCAGTAAATCCTGTCAAGAACCAGTAATTCATGTCATGCACAAACAACTCATTCATGTCCCGTTATCATGTAGTGCACGTGAAGTCAGAGTAGGGTTTCTGTCCTTTCATCTTCAGTCAGTTACTGGACACAAGGTACGGATTTTCTGTCCTTTCAGTAAGGACTTCCTTTCCTATGCATGATTAGGATTCCCCGTTTGCAGCCAAATGTTTTCCCCAGTATGTGTTTAAGCTTATCAGTAATCATGTTACCATCAGTGGTGAGAAAAAGAACATGATGTTCTCCAGACCGCTGTTACACATATTACAGTCTTTCTAATAAAAATTTGATTTTATACTTCTGAGCTCCCTAATGCTCCAACTATATTATGAAATTTATGAATAAATTTTTTCCCATAATTCTCAGACAAAATCGTCAGTGTATTCATTAATCACATTCTGATCTGCTAAATTCTAGAGAAGAACACGAGAATCATCTTCTCACAATTGTACAGAATCTTCGATAGGAGAAAATTTTATACACAACTTTCCAGATATGAATTCCAATTGAACAAAGTGGCGTTTCTGAGCCATTCTACTTCAGCAGAAAGAAATTTCAGACAATCCTGCGAAGGTGAAGGCCATCACCTGATGGTCCCGACCGACGACTGTGAACGAAGTACAAAATTTTCTAGAACTCAATTGACTACTACCGCAGAAATTGCCGACAGTTCTCACTAAAAATGTTTTATGACTATTCAACCAGATTTCCACCAGAATGTTCCATAATCCCAGACAAAACTTTGATAGAATCCGCATCATTGCAGCTATGTTCATATCTAGATGCCTGACCTACTGCAGGTTCAAGATAGAACACCGTCATGTTAGTGAGTTACTACAATCCTTAGAAATTTCTGAACAGGAATGAGACAAAATTCCATGAAAGTTGTTATCAGCTACCACATAACTCAGAAAGGTTTGATCCTATCTAAGTCATTGTCAACCATTTAACCCAGCCTACGTGTTTTTCTTTTATCCTAAAGGATTACGCGGTAGCAGATCTGCAAGAAATTCAGCAATACATCGTAAGATTTCATGGTATTCCATCAACAATCATGTCAGATAGAAATTCACGTTCGCGAGTCACGCTCAAGTTACGTTCACATTCACGTTTACGTTATCTTCATGTTTACGTCTCACTTTCACATTATGATGTTCTTTCAATCCATATTTTGTGCTATCTCATGATTTAAGTCCACGGTCGCGTTCATGACATTGTTCACGATCAGATTCGTGTTCGATCTCACGATATACGTTTCACGAATTTACTGGATTTGGTTACAGAAACTTTAAGAAAATCAGACTCAAGTCTAGCATAGCTTTCCCCATACCCAGGCAGAAAATTTACGTCTCAGACCGTATCGTTTGGTATTCCTTCCTCAGTCAGCTTACGTTCATGATATGTCTAGTATCACGTTCACAGTATGTTCCACATGTCACGTCCACGACATATGCCATGCCCAGCGTTCATCAGATGATCACGAACCACGTTCACAATTGCTCACGTAGCGCGTTCATAATTGTTCACGTAGTTCGTTCCAAAGGGTTTTCAGCAGTTTTACTCAGAGATATAAATGTATCTTTTCAGGTTAATTGTATGTATCGTTTCAAGTATCTTAGGTGTTTTATCTTATTCATTCGATCAGATTCAGAAACCCATCTCAGGTATGGAACCAGAAACTGTGCAGCATCGTCAGGACAGGGTCATTAAGGCGAAGATTGTTCACCGTGTCCAGATCTTTGAAGGAACCATTTCGAGCGGGAAGCCACTCGGAACGGAGGAGTCCATCTGGACTTCTCATCCTTTTTCCTTCCATAATTCAGTAATGTTCTTGCAGTCATGTTATGTTCCATGTCCTCTTCGGCCATGTAACGTTCCATGTTCTATTCAGTCATGTCACGTTCATGTCCTTTCAGCTTACATGTCTTTTCAGCTTACGTGTTCTTTCAGTTCTTATAACCAGCAACTTTATTATCTTTAATTCGAGGACGAATTCTTTTTTTTAGAGGGAAAGAGTTGTAAAACCCTAAAATTTAGCTTTTATTCTATTTAATTATTTTAAATATAACATAAAGTGATATAATTTGTGAAACTCTTTTATTTCGGCAAGTTAGTATATGTCAGTTACAATCCTATCTCAAATCAAATGAATAATGGATCGTCGGTTTGAAATTCCTTTAACCCAAATCATTACTATAAACATATGATTCGCATATTGATAAATTTAACTACATCCATATAATTTTTGTACATGAGTGAATGTACCTTAAAATGATAAAAGATACAACTTGACATATATAACATTTTTGAATTGAATTAATTGAAGGTAATCACCTTTTCTTTCGCTGCACTCTCGTTATTTTCGAAATCCGTAACATCAGTGCTCCATATATAGTGTAAACTATGATTACTCATCCATGGAATCCTAAACCAAAGCTTTAACCCACCATTTCGAACTATAAAACATATAGGTTTGAGTGCTCATCGAAATCGGAGTTGTGTTCGGTACAGTTCATGCCGAGGTTGTTGCAGCGTACTCGGGTAGATTCGATCGACTCATGTTCGAGCAGTTCGTTTTGGTTTCATTCGTTGTAGGAGTTTAGTTCACAATCGGTACACGATTATATGATCAGGTATCGTCGAGTTATGTTTCGACCATGCCTCGCTTATTCTAGTGCTCGTCTTCAAGTTGGTGTTCATACCTTTGTACGTCTAGCTTATACTCGAATCATAACTTTTATCATATATAGTTTAAAATCTGTTATGACCCAGTAGTTTAAAATCTTTCTTGTCATACAATGGAAGAAAAGTGACTAACGTTAATACAAATATGAAAGCACATGTTTTCAATGTTTTCATAATGAATATCTAAGACTAGGAAACTATAAACAAGAAATGATGAATTCGAAATCGGTTTCGGTACTACTCTGACTATATGTATAAATGGCCTTAATTTGATGCAACTTTCATAATATTGAATGTGGGAGACAAGACGTGTTGTACATTGGTGATGTTATTTTATGAGGTTTAAGTAATGACATACAAAGATTTGTATATATACATATTACAGGATATATGATACCAAGTTATGAGTAGTAAACTAACATTAAAAAAAGATATAATGATCTTAATATTGAGTCAAAATATTGTGGCTTTGAATTTAAAATGGAGATTTAGACCAGTGGTAAAAAATAGCATAAACATTTGGTGTTGTTGTTGCTCGGCCAATCGAGAGAACCACAAGGGTGGTCTCGGTGGTTTATTGATTGGTGGCTTATTGATTTATTTGGCTTAATTATTATTTTGGCTTATTGATCTCGAGTTTATTAAATGTTAACTTACTTACACCATGACTTATTAATATAATATTTATCATTAACCATGACTTATAATAATTCACTTATTTAATATGCTTATTAAACCATAACTTATATAATCAGCTTATTCAATGAACAAGGTAAATTATTTAAGTATATTAAACGAGCTTATTACTATTTATGGAAATTTACTATTTTTGGAAATATCAAGTATATTATTAAATGAAACATGAAATACCATATCAACAACTCACGAAGCATGCCAGATTAAGGAAATAAAAAAAATATAATTCATGAACAAGTATAACAAGTCAAGAATCAGTAAATCCTGTCAAGAACCAGTAATTCATGTCATGCACAAACAACTCATTCATGCCCCTTTATCATGTAGTGCACGTGAAGTCGGAGTAGGGTTTCTGTCCTTTCATCTTCAGTCAGTTACTGGACACAAGGTACGGATTTTCTGTCCTTTCAGTAAGGACTTCCTTTCCTATGCATAATTAGGATTCCCCGTCTGCAGCCAAATGTTTTCCCCAGTATGTGTTTAAGCTTATCAGTAATCATGTTAATAACTAAATAAATTGCCTGAGTATTATATACAAGCATGACAAGTCTATGTACTAGTTACGGAGGTACCGTAACCATGGCACTAGAGGCACCGGTGTCGTGACTCACATGCAGGAGAGTGATATCCTGCATCGTCCCACTCAGCTCAGTTTGGCCATTTTATCAGTATTTTTAGTGGGGCGTATGGATGCATCCTAGGCTTATCAGTTTACAAGTTATCATGGTGAATGTAGTGTGTGCTCTACATCCTTCACATTGGAGCTGATCCCTCCACCCAGCACAGTATTTAGAGGTCACCCCTATATAGTTATTTAGAGGTCACCCCTCTACAGCATGACGAGGTCACCCCTCCAGTTATTCATGCATCGTTGTTACATCACATGACCTATATAAGCTCTGGCAATTAAAATAGAGTAAATGCATGTTTTCAGATTTAACAGATAGCAGTTCATCTCTATTATTTATAAATCAGACTTTACAGATTATACACAGTTTTCTGCTGCAATTTACTTATCAGTCTTATAGTTCCAGTATTTTATCATCTGTTTCATTTCAGTAATTCCTTATCATGCTTTATATCCGTTCACTGAGCGTTATGCTCAGCCGTAGTTCTTTCATGTTCTAACGGCAGGTACACCAGGACGCTCTTAGGATTCTGAGAGCATGTGCATTGAATGGAAGCTATCCGGACTTCTTACCTTATGCACTTCTTACATTATTGTACTTAATTGGACATTCTTTAGTCCTTTCCTTCAGTATTTTATTTTTCATGTTTTGAGCTTATGTTTGGATTACCGATGTTTGATTCCGGTATTTCCTTTATGGTCAGTTAATGTTTTAGGACATTAACCTTATGCTTTGATGACATGCCATAAATACACATAGCGGTCCACTTATCCAAGTGGGGTGTTACAGGTACTTTGACCAACAATACTCCCCCTCCCGCGCCTGCTCTTACCCTGTCCGATAAATTAATGGCGATGCATCACTTGACCACTTTCGTACCCGAAAAGCTTGATCTTGCTGAGATGAATTACACGTCCTGGGTATACTATTTTTCTCAACTTTGTCATGGTTATGGCATCTTAGATCACATTGTTCCACAGCCCCCGCCTTATTCTTCCAGCACCACCACTCCACCCCCACCACCACCACCACCTAAGGATGCGGAGTGGTACAAAATCGACTTCATTGTTCGTTCGTGGATCTTTTCCACCCTTGCTTCCACCCTCCAAAAACGATTGGTTACTCTTAACCCTACCACAGCCATGGACGCATGGACATACCTTGAGGAGATTTTCCAAGATAACAAATGCCCACGTGCCTTGGCGTTGAAAGCAGAATTGCGTAGTTTGAAGCTTGGGGACTTGACGATTGATGCATATTTCCAGAAGATCGATTTCATTGTTTCCGTTTTGAATGGTCTTGGCTCACCCCTTAGCAATGATGATCTTGTTTCTTTTACTCTTGCGGGCTTGCCATCCACGTATGATGTTATCTCAACCGTCATTGTTAGTCGGGAACCGTTTTCCGATCTCAAAACAGTTCGGTCGTTATTGACAACACATGAGATGCGACTGAAGGCGAAAGTCTCCGAATCCCTTGTTGATGCTACCTCCGCATCCCCCATGGTGATATTGGCGAATTCGAATACTACCTCTCGACCCCCTACCACTTCTACGGACAAGGTAAACAAACCGTGTTTTATTTTTAACAATAAAGGGTCTTGTCGGTTTGGGGAATCTTGCAAATATCTACATAATGGTGTTCATGGAAGGTCTCCCACTGGTTCGAATTTGGGCAAGTCGGGTTTCTCACGCTTGGACATGGACTATTTGCAATCTCTTTTAGCTAAAATGGGGTTTTCACCTTCTTCTCCCACTGTTCACCCTCCTGTTGCGTATCATGTGCGACCTTCGTCTAATGTATTTTCTCCACAGCCTGTGAATAATTTTGCCATGGGCCAGCATGGTGGTTTGACTGGGTTCGGTCAACAGGGGGTTCACCAAGGGGTTTTGACAGGTTTTGGTAATCAGGGGGTTCATCAAGGGGTTTTGACAGGGGCTGGATTTCAGGGGGTTCACAATGGGGTTTTGACAGGGTTCGGTGTTCAAGGGGGTCAGCCGCAGGTGTTGGCTGGGTTCGGTCAGCAAGGGGTTCATAATGGGGTTTTGACAAGAGGATTTCAAGGGGGTTCACCTGCTTCTGTGGCAGGTCCGGTTTCATCTCAGGGCGGTCAGATGGGTGTATTGACTGGGTCAGCTCCACCAGGATTTATGCATGCTCAGTCTGGAGGTGTTTTGGGCTCGGTTCATGGTCCCCCTAGCTCCGGTTTCTTGCCAGGTCAGGAGACAGTCTTGCCTCATGCTTTTAATGCCACTACCATTCAGGATCCCACTGCTGGCACTTGGAATATGGATACAGGTGCGAGTTCTCATCTTAATGATTATGTACATTGTCTTAGTGATATTCTTAATATGTGCATTTACCCATCTGTTGCAGTTGGTGACGGGCGTTTTATTCCCGTCACCAACTCTGGCCATAACATTTTGTCTACTCCTTTTCGTCCGCTTCGTTTAAATAATGTTTTGATCACTCCTCATATTGTCAAAAATTTAATTTCTGTTCGTCAGTTTATCCGTGATAATTCTTGTACCGTTGAGTTTGACGCTTTTGGTTTTTCTGTGAAGGACTTCCTAACTCGACGGGTGCTCCTCCGATGTGATAGCACGGGCGATCTCTATCCTGTTACGAAGCCCTCCACTATTCCTCATGCATTTCTTACCAGTCAGTATACGTGGCATCAACGACTTGGACATCCAGGAAGTGAAGTGTTACGTCGTCTTGTTTCTAGTAATTCTATTTCTTGTAATAAAGAGAAGCTTCCCATTCTTTGCCATGCTTGTCAGCTTTGTAAACATGTGAAGCTTCCATTTGTTAGTTCGTCTCGTTCTGTTACTTCCTGTTTTGATATTGTTCACTCGGATTTGTGCACATCCCCAATTCCGAGTCTTTCTGGTTTCAAGTACTATGTTCTGTTTCTGGATCATTATTCTCAGTTTGTTTGGGTTTATCCGTTACTAAGTAAATCTGATGTTTTGTCTAAATTTCATTTGTTTCGTAATTATGTTCGTACTCAGTTTAAGTGTGAAATTAAGTCGTTTTAGTGTGATCATGGTGGTGAATTTGATAATCATGCTTTTCATAAATTATTAAGTAATAACGGCATTCAGTTTCGATTTTCTTGTCCTCGCACCTCACAACAAAATGGCAAATCTGAACGTATGATTCGTACAATAAATAATCTCATTCGTACCTTATTGTTTCAAGCACATTACCACCCAATTATTGGACTGAGGCACTTAAAATGGCTGTTTATTTATTGAATATTTTACCTTCCCGTGCCATCGATAATGAGATACTCTTTACCCGTTTGTTTGGTTCAAAACCCGATTATAGTGTCCTTCGAGTTTTTGGGTGTCTTTGTTATCCACATATCGATATTAATCACAAACTAGGACCACGGGCCACTCCTTCCATATTTTTGGGACACGCTGCTAATCATTTTGGTTATCGTTGTCTTGATCTCACCACTAATAAAATTATTATTTCTCGCCATGTTACCTTTGATGAAACAGTGTTTCCGTTTCCTTCAACCAAATCCAATGCCACCCCTTCCTTGACTTTTTGGACGATTCATCTGATCTTATTTCCACTATTATTCGCACCACTCCCATCACTTAAATTTCAAACCCAATTCCTCCTACTCATCCACTTGAAACACCTACGCCTCCTACACCACCTTCCCCTCCTACACCACCTCCACCTCCCACACCACCTACGCCTCAGTCTGAACCCCAAATCGTTCCTACACCTGCTTCCACTCATAACCAACCTACCGTGTCAACTCATCCCATGGCCACACGTTCTCGTGTCAGGACTACTCGTCCTAATCCTTGTTATGCTGGTCATGTGTCTACTATTTCTCCTTTACCTCGGTCTTATAGAGAAGCCTTTAATGATCCTAATTGGCGAAATGCTATGTATGATGAGTATAATGCACTTATTAAAAATAATACTTGGACTAGTGTACCTCGGCCTGCTGGTGCTAATATTGTTCGGTGTATGTGGTTATTTCGCCATAAGTTTTTGCCTGATGGAACCCTTAGTCGGTATAAGGCACGTCTTGTTGCCAATGGTAGTACACAAGTTGAGGGTGTTGATGTTGATGAGACTTTTTGTCCAGTTGTTAAGCCGGGTATAATTCGGACTGTACTCAGTTTAGCTATTTCTCGACATTGGCCTGTTCATCAGCTTGATGTCAAGAATGCTTTTTTACATGGTGATTTAGCTGAGACTGTTTATATGCATCAGCCTCCAGGTTTTCGAGACTCTATGCATCCAGATCATGTTTGTTTATTACAGCGGTCTCTTTATGGCCTTAAGCAGGCACCTCGGGCATGGTTTCAGCGGTTTGCTGCTTATATTACTATTGTTGGGTTTACTCCTAGTCGTTGTGACTCCTCCTTATTTATATATAGACAGGGTGATGATACGGCGTTTTTATTACTGTATGTGGATGATATTGTTCTCACTGCTTCATCTGATCGTTTGTTACAACAAATTATAGCTTCTTTACATCGGGAGTTTTCTATGACAGATTTGGGTGCTCTTATTTATTTTTTGGGTGTTTTCGTTACGCGTGACTCTTCTGGGATGTTTTTGTCACAGCGTAAGTATGCTATGGATATTTTAGAGCGCGCGCGTATGGTTGGTTGTAATCCTTCTCGGACTCTGGTTGATACTGAGTCCAAGTTGGGTGCTGGTGGTGCTCCGGTTGTTGATCCTACTTTATATCGGAGTCTTGCTGGATCTCTTCACTATCTCACATTCACTAGACCTGACATTACGTATGCTGTGCAACAGGTTTGTCTTTATATGCATGATCCACGAGAGCCTCATCTCTCTGCTCTTAAGCGGATTTTGCGGTATGTTCAGGGGACTTTGGACTATGGTTTACAGTTGTTTTCATCTACTACTGACTCCTTGATTGCTTATTCGGATGCTGATTGGGCTGGTTGCCCGACTACTCGACGGTCTACATCGGGTTATTGTGTTTTTCTTGGCAACAATTTACTCTCCTGGTCCTCTAAGCGTCAGCCGACGCTTTCTCGTTCTAGTGCTGAGGCTGAGTATCGTGGTGTTGCTAATGCTGTTGCTGAAACATGTTGGATCAGGAATTTGCTTCGTGAGCTTCATAATCCTTTATCGTCTGCTACTCTTGTTTATTGTGATAATGTGAGTGTTGTGTACTTATCTTCTAATCCGGTTCAACATCAGCGGACAAAGCATATAGAGATTGATATTCATTTTGTTCGGGATTTGGTAACCGCTGGTGAGGTTCGCGTTTTACATGTTCCCTCTCGGTTTCAGTTTGCAGATATCTTCACCAAAGGCTTACCTTCTGCATTGTTTGATGAGTTTCGTGCCAGTTTGAGTGTTCGGTGTCCTCCCGCTCCAACTGCGGGGGAGTGTTAGTCGGTATTTTATGATTGGCCCATTGTCTAGCCCATAGCCCATGTAGGGTTTTGTATGTATCTAGGGTTTTGTATTATATATACCGTAGGGTTTGTATCTGTATCATTCATTCAATTCACTAAATATACAGACACCTACACACTTGTGGTGTACATCCTTCCCTTATTTCATCTTCTTCACAAACCCGAAAAACCTCTTCCAGTTATCCACCTCCAACAACCCACGGTTTATCCTTGGGTATATTAACACACACATCTTGTTATCTTCAGATAAAGTGTTTTCCTTGGTAAAGTGTTTTCCCTATTTGAATTATGAATTTACGCTTATTATCTTACTTCATATTTGACTTCTTACACCTAGATTTAATTGCTCACTTTGTTAGAACATTGCATAGAAGTCATTATTATTTTCATACTGTGTACCTTTGTTTCTTAAAATGGCTTTTAGTGGTGGATAGCCACTCTCTATGCGTGTTTGAGATTTGAGCGGTTCTTCGGTTCTAGAACCAAGAAACACGGTATCAAACCGAACAAATAAACAAAATTTGAAAATTGAAGGAAACAACGGTTCTAAATAAAAAGTGTTCTTTTAGATGGGGTCAGATTTTCCGTTAACCAGGTTATTATCTAGTCAGGGCCTTGATTGATGCAATATATTCATGTTGGACATGTTTCATACATATTATTATCAGCTCTTATGTTATTTTTCTCGACTATTACAGCTTGTATATGTAAGGGGCTTGTTCTCTTTAAATCCTGTAGTACAATATAGTTATCAGGCCTTCATTTGCATATCGTAAACACCATTTTTTATGTCTTGGAAGCTTGGTGATATGGATATCCATCTACATGGTTTTCTATTTCAGGGAATAGGTCATCCGGATGGACAAAACAGTTTGAAAAATTTCTCACACATCTTTTAAGGAAGATTTAGGATAACAATAAGCGTGTGTAGAGGCTACTTTCTCTGCTTTTGCAACTGTTGAAGAGATTATTTGGAAAGAAACGAGTCATGTATTCATATTTCTAAAATCAAGTATATACTTAATTTGTGTTTGATTAAAAAAATGCGTTGGCACCAAGCATGAAGATCATTTTATAGTACGTGATCTGCACGCTTGGGAAATATGAGGTCGATTCTAAATATTATGTTGTTGGCTTGTGATAAGGGTGTCAAAGTGGCCATTTTGTTAATGTGTTGACGTAGGTTCTGGTTGACAGCCTCTGCATCACACATAATGTCAAAGTTTGAAGTCGTGGTTAAAAAAATGGAGAAATTATGAAGATTAATATCAATATCTTGCTGACAACGTCAAAATAGAAAAGTTAAACATCAAAATAGAGAAATTCATACTTAATTAGCAGATGTGATTCCAGACATTCCACCTCCTATGAAGTGCACACAAACATCTATAGCTAATGCATCGTCTTCACTTCTGTACGCACTGTTATGCATTTAGAAACATGTACAATTCCATAGGAATAATATCTTTTAAGAGATAATCGATTTGTAAGCTCATCGATTTCATTTTAAGCTTTATCATGATCAATAACCTCATCTGGATCTAACATCATCTCAACCTGCTAAATGAAGCATAATCAGTTTTATGGTCATAGGGGAGCCAATGTTTCATCAAAATCTACACAAATAGGATACAAACATTTTGCATAATTTATAATGGGTCAAAACAAGTGGAAGTTGTAAGAATGGGATGAACCAGGTTGTGTTCGCCCCTTATCTTAACAACAAAACTTGAGCTTTAGTTTTAACATACTAAAACATGTTAAATTTGTAAACGATAAAAATATGTGGCGCTGTATGTTTGTGGCAATTATATAATAGCATTTATGTAGAAGTGTCAAAAGGTAATAATTCTTCATGACCGACATTAATTAATTAGTTAGCCCTCGTTATGGATTAAAACAGTTCGATACTGGTCTTGTTCTTCGTGTTAATGACGGATAGCCCGCATCGGCTGGTCAAAGATCACCCAAAAATTGATTCATGTTAGGCATTTCTTTTATGTCTTTCTTGTTTAGGTGTGTAAGACTTGGTCATTCTTTAAATTGTAGGTGTCTTAATGTGTGCAATGCTGCTGCAGTATCTTTGTCTTGGCTCTTTCCGCATTCTATCTGCTGGCCTGTTCGGACATACGGTTCCCTCAGGAGATCAAGTTGATGAGCCTTGTGATGAGAAACCTTCCCGCTTGATAACGAACTAAGGGGCTCGAAGCTATAGAAGCTTTACAAATAGCATCATTAAAAAAATAGATATATAATTATTCAAATATAATATAGTATAACATTCGTGTTTCTGTTACAACACGGCGAAAGTCAATAGTTCGCTGGTTCAACCAGATATGAGTGACGGAACCGGTGTTGATCAAAGACATGCGCCGAGTGTCAGGAATGACTATAAGCCGACTCTCGTTCTTTGGAACAACCTATGACTGAACAAAAAGGAGTTCGTCATCCTCACATACACCTCTTGGCAAAGTAGGCTGCTGGGAAAGCCCCCTCCTGTCGCAACGACGTGGGGCGTCAGAGGCTGTTGCCCTGTGGCCAACTCGGAGGGGCTGAAGTTAAGGAGGCGTTTGTTTTGAGCATTTAAGAGTAATGGAATGACTTTCACAATCATTTCAAACGTTTGATTTAAATTTTAGTAATCCAACAATCATACCACACCCATACATTCATAGTTATGCTGCAAGGTGCCTTTTGTGAACCATTTATGTGGGCCCTATATTTAGGGCCCGTTTGGTTTATAGTGGGGTTAGAATCAAATTTGGATTTAGGAATGATATGAAAGAAAAGTAGGGGAGAAAAAATAAAAAATATTTATATTATATATTTGTTTTAAAATATAAAAAGTTATATTAAAAGTTGTATGAAATAAAAAATGAATAAATGAATGGTTGAAAAAAATTGATACAACAAGAACAAAAATCTCATTGGCTTATTTAGTTGAAAGGTACCACTCATGTGAGGTATGGAATCTATTATTCCAAAGATGTTGTCAGAAAAAAGTTTACGAACCAAACGCATGTTTTTTAATTTCTATGATTCAAAAGATCCCCACACCTTTAAACCAAACGCGTGCTTATTTAATTTCCTGCTGCAAAAATGATACTGTGTTACTTTCTTCTTCGTTTTCTTATCCCATTTTTTTTCTTTTACATTGTAGATCTCTAATTTCATAAGTTCCTTTTTTCAAATGAGCCATTTAAAAAATTTGCAATTATCAATCTTGTGATTAGGATCGAAGACTTAAATGATTTAGTATCTTTTCGTATTTCTTGTCCTTTAAAAATATAGTTAGTGTACATTTTTGCAACTTGCCACATTGTTTTCTTTGTGATTAATAATTTCTATGTTCTTTCTGTTTCACTTGTATTATAGATATATTAAACTGAGCAACATCAACATAGTGAGCCACAAGATCATGATATCTTGATTGATTTATTAAACAAATCTGATTTTTCTTTTTGCAATTTTCGTACAATATTTTGAGAAAATTTAGACCAAGATATTGATGAGGAAGTTTGACCATGATAACTACTTTAAACCAACATAATGAATATACAATCCAAACATCATTATTGCATAAGTGAAACCCATTTCAATTCCAGCCACCTATGATATATATACCGATTGTGATTCCTACATGGAAACCAAACACACCCTTAACAAGATTAGACTATGACAAAAGTAAATGGGTTAAAATGCCTACCTCTGGTCAAACAGTATCTTATGGTAGTAGGCCCTTAAAAACTACATGAACGAGACACTTGTGATTTAATATTTTTATATATTTTAATTATAAAGGAAAATGAATGGTTTTCAAAGGAAGAAAACTACAAAAATCCCAACCAATCCCATTAATCACAAGTTCACAACAATAGCCAAGTAGAAGCAGAAGTTATAAAAGATGACATTGACCCATTGTTCAAAACATTGTTTTATAATGTTCATATTGTGAGTAATGTAAATTCCATGTTAACAGAAGAAAGTTTGTTTCAAACCGCATAAGTAGACATGCATATAATAGTGACTGGTGATGTACATAGGAGTACAGGTTATCCAAGAAGTTCACATAGATTTTTTTTAAATCTTTGTTTATGCAACCGATGTATAAAGACATTATTTGTAATAACTAGTATTTCTTAATTTTGATCACGACAAAGTGTAAAAAAATTTATCGTTAAAGATAACGCAAGCCAAATTATTTAACAAACACTATCATTAAGGTAATATCATTTAAGTCTTACACAAACATATATTATACATTGATGACGTATAGTCTCCAACCGGGTCATGGACCCGACCCATGGGTACTACCCGCATCCGGCCCGTCACAGACGGGTTGGGTTAATGTCATTTAGGCTTATGGGCTTCGAATGACTAGTGGCCACATAGATGTGTGCGGCCCACAGCCCGACACAGCCGATACAGGGTTAGACAGAATCACAATCTTATTAGGATTGGGATTTACCTTAAAGTGGAGGATATACACTAACCATAATTATAAGATAACAATCAAACTAATTATGACACTTATCCTTTGCTTGGGGCCGAAGCATCAGTGACAGTCCATTAGGGTTTCACCGCCTATATAAGGAACCCCCGAGGGTTCCACAAAGGTATCACATTCTTCATACTCTCAATCTACAACCGATCACTAACCCTAAATCGATTACTTACTCTCACGCCAGAGTCAAATCGTGGGATACATTCCCACGGTAAGCTTAACGCGTGTTGTTTTAGTGTGCAAGATCTCAACAATAAGTTCACTTGGTGCAAGAGCCGGAGCCCCACATATCCGAATTAAGCCTAATTCGGATCAAGAAAGGATCATCCAACTTTTGTATCAACAAGTTACCACCATCCGTGGGACCCTACACTAAACTCAAGCTCTCCCAATGACGAAGGGAAACTTTCAGGGAACCCAAGGAACACGAATCCTGGAAATCGGAAGTCCGCGGGTGATGGGATAGTCACCTCAACCCCGCTCTCTGGTGGCCAAACAGGCGGATCGAATAAGCGAAACACGTTTCAATCTCTCGGTGGGGCATGCATGTCCGATAATACCCCACCACCAACCCTCACTCTGGATAATCCCGACCCGGGAGCTGCGCCAAAGGCCCCTACTAAGGAGCCATAAAAGCCACCAGTGGTCGAGGCGGAATTGGAAGTTGGTTCACTCGATGATGAGGACCACGGACGCGTAATTACGCAAAATTTTGACAGAATCATTCCGGGCATCTCAGCAAGGTTAAATCTGGGAAGAAACCTCCAATCCAGACTTAACTTCAGCAGCGCCGCGCACGGTACTCCCCTCAAGCTCGAAAAAGGGGGAGGAAGCCGCGGGCTCAGGAACATCCTCCTTTCGAGGAACCACCTCGAGCGCAGAATGTGTTCGTGTGAGAACCCGCACTTTCCCAACATTATTTTATTCTTTTTATTCGTGCTTCTTGAATTTTTCAACGTATTACGTTTTCTTGTTTTGTTATATGTAAATCCTGAGATTTTTAAATTATACTTTTTAAGTATTTTTCTGATCATCGATAAATACTTTGTATGGAATTATAAAATTTTTATTTTATTTTTCCATATTTAATTTAAATCAAAGTTTTTGATTTAAAATCACCTGCATGCGTTTTACAACGAGTTTATTCAAAATCAATGTACAACGAGAATTCCTAGTGATCGCGATACCGACGGATGCCCAAAAGTTTACGTTTATTTATCGATTGTTTCGATAATTAATATTTTCGACGATTTCGTTTTAATTACGTATTAAGTCGTGTCGGGAAATCATATAATCATTTTTATGATGCATTGTAACTTTTGAAAAGTATTTTTACGAAACCCGAGCCCCGTAAATATTTTCAATATTTACCAATAACCATTTTCTACCCTTTAAAACTAGTAATTGTTTTTAAGTCCATAAGTTTTAAAGTTGGCAATATTGGTCCCTCCACTACCACATATATAAATACCACTTTCTCCACTAAAACACATACATAACATATTTATAAAAAAAATCACCAACTCCTCCTCTCACCTCCATTTTTCCGCCACTCCACCACCATAAAACACCCTCATTTCACCATCATCCACCATGATTTAACAAAAAACTAATTTATGAACACCTCATAAATTTCAATGGTGATTCTAATGGTACAAGAATTTTACACATGCATCAACTTTCAAGAAATGTTATAATTCCATGGTGGATTTGTGTTTTGATGATCTTGCATGAAAAGCTTTTGGTAAAATCTTCAAGTTTTCATGTCAAAAAGTCTAAGTTTTTATTTTGATCTTTTAATTTTGATGCATGCATGTGTTTAGGAGTGTGTTTGGTTGATGGGTTTAATAGTATGATGATCCTAGAGATATGGGAATGATTAGTTTTGGTGGGAAAGTTGATTTGACTTGTTTTCTAAAAGTATAATTTGGGACAGCAGCTTTAAACAGATTGTTTCGTGGGTTTAAGGTCTGTGAAAGGCTGAGATTATTTGATATTGTTGTAGAGTTTTCCGATACGATCGTTTTGGTATAAGATAGAGCTTCTAAGTCATTACGAGTCAAAAGTTATGCTAGTTTTTTAGTATTCGTGTACCGGGAGACGCAAGTCGGCACAATCCGAAATTGTGGCTGATTTTGGATCGACTCTCGGGGACTTTAGGCTTGGTTAGATAAATGTATCTACTGGTTTTCAAAGTTTACAAACTGAGTTTGATGAGTCTAGTAGTGGTTTCAAAAGACGGATTGTCGAGTTAGTACTTTTAAAGTGGTCCAAACGATTTTACAAAACAAGTGTATAAACCTGTCCGAAATTTGGAGTCGAGTAAAGTGTCGAGCTGATGGATTTTAAAGTGTGAACTTTGGCTCAAATTTTGGTGAGGTCTTATACAGGTTATAAGTGACCTTGACACCAATTTTTATCTAAATCGGACAAGTCTAGATAGGGTAGATCGGTGAGTACATTCGGGGTGTACTTGCTGATTTTAATTTTGGACACGCAGTTCAATGTTTGTGTTGCTTGAGTTTGAGTATTCATCATCGGACATGGTGACTTATTCAAGTGCTTATTCATTATATAAATGACTTAGCTACTGGTCCGAATAAGGTTAAAGAATAGTTTGACATGCGTTAACTTGGCGTCGTATAACGGGTCAATTTCAAGTGTACAAGTGTTTTAACGTGCAGTGTTGGAATAAATGGTTAGTATGAATTCATTTGGTTCGTGTCAATGGTTTTGAAACATGAATACTTTGAAAACATTTGAGTCATATTATATTTGGTACATATCGATATTTGAGTTCGAGTCTTAACGCGCGCCTTATTTTGATAGGTTGCGGTTTTCGTGTTTCCCCGGGCATCCATATCGTCGGTGATCGTCTCACTACCATTGTTTCTACACAGTTGCTGAGTACCGTGATTGGCTTACCTCATGGCTAAGGTGAGTTCATAGCCCTTTTTACTTGTACATGGTTTCTAAACGCGGGGAGAGATCTTACATGGTGGAACACAACCATTTAAAAACTGTGTGCTATCCTCAACTTGTATGCTATCCAGAAATTGTATGCTTTACAGAACTTGAGGATTTCCAACTGATTTTCATTGATATTATTTCTTTTAGTCTTTAGCCTTAAGTTACCTCTCATTGATCATGAACCATTAATTAATCCTGCTACTAAGCGCGAATGTTGTGGGTGGATCCATCGGGATTGACTATCCCCGTCCCGATTACCTTGACGCACTAATATTTGTTTATCACTTGCGTATTTAGGCTGAATACTGACTAGAGGAACTTACACTGAGTTAAGCTTCGGTTCATGAACTAAACAACAATAATAATGTTTCGGACTATGGTTATCGTACGTAACCATTTTTCCCTATTTCTTGTTTACAAATGAATGCTTGTGTTCCACACCATTACTGCTAAACCTATGAATATCAGTCAACTTTATGTTGATGATTTTACATGTTTAATCTCAGGTATTATTACTTAGCTTTGCTTGAATGGGAGCCCGCATGATTACCGCATCTTGGAGATTTCTGTGATGCTTTTAAAAGACTGTTTTTAGTAAAAACCGTCAGGAGTTTATTCTATCTTTTGGGCAACTTTATGTTATAAATCGAGACGAAATAATATAATTTTCCCCTTCTAAAACTCTGGGACCTATGTTTAAAAACTCTGACTTTTTATGATGTAATGTACATGTTTTTATTTCGTCAGCTTTGTATGAACTGTAATTCATTGTTTCTTGTACTATGACGTGTTACCCCCTCGTTGCCTAGTTGTTCCATGTCACATTTTGGGGGTCTCACAGATTGGTGTCAGAGCGATGTTATAGGTAACTGAGTCGTTTTTCAAAACTTAGTCTATAACCGAAAGTTCAAATATTATATTGTTTCTAAGTGTCAAACACAGAATCTGCCATTGCTATTCGATATCTTTGCGGGTAACTCTCTAATCCTTATTATTTACTTTTAATTATCGTTGTAGTATTTCTTCTCCTGATTACATGTTGAAATATTACATTACCTTAATGGCGATAATTACTATGTCTTTTCAAAGCCTTTGTGCTTCATGAATTATCATTCGATATTACTGTGATTACATCTAGCTATACTGTATTTCTTGAGTTCTTGTTCTTGTGAATTGATCTTATTGCAATGATTTTATACCATTATGACATTACATACTTGTATTCAGAGCGCGTATGCTGCCGACTTTTCATACTCATTTTTCTGAGTATTATTGCTATTTCATTTCTGCGTGATACGACTGACTTCATATACTCGTTCGTTTTTAATCATCTGTTTTTCTCGACTCGCTGCTACATGTTGTGCATACTCTCGTGATACCATTGTTCGGAAATGAAGAAGTGTTGTTTTCGATGAAACTCCTGATTTTCATTCTTACTACCGTGCATGTTGCTTTCATTGTTTATTTCCTTTAAAATATCTATTTAGATACGCAGATTTTCTTTCCGACCATTCGTAATTGAATGTCTAGTCTATAGACCATTGTGTAGCTCAATGTGTCTCCGGAAAAGACTAAAAGACATCGTGTGAGTCACACATCTCGAAGAATTCGTTGAATCAGTATTGAATAATATTGTGGGTTTTCATAATCTTGATTTACCTTTACGCCACCGTTTTACACGACATTTGTACATGGATTACATCATATTTCATGGACCATTCTACGTTTCGACTTCGACTTACCACATCCGTTGTACCTTGAACACATGATCGTCATTTATTATGTGACGATTGTTTGGAATACGATCCTACTTGTATCCTCCCTTTTTAATTAAACCTCCTCGCCTCAGGAGTGTGACTTGTTATTATTATGTTTCTTTCTTGGTATGTCTTGTGATTTTGGAAAATCACGCCGCCAGGAGACCTTCCTGCATTGCATCTCGCAGCCGAAGACACGGATGATATGCGTTGTTTTTTATCTCTCAGATTATCGTTGGCATTCTTGAACCATTTCCATACTGTGTTTTCTTTACATGATTAATTATACAGTTTATTATCTTTCGTCTTCATGGAATCCACAAGTCTTGTGTGTACATTAATTCTGAGTTATTATGAAATTTAGGTTAAATTTCAAGCTGTGTCGAGAAAATATTTTTATAACTTTAGACATAAAAATATATATTTTTACTTGTTGAGACGTCCGTTTAGGACATAAAATTTGACCAGTAAACTTTAAAATCGAGCAAGTTACGCTCATTTGAAATTATAAAATCTAAGAAGTTATTTTCTGAATAATTCTAAAATATCATTTTGTTGATAGATTTAATGCAAGGGCATTTTCATCCATTTTTTATCCGTTTCAAGTCTCGAGTAAAACTAGAAAGTTGTTCAAAACATCGTTTTACACCAAATTACTCTAGACTTCGAGTTTTAAAATGTCATTTAGTAAATCAATTGGTCTAGTCAAACCCAAAAGTCAAACCCAAAAAGTCAAAGTTGACTAAAAAGGGTCAAAACTGATAGAAGTTAGAAACATGGTTTGAAGCATTTTAAGTTCGTGTGAGCTCGTAAAATTGTAACTAATAACATTTTACAACCATGAATCATTGATTGTGTTTGAAAACATTTACAAACGGTAACTTGAGCTCGGTCATACATAAATCTTGAACTTTTAGGAACCAAGTGATTTGACAAACTGATACCATACTTTCTTAAAAGTATATTATTGTCAAATTAATCACGATGTGCAAACATACAGATTCCTTTATCCTTTCTTTTTATTTATGACTTATTCGTCATTCTACATCGCCTTTTCTTTGTTTATATCGTACCACTGATTTGGACCGAGGTTGAAGTTCTTATTTTTATCGTTCGTTATCATCTTGGCACGTGTCTCCTGACGATTCCTTCTAAATATCTTGAAACCTTATCACCTTGTAACCTTTTCGTTGACTGTCTTGAACTACTCTTTATTACCCTCATGTAACCCACTCGCTATTTTACAAGTTACCATATAAGCTCAAACTGGTATTGTTTGTGAAACATTTTACAAAAGTTCCACTTGGACTTTACAAAATACTTGAAGGTTATCTTATAAAATTAATCTATATTATTTTTATAATGTATTTTCACAATTTATTCTACTTTGGTTTTATGAAGAACCCTTGTAACAAAACAAATTGTTGAATTAAAAATCTAGCCAGTAACCTAATGGCGAAAAGTTTCATATGTTATTTTGATTCTTGTTTTTACAAATGACATTATATACATATTCTAAATAATATAATAAGTAATACTGGTTTGACGAAGCCGAGCATCGCATTGCTAGTCCTAAATTATGCATGGCCTGATCACGTATGCTTAATTTAGAACGAGCCATGCAAGGCCGTATAGTAGTCGCTTTAGATTTTGACCAAGAATAAACTTTTTAGTTATGTTTCTTAAAAAGTTAGATAAAATGAACATTTTGGAAACTTTTACATCTTATGCGAGTAACAACAATTCGTGACTTACACATAAGAACCCTTATCTTTTCTTGAACAAAGTACGTGCCTCAAGCACCTATTTTCTTACCCAACAATATTTTTTTTACTTGTTACATCATCATCCTCATGATATAATTTTCGTTACCATTTGCCTAAATTCTTACCATTGATACCAGACTTGAAAGTTTCAACGTTATTATGCTTCTACATCAATCGATCTTCTTTATCTATTTTGGTAGACCTTCGAAACATCTCTGGACGCGAATAGTGATTTATGACTGGAAGTGACCAATGATTTGGTGTGTCCGTCATGATGTGTGTTTGACTATATTGTCTTGAAATTCATTCGTGTGAATCATGTGTTGATTTCGCTTTTCATTGCTAATGTTGTTCATTTTACTAGAATTACTCTCAAGTGACTTCTTAAAAATTTTCTTTGATTCGAAAATTCGTTGTGTGGCTTTTCTCCTTCGATCGTATGCCGACCACCAAGAACTTAATAAGCCGTTATTGGTGTCACCAACTGTCCTCATGAAGTGATGACTTGCTATAATCCTGTGTTACTTTTTATCATCGACGCGTCTATTCTATCACGTTTGTTTAGAATTGATACGATTTTTGGTTTTATTCCCTTGTGTTATCGCTCGCATACAGATTGTTGACCTTTATATGATTCATATTCGTTGCTGTCTTGTCACATTTTGAAACCAGAAAATGTTACGTGTTTATCATTTGATACCTTAATCGCCCTCTTGGATTTCTAAAATTTATTATTAATTTTTAAGAACGTTTTATACATTTTATCAAATGTTTAAATTACCAGAATAACTGTTTCAAGTTAAATACCAGATATATATATACCCTCTTTGGGAATTTTACCTAGTGTTTCAAAGGATATCAAGCTGTATCTTTTAAAGTATTTGATTATATCGTACTTTATTGTCAACCTAATGAAATTTTTAAATTAAACTATAATTTCTAAACAATGTTTCCAAATAACTTGGAAAATCTAAATTTTCTCTAATGGTAACGATAAACCTGAGGTTTTAACGATAATTTCATGTAGGCATCTAAAAGTTCTTAAGTCGATCAGGATAACTATTTTGAACTGTTCTACTTTTGCTTTGAAAATCCTGATCAAGAAAAAGATATAGTAACATCATACTCACTAAATACAGATATTTTGATTTTAAATCACTACACCTTGTAAATTTTCTTTTAATCAAGAAAATATTTAAACTGAGTTTCAAAGTAATCCCAAAATCCTAGACAACTGACTATGACAGCTTGTATCTTAAATGATCATATGTTATTCATTTTCCCCTTCTATTTCTTTTGTAACTAGATTGTTACGTTTTAAGATTGTCATGTTTTACAGCTGCACGATTTGTGAACCCTTGTTGATCTACAATTTTGATTCATTTTAACGCACCTTGTCCATTTAAGCGATTCACATGTTCATTCTATCTTTTGAATATTTCTCCGAACTGAAGCTTAGTGAAATCCAATCGTGAAGATATGCCGTGGTGCATAAATTAGCTGGGAAGCAACGATTTTGTTCTACACTTTGTACCTCCTCTTTTGCATCTTCTACTGTTTCCAGGAGAACTCTGAGGGACCAGAGTTCCTTTAGGGGGGAAGACTGTGAGAACCCGTACTTTCCCAACATTATTTTATTTTTTTTATTCGTGCTTCTTGAATTTTTCAACGTATTTCGTTTTCTTGTTTTGTTATATGTAAATCCTGAGATTTTTAAATTATACTTTTTAAGTATTTTTCTAATCATCGATAAATACTTTGTATGGAATTATAAATTTTTTTTTTCTATATTTAGTTTAAATCAAAATTTTTTATTTTAAAATCACCCGCGTGCGTTTTACAATGAGTTTATTCAAAATCAATGTACAACGAGAATTCCTAGTGATCGCGATACCGACGGATGCCCAAAAGTTTACGTTTATTTATCGATTGTTTCGATAATTAATATTTTCGACGATTTCGTTTTAATTACATATTAAGTCGTGTCGGGAAATCATATAATCATTTTTATGATGCATTGTAACTTTTGAAAAGTATTTTTACGAAACCCGAGCCCCGTAAATATTTTCAATATTTGCCAATAACCATTTTCTATCCTTTAAAACTAGTAATTGTTTTTAAGTCCACAAGTTTAAAAGTTGGCAATATTGGTCCCCCACTGCCACATATATAAATACCACTTTCTCCACTAAAACACATAAATAACATATTTATAAAAAAAATTACCAACTCCTTCCCTCGCCTCCATTTTTCCGCCACTCCACCACCACAAAACACCCTCATTTCACCATCATTCACCATGATTTAACAAAAACTAATTTATGACCACCTCATAAAGTTCAATGGTGATTCTAATGGTACAAGAATTTTACACATGCATCAACTTTCAAGAAATGTTATAATTCCATGGTGGATTTGTGTTTTGATGATCTTGCATGTAAATCTTTTGGTAAAATCTACAAGTTTTCATGTCAAAAAGTCTAAGTTTTTATTTTGATCTTTTGATTTTGATACATGCATGTGTTTAGGAGTGTGTTTGGTTGATGGGTTTCATAGTATGATGATCCTAGAGATATGGGAATGATTAGTTTTGGTGGGAAAGTTGATTTGACTTGTTTTCTAAAAGTATAATTTGGGACAGCAGCTTTAAACAGATTGTTTCGTGGGTTTAAGGTCTGTGAAAGGCTGAGATTATTTGATATTGTTGTAGAGTTTTTCGATACGCTCGTTTTGGTATAAGATAGAGCTTCTAAGTCATTACGAGTCAAAAGTTATGCTAGTTTTTTAGTATTCACGTACCGGGAGACGCAAGTCGGCACAATCCGAAATTGTGGCTGATTTTGGATCGACTCTCGGGGACTTTAGGCTTGGTTAGATAAATGTATCTACTGGTTTTCAAAGTTTACAAACTGAGTTTGATGAGTCTAGTAGTGGTTTCAAAAGACGGATTGTCGAGTTAGTACTTTTAAAGTCTTCCAAACGGTTTTACAAAACAAGTGTATAAACCTGTCCCAAATTTGGAGTCGAGTAAAGTGTCGAGCTGATGGATTTTAAAGTGTGAACTTTGGCTCAAATTTTGGTGAGGTCTTATACAGGTTATAAGTGACCTTGACACCAATTTTTATCTAAATCGGACAAGTCTAGATAGGATAGATCGGTGTGTACATTCGGGGTGTACTTCCTGATTTTAATTTTGGACACACAGTTTAATGTTTGTGTTGCGTGAGTTTGATTATTCATCATCGGACATGGTGACTTATTCAAGTGCTTAGTCATTATATAAATGACTTAGCTACTGGTCCGAATAAGGTTAAAGAATAGTTTGACTTGCGTTAACTTGGCGTCGTATAACGGGTCAATTTCAAGTGTAAAAGTGTTTTAACGTGTAGTGTTGGAATAAATGGTTAGTATGAATTCATTTGGTTCGTGTCAATGGTTTTGAAACATGAATACTTTGAAAACATTTGAGTCATATTATGTTTGGTACATATCGATATTTGAGTTCGAGTCTTAACGCGCGCATTATTTTGATAGGTTGCGGTTTTCGTGTTTCCCCGGGCATCCATATCGTCGGTGATCGCCTCACTACCATTGTTTCTACTCAGTTGCTGAGTACCGTGATTGGCTTACCTAATGGCTAAGGTGAGTTCATAGCCCCTTTTACTTGTACATGGTTTCTAAACACGGGGTGAGATTTTTCATGGTGGAACACAACCATTTAAAAGTTGTGTGCTATCCTCAACTTGTATGCTATCCAGAAATTGTATGCTTTCCAGAACTTGAGGATTTCCAACTGATTTTCATTGATATTATTGCTTTTAGTCTTTAGCCTTAAGTTACCTCTCATTGATCATGAACCGTTAATTAATCCTGCTACCAAGCGCGAATGTTGTGGGTGGATCCATCGGGATTGACTATCCCCGTCCCGATTACCTTGACGCACTAATATTTGTTTATCACTTGAGTATTTAGGCTGAATACTGACTAGAGGAACTTACACTGAGTTAAGCTTCGGTTCATGAACTAAACAACAATAATAATGTTTCGGACTATGGTTATCGTACGTAACCATTTTCCCCTATTTCTTTTTTACAAATGAATGCTTGTGTTCCACACCTTTACTGCTAAACCTATGAATATCACTCAACTTTATGTTGACGATTTTACATGTTTAATCTCAGGTATTATTACTTAGCTTTGCTTGGATGGGAGCCCGCAGGATATTACCGCAGCTTGGAGATTTCTGTGATGCTTTTAAAAGACTGTTTTTAGTAAAAACTGTCAGGAGTTTATTCTATCTTTTGGGAAACTTTATGTTATTAATCGAGATGAAATAATATAATTTTCCGCTTCTAAAACTCTGGGACCTATGTTTAAAAACTCTGACTTTTTATGATGTAATGTACATGTTTTTATTTCGTCAGTTTTGTATGAACTGTAACTCATTGTTTCTTGTACTATGACGTGTTACCCCCTCGTTGCCTAGTTGTTCCATGTCACATTTTGGGGGTCTCACAGTTCGAGCGCATAGGGGATCGCATCATGCAAGAATTGCAAGAAGCCCAGTGAGATGGGGATAAATCCGACGGCTCCACTGGACGGGCGGTGTTGGAAACTCCTGTGGATAATCGCCGCACTAGTGTGTGGCATAGGATAAAATCTGGTGGGAAGGGAGCTCCTTCTCACAAAAGTGGTTATCATAACCAATCGAAAGGTGGGGGAAAACCCCCCTATCACGACCCTTCGGGGTCTGACTTAGATGATCATCACCCCAGATGCCACCAACCTAGGTATTCCACCCCTGAACCATCGGATGATGAAGGACGCTACGGCCCCTACTATCGTGCTGAAGAGGATGAAGATCTCTCCCTCCTATGGTGTAGCGAGAGGGAGGATGCCTTCACTCTTCTTATACGGAATTACTCCGAGGAAAAGAAGCGGCGCATGCCGACGAGCGTCAAAACTTACGACGGATCGGGTGATCCGGAGGATCACCTAAAGGTGTTTGACACACAGGATAAATTGAACGATGGCCGATGCCCATATGGTGCCAGATGTTTAATTCAGCTTTGTTTGGTAATGCAAGCGACAGGTTTGAAAAGCTCCCCCATCGAAGCATCAACAGCTTCGTTGAATTACGCACAGCATTCCAAAACAATTATACTCAGCGAAAGAAGTATAATAGAGATCCAGTCTCATTGGCAACAGTCAAACAAAGGCCCGAAGAGTCTACAGAAGACTTCACTGAGCGTTTTAATGACGAATGTACGCGCACAAAAGCGTGCTCAGAGCTCCTTAAAATCTCCGACTACATGCATGCCATAACGGACAAGGAGCTAATTAGGCGCCTCAACGATAAACATCCGGAGAAGTTTCATGAAATCATGGAAAGGGATCAAAATTTTGTGGAAGGGGAGACCGCGGTTGTTGCGGTTACCCCACAAAACAGAACCACGACTATCGATCAAACGATCAGCCTCGAAGGCAATCAGGTGGCCAAGGTAACCACGACAATGGGAAGAACTTGGATTACAAAAATCAGGCAAAAGGAGGACGGTCAGATGACAAGTTCACCCCTCTAAAGATGACTTATCGAGATATCTTATTAACAGAAGGAGAAAATTTTCCAAGACCTCCCCCAATGACATCTCCAGTTGATCGTCATCAAGGCACTCACTTCTACGAGTTCCATGATGACAAAGGTCATGACACGGAGGAGTGCATTCAGCTCAAGAAGCATATAGAGCCGCTGATTAAATCAAGCAAACTTAAACATCTGGTTAAGGATTGGAAGGATGTGAAGGATAACAAAAGGTATGACAAAAAATATTCCCAAAAGGATAAGCCTACGACCATATACATGGTTCAATCATGTCAGCGCCGAACGAAGCAGATGGTTATTCAAAAAATTTCACGCGGCAAGGAAATCTCGTTCCCTCCTATCATGGCGAGCAACGTGGCTGATGCATCTCTCACGATTGAGGTAAGTATTGGAACTCATAACGTTCGTCGTATGTATGTGGATGGAGGATCATCGGCGGAAGTACTCTACGAACACTGCTTCGTACAGCTACGACCATAAATTAAAAGCCAATTGATGCCGGCCATGTCGTCGCTTATTGGCTTCAGTGGAGACACTATCTGGCCGATAGGATAATTACGTTTGCTGGTAACCATTGGAGATAAAGAGCATTCAACTACGACGTAGATGAACTTTATGGTGATACGTTCTCATTCTCCGTACAATGGTATTATTGGAAGACTAGGTATCCTAGCCATACGGGCAGTCCCTTCCACGTCACACGGCATGATTAAATTCCCGGTGGAAGGGGTAATTGTCACTATTTACAATTTAATCGTGCCGGCATCGGAATGTCACGCCCTGACAACACCAATCCAGCCAGCTCCTATAAAGGAAGGATCACCACCCCCTAACTGGAAAGTGGTAATCCACCCTGAATATCCAGAACAAGAGGTAGCTATCGGGGGAACCCTCTCCGAGAAAGGGAAGAAGGCCATGTGCTCTCTCCTAAAAGCAAACCTTGATATATTCGCATGGGAACCAAAGCATATGACGGGCGTACCACGTTCGATCGCAGAACATAATCTTCAAATCCACCCTGGATATCCCCCTGTTAAACAAAAGAAGCGCGGTCAAGCACCACAACGCAGCCAGATAATACTGGACGAGGTACGGAAACTGGTAGAGGCAGGAATTATGCGCGAGGTCTATTACCATGAGTGGCTCTCTAATCCGGTCATGGTCAAGAAGCATGATGGAAGCTGGCGCATGTGTGTGGACTTCACAGACTTGAACAAAGCTTGCCCACAAGATTGCTATCCGTTACCAGAAATCGATTGGAAGGTGGAATCCTTATGCGGGTACTCTTTTAAATGTTTCTTGGACACATATAAAGGATACCATCAGATCCAGATGGGGAGGAAGACGAGGAGAAAATGGCGTTCCATACCAGTCAGGGCGTGTATTGTTACACAAAAATGTCGTTCGGACTCAAGAACGCAGGTGCGACATATCAACGACTTGTTGACAAAGCCTTCGACTCGTAGATAGGCCGTAACCTTGAAGTCTACGTGGACGACTTGGTTATCAAAAGCCATACGGAGGACAAACTCCTCTGTGATATCCAAGAGACATTCGACACATTGAGGAAAATCAACATGAAATTGAATCCTAAAAAATGCACGGTTGGAGCAACTGAAGGAATGTTCTTTGGATATATGATTAATCCAAATGGCATCAAGCCTTGTCCGGAGAAGACGGACGCTGTGATACAGCTACCATCCCCTCGGACACTAAAAGAGGTGCAATCACTTAATGGAAAGTTGGTCGGGCTTAATAGGTTCTTATAAAAGTCCGCAGAGAAGTCACTCCCTTTATTCAAAACACTCAAGAAGTGCTTGAAGAAAGGATACTTTTGCTGGACGAGAGAGGCGGAGGAAGCGTTCGGGCAGCTCAAGCAGCATCTAGCGACTCTTCCCATGTTAGTCGCCCCGCGACCTAAGGAGGAACTAATCATGTACTTATCCGCGACATACAGAGCAATAAGCGCAGTTCTCATGACTGATCGAGATTCAGTCCAGACTCCGGTCTACTTCATAAGCAGAGCGCTGCAAGGGCCAGAGCTGAATTACTCACCAATGGAGAAATTGGTCTTATCGTTGGTTTATGCCGCAAAAAGGTTACGCAGGTACTTCCAGGCGCACCCAATAGCGGTGGTCACGAATCAACCAATAAAACAGGTTATCAGCAAACCAGACATGGCAGGAAGACTACAGAAGTGGAGCGTTCTAATGGGGAATACAACATCTCCTATAGACCAAGGACAACCATCAAAGGCTAAATCTTGGCAGATTTCATAATTGAGAAGCTCGAGGAGGACGAGCCAATGGTACCAAAGGAAGAGATCCCAATGGAACCATGGGTTTTGTTCACAGATGGAGCTTCTTGCACGGACGGATCGGGAGTGGGCCTCATACTCACAAATCCGGAAGGCATGGAGTTCACCTACGCCTTGTGTTTTGAATTCACAACTACGAATAACGTGGCAGAATATGAAGCATTGATTGCGGGTTTGAGAATCACCGCTAGGATGGGAGTACGCAACCTTGAAGCCTACGTGGACTCACGGCTTGTCGCGAATCACATCCTAGGAGGGTACGAAGCCAAGGAGAAAAACATGATCCAATATCTGGAGAAAGTCAAGTCACTTATCGCTAGTTTTGGCAAGTTATCTATCAAGCAGGTAACGAGAGGCGAGAACAAGAAGGCGAACGCTCTTAGAAAAATCGCGTCTATGAGTTTTTCCCATCTATCCAAACAAGTGTTGGTGGAAATGCTCAAGGATAAATCCATTGCAGGAGAGGAGGTCGTAACAATAGTTGATGAGGAGGGGCCTACGTGGATGACCCCGATCATAAACTATCTGACGGACGAAACCCTTCCCGATGATGAAATAGAGGCGCGTCGTGTCAAAAGGAAGCCACAACACTTTGAACTTTGAGATGGTGTCTTGTACAAACGATTATTCCTACAGTCGTTGTTGCGATGTGTCGGACCACGCCAAGCTAGCTATGTGATTAGTGAAATTCATGAAGGGTCGTGCGGCATGCACGCCGTCCCCAGATCGATAGTAGCACGGGCTCTAGGCACAGGATACTATTGGCCATCTTTTCATCGAGACGCACAAGATATGATTCTTAAATGCAATAATTGCCAAGTGCACAGGCCAGTACGACGATATCCACAACAAGAGCTGACACCCATCACATCCCCATGGCCATTCTATAAATGGGGAATTGACATAGCAGGTCCTTTTCCTGTTGCAGCCGGAGGCGTTAAGTTCTTGATCATGGTTATGGACTACTTCACTCGCTGGATAGAAGCTAAGGCGGGTGCAACAATCACGGGCAAACAGGTAAAAAGGTTTGTTTGGGAAAATATTGTATGCCGTTTTGGTTTGCCAGGTGAGATTATATTGGATAACAGAAAGCAGTTTACGGACAATCCGTTCAAGGATTGGTGCGCAGCGCTAAACATCAAACGATGCTTTGCATCAATTAAACACCCACAGACTAATGGTCTAGTGGAGCGGGCGAATAGAAGCCTAGGTGAAGGAATAAAGGCGCGCTTAGATGAGAGAAGCGCCAAATGGGTGGACGAACTACCACATGTCCTATGGGCACATAGAATAATGATCAAAATGGCTAATGGGGACACTCCATTCGCGCTAGCCTATGGAACCGAGGCAGTCACCCAACGGAAATTGGGGTGCCAACAATCCACACGGCGGAAGTTAACGTCGTCACACACGATGAGGAACTCCGGGTCAATCTAGACCTACTCGAGGAAAAAAGGGAGATAGCAACTATCAATGAAGCTAAGTCTAAGGCACGGATTAAAGCTTATTATGACTCCAAATTCAAAGGTGTTTCCTTTCGATCGGGGGATTTTGTCTATCGTGCTAATGAGGCAAGTCGCGCGGAGAACACGGGAAAACTTGGACCAAAGTGGGAAGGACCGTATGAGGTCACAGAAGTTTTGGGGCTAGGTGCGTACAAGTTACGTGATACGGAGGGCCGTGACTTGGATCGTACATGGAATATTTGCAACCTCAAAAGATGATATCTCTAAAAGGCTACGGCCTCCGCATGGACACTTCGTTGTAGACAGCTTCAATAAAGATCCATGTATTTTTGCTTTCATGTTTTCTAGGATCTATTTGTTGATGAGACTGTATTTATACATAGTCTCATCGTCTAAATCGGGCTTAAAACGCTTAAAATATCATCAAAATACCCAAATATATGCTTGTGTTTGTTCATTATGTATTTTAGGTACGGATATCGTGAATTCACCAAAAGATCAAAGGAATCAAGCAAAAACGAACACGGGAAACAAAGCCGCATAAAGAACCAGGCCCGAATCATGAATTGCCTTTGAAGTCCTTGAAGTTTTGAAGATTGGCAACATTGGTCCCTCATCTTAGAAGATTTGTCACAATTGATCCTTGGAGAAATCATATTTTACAAGAAGAAATCCTCCATGTTTGAATAATTGACAAAACAAGCCCTTGAAGAATGTCCTCATTACATAATTAGTCCTTGTTTCTTTCTTTATAAAAGGGAAGGACTGATTTTGTAAATTCCTCAAACTAGTTATAAAGGGAAATTGGTATTTTCTAAGCCAATCTTTATTTGAAGAAAGCATGGGAGTTAAGGGACTGAAACCGGCCAGACAACCAAACCTCCCTACACCACTCATACCTTGCCACATCCCCCCCACTACCAAATCCACCAATCACAAACACCCTAGTCGCCACCTCACCCTCCACTCAACTTAAACTCGTTTTAATATTCCTATAACTCATTTAAACGAGTTATTTTAGTATTAAAATTCCCTTCAAACCTTTACTGTTAACATCACACTCCCTTTTAATCCCTAGTTAAGAACGACGAACCCTAATCCTAATCTGGCACAAAACAAAGGGTTATGGGTTAAGGGTTTCCAGATCATTAATTAAGGATCCATTGATACCTTTCACACACCCAGAAACAACCCCACATGTTTCAGGGACCCACACGAACCCTCCCCTGCTCTTGTCATTTTCACACATCTCCCAAAACTCGACAAGATCAACCATCCTTGTTCATTCCTTAACCCCCACACCACTTTGAACGATTGTGATCAAAAGGTGACAGCTGGACATCACCATCTTGGCAGAAGCATCACATGTTGAAGATTGGACCATTTGACCAAGATTTAAACCAAGGGCAAGAATGGAAATCAGTAGCTAGGCTTTCTAAGTTGTAATATTTTATTACAGTATTCTAGAATCATCCTAGGTCTAGTATAAATACCATTCGACTTGTGAATGGATTTTTTGTTCCAGTTTTTTGTATCCTTTTTATAAAAGTAATGAAAATGAAAAGATTTCAAATTGTGCAATAAACTGAGTTCCTTTACTGCTTTTTCTTAGTGTAATCATTTTCTCTACTTTGCGAAAATTTAGTTTACAGTTTATTAAAAATTCGGGTTAAAAGCTTTTTGGAAAAGTTTTCTTTTACCAGGTTTGAATCACTCTACAAGCTGAAGTGAAAGTGGATGCTTGTGAAGTGAAAGTGGATGCTTGTTGAGTGAATTCAGTTTTTAGTTGTTGGTTACAAGTGATTTCATAAACATTGTTTCAAGATTTGATGAAGTCAGTCTTTCAAAGGATATTTTATAAAATATTGGTTTCATTTTTTATTTACCTTTTACTGTAGAAAAAGCCACAAGCTTGCAGCTTGTGGTCTCTTTCTACTTGAAATTTGTCTCTTGGTTTGGTTGTTGTGTGCAGGTAACAAGAAAGCAGCAAGACCAGTCATTTCCATTTCATTTCATCCATTTTTATTTTGAAGATATTAAGGGCTTAGGGTCCACTTGGATTCCTCCAACAAGCCACTCTCTACAGTTCTCTTTGCTCACCAAAGCCCTAATTAGGTCCTATAGAAGGCATCCTATTTGAGTTTTTATGTATTTTAAGTGAACTTGTGAATTACCTGTTCAATTGTTGTTTTTATGGTTGGTTTATAGTTCTTTAAGCTTATTGTGCATGTTTTAGTCTTTGTTAATCAGTTTGGTTAAGTTTTTAAGGCATTTGGTTTGAAAAATTCAAGTTTCTGAATATTAAGGGGTGTTTGGGATAAGGGTTTAGTGAACAAGTTTGATAAGTTTTTGACTGTATACGTGCCCTAACACACTTTATTTATAGGTTATGGGTCATATAAGTAGTAGGTTTTTAGTTTGAAAGATTTAATAGATTTTTGCATGATATTCTTTGGTTAAAAACTAGCTAAATCAGTAACCCCTATTTTCTGCCTTATATTAGCAAATTGTGCTTTAAAATTTTGTATGCTGTTAGATCTTGGTAGTTAGGAGGCTTGTAACCTGGTTTGAGTGTAATTTGTGAGTCAAGTGAGTGAGTTTTGGTCAACCAAAACTCACCCATTTGCACTTTGCATCAGCAAAGTCCCACAGCCCCATATTAGCCAATACAGTAACTGTATTAGGGGTCGTGGTGTGTGATTTTGTTCATAACTTGCTCCTTTTTTTGTATTATTGACTCCCCACAACCCAACTGGTTGTGGGGGTGCCTTTGTTGCCAAGAAACACCAAGCCAATCTCAAGTTATTGCACAAATTGTGCCCAGACCTTAATTTTGTACTAGCTGTGGGAACTCAGTTACCTCTGCTAGTGCATTTGTTGGCACTGCTACACAAGCAGACAAAAGCAGTCAACATGTCACTATCAGATTCTACTTTTTTTTTGTCTTTAGTGGGTTTATTTAGGAGTTAGCACTTAATTTTAGTTTCATAATTTTTCTTATTTAATTTGTGATTTTTCTATCCAATTTATATTCTTGTTACTGTTCATTTAATATTTTTTAGATTAAATTGCTTTTTAAATTACTTTTTAAGTTTCTGTTTTTGTCTTTTAGTGTGAAAAATTTATATTTTTTAGTTTTAAAAACTTTCTTAGACTTAGAAAAACATTTTAAGATTTTTAGTTTAAAAACATTTTTACTGTTCACTTTTTAAGTAATTTTTAGAATTAATTTTAGTTTAATTAAGGTATTATTATAATCAGTTTTTTCTTTTAGTGAAATTTTTTACTTTTTTCAAACTTTTTCATTTTTCTACTGTTCATTAGTATAATTTAGAATTTTCAAAATTGTCAAATTATTTTTTAGCATTATTTTATTATTTTTTATGATTATTTTAGTTTAAAAATAGTTTTTAGCCTTTTAAAAATAGAAAAATAGTTTTTAAAATTTAGGAAAAATACTTTTTAGTCTTTAAATAATATAAGTGAGTTATTTGTTCAATAAAATAATATTTTGGGCCTTTTCTTAATTATATTTGATTTTAGGGCTTTAATTAGCATTTAAAATTGAATATTTAATTAATAAAAGGTTATAAAATATATTTATTGGATTTTTATTCTTACTTATATTATTTTAGACTTAGTTTTAACTTTTAATTAATTTTTAGGTTTAATTTTCAATTTTGTCACGTTTTACGTAATTACGTCATTGTTTTACGTCAATACGTCGTAGTGTAATCGTAGTCGTAGCTCGTCTTTACTTTTTCTCTTCTAAACCAAAAACGTTACTAATCCAAACTTTGATTTTATATATTGGCACATTAATCCACACACCTCCTTCGAGAACGAACCCGCATTTATTCGGTTTTACGGGTTTTCATTAAAGCGTATAACTTAATACTTGCCGCTCATACGCGTTTTTCCTATAACGTGTACGAAAAACCTACATCAAATTTTTGGCGCCGCTGCCGGGGAGGGGTTTAGTGTGCCATTATTAGTATCGTGTTTGTGTGAGTAGTGCGTTTTTGCTTTTCAAATTTTGGAAAGCGTACATAAACGTACATACTCATTTTTGTTATTTTTCATTAATATATTATAGTATCCAAATAAAACATGTTTAGTTTTCCTAAATTAAACACACAACAATCTTTTACTATATTGTAGATATCCATTATCGTTTTCGTTTTTCTTGTGAATATATTACTATATTGTACTTACGTAGAACAATAAATATACAAGTACTCCAAAAGCGTGAAAACGCAACCTTGATTCGGGATTTCATCACTCGATCATTGTATTCGAATCTAAAGCAAAAGTTTAAAGGCAAAATAGATAAATACTTTCGTGAGGCTTAATTTCAATTAACACAAACTATAAGGTGGGTATAAGGCGGTTGTATTTCACGACCTAAGGGAAAAAGGCTCTTAAGTGCTTAGCGCCGCCTCGTTTCCCCCGCTTGCTTGTGCGTGTTTTGAGAAAGAATGCTAATCGAGGGTTTGCCGCCCAAGTATTATCTACGTATACTATATTTGCTTGTTTTCAAGATTAAACCCTCTTGAACGTTTTGGTGTTCCACCGACGTTCTAAAGTCATCGAAGGCGTTCACTCCACGTGATCGTTTTCATTCCTTGAGGCTCCTTTAATCGAGAAGATCGATTCGAGGGGAGATTTGTAGATTTGAGTCTACGTAATACATTCAAAAATCCAAAAAAAATTAAAAAACAATCAAAAACCAAAAAAATTGAAAAATCGAAAAACCGCAAAAAGAATCTTCTTTGCTACTACCCATTCTACGCTTAGTGCATGCGCACTCGATCGAAGGATTATTCTAATTCTAGCGACGCTTCGAATCGACGCAATCGTAATCGATGGAATCGAAGACGTAGACGAGAATTAGAAACCGACGTTCCTAATATCGTTGTTGAAGAAACCTTAGACGAGATGGCCGACAATCGTTCGATGATGGAATTGCTCCAAGCGCCCACCGAGGGTTATGGAGACGCGATCGTAATTCCTGCTATCGAAGCGGAGAATTTTGAGATTAAGAGCGGAATGCTTTCGTTAATCCAAGCTACGAAGTTTCGAGGTCGTGAAGCCGATAATCCTCACGACCATATTCGGAATTTTGATCATCTTTTAGCCACGAGCAAGTTTAAGAACGTCGACACCGATGTCGTCAAGCTTATGCTTTTTTTGTACTCGCTCGATGGTGTCGCCAAGGATTGGTACGAGAAAGAGCAACCTAATTCGATAACTACGTGGAAGGATCTCGTCTCCAAGTTCGTTAATTATTTTTTCCCACCGTCTAAGACGACGTTTTTCAAAAATGAAATTAAGAAATTTGAGCAAAAACCAAATGAATCTTTTAGAGACGCGTGGGATCGTTTTAAGGAATTGCTTAGGCAATGTCCTCACCATGGTTTTTCCGAGTTGCACCAAATCGATACGTTTTACAACGGTCTTAATTTTCAAGAACAAGATTTGTTGAATTCCGCCGCCGGTGGCAACTTTTTGTGTAAAACTCCGAAAGATGCATTGATAATTATCGAAAACCGATCCAAGGTTTACCAACTCCGCAACGCACCGAGTGTTGCCAATGTCGCCAATGTTAGTAGTTCTAATCGCGACATTGAGAGGGTTGATGCGAAAGTCGACAAGTTGACGAATGTGTTTACGTCTTTTCTCGTTGAAATGCAAAAGAAAGACGCTCCCGCTACGGTGAAAGCGGTTGAGGTTTCGTGTACGTTTTGTAGTGGACCTCATAATTATTACGAGTGTGCGGCTACGGATGGCCAAACGTCGAATGTGAGTGCGTTAAATGGAAACAACAATTTTCAAAATCAAAATAACGCGGGTCCATCACAACAATGCAATTATAATCAAGGCAACAATTTTCAAAATCGTAACAATTTTCATGGAAACAATCAACAAGGAAATTTTTCGAATCAAAACCAAGGTTATAATCAAGGTCGAAATTTGAATTGGCAAAACCGAGATAACAACAACAATCAAGGTAACAATTTTTCAAGTGGGAATCAAAACAATTTTCAAAGAAGTAATCAAAACCAAGGGAACTTTAATTCTAATCAAAATAGTTCGTCAAACGATTTTCAAAATTACATGAAAACGAATGAGGCTAATATGAGACGATTAGAGGGAGAAATTGGTTGAAAAACGACTTTTCTAATACATTGAAATTGCAAAACACGAAGATTGAGCAAGGACAAATTGACATTAAAAAGATGTTTTTGGCCATAATGAACAAGTCCTCGGGTGCTTCATCGAGTTCGTTACCTAGTGACACCGTTGCAAATCCGAAGGAACAATGTAAAGCCGCCTTGTCTCGTGAGAAAGGTCGTGTGATTAACCCTAACCTTGAAGGATTTCGAGTTGTTCCTTCTTCTCAACCCTCGACTTCTAAGACGTCTTATTGTTCTAAAGTCGATGGGGTGAACGTGGCGACCAAGGAAAAGAGTGCACACCCGCGTGTACCTCAAATTCCATCCACGGTTCAAAAAGAGAGTTTTATCGACCTTACGAAAGTAACCCTTGAAGAAACTTGTGCATCAATCCTTCTTAAAAAACCCAAAAGGCATATGCCGAGAAAGGAAGAGGATCCGGGCCAATTTCTACTACCTTGTGATTTTTCCGAGATTGAGGGATGTTTAGCCCTTGCCGATTTAGGTGCTAGCATCAATCTTATGCCTCATTATCTATGGAAATTGATGAGATTGCCTAATCTTACCCCCAAGAACATGACTATCGAGCTTGCAAATTGTACTCCACTTATACCAATTGGAATAACCGAGGATGTCTATGTCAAAGTTGAAAAGTTTGTTTTTCCTGCGGATTTTGTTATATCCGATTACGAGTGTGACCCTAAATGTCCCATTATTTTAGGTCGACCATTTTTATCGAAGGCTCGAACCGTAATCGACGTTCACGAGGGGAGACTTACTATGAGATATGGGGACGACAAAATGGACTTTTTCACGAGTAAATCCCAAGGGTCTTGTGACAATTAAAAAACCGAGGTTTCAAAACCTAATGTTTCTAAACCTAATGATTTCAAAATGTTCACTTTTGCGGAAAGAATGAGGCTTAATGCATGTTTTGAAAAAATTAAGAAGAACGGTTTTAAAGATGAGGATTTTAATGATAGAGAATACGTGTACCTAATTCAAAAGGGTATGTGTAAATTTATGAATGAAAATTCACTTTGGGATGAATTCGATGAAACAAATGAAACACCAATTCCGAAGGGCGACGTTAGTGCCATCACGACAATGACCAAAATGGACTCGTCTTCACCACCTTCGAAGGACCACGTCTTTGAGGCTTCAACTTCTAACTCCAACGAAGTGCCTCTTGTGCCTAGCCCAACACCCGTTGAGGCGAAAGGTTTTATCGACATCGATCCTCTCGTCATAAAAAAGTCACCTAAGCATAGTCATTAGACTTGTAAGACCATGGTTGTGAGTGCTCATATCGACTCTTTCTTTGACGATGACGATGGCGATTTTGCCGAGATTGATCACGTACTTCGAAATCCACATGCCATTTTTGAGGATTCTCCTAAGAAGACCTCTTCTCATGTGAAGTAAGATGATTACGAGTTTGATCCCGAGATTGAGGAAATCGTTGAACGAGAGCTAGCTCTTATGCCTTCACTTCCACCTACGAGTGAGGTCGATCTTTCCAAAATCAAGGATGAACTATATGAGTTGGAACGTCTTATTTTCGATGACGAACCAACTCATGTGACCACCAAAAATCCAATTCTCGAGGAGTTACCTAATCAACAATCCTCAAATGAGAATTACGTTTACCACATTCGTGAGGATTTAACTTATCAACAATCCCCATAAATGGATGATGGTTTCGTGCTTGATCGTGATCTTTTCTAGAGAGTTTTTAAAATACTCAAGGAGGGGAATGACAAACCTTGGTTTGACAAGCCTATCTTTGACGAAGAATCGATGAGATTGACGTTCATGAGGATGAGGAATATGTTGACCCCGAAGGGGCGGTGTTCTTTATTGACAAACGTTTTGAGAACTTATATAATCCACCACCCCCTCCCACCAAATACTTAAATATGAGGATTTTTAGCGCGACTAATTTTGAATTTGACACGCCAAATATTTTCGACATTATCAAATCGGGTTTTCATAAAGAGTTTTTAAACGATGAAAAAGGGAAAGATTTTAAAAATGTTTTAAAAGATTTTTCTACAAGTTTAACTCCGTCATCACATCGTGTTATGAGTACTACCACCTCGTCTACTCCTTTTGACGATGGTGTGTGTGGATCTAGTGTGGGGGAAGCCCATTATGTTCCCTCACATTTCTCCACCGAGGACGAGATTTACGATCCCGGAATTGCTTGTAAAGGGAAATCTCGGTCTTCCACCGATGCAATAAATGGAAAATCTTTTTGTTTGCTCGGTGTGAGTCTACCTCGAGTAGCTCATTATGTTGACTTACCTATTGCCCCACCTTTCTACTTTTTATCTCTTTTCTTCTACCCTTTGGGGTTCCACTATCGGTTGAAGTAGCGTTGTTCCGTCTTTCATCCGAAAACAAAGACGCTATCTTCGACCTCGGTATTCGTGTATCGGGTTTTTAAAGTACTCCACGTACTTTTGGGCCTTGTTTATCATGTAAGCCCCACCAAAAATGACCATACCAAGATTATCCCTAAATGATCATATTTATGGGGATTCGAGTCGAGCTTTTGACTCGGTTATCAAAAACAAGGTGCCTCGTGGGGGATTCTCATGCTTATCCTTGTAAATATTATCGCTTTCTTAGTTTAATGTAACGAGGGGACTTGTGCTCTTCCAACCTTTGTTCCGTAGTTGTTTGTGATTCTGATTTGTTAGGTTCATCGTCATCATTGAAGCCTCTCGTGTTCATTTTAAGGATCACTCGAGCTTCGATCGTTGCCCTTAGAGATTCCGATATCTGATGATATCCTTTTATGTTCTAACGTTTATCTTATTAGCATAATTCATAAACGGCTTTTAGGTTATTCGTTTTACCCTTTCCATGCTCGAGATTAAGCATTCGACTTCGTCTCTAGTATGGGGGTGTTTACACCCCTAGACTCGAAACATTGAGGACAATGTTTAGTTTTAGTATTGGGGGGGGGGGGGGGGGGTGAGTAGATACTTCACCTTGCTTACGTCACCACGCAATCCAATATTCATCTTTTTGTTATCGTTTTATGCAAAATAAGGCTAAAAATGGCCAAATTTTAAAAATTTTCTTGTTTTTCATAAGTGTTTAAGACACGAATGTAGGTTTTCTTGATGGTGAGAATAAGAGTAATTTTTGACTCGACCGTGCGTGTTGAGCACTTAGCTTCGATTCCTTAACTTTTTAGGCTAAGTCTCTTAAATGAGGACGAGAAATGATAGAGTTATTTATAAGTCTCGTAATCGTCACGATCTCATGTGTATAACTATTAGCTTATTCTCCCCACACTTTTGCATAATAAATTGTTAATAAATATTGATTTAGCGGTTTAGTCACTATTGTTGGTTTCTAATTTGTCTTAGTAGCGTCCATGTAATTGAATTGGGAAAACATTAAGGATTCGCCAGCGTCACGGTTTTGAAGTATTAGCACCCGAATAATCGAAAGCTTCACCTAATAATAAGATTTCAAGTGCTCACCTAAATTAAGCAAAAATTTGAAGCTCACAAGGCCCAAAAATCTATGCTCAAATTGAAAGTAAATCAAGCCTTAATCTTTGAAGCTTTAAAGATCCAAAATTCGCATTAGCGTAAGGATATACGTCTTTGGCTAATAAAACCACCGATGAGGCGGATAATAAAAGGCAAGGCAAGACCGAAGTCATAATAAAAGCTCCATGGCGGAGTTGAATAAAAGATGGAGGTAAACCTATGATAATAAGGCCCTTCCGTTAGGGGGCGTATAAAAGTCTTGGTAATAAGTCTCATGTTCAAAACCGTTATAAAACCGTGTTTATCGATCCTTCTTGTTGACTTAATTTTGTGACATCGTTGTCTATTAGGATGAATTATTAATTCGATGATTTTGGTTACACCGTTAAAACTCTATTTTTAGACTTAATCTCTATTCACACATAAGTCAATGATGTATCCTCGTGATCATTAAGACAAAAATAAAATATAAGAGATACCAAGTAGGAATAAGGGACTTTAGGTTCGTAATTAACACTCATGAGATGTGTTCGTGTTGCTAACTTATAATAACAATGATCTCGTTACACGCTTAGCATAGAATTGGGTGAAAATCGAGGACGACGAAATTATTTCTAACGAAGCATTCACATGTTCTTGTTCTATGATCCTAAAAGTCACTTAATCGTGATGAAAACAATACATTATGTCTAAAACGCGTGTAGTAGTTTATTTAAGTTTATGTCTTCAATAAATGTCATCATAAAATGAATTTTGGAAGTGTTACGATACTTTATTCTAGCATTACGTGGGGACACGACAATGGTTTAGTATGGGGGAGTGATGAGACTGTATTTATACATAGTCTCATCGTCTAAATCGGGCTTAAAACGCTTAAAATATCATCAAAATACCCAAATATATGCTTGTGTTTGTTCATTATGTATTTTAGGTACGGATATCGTGAATTCACCAAAAGATCAAAGGAATCAAGCAAAAACGAACACGGGAAACAAAGCCGCATAAAGAACCAGGCCCGAATCATGAATTGCCTTTGAAGTCCTTGAAGTTTTGAAGATTGGCAACATTGGTCCCTCATCTTAGAAGATTTGTCACAATTGATCCTTGGAGAAATCATATTTTACAAGAAGAAATCCTCCATGTTTGAATAATTGACAAAACAAGCCCTTGAAGAATGTCCTCATTACATAATTAGTCCTTGTTTCTTTCTTTATAAAAGGGAAGGACTGATTTTGTAAATTCCTCAAACTAGTTATAAAGGGAAATTGGTATTTTCTAAGCCAATCTTTATTTGAAGAAAGCATGGGAGTTAAGGGACTGAAACCGGCCAGACAACCAAACCTCCCTACACCACTCATACCTTGCCACATCCCCCCCACTACCAAATCCACCAATCACAAACACCCTAGTCGCCACCTCACCCTCCACTCAACTTAAACTCGTTTTAATATTCCTATAACTCATTTAAACGAGTTATTTTAGTATTAAAATTCCCTTCAAACCTTTACTGTTAACATCACACTCCCTTTTAATCCCTAGTTAAGAACGACGAACCCTAATCCTAATCTGGCACAAAACAAAGGGTTATGGGTTAAGGGTTTCCAGATCATTAATTAAGGATCCATTGATACCTTTCACACACCCAGAAACAACCCCACATGTTTCAGGGACCCACACGAACCCTCCCCTGCTCTTGTCATTTTCACACATCTCCCAAAACTCGACAAGATCAACCATCCTTGTTCATTCCTTAACCCCCACACCACTTTGAACGATTGTGATCAAAAGGTGACAGCTGGACATCACCATCTTGGCAGAAGCATCACATGTTGAAGATTGGACCATTTGACCAAGATTTAAACCAAGGGCAAGAATGGAAATCAGTAGCTAGGCTTTCTAAGTTGTAATATTTTATTACAGTATTCTAGAATCATCCTAGGTCTAGTATAAATACCATTCGACTTGTGAATGGATTTTTTGTTCCAGTTTTTTGTATCCTTTTTATAAAAGTAATGAAAATGAAAAGATTTCAAATTGTGCAATAAACTGAGTTCCTTTACTGCTTTTTCTTAGTGTAATCATTTTCTCTACTTTGCGAAAATTTAGTTTACAGTTTATTAAAAATTCGGGTTAAAAGCTTTTTGGAAAAGTTTTCTTTTACCAGGTTTGAATCACTCTACAAGCTGAAGTGAAAGTGGATGCTTGTGAAGTGAAAGTGGATGCTTGTTGAGTGAATTCAGTTTTTAGTTGTTGGTTACAAGTGATTTCATAAACATTGTTTCAAGATTTGATGAAGTCAGTCTTTCAAAGGATATTTTATAAAATATTGGTTTCATTTTTTATTTACCTTTTACTGTAGAAAAAGCCACAAGCTTGCAGCTTGTGGTCTCTTTCTACTTGAAATTTGTCTCTTGGTTTGGTTGTTGTGTGCAGGTAACAAGAAAGCAGCAAGACCAGTCATTTCCATTTCATTTCATCCATTTTTATTTTGAAGATATTAAGGGCTTAGGGTCCACTTGGATTCCTCCAACAAGCCACTCTCTACAGTTCTCTTTGCTCACCAAAGCCCTAATTAGGTCCTATAGAAGGCATCCTATTTGAGTTTTTATGTATTTTAAGTGAACTTGTGAATTACCTGTTCAATTGTTGTTTTTATGGTTGGTTTATAGTTCTTTAAGCTTATTGTGCATGTTTTAGTCTTTGTTAATCAGTTTGGTTAAGTTTTTAAGGCATTTGGTTTGAAAAATTCAAGTTTCTGAATATTAAGGGGTGTTTGGGATAAGGGTTTAGTGAACAAGTTTGATAAGTTTTTGACTGTATACGTGCCCTAACACACTTTATTTATAGGTTATGGGTCATATAAGTAGTAGGTTTTTAGTTTGAAAGATTTAATAGATTTTTGCATGATATTCTTTGGTTAAAAACTAGCTAAATCAGTAACCCCTATTTTCTGCCTTATATTAGCAAATTGTGCTTTAAAATTTTGTATGCTGTTAGATCTTGGTAGTTAGGAGGCTTGTAACCTGGTTTGAGTGTAATTTGTGAGTCAAGTGAGTGAGTTTTGGTCAACCAAAACTCACCCATTTGCACTTTGCATCAGCAAAGTCCCACAGCCCCATATTAGCCAATACAGTAACTGTATTAGGGGTCGTGGTGTGTGATTTTGTTCATAACTTGCTCCTTTTTTTGTATTATTGACTCCCCACAACCCAACTGGTTGTGGGGGTGCCTTTGTTGCCAAGAAACACCAAGCCAATCTCAAGTTATTGCACAAATTGTGCCCAGACCTTAATTTTGTACTAGCTGTGGGAACTCAGTTACCTCTGCTAGTGCATTTGTTGGCACTGCTACACAAGCAGACAAAAGCAGTCAACATGTCACTATCAGATTCTACTTTTTTTTTTGTCTTTAGTGGGTTTATTTAGGAGTTAGCACTTAATTTTAGTTTCATAATTTTTCTTATTTAATTTGTGATTTTTCTATCCAATTTATATTCTTGTTACTGTTCATTTAATATTTTTTAGATTAAATTGCTTTTTAAATTACTTTTTAAGTTTCTGTTTTTGTCTTTTAGTGTGAAAAATTTATATTTTTTAGTTTTAAAAACTTTCTTAGACTTAGAAAAACATTTTAAGATTTTTAGTTTAAAAACATTTTTACTGTTCACTTTTTAAGTAATTTTTAGAATTAATTTTAGTTTAATTAAGGTATTATTATAATCAGTTTTTTCTTTTAGTGAAATTTTTTACTTTTTTCAAACTTTTTCATTTTTCTACTGTTCATTAGTATAATTTAGAATTTTCAAAATTGTCAAATTATTTTTTAGCATTATTTTATTATTTTTTATGATTATTTTAGTTTAAAAATAGTTTTTAGCCTTTTAAAAATAGAAAAATAGTTTTTAAAATTTAGGAAAAATACTTTTTAGTCTTTAAATAATATAAGTGAGTTATTTGTTCAATAAAATAATATTTTGGGCCTTTTCTTAATTATATTTGATTTTAGGGCTTTAATTAGCATTTAAAATTGAATATTTAATTAATAAAAGGTTATAAAATATATTTATTGGATTTTTATTCTTACTTATATTATTTTAGACTTAGTTTTAACTTTTAATTAATTTTTAGGTTTAATTTTCAATTTTGTCACGTTTTACGTAATTACGTCATTGTTTTACGTCAATACGTCGTAGTGTAATCGTAGTCGTAGCTCGTCTTTACTTTTTCTCTTCTAAACCAAAAACGTTACTAATCCAAACTTTGATTTTATATATTGGCACATTAATCCACACACCTCCTTCGAGAACGAACCCGCATTTATTCGGTTTTACGGGTTTTCATTAAAGCGTATAACTTAATACTTGCCGCTCATACGCGTTTTTCCTATAACGTGTACGAAAAACCTACATCAAATTTTTGGCGCCGCTGCCGGGGAGGGGTTTAGTGTGCCATTATTAGTATCGTGTTTGTGTGAGTAGTGCGTTTTTGCTTTTCAAATTTTGGAAAGCGTACATAAACGTACATACTCATTTTTGTTATTTTTCATTAATATATTATAGTATCCAAATAAAACATGTTTAGTTTTCCTAAATTAAACACACAACAATCTTTTACTATATTGTAGATATCCATTATCGTTTTCGTTTTTCTTGTGAATATATTACTATATTGTACTTACGTAGAACAATAAATATACAAGTACTCCAAAAGCGTGAAAACGCAACCTTGATTCGGGATTTCATCACTCGATCATTGTATTCGAATCTAAAGCAAAAGTTTAAAGGCAAAATAGATAAATACTTTCGTGAGGCTTAATTTCAATTAACACAAACTATAAGGTGGGTATAAGGCGGTTGTATTTCACGACCTAAGGGAAAAAGGCTCTTAAGTGCTTAGCGCCGCCTCGTTTCCCCCGCTTGCTTGTGCGTGTTTTGAGAAAGAATGCTAATCGAGGGTTTGCCGCCCAAGTATTATCTACGTATACTATATTTGCTTGTTTTCAAGATTAAACCCTCTTGAACGTTTTGGTGTTCCACCGACGTTCTAAAGTCATCGAAGGCGTTCACTCCACGTGATCGTTTTCATTCCTTGAGGCTCCTTTAATCGAGAAGATCGATTCGAGGGGAGATTTGTAGATTTGAGTCTACGTAATACATTCAAAAATCCAAAAAAAATTAAAAAACAATCAAAAACCAAAAAAATTGAAAAATCGAAAAACCGCAAAAAGAATCTTCTTTGCTACTACCCATTCTACGCTTAGTGCATGCGCACTCGATCGAAGGATTATTCTAATTCTAGCGACGCTTCGAATCGACGCAATCGTAATCGATGGAATCGAAGACGTAGACGAGAATTAGAAACCGATGTTCCTAATATCGTTGTTGAAGAAACCTTAGACGAGATGGCCGACAATCGTTCGATGATGGAATTGCTCCAAGCGCCCACCGAGGGTTATGGAGACGCGATCGTAATTCCTGCTATCGAAGCGGAGAATTTTGAGATTAAGAGCGGAATGCTTTCGTTAATCCAAGCTACGAAGTTTCGAGGTCGTGAAGCCGATAATCCTCACGACCATATTCGGAATTTTGATCGTCTTTTAGCCACGAGCAAGTTTAAGAACGTCGACACCGATGTCGTCAAGCTTATGCTTTTTTTGTACTCGCTCGATGGTGTCGCCAAGGATTGGTACGAGAAAGAGCAACCTAATTCGATAACTACGTGGAAGGATCTCGTCTCCAAGTTCGTTAATTATTTTTTCCCACCGTCTAAGACGACGTTTTTCAAAAATGAAATTAAGAAATTTGAGCAAAAACCAAATGAATCTTTTAGAGACGCGTGGGATCGTTTTAAGGAATTGCTTAGGCAATGTCCTCACCATGGTTTTTCCGAGTTGCACCAAATCGATACGTTTTACAACGGTCTTAATTTTCAAGAACAAGATTTGTTGAATTCCGCCGCCGGTGGCAACTTTTTGTGTAAAACTCCGAAAGATGCATTGATAATTATCGAAAACCGATCCAAGGTTTACCAACTCCGCAACGCACCGAGTGTTGCCAATGTCGCCAATGTTAGTAGTTCTAATCGCGACATTGAGAGGGTTGATGCGAAAGTCGACAAGTTGACGAATGTGTTTACGTCTTTTCTCGTTGAAATGCAAAAGAAAGACGCTCCCGCTACGGTGAAAGCGGTTGAGGTTTCGTGTACGTTTTGTAGTGGACCTCATAATTATTACGAGTGTGCGGCTACGGATGGCCAAACGTCGAATGTGAGTGCGTTAAATGGAAACAACAATTTTCAAAATCAAAATAACGCGGGTCCATCACAACAATGCAATTATAATCAAGGCAACAATTTTCAAAATCGTAACAATTTTCATGGAAACAATCAACAAGGAAATTTTTCGAATCAAAACCAAGGTTATAATCAAGGTCGAAATTTGAATTGGCAAAACCGAGATAACAACAACAATCAAGGTAACAATTTTTCAAGTGGGAATCAAAACAATTTTCAAAGAAGTAATCAAAACCAAGGGAACTTTAATTCTAATCAAAATAGTTCGTCAAACGATTTTCAAAATTACATGAAAACGAATGAGGCTAATATGAGACGATTAGAGGGAGAAATTGGTTGAAAAACGACTTTTCTAATACATTGAAATTGCAAAACACGAAGATTGAGCAAGGACAAATTGACATTAAAAAGATGTTTTTGGCCATAATGAACAAGTCCTCGGGTGCTTCATCGAGTTCGTTACCTAGTGACACCGTTGCAAATCCGAAGGAACAATGTAAAGCCGCCTTGTCTCGTGAGAAAGGTCGTGTGATTAACCCTAACCTTGAAGGATTTCGAGTTGTTCCTTCTTCTCAACCCTCGACTTCTAAGACGTCTTATTGTTCTAAAGTCGATGGGGTGAACGTGGCGACCAAGGAAAAGAGTGCACACCCGCGTGTACCTCAAATTCCATCCACGGTTCAAAAAGAGAGTTTTATCGACCTTACGAAAGTAACCCTTGAAGAAACTTGTGCATCAATCCTTCTTAAAAAACCCAAAAGGCATATGCCGAGAAAGGAAGAGGATCCGGGCCAATTTCTACTACCTTGTGATTTTTCCGAGATTGAGGGATGTTTAGCCCTTGCCGATTTAGGTGCTAGCATCAATCTTATGCCTCATTATCTATGGAAATTGATGAGATTGCCTAATCTTACCCCCAAGAACATGACTATCGAGCTTGCAAATTGTACTCCACTTATACCAATTGGAATAACCGAGGATGTCTATGTCAAAGTTGAAAAGTTTGTTTTTCCTGCGGATTTTGTTATATCCGATTACGAGTGTGACCCTAAATGTCCCATTATTTTAGGTCGACCATTTTTATCGAAGGCTCGAACCGTAATCGACGTTCACGAGGGGAGACTTACTATGAGATATGGGGACGACAAAATGGACTTTTTCACGGGTAAATCCCAAGGGTCTTGTGACAATTAAAAAACCGAGGTTTCAAAACCTAATGTTTCTAAACCTAATGATTTCAAAATGTTCACTTTTGCGGAAAGAATGAGGCTTAATGCATGTTTTGAAAAAATTAAGAAGAACGGTTTTAAAGATGAGGATTTTAATGATAGAGAATACGTGTACCTAATTCAAAAGGGTATGTGTAAATTTATGAATGAAAATTCACTTTGGGATGAATTCGATGAAACAAATGAAACACCAATTCCGAAGGGCGACGTTAGTGCCATCACGACAATGACCAAAATGGACTCGTCTTCACCACCTTCGAAGGACCACGTCTTTGAGGCTTCAACTTCTAACTCCAACGAAGTGCCTCTTGTGCCTAGCCCAACACCCGTTGAGGCGAAAGGTTTTATCGACATCGATCCTCTCGTCATAAAAAAGTCACCTAAGCATAGTCATTAGACTTGTAAGACCATGGTTGTGAGTGCTCATATCGACTCTTTCTTTGACGATGACGATGGCGATTTTGCCGAGATTGATCACGTACTTCGAAATCCACATGCCATTTTTGAGGATTCTCCTAAGAAGACCTCTTCTCATGTGAAGTAAGATGATTACGAGTTTGATCCCGAGATTGAGGAAATCGTTGAACGAGAGCTAGCTCTTATGCCTTCACTTCCACCTACGAGTGAGGTCGATCTTTCCAAAATCAAGGATGAACTATATGAGTTGGAACGTCTTATTTTCGATGACGAACCAACTCATGTGACCACCAAAAATCCAATTCTCGAGGAGTTACCTAATCAACAATCCTCAAATGAGAATTACGTTTACCACATTCGTGAGGATTTAACTTATCAACAATCCCCATAAATGGATGATGGTTTCGTGCTTGATCGTGATCTTTTCTAGAGAGTTTTTAAAATACTCAAGGAGGGGAATGACAAACCTTGGTTTGACAAGCCTATCTTTGACGAAGAATCGATGAGATTGACGTTCATGAGGATGAGGAATATGTTGACCCCGAAGGGGCGGTGTTCTTTATTGACAAACGTTTTGAGAACTTATATAATCCACCACCCCCTCCCACCAAAGACTTAAATATGAGGATTTTTAGCGCGACTAATTTTGAATTTGACACGCCAAATATTTTCGACATTATCAAATCGGGTTTTCATAAAGAGTTTTTAAACGATGAAAAAGGGAAAGATTTTAAAAATGTTTTAAAAGATTTTTCTACAAGTTTAACTCCGTCATCACATCGTGTTATGAGTACTACCACCTCGTCTACTCCTTTTGACGATGGTGTGTGTGGATCTAGTGTGGGGGAAGCCCATTATGTTCCCTCACATTTCTCCACCGAGGACGAGATTTACGATCCCGGAATTGCTTGTAAAGGGAAATCTCGGTCTTCCACCGATGCAATAAATGGAAAATCTTTTTGTTTGCTCGGTGTGAGTCTACCTCGAGTAGCTCATTATGTTGACTTACCTATTGCCCCACCTTTCTACTTTTTATCTCTTTTCTTCTACCCTTTGGGGTTCCACTATCGGTTGAAGTAGCGTTGTTCCGTCTTTCATCCGAAAACAAAGACGCTATCTTCGACCTCGGTATTCGTGTATCGGGTTTTTAAAGTACTCCACGTACTTTTGGGCCTTGTTTATCATGTAAGCCCCACCAAAAATGACCATACCAAGATTATCCCTAAATGATCATATTTATGGGGATTCGAGTCGAGCTTTTGACTCGGTTATCAAAAACAAGGTGCCTCGTGGGGGATTCTCATGCTTATCCTTGTAAATATTATCGCTTTCTTAGTTTAATGTAACGAGGGGACTTGTGCTCTTCCAACCTTTGTTCCGTAGTTGTTTGTGATTCTGATTTGTTAGGTTCATCGTCATCATTGAAGCCTCTCGTGTTCATTTTAAGGATCACTCGAGCTTCGATCGTTGCCCTTAGAGATTCCGATATCTGATGATATCCTTTTATGTTCTAACGTTTATCTTATTAGCATAATTCATAAACGGCTTTTAGGTTATTCGTTTTACCCTTTCCATGCTCGAGATTAAGCATTCGACTTCGTCTCTAGTATGGGGGTGTTTACACCCCTAGACTCGAAACATTGAGGACAATGTTTAGTTTTAGTATTGGGGGGGGGGGGGGGGGGTGAGTAGATACTTCACCTTGCTTACGTCACCACGCAATCCAATATTCATCTTTTTGTTATCGTTTTATGCAAAATAAGGCTAAAAATGGCCAAATTTTAAAAATTTTCTTGTTTTTCATAAGTGTTTAAGACACGAATGTAGGTTTTCTTGATGGTGAGAATAAGAGTAATTTTTGACTCGACCGTGCGTGTTGAGCACTTAGCTTCGATTCCATAACTTTTTAGGCTAAGTCTCTTAAATGAGGACGAGAAATGATAGAGTTATTTATAAGTCTCGTAATCGTCACGATCTCATGTGTATAACTATTAGCTTATTCTCCCCACACTTTTGCATAATAAATTGTTAATAAATATTGATTTAGCGGTTTAGTCACTATTGTTGGTTTCTAATTTGTCTTAGTAGCGTCCATGTAATTGAATTGGGAAAACATTAAGGATTCGCCAGCGTCACGGTTTTGAAGTATTAGCACCCGAATAATCGAAAGCTTCACCTAATAATAAGATTTCAAGTGCTCACCTAAATTAAGCAAAAATTTGAAGCTCACAAGGCCCAAAAATCTATGCTCAAATTGAAAGTAAATCAAGCCTTAATCTTTGAAGCTTTAAAGATCCAAAATTCGCATTAGCGTAAGGATATACGTCTTTGGCTAATAAAACCACCGATGAGGCGGATAATAAAAGGCAAGGCAAGACCGAAGTCATAATAAAAGCTCCATGGCGGAGTTGAATAAAAGATGGAGGTAAACCTATGATAATAAGGCCCTTCCGTTAGGGGGCGTATAAAAGTCTTGGTAATAAGTCTCATGTTCAAAACCGTTATAAAACCGTGTTTATCGATCCTTCTTGTTGACTTAATTTTGTGACATCGTTGTCTATTAGGATGAATTATTAATTCGATGATTTTGGTTACACCGTTAAAACTCTATTTTTAGACTTAATCTCTATTCACACATAAGTCAATGATGTATCCTCGTGATCATTAAGACAAAAATAAAATATAAGAGATACCAAGTAGGAATAAGGGACTTTAGGTTCGTAATTAACACTCATGAGATGTGTTCGTGTTGCTAACTTATAATAACAATGATCTCGTTACACGCTTAGCATAGAATTGGATGAAAATCGAGGACGACGAAATTATTTCTAACGAAGCATTCACATGTTCTTGTTCTATGATCCTAAAAGTCACTTAATCGTGATGAAAACAATACATTATGTCTAAAACGCGTGTAGTAGTTTATTTAAGTTTATGTCTTCAATAAATGTCATCATAAAATGAATTTTGGAAGTGTTACGATACTTTATTCTAGCATTACGTGGGGACACGACAATGGTTTAGTATGGGGGAGTGATGAGACTGTATTTATACATAGTCTCATCGTCCAAATCGGGCTTAAACGCTTAAAATATCATCAAAATACCCAAATATATGCTTGTGTTTGTTAATTGTGTATTTTAGGTACGGATATCGTGAATTCACCAAAAGATCAAAGGAATCAAGCAAAAACGAACACGAGAAACGAAGCCTCACAAAGACGGACCCGAATCATGAATTGCCTTTGAAGTCCTTGAAGTTTTGAAGATTGGCAACATTGGTCCCTCATCTTAGAAGATTTGTCACAATTGGTCCTTGGAGAAATCATATTTTGCAAGAAGAAATCCTCCATGTTTGAAGAATTGAAAAAACAAGCCCTTGAAGAATGTCCTCATTACATAATTAGTCCTTGTTTCTTTCTTTATAAAAGGGAAGGACTGATTTTGTAAATTCCTCAAACTAGTTATAAAGGGAAATTGGTATTTGCTAAGCCAATCTTTATTTGAAGAAAGCATGGGAGTTAAGGGACGGAAACTGGCCAGACAACCAAACCTCCCTACACCACTCATACCTTGCCACGCCCCCCCCCCCACTACCAAATCCACCAATCACAAACACCCCAGTCGCCACCTCACCCTCCACTCAACTTAAACTCGTTTTAATATTTCTATAACTCATTTAAACGAGTTATTTTAGTATTAAACTTCCCTCCAAACCTTTACTGTTAACATCACAACCCCTTTTAATCCCCAGTTAAGAACGAGGAACCCTAATCCTAATATGGCACAAAACAAAGGGTTATGGGTTAAGGGTTTCCAGATCATTAATTAAGGATCCATTGATACCTTTCACACACCCAGAAACAACCTCACATGCTTCAGGGACCCACACGAACCCTCCCCTGCTCTTGTCATTTTCACACATCTCCCAAAACTCGACAAGATCAACCATCCTTGTTCATTCCTTAACCCCCACACCACTTTGAACGATTGTGATCAAAAGGTGACAACTGGACATCACCATCTTGGCAGAAGCATCACATGTTGAAGATTGGACCATTTGACCAAGATTTAAACCAAGGGCAAGAATGGAAATCAGCAACTAGGGTTTCTAAGTTGTAATATTTTATTATAGTATTCTATAATCATCCTAGGTATAGTATAAATACCATTCGACTTGTGAATGGATTTTTTGTTCCAGTTTTTTGTATCCTTTTTTTATCAAAGTAATGAAAATGAAAAGATTTCAAATTGTGCAATAAACTGAGTTCCTTTACTGCTTTTTCTTAGTGTAATCATTTTCTCTACTTTGCAAAAATTTAGTTTACAGTTTATTAAAAATTCGGGTTAAAAGCTTTTTGGAAAAGTTTTCTTTTACCAGGTTTGAATCACTCAACAAGCTGAAGTGAAAGTGGATGCTTGTTGAGTGAATTTAGTTTTTAGTTGTTGGTTACAAGTGATTTCATACACATTGTTTCAAGATTTGATGAAATCAGTCTTTCAAAGGTTATTTTATAAAATCTTGGTTTCCTTTTTTATTTACCTTTTACTGTAGAAAAAGCCACAAGCTTGCAGCTTGTGGTCTCTTTCTACTTGAAATTTGTCTCTTGGTTTGGTTGTTGTGTGCAGGTAACAAGAAAGCAGCAAGACCAGTCATTTCCATTTCATTTCATCCATTTTTATTTTGAAGATATTAAGGGCTTAGGGTCCACTTGGATTCCTCCAACAAGCCACTCTCTACAGTTCTCTTAGCTCACCAAAGCCCTAATTAGGTCCTATAGAAGGCATCCTATTTGAGTTTTTATGTGATTTTAAGTGAACTTGTGAATTACCTGTTCAATTGTTGTTTTTATGATTGGTTTATAGTTCTTTAAGCTTATTGTGCATGTTTTAGTCTTTGTTAATCAGTTTGGTTAAGTTTTTAAGGCATTTGGTTTGAAAAATTCAAGTTTCTGAATATTAAGGGGTGTTTGGGATAAGGGTTTAGTGAACAAGTTTGATAAGTTTTTGACTGTATACCTGCCCTAACACACTTTATTTATAGGTTATGGGTCATATCAGTAGTAGGTTTTTAGTTTGAAAGAGTTAATAGATTTTTGCATGATATTCTTTGGTTAAAAACTAGCTAAATCAGTAACCCTTATTTTTTGCCTTATATTAGCAAATTGTGCTTTAAATTTTTTTATGTTGTTAGATCTTGGTAGTTAGGAGGCTTGTAACCTGGTTTGAGTGTAATTTGTGAGTCAAGTGAGTGAGTTTTGGTCAACCAAAACTCACCCATTTGCACTTTGCATCAGCAAAGTCCCACAGCCCCATATTAGCCAATACAGTCACTGTGTTAGGGGTCGTGGTGTATGATTTTTGTTCATAACTTGCTCTTTTTCTTGTATTATTGACTCCCCACAAACCAACTTGTTGTGGGGGTGACTTTGTTGCCAAGAAACACCAAGCCAATCTCAAGTTATGGCACAAATTATGCCCAGACCTTAATTTTGTACTAGCAGTGGGAACTCAGTTACCCCTGCTAGTGCATTTGTTGGCACTACTACACAAGCAGACAAAAGCAGTCAACATGTCACTATTAGATTCTACTTTTTTCGTCTTTAGTGGGTTTATTTAGGAGTTAGCACTTAATTTTAGTTTCATAATTTTTCTTATTTAATTTGTGATTTTTCTATCCAATTTATTTTCTTGTTACTGTTCATTTAATATTTTTTAGATTAAATTGCTTTTTAAATTACTTTTTAAGTTTCTGTTTTTGTCTTTTAGTGTAAAAATTTATATTTTTCAGTTTTAAAAATTTTCTTAGACTTAGAAAAACATTTTAAGATTTTTAGTTTAAAAATATTTTTACTGTTCACTATTTAAGTAATTTTTAGAATTAATTTTAGTTTAATTAAGGTTTTATTATAATCAGTTTTGTCTTTTAGTGAAAAATTTTACTTTTTTCAAACTTTTTCATTTTCTACTGTTCATTAGTATAATTTAGGATTTTTAAAATTGTTAAATTATTTTTTAGCATTATTTTATTATTTTTTATGATTATTTTAGTTTAAAAATAGTTTTTAGCCTTTTCAAAATAGAAAAATAGTTTTTAAAATTTAGGAAAAATACTTTTTAGTCTTTAAATAATATAAGTGAGTTATTTGTTCAATAAAATAATATTTTGGGCTTTTTCTTAATTATATTTGATTTAGGGCTTTAATTAGCATTTAAAATTGAATATTTAATTAATAAAAGGTTTTAAAATATATTTATTGGATTCTTATTCTTATTTATATTATTTTAGACTTAGTTTTAACTTTTAATTAATTTTTAGGTTTAATTTTCAATTTTGTCACGTTTTACGTAATTATGTCATTGTTTTACGTCAATACGTCGTAGTGTAATCGTAGTCGTAGCTCGTCTTTACTTTTTCTCTTCTAAACCAAAAATGTCACTAATCCAAAATTTGATTTTATATATTGGCACATTAATCCACACACCTCCTTCGAGAACGAACCCGCATTTATTCGGTTTTACGGTTTTTCATTAAAGCGTATAACTTAATACTTGCCGCTCATACGCGTTTTTCCTAAAACGTGTATGAAAAACCTACATCATTTGTCTTAGGATTTTATTATACTGTCAAAAAAATCGTAACCGTTATAATAAAACGCCGTGGTGCCTAGCTAGCTCCACGGCTTGTTCTTGTGCAAATTATTGTCTTTTGTGTCCTTAGAAGTATTTTTTGTTTATAATCTTAAGTGTTACTTCTTATTCATATGCATTCATTTAGCCGTACATGTACTATTCGCTCCCAGGTGGAGTAAGAGGATTAAGTGAACCTAATAATTCAACTTGTCGCATAAGAGGGATGCAACCCCCGCGACGCAGATCATGTATCCTTACTAGACACCTTATTCACAAGACGTTGTAATAAGTTTCCACATGCCGTACTTATTGTAACACCCCCAATTTCACAAGACAGCGGAATATCAACATTGGGTGTTACTTCATAGCACATCACACATAGTCATAGAAAACGACCTCAAAAGAGACATTTTATAAAATAAACCATTCGACAAAATCAGAGTTCAATAAGAAGAGGTCCCGACAACTACTTCAAGCTTTAATAAAAGTAATGATTTGTCAAATGTATCGAATGGAAATTGTTCGTTTTGCCTTTACTTTGTCCTGCGCGACTCCATTCTCCAGCTGCTCTTAAACCTATACACCTGAGAATACATGCTAAAATGTCAACACAACGGTTGAGTGAATTCATAGGTTTTTAAATAAACAATAATGGGTTATAAACCGTAAAGCTTTTGAACACAAGAATCTCATCCACTGTCGATAGTGCAACACATGCAATACCCAAAGTCACACTATTCTACTAAGCCATGACACCGAAGCCTTAAGTATAATAATGCCCTAGTCAGGTATTTTGCCGAATACCCCCTTACTTCTAATACAACACACCTGGCTGAGCCTCCAACCCACAGGTGCGACCTGCCCAGGTGGGGGCCATCCCCGATGGATCCATCCGTCTGTACCAGCGCCTACCCATCATAGGTAGTTAACGGTTCATGGGTTTATAGGGACTTTCCAAATTTTGGCAATACAACACTTAGCAAATAGCGGTTCACAATCAATACAATCAACGCTTGTGTTCATCTTTCAAAAGCATATAATCAACCATCTTACATTCATTTACAACAACATGTATTCGTTCAAAGCATATAGCAAGCCACATGTTTATTAATAAACATGTATTCTCTCAAAACCATATATATAAACATTATTTTTTAAACCAAGAGCATGTAATCCCCCTCGCGGGTTTATAAACACATATAAAGGAGTAAAAGCGAGGCTATGAACTCACCTGATATAGATATTACACGTAGCTCAAGGAACAAACATCTCATAGTCGACACACGACTTCACAAGATAACAATTACTCATTGATCGAAAACGAGATGCCAAACGGTCGACATATGACCGAACGAGACCTATAATGACGAGACGCGTCTTAGGCTCGAGACAATACATAAGTCAAACACGTATGTAAATAGTTCACTTTAGTAAGTTTGGACATTGCATAAGTTTTATAAAACTTTTCATAAGACATTTGATTGTGATAATTACGCTCATTCTAGCCCATCTGTGACCCATTACTCATTTATATAACCTAAGTCCATTTCAAACTCAGTATTGATCTCCATATACATTATTAATCTCAGGCCCAATAATGGCCCAATAGCCATTACAAGAGTAAGTTGGGCTTTTGTGGCCCAAATCCACTTTATATGTATTACGGATTCTAAAAATGCCTCAAACGACATCAACTTAAAATCTCACGTTGGTCCGGTCTTGGGTTCTATTATTATCAGTATACAAATGAGTCTATAATTCCTGACAAGTGGGTCATACCACTTCGATTTTTATAAAAATCGTCATGTTAAACGTTAATTTTATATAGTCCAATTCTTACAATTTTCCGACATGCCTCGTAGATATGATCGTTTCTCCTAAACCGTAAATAATATAGATGAGTTATTTTTACCAATGTTATTCTTAACTTATGTAGTTTACTTATTATAAGTTCAATTTCCCCTAATTTATATTTATCATAGCTCATTTACCCATGTTATCGCTTAGAAGAGTTGGCTGTTTTTGGCAGCCAACTTCAGTTCCACCGTTTTGCCCGCCATTTCCAAACCGTAAGGAACTGGTGGACTATCCAATTGATTATAGTTCTTCATAAATTTATCTACAACCTAAACTATTACCTTTTTCACTGGTTATGAGTTCTTATAGGAGTTTTCCGTTCGTTTACACAACATGTTCAGATTTTACACTTTTTATCGTTTCGGTCATATCTAATTCATCGGGTATCGTCACGAGACGGGCCACCCGGCCAAATCATCACAAAACATAAGGCTATCCTCCTATTTTCCTATTTAAAGATCATACCCTACTGATATTATTCAGCAATAACGTTTTCCTACTGATCAAAGTCTCAGAATTACAATACAAATTTAAAAGAAATAATTCCTTACTTGAAATGATGAAAAATATTAGAAACCATGATGAACAACATATCTAACCCAACCAACAACAATATAGCTCACTGTTTGAATGTTACGTGAGCAACAAAAGAAACCAAGAGTGTTGTTTTGATGGTAATATAATAGAAGAGAATGTGATAAAAACAAACTTTAGTTTATATTGTTAAGTGATGTCAAGGTAAACACGTGTTTACCACCTTGACACGTTGAAATGAGATAACTTTTAAATATGAAATATGCGCTGTAGGTAAATAGGCTAAGATTTTAAACTTTGTCTTATAGTTTGCAAAAGCGGGTATTATTAATGCCCGATGTTTTAAAAGTTACGCGATTTAAAAGATACGCGTTAAATCACGAAAAATAAACGCTCAATATAAAATAAAAACATCGACAATCGGAGAATGTTGATATTAAGATAAATAAACGAGGGCTTATAATTTTAATAAATGTTAACGCATTATACAAACGAACGACGCTTAAGGGCTTAATGTAAATTATGAAAAATGCTCGTAAAACGAGAAATTAAAATGACGACAATAAAAAATATTTCTGTGTCATAATGAGAATATTTACGGTAGATGACGGACATAGACTTTTTCGATAATTAATAAATGATACGTACTCAATAAGTTAAAGTCTTAACCATACTGGCTAGTCAAGAATTTGATAATATTTATCAAACAATCATGACAAATAAAAGTCGATTAATAAATATTGGTCTGAATATTAGTAATAGTATTGAAATTCGGTCTAAATATCGATTTTAAAGTTAGGGTTATTACACTTATAAAGGGCCGGACATGATAAAGACACACCGTGCACGTCTAGTAAATTATAGACTTAGTATTATTCTTAAACAGCCGTGACACATCATGCAAAAGATACATGATATCTAAGAATAAATACAAGTTTCAAATATACAAACAAAAGAAGCCGTGATCATCACGGACACATATATTAATAACTATTCTAGGTGTTCGAAATTGAATTACAGAATGAAGCTGTGGACATCCATGGACGAATATATCTTACAACGAGAGCAGTACTAGTGTTCAAAAGTTGCAACTACACATATTAAAAAGGAGGCAGGAACTCACCTACTTCTTTTTTCCCTTCGGCTATCAATGAACGGAGTGCCTCGCCACGGGCCTCTTTCCTGCTGCGAGCCTGAGCTAGGTTTGCTTCAAGCGCCTCACCCAACGCTTTCTCGCCCTTCATAACCTTCGAGTTCGCATCATAAATTGGAAGGGTGAGCTGGCTGGGGTCCAGTATAAGATGGGACCGGGGGTCTACTCCACTTTCTGGCCATGCGTCTGGGCAAAGCTTCGCCATGATATCTTCGTTGGCTGTGTCCTTCATAGCTTCAAGTTCAGACAGTAAAGGGTACTCCAAGTCTCCCAGGAAACCCATGGAAGAATTCATCCTTGCCTCGGCCCCTGGGTTGAAGTAGGCGTGCCTGGTAATGTCTTCTTTCTTGCTTATTAGCTCAGCGGCCTTGGTCATACCTTTAAGTCGGCCGCTATCAATACCATCTGACACGACGTCGACAAAGGACTGTACAAACTGAGGTGCCTCCATCACTCTCATCACTACTAGGCGCGTCCCTTGGCCCACCATCCACCTACAACCAACAATGGCCGTAAGAAGTTGGGGGCACAACACTTCATCACAATCCGTAGCTAGTGCGCTCAGTTCATTGTCCTCCTTCTCCAGTGTCTCAGGCATTCGCCTTTCCATTTCAGTCCGCTCCTTGGCAAACTCTTCCTTCAAAGCTTCTTCGCCCTTAACCAACATCCGCATCTTCTCTAATTCCTCTGTGAGGGCGGATGCTTGGTCGCGGGCTTAGCAGAGGCCTTGGATGCGGCTACCTGTTTGAATGAAAACTAAAGGTTATTTTGTGGTCATAAGCTACTTCTATTGGGACATTTTGTAGGATGGGGAACATACCTTGTCATGAAGGATTCGAGCATCGGCTCCATTTCCTTAATACGACATTCTTGGGCAGTGACATGGCTGGATTGCTCTTTTATTGTTACTTCCGCCATAGATAAGTTCGATTTCAAGGTAGATATTTTTTGCTCATGTTTCTCTACCAGTTTTTCCCGGCGGGCAACTTTCCTATCAGCACTCCGCACATGGCCCAAGGCCACTTCAAAATGACGTCGCAGAGCCGCACCAACATTCATCTGGTGCGCCGAGGCGACGTTGAATTGCTCTAAGAGGGTTCCATGGTCGAGCTCATCAAGATCCCGCGCCAGGGTAGGGGAAGTTAGGTGGTCCACAAACTCTTTACATTCCTCCCCAGACTCCAGCCTTGTTAGCTCAGACAGATTCCATGCTGGACGTAGGCTGGTGTCTGGACCCCCAGAATGTGGTTCTTCCGCCTGAGTGGGAGGAGGAGATGGTGGAATAACAGTTTTCACGAGGGATGTCTCCCTACCAACTTCCCTCTCATACGCCACGATCGTAGGATCTGCCCTGTTATTCAGAGTAAACTCATAAGGCTTTTAAGGTTTTTGCTTACCAGAATAAAAACAAGGTACGCAAGATAAGACATAACGATACAGCAGGCGAACTTACGTTGATATTGTAGGCGTCGTATTAGTGGGGGCCACGACACTTCTGGCGTCGCCTTCAACATGGTTGTCTCTACCTGCTCTTCTATTACGACAGGGGGTAGGGGTGGCCCTGCGGTAGGGTGGTGCTGCTCCCTTCATGGTATTGGGGGTGATCCTCACGCAGTCTCTTAGGGGGCGCGTTAAAGGCCACCGCTTCCACTTTTACTTCTTTTACAACCCTCCTCGAGGATTTGTGTTTCCTAGAAGTAGGCTTTGGCTGCCTAGAGGTTCCAGTCTCATTTGTCACTTCCTCTTCATCGTCATCACTGAATATACGGTTGATGGACGGATCGGTTGGCTGCTCCATGTTCTCACTGTGGTTTTCACCTTGGAGGGCAGTGGCATTCTGTAATAGCAGCTCACCACCATCTTCATTGGTGAAGTCCAACACGACTTCTCTATCACTGGTTCATGTACGCCGGACTGCGGCTCTGGCGTTTCTTCGAGGGGGATGGTCATGTTTGTAGTCGCGAGAAGTAAGGGGGGCTCACCCTCACGTAATGGTCGAGATCCCTCCTCAACCTTATTCGGATCCCCCTGGCGTAGTAGCCCAAATAGCTTCATCTCTGCGGACAGATGCATACATGTGCATTAGTCTGATTGAAAGCATGTTATATACGTTTATATGGACATATATCTATATATAAAGAAACACCCACCCTCTCTACGGCTGTTCAAAAATGTGGGATATCTGTCCTCCCGGCCATAATAGTTGCGGCTGATGCCTACTAGGCACAAGAAATTCTCTGGCAGGCCTTTGTAGAAATATATGCGATTGGTATCTAATATCCTCACATCCCTACTATTGTATGTATTTTTGGGGGGCTGATAATCTATTGGAGCTCTGTTTTTCAGGCAGAATCGAGTGGGAAATACCTTAGCATCTGTGAAAAAATAATGGTCATACCAGCTTTTCAACGAATCTAAAGCCTTGGTATAACACATGGGTGCATTGCCTGACCGTTTTTTAAATGAAAACCAGCCGTTGACCATTTGAGGTGCATAAAACACCCTAAAAATACTTACGGTAGGGGTTATACTACGTGTATGGCATGTAATATCGAATTGATTGATCTTACACGCCCCTATACAGTGGAGTTGGGTTATATGGAAATCATAATACGTAAGGATATCTACAAGAAACTTAGAGAGAGGAATGCGGTAGTTGGCCGAGTCAAACAGGCGCGTATATACGCCTATTTTCCCAGCAGGAGCGTTTGTGATCGCTTCACCATCACCCGGATAGGTGGGGTGTACGCTCTCAGGAATATAATACTCAGACAGGAATTCCATAAATTTCTCCGCTGACATCACATTGAGTACAGTCGTTATGGTGGGGTTGTCTTTCACCATGATTTATAAATATGAGTAGAAGGGCCCGATGATCTAACCTGGTACGACGGATTTCCATGGAAAGTAGGTAGAAGGAATGTAAGGAAATGCAACAATGGTGGTAGAAGGTGTAGACTGTGTGTGTGCACAGTCACACACACAGGCTTTTTATAGGGTTGCCTCGGTTTACGAGGTATCCTGGATGATTGCCACGTGTAATCCACTACGCCCATCCAACGGATGGGATTACTGACATCGCTGAAACGTCAGAGGGACCCACGGGTCACCTCATAACAGTTTTGCGTGGCCCAATACTGGGCCTGTCTGCTGCACTTTTGCTGCAAAACATGCGAACCATGACTATCATTAATACACTCATTAATGTTGTCCCGGTCGACCGATTTGTGGTGCGGCTTTATTTGCAAAAATGAAATAAGGGACATTGGTTAGTCTAGAGGTTACGCCTACGGTTGTAACAACTAGACTGGGGGGACATGATGACGTATAGTCCCCAACCAGGTCATGGACCCGACCCACGGGTACTACCCGCATTCGGCCCGTCACGGACAGGTTGTGTTAATGTCATTTAGGCTTATGGGCTTCGAATGAATAGTGACCGCATAGATGTGTGCGACCCACGACCCGACACGGCCGGCATAGGGTTAGACAGAAGCACAATCTTATTAGGGTTGGGATTTACCCTAAAGTGGAGGATATACACTAACCATAATTATAAGATAACAATCAAACTAATTATGTCACTTATCCTTTGCTTGGGGCCGAAGCATCGGTGACAACCCATTAGGGTTTAACCGCCTATATAAAGAACCCCCAAGGGTTCCACAAAGGTATCACATTCGTCATACTCTCAATCTACAACCGATCACTAACCCTAAATCGATTACTTACTCTCACGCCAGAGTCTAATCATGGGATACGTTCCCACGATAAGCTTAACGCGTGTTGTTTTAGTGTGAAGGATCTTACCAATAAGTTCACTTGGTGCAAGAGCCAGAGCCTCACATATCCGATTAAGTCTAATTCGGATCAAGCAAGGATCATCCAACTTTTGTATCAACATACATGTTAAGTGATCATTCAAAGTGCTAAACCTTAAAACTCACATTGTGTAAATGTGACAAAATATTTTCATAAACTTTCTTTTTAATAATATGTTTGATTAAAATGGAAAATGGAAATTTGAATTTAGCATATTCCAAATGGCCTAAGAATATCCTCTTTGGGTATGAATTTTACTAGATGGCATTTTCCCACTAGAAGACAAAAAAGAGTAGACTCTAGAGCCCGCGGATAAATATAGGTCCATGCAGTTCTTTACTGATATGGAATCGCTGACCTATTTATTGAGCCGATCTCAGATAGCCGTTGAAGCTTGCCTTCTATAAATAGTGAATCATTTCTCTATTTCCCAATGAACCTTTTTGGACATTTTTGTTATTCTTATATCCTTTCTATATTCTAAGCATTAGTAAATGATCACCTAATGTGTTAAGTATGTTTACTTATGATTATCCCCTTGATCCACTTCTTTATATGTCCAAAGAAAAGATCACTCACACATTTGTGATGTGATAAAAGATGAAGCGTTGATGAAGATCATCCATTCTTAGATCTAGTCATATTCATCATTTTGTTTATTTGAGTCTTGTGTAGATCCAAGGTATTTGTTTATGCATGCATTGATCTTGTGTAGATCTAAGGTATTTGTGTATACTTGGATTGATCTTGTGTAGATCCAAGTTATATGTGTATACTTGGATGTGTCGTGTGTAAGTTCTCACTAAACTAAAAAGTGATGTAATTTTGATATGAGTGTTTGAGTTCTCACTTTACTAGAAAGTGACGTGAGTGACGATTGGTTCTAGCCAAAATTAGACCTCGACATCTAGCCTTGTGTTGGAAAAGAAGATGGGTCACGAAGATTGGTTGTAACATCCCGCCTACTCAGACCACAATATTGTCCGCTTTGCCCGCAAGCTCACGACTTTGCTTTGTGGCCCTCTTGCGAAGACTTCCCGGCAGGTCACCCAAGCCAGTACTACTCTTCCATGAGCACGCTTAACTGCCAGTTCCTAAGAACCCCATGTGCAGTAGACCACAAAACGCGTTGTGTCATGAGAAGGCGACTGTTATCTTATGAACCATGGATCTCTCCTGGCCACAGCCGATGTGGGATTTGCCTAGGGTGTCACAATCACCCCCCCCCCCTTCGGGACTCATCGTCCTCGATGAGGTTTGCCCCACTATCCCAAACGGCTCAGGAGTGGCTCTGATACCACTATGTAGCTTGGAAAAAGGATGAACAAACACGTATTCTAACACTTGTTTTTAAGATCAAAATCAAACAAACACCCTCTAGTGGTGGTGTTTAGGTGGCGGCACAAGGAGGAGAAAAAGGAGAGGAGAAAACTCTTTTTAGGGTTTTTATGTTTATTTCTTGAAAATGAAAATGAAAAGATGTTTTTACTTTTACCCCCCCTTAACTTGTAAAGTCCATGGGCTAAGCCCATTTCTTGGTTTGTGCCGTGGGTATGGGGGCCCCACATGGGGTACCCGTACCTTTCTCGTGTCCCGATGTTTCGTGTTCGTTCGTGGTTAAACGTGCTCGTGTTTAACGTGTTTCTGTTTCTTTTAACGTGTCGTTTATCGTAACTCCACGCTCGTGAATATATTCTGAGTATTTACGTAATTATTATAATTAGTATTTTAAATGGTGTTCATGATTTAATTATGTTCACGTGATATATTATTAACTGTTTATCATGAGTTCGTACGTAATCGATACTTGTCATGTCATACACGTATGCACTTGCTTGATTATTAGCACATGAATGTGATCAATACTACATGAGGTAAGTTTTAATCTAGAACGTACGATCTTAAGGGCACTATTCATGGTAAAAGCATGCGGGTTTTACAATTCTTCCCCCCTAAAAAGAATAATTCGTCCCCGAATTATAGATAAAGTAAGTTGAATAGAAGTGACATACCCGAACTCAAAATATGAAGTGAGGGTAAGAAGCCCGGATAGACTCCTCTGTTTCCCAAGTGGCTTCCCGCTCGGTATGGTCCCTCCAAAGGATTTTAACGAAAGGAATCGTCTTCCTTCTCATGACTCGTTCTTGCCTGTCGAGTACTCGTTCGGGTTCTTCTATAAACGTGAGATCTTCACGTATCTGTTCCAGTGGATACTGAACCATGTGAAGGGGATGATAATTGTACCCTCTGAGTAAGGACACATGGAACACGTTATGCACGTGCGAAAGCTGAGGAGGTAACGCCAATCGGTAAGATACTTCGCCGATTCGTTCAACGATATCAAATGGTCCGATGAACCGAGGACTGAGTTTTCCCTTGATCCCGAAGCGTTTAACACCACGTGCCGGCGAAACCTTGAGGAAGACGTGATCTCCCACATTAAAATGTATGTCCCTACGATGCTTATCGGCGTAACTCTTTTGACGTGAACGCGCTTCCTGCAGCTTCTGTTTAGCTACCTCAATCTTCTCATTGGTCATTTCTATAATCTCTGGTCCTTCGAGTGTTCGCTCTCCCACTTGATCCCAGCAAGTTGGAGCGCGACACTTTCTTCCATACAACATTTCGAAAGGAGCACATTTGATACTTGCGTGCCAGCTGTTGTTGTATGCAAACTCGACTAAACAGATGTAATCGTCCCAATCACCTGTCCATTCCAACGCACACGACCTTAACATATCTTCCAATGTCTGAATTGTTCGCTCCGATTGTCCGTCCGTTTGAGGATGAAAGGCTGTGCTCAGCTTAAGTTGTGTACCCCAAGCTTTTTGCAGACCTTTCCAGAATCGCGACGTAAAACGAGGATCTCTGTCTGAGACGATGCTGGAGGGAGTGCCGTGGAGTCTCATGATCTCCCTTCTGTACGTATCTGCGAGTTTACTTACCGGATCTTCCTTGCGTATCGGTAAGAAATGAGCTGATTTGGTGAGTCGATCAACAATGACCCAAATAGCATCGTGCTTCTTCTTGGTAGGCGGAAGACCGGTAACAAAATCCATGGTGATTTTGTCCCACTTCCACTCTGGAATATCCAACGGTTGAAGGAGACCGCCAGATCGCTGATGTTCAATCTTAACCTGCTGACAGGTAAGACATTTGGAGACATACGTGGCTACATCCTGTTTCATACCACTCCACCAAAAGTGCTGTCTGATGTCATGGTACATTTTTGTCGACCCAGGATGTATAGACAATGGGGAGCTGTGAGCTTCAGCTAACAATGCTTCCCGGAGTTCTGGATTGTCAGGAACACAAAGTCTCGTGCCCTGCCAAATGATACCGTCTGCGTCCATTCTGAATTCTGTCTGCTTCTCCAAATTCTGAATTATCGCCCAAATCTCTCCATCATCCTTCTGCGCTTCCTTGATCCTAGTCAATAACTCAGGTTCTACACTAAGATTCGCCCAGTATCCGTGCTGCCCACGTACCATGATTTCGATGTCTAGCCGCTCCAAGTCTCTTATGTTTTGTTCCTTGATCTCAATGCCGTTTATCATTCCGGACTTTCTGCTGAGTGCATCTGCTACTACATTAGCTTTCCCGGGATGATACTGTAGGTTAATATCATAATCCTTCAACAGTTCCAACCATCTCCTTTGTCTCATGTTCAATTCTCGCTGTGTGAAGATATACTTCAAGCTCTTGTGATCCGTGAAAATGTCGCATGATTCTCCGTATAAGTAATGCCTCCATATCTTCAATGCGAACACCACAGCAGCAAGTTCCAGGTCATGTGTAGGGTAGTTTTCTTCATAGGGCTTAAGCTTCCGTGAAGCATACGCGATCACTTTCCCATGTTGCATGAGAACACAGCCCAGTCCCTTCCCCGATGCATCGCTATAGATCTGAAATCCACCTGTACCAGATGGGAGAGTAAGAATAGGTGCAGATACTAGCTTCTGCTTTAGGTCTTCGAAGCTCTTCTCTCGATCTTCCGTCCAGACGAATTTCTCTCCTTTTCGCATCAGTTTGGTGAGAGGCAATGCCAGCCGAGAAAAGTTCTCCACGAATCTTCGATAATATCCAGCTAAGCCTAAGAAACTGCGGACTTCTGTCGCTGATGTTGGTCTTGGCCATTTAGTGATAGCCTCAACCTTCGCTGGGTCCATAGTGATCCCTTCTGCTGATACAATGTGACCTAAGAATGCCACCTTGTTTAACCAGAACTCACACTTGGAGAATTTCGCATACAGCTGCTTCTGACGAAGAATCTGTAGTACAGTACGGAGATGATCTTCGTGTTCCTCCGTGGACTTTGAGAATATCAAGATGTCATCGATGAATACAATGACAAATTTATCAAGGAATTCATGGAAGATTCTGTTCATCAGATCCATGAATACTGCTGGAGCGTTAGTCAGGCCGAATGGCATGACTACAAACTCATAATGGCCATAGCGGGTACGAAAAGCAGTCTTGGCAATATCCTGCTCTTTAACCCTTAGCTGATGGTAGCCTGACCTTAGATCGATCTTTGAGAAGTGTTTGGCTCCTTGAAGTTGGTCAAACAGATCGTCTATACGTGGTAGTGGATATCTGTTGCGGATGGTAATCTTATTAAGTTCACGGTAGTCAATGCAAAGTCGCATGCTGCCGTCCTTCTTCTTAACGAACAAGACCGGTGCGCCCCATGGAGATGCGCTCGGTCTAATGAACCCTCGTTCAAGAAGTTCCTGCAATTGGTCCTTCAGTTCTTTTAGCTCTATGGGAGCCATACGATACGGAGCCTTAGAGATTGGCTCAGCTCCTGGAACAAGGTCGATGTTAAACTCCACTTCTCTTGCAGGTGGTATGCCTGGAAGTTCATCTGGGAAGACGTCTTGAAATTCTGAAACTACTGGTTGATCCTGAATCGATGGGGATTCAGCATCCATGTCATGAACCGTAGCGAGATAACCTTCGCAGCCATGTGACAGTAATGCACGTGCTTGCAAGGTAGATATGACTTGTACAGATCGTCCGGGTATGAACCCGTTATGGATGTACTCTGGTGCATTAATGTCGCCGAAGATCACTCGATAAGAGTGGCAGTCTATGGTAGCATGGTGCTTGGATAGCCAATCCATGCCGAGAATCATATCGAACTCCATCATGTCTAGAGGAAGTGCATCTACTGCACGAACTTTATCGTCAAACTCTAGAGGAAGACTCTTGTATACATGAGTTATTAATACCGAGTCCCTCAGAGGCGTGGAAATGGTAAGCTTATTTTCTAGTGGCGAGGGAAGTGTCCTGATGTTCTTAGCATAAGTAGTGGAAACAACTGAATGAGTGGCACCCGTGTCGAAAAGAACACATGCAGCCTGGCCGTACATATACAAAATTCCAGTAATGGTACCTGTAGATTTGTTTGCCTGATCGCGCGATGTCGTGTAGACACGCCCAGTGGTAGGAGGCGGTTTAGTATCAGCATGACCCGAAGTACCCTCCATTTCACCCATACGGCAATCTCTCATACGATGGCCAGGGAGGCCGCACTTGTAGCACGCGTCGGAGTCACGACGACATGGGCCAGGGTGTCTGCGATGGCAGGTGCTGCAAAGAGGATGAGTGAATCCTCCAGCAGGAGTCCTTGCTTGCTGAGGGCCTGCTGATGACAGAACGTGTTAAGAATAAGGTATATGCACGAGTATAAGACGTAAACGTCGTAAGATGCTTACCAGTGTTAGCTGAACGGTTGGGCTGAGAACCCCTATGGTTCTGGTCCCTTCCGTTACCGTGGTTCCTGGTAGAGATTAACATAGTGTCAGCATGGGAAATATAACATGAAATCATAAGAAGATGCGTAAATAGTAGGACCTGCTGTTGTTGGACTGTCCCGCATTGTTACGGTAATTGTCATTACCGCTGCGCCTTTCCACAACAGAACGATCGTTAGAGTGACCGTTTCCTTTGGGCTGATTGGGCTGCTGCTGAGTAGCCGGCTGAGACCGGTCCCCAGTTTTCTGCCTGGAAGATACAGTTTAAGAGATGATTATAGAACATATAACGATAGGATGCGGTCTGGTTAACGCTAGAACATGAAATGTTTTACCTCCTGTCGGGTCTTTATGCTTCCCCGAACTCATCACGTTCCTGCAACATCTCGAGCTTTCTTGCTGCGTCAGCCACTTGTGCTACCGTATTGAACGTAGCACATACTAGATTGTTCACAACCGAGGTGCGAAGTGCCCACCTAAAATGGTGTGCCTGCTCCTCAGGAGTACCAGCCGCTGCTCCTAGAAAACCAGCAAGGCGAAGAAAGCGCTGCATGAATTCGTTGCTATTCTCGCCCTGTCTCTGACGTATCCCGTGGTATTCACGCTTGAGTTTGTCCTGCTCTGCCTTAGGAAAGAACTGTTCCATCACTCTCTCCTTGAATTGGGCCCATGTCAAACCAGCGACCCATTCATCACCTCCTTCTGACTGCGTCAAAGCTAGCCACCAGTTGAGTACATCGCCTTCAAACCTGTAGCACGCCAATCTTGCCTTGAAGGCGGGGTCACATCCCATAGCATTGAAGATTTTCTCAATGTGAGTCAGCCAGCTTTCAGTATCGTTGGGGCTATCAGTCTTTTCAAAAGCTCTAGGACGGAGCTTGTTAAATCTTTCCAATCATACCGCTAGAGTCACTGGGGGAGGAGGAGGAGGAGGTGCCTGATTCTGCGGCTGCTGATTATTGGCAGCTTGGACTTCAGCACGAATGTCATTCCTCAGTTGAGGAAGTAAGGCTTGCATGGCAGCCTGAATTGCAGCATTGAGCTGCTCTTGCTCGCGTGTGAGAACCATCTGACAGTATAACATAAAACATATGATTTACAGTTCAAACATAAAATATAAAAAAAATTTATGCCAAAAATTTCACGAGAAAAATTTTATGCAAGAAAATCTTTGTGTGAATGCATGATGCAGTTTTATGAAAACTTTTGATGCTCGAGAGTGAACGCCTTCGGTCAGTTCACTCAAAATAAAAGACATATCGAGGGGACGCCTATGGGTCGGTCCCAAATCTAAAAGTTTCGATAAAACACATGCGACTAAATAGGGCCAGTCCTGTACCAACCATTACTTAGTCAAAAACCCTGTAACAATGACATGTATATGTATGCTTAAAAATGATGAATGCATGAAAACAACTGTCAGTTCTAGGAAGACCGTAGTGACTACCCACTAATCACAGGTCATATTTGAGAGCCTACAGGTCGAAGCCTTGGCTCTGATACCATAATTGTAACATCCCGCCTACTCAGACCACAATATTGTCCGCTTTGCCCGCAAGCTCACGACTTTGCTTTGTGGCCCTCTTGCGAAGACTTCCCGGCAGGTCACCCAAGCCAGTACTACTCTTCCATGAGCACGCTTAACTGCCAGTTCCTAAGAACCCCATGTGCAGTAGACCACAAAACGCGTTGTGTCATGAGAAGGCGACTGTTATCTTATGAACCATGGATCTCTCCTGGCCACAGCCGATGTGGGATTTGCCTAGGGTGTCACAATCACCCCCCCCCCCCTTCGGGACTCATCGTCCTCGATGAGGTTTGCCCCACCATCCCAAACGGCTCAGGAGTGGCTCTGATACCACTATGTAGCTTGGAAAAAGGATGAACAAACACGTATTCTAACACTTGTTTTTAAGATCAAAATCAAACAAACACCCTCTAGTGGTGGTGTTTAGGTGGCGGCACAAGGAGGAGAAAAAGGAGAGGAGAAAACTCTTTTTAGGGTTTTTATGTTTATTTCTTGAAAATGAAAATGAAAACATGTTTTTACTTTTACCCCCCCTTAACTTGTAAAGTCCATGGGCTAAGCCCATTTCTTGGTTTGTGCCGTGGGTATGGGGGCCCCACATGGGGTACCCGTACCTTTCTCGTGTCCCGATGTTTCGTGTTCGTTCGTGGTTAAACGTGCTCGTGTTTAACGTGTTTCTGTTTCTTTTAACGTGTCGTTTATCGTAACTCCACGCTCGTGAATATATTCTGAGTATTTACGTAATTATTATAATTAGTATTTTAAATGGTGTTCATGATTTAATTATGTTCACGTGATATATTATTAACTGTTTATCATGAGTTCGTACGTAATCGATACTTGTCATGTCATACACGTATGCACTTGCTTGATTATTAGCACATGAATGTGATCAATACTACATGAGGTAAGTTTTAATCTAGAACGTACGATCTTAAGGGCACTATTCATGGTAAAAGCATGCGGGTTTTACATTGGTTCTAGCTACAATTAGAACTTGACATCTAGCCTTGTGTTAGAAACGAAGATGGTCGACGAAGATTAGTTCTAGCTAGGATTAGAACTCGACATTTAGCTTAGTGTCAGAAAACATTGTAAGCAACGTTCTAAGGGTTTCTTCGCCAATAAGGGAGCTTGTGGATATACTGGAAATCTTGAGTAATATGTGCTCGAGGAGTGGAGTAGGAACGAAGAGAGAGTTTTGTTTCTGAACCACTATAAATATTTGGTGCCGTTCCTTAGGTTGTTTCTTTCCTTACTTTTTACTTATACTTGTCATTGCATTTATCATTCCATCATCATCACTTGATATAGTAAATGTTTTGAAACATTGGAAATTTGACAAACCATTACATGTTGATCCCAAACTTATATCGATTAGCTTTGTGTTAACGAGATTAAATCAAGTTAAACACTTAGAGAAACTTTGTTTGTTGTATGAACAATCCAAGTGTTATGCGGAATTAACACTTGAATAAAGAACAAGTAAAACAAACTTTAACTTTTGATTGATGAAACAAACTTGATTACAATGAAAGTATAATACTGAATAATAATGTATATATTCAATAAACCCTACGACCTCCTTTTATAACATAAGGAGTCGTGTACAATGGATAACCTATCAACTATTTTAGGAAAAGATAAATATAGAAAATACAATATATGAGTATATCTTTTCTTCAAATAACAAACGTGTTGACTAAGTTTTCCTATTAGTTCTTGGAGTTCTTCTTGTCAGCGCTTGGATACTTCTTGTCCATGCTTGATCTGTCAGCGCTTGATTTCTTCTTATCAGCGTCCAAATAACTCTTGTCAGCGTCTAAGTGTCTTGGCTCATTTTATTCCCAACAATCCTCCCCTAAACTTGATATCTACTCTAGTAATCAAGTTTCTGAATAAAAACTAAGTACAAGGAAGATTCTTACAAATACAAATCACTTGATAATTAGATAATAAATAAATCTAATTAAGTCTTTGCCAACATCACTAGTATAATTGATTTCCAGCTGTGTTGACACCATCTGCTTCAAACTTCCTTGGACATAGGATATTCAACATCCACAAAAAGATATTCTGTAAACTTTTTAGTACTCAAATGGTAAACACCAGCTGCTGAATGTAGACGCCATTGAAGTCCACTGATATCATTCAAATCCAACCATATTGGATCTGCATCATCTGGTTCAATCATCCTTTTGAAGGATGTCTAGATCTTTATTCCATTGACCGAAGTAGGTGATTCAGTCTCATACTTGGCCTTCATCAATCCCCAAAGATCTACCAAGTCTTCTCTATCCAGGCTTCTTAAAGTCTTTGCTTAACACCAAGCATTCAGTATCAGTGAAAAGAACCTTATTCTTAATGTCACAAACTTGTGACACACTAAACAAATTATAATCAAGTTCTTTTACCAGAAATACGTTTGCAAAACGCAAATTATTGGTGATAAGAGTGCCTTTGCCAGAAATTGTATCATATCCTCCTCTAAAGTACACTTTGTCACCATCTTTAATGGGGGTAAAGTTAGTCAAATAATCTTCCTTCCCCGTCATGTGCCTAGAGCATCCACTGTCCCAATATCCATAATCATTTACCTGCTTTTTAATGCCCTACACATATAGAAAACAAATTAGTTTTCTTTGGGAACCCAAGCCTGGGCAGACTTGGATTCGTTTGGTTGTTCAACAAGAACAGATTTAGTTCTTATAACAACCCTTGTTCATCCCTTTGAGGCTTGAACACCCAGTTTACCTCAATTAGTTTAGTTATGACCTTTGAAATATAATGAAATCTGTTACATGTCATAGAAATCCCATCAGAATTAGGGTTTTGGTCTTGTTTGGGTCTCCATGTCAAACTTGATGAAGCTTTATACCCCTTTCCCTTAGGCTGCAAGTACTTGTTATTACCTGGTCTAACAGCGTTGGAAACATTCCTGTCAATGTTAAATGTGTTCTTGTCAACGCTAAATTTGAACTTATCAGCGCCAAATTTAGGGTTTGCTACAGGAACCATTGTCTGTTAGACCATGTATTAGTATTTTGAAAGGGCCTTTGTCCATGAGTGTTTGTCCCTTTAGTAAAGAATAGAGCTGGTCTAGTAACTTGTGGACTCGGTTGGACATAAGGTCTGGGTTTGACCATGATGACTTATTGTCAGCGTTGACTTTTGAAGCACTAACACATTTATAAGCCAAATGAGAAAAACTCCCACATATATAACAAGCTTTTCTAGACATAACCTTAGGTCTAGATTGAACGAACCCTGTCCCATTAACACTAGCTTGGCTTTGTGGTGACCTAGGTTTTCTATACATTTCTGCATACTTAACTCTAGGTTTTCTATTAACTTATGAGCCAAGGTCAATAGGTTTTCCAGTAGAAGGGTTGGTCACAGTTATGGGTGTGGACTCAAGTGGACTCTCACTAAGCATCCTACCTTTAACAAACAATGTAGGATTGGCTTTCTTCCATTGTTCCAAGTCAGTCACTTTCTACCTATACTCCTCTACTGGAGTAAGAACTCTTGGTGGAGGAATGAATTCCTTTTCTTGGAGTTATGGTATACCAGTCCAAGACAAATCCTTTCTCAAGAAACCATGAAAGTTTCCAGCAGGTGGTGGAATAGCAACATACTCTTTTAGCCCAATACCAGACATATCCCTAGAATCTCTTTGCTTACTTACACATTTTTATAGGGTTTGAGTGGCTTTATCAAACTTTTGAATCTTAAGCCCTACATTCTCTTTATCTTTAATGGCCTCATCTAACTTAAGTTGTATTACTCCTTTGGATCTCATCAGTATGTCCCTAAGTTCAACACTAACTTTGAGGTCACGAGACAAAACATTAATTTGATATTTTAGGTCAAATTCCATTTTCTTATATTCTTCTACAGTCTTTTCAGTTTGAACAAGTGCTATTTGATAATTAGATAGCTTGCATTTTTCATCAAAAACATTTTATTTTAACTTTAAAATTTCTTTGTCAAGTTTTTCAGTGTTTAAACGACAACCTTTACTACAGAAAGCATCATCATATACCTCATTATCTGATGAAGACGAAGAATGTGCCATGAGAGCAAAGTGAACATGCTCTTCTTCTTCCTTCTCTGCAATCAAGGTCTTGTTCTCTTCCACATCATTTTCCATAAAGCTCTAGTCCCATCCAACACCATCAATGTCTTTCATGGCAACCATAGCCTTTGTGTCTTCAACCTTGATGATTTGGCTTGAAGGCTTTCCAGCATAAGATCTTCTTGGAGATCTGCATTCCCTCATAAAGTGACCCATCCTATGGCAGTTGTAACACTCAACCTTGGATTTATCAAACCTAGCAGTGTCTTTAGCATTGAAGGTCATCTTCTTTCTAAATCTCCTATTCCATCTGTTGGCCCTTATGCTTGCAAGTTCCATATTTCATTTAATATCCATCTCTTCAAAATTCTCCTCACTGATTTGCTCAAGGTCCTCATATGTAATCACTGAACCATTGGGCAATGCAGCAATGTATGCACACACTGTGTCTAGATCAATACCAGCAGGTTTAATCCTTGGTGAGTCAACATTGTATTTATCATCGTCTGAATGTGAAGCGCTGACAAAGGTTGATCCACCGCTGACACAAGGTGATCCAGTGACAGGATGCACATATGATTCTCTCTTATCAACTTGAGCTTCACTATGTGAGATGAAAGCCATGTTTCCAGAGGTAGATTTGCTTCCATGATCCAACAAGATTTCATTCTCTACAATCTTTAGCTTATTGTAGACGTCATCAAAAGTAGAACTCTTGTGGGCATTGGTATCAATGATAGACCTAGCTTCAATTTTCCATGCATAACCAAGACTTTTAAGGAAAGTAGTAATGATATCAACATCATTATACTCTGTTCCCATAAAGGACAATTTGCTAGTGATGTCTAGAAGCCTGCTTCTTACCTCACTTAGCTTCTCATTGGGAAGGGCCTTGAACACAACATACTCATGCAAAACTTGCTTCTTTTTTTCTAGGGCAGTATCATCATTACTACCATAGTTGACTTGAAGAGCTTCCCAAAGTTCTTTTGCAGACTCAAAACCTCTATACTTGTGTTGATTGTTTGGACCCAAAGAGAGTTTGAGAATGCTTAAAGTTTTCATGTCATTCCTTCTTTTTGCAATATCCTCAGTTGAGACAGCTCTCCCATCCGTAGGTCTTTCTTTTCGATCTTCAGCAGTTGAACCCTCAACTGATTTTAAAGCAATAGAAGTAGCAATCCTAGCAGCTTTATCGAATGTGTTTCCATATTAAATAATTTCCCAGAGAGTGTGATAATGAATTTGAAGGTGTTGTTCAAAATTGAACTTCCATAGCTCAAAGTTTTCAGGGTCTAGCATGGGGATTTTTAGGTTGTGACTTGATGAGGAGGAGGTCATTGAATCTGGAGTAGACATCTTGTCTGGTATTAGGGTTTCGTGTTCTTTGGATCAAAGTTCCTCAACAAGCTCTGATACCACTTGTTGATCCCAAACTTAGATCGATTAGCTTTGTGTTAACGAGATTAAATCAAGTTAAACACTTAGAGAAACTTTGTTTCTTATATGAACAATCCAAGTGTTATGCGGAATTAACACTTGAATAAAGAACAAGTAAAACAAGTAAAACAAACTTTCACTTTTGATTGATGAAACAAACTTGATTACAATGAAAGTCGAATATTGAATAATAATGTATATATTCTATAAACCCTACGACCTCCTTTTATAACATAAGGAGTCGTGTACAATGGATAACCTATCAACTATTAAAGGAAAAGATAAATATATAAAATACAATATTTGAGTTTATCTTTTCTTCAAATAACAAACGTGTTGACTAAGTTTTCCTATCAGTGCTTGGACTTCTTCTTGTCAGCGCTTGGATACTTCTTGTCCATGCTTGATCTGTCAGTGCTTGATTTCTTTGTATCAGCGTCCAAATAACTCTTGTCAGCGTCTAAGTGTCTTGGCTCATTTTATTCCCAACACCGAGTATATAATTTTAGGCTTTTGAATCACCTAAAAAGCTTTAAAAACGAATAAGTTATGACCAAAACGATTTTACCCAAAATCTGCCCAGACATTAGCGACAGTTTCTGTGACTGTTTAGTGATGGATTCTGGCAGATAAGTGACAGGTTTTCTGATCCGATTTTAACCCTAAAAAACGATTTTAAACCTTAAAACCCCTCATTAATTACCAAATTCAAGCCCTAAATTACTTTAATTCCAGAAAATTAAAAACTCTAATCCATCATATGATTAATGACTTGATTAAAATATGATTAGTTAAATAAAACAAGAATTAAAAGAAGAACCAGACCTTCAATTGATCAAAACCAAGTTTTTTTTAGCAAAACCCTAATTTTCTTTAAAACCTCCAATCGTATTTTTTTTAGAACAAAAATCTGATTTTTATTATTGTAGTGTTTGTATTTATACCGTTTTACTATAAACCATTTTCCCAATTTAATACAAATGTGCTTTGGGCTTCTTTTTCCCTTTTTTTCCTTAACGGTCCACTACAAATTTTTTTTACCAATAATAATAATTTTATTTTATTTATTTTAAATTTCATTTTTTAATAATTATTTCCTTAATTATATTTTTTATTAAAACCTTAATTAATTAATTAAGTTTAAACCATCTAACTAGTTAATTAAATTATTACTCTAAAATTACATAAATTCCATTTCTAAACAAATTCCTTCTTATAAAATCCCTACCGTATAACTCTTAAACTACTACAACCTATACCACTAAATGCTTACATATATAATTATGTAATAACACTACGTACACAATATCAAATACATACATCCGAATAACACTATAATACCCATAAGTTCGACCTTCAAGAATTTCACCATTCCAACGAATCATCCACATGACCACGGTGTGAATCATCTCAATACACCATGTGTACTAACTCATAATCATAAGTAGATTATCAATCTAAATCACACATCACACATCTAAAATCACATAAAGGCACATTTAGCACATAAATAAAGGTCAAATAGTCACAAATGACAATCCTCAAAATTTAGGGTTGTCACAAAGACCATGAAGGTTTGAGAGGGTGAAAGAATAGAATCACATAGCACAATCAAATGTTAAGGAAATGATGCCAAGATCAAGCACATAGTTAAGTAATGATAAAAAGAGTGATCAAAGGGCGTGTGGAAGGACGAAAACATACCTTAGTCGCAAGGTGCATCCCTAGTCTTCTATGGACTAACACAACTATCAAACTTGACCATAATGTGCATACTTAGTCTTCTAAGGACTAGTATCACATCCACCATTCTTGCTTTCATCATCTCATGATGTTGAATATCAAAGTGATATGAGTCTTATACAAGTGTAAGTGACTCACAATAACCAATCCATAATCAAATTAATGATCAACCTTCATGAGTACCTACACAAAATAAAGATATAAACTACTAGATACATTTCAACAGAAAATATAAAATGCACAAAGCTACTAATAAGATCATAATAAAGACAAGTTGATATAGCTTCAAATTTAAAGTCACTTTTTAAAGAAAAAATGCTTTAACCTAAAAAGAAACTTTAGAGAAACCAACCCTTCTAAGTGGTAGAGACCATAAATCAATCTAAACTTTTTAGTACAATATACTTCAAAGATCTTGAGTGACCATCGCTCTGATACCAATTGTAGAAATTAGAAAGGATGAGTTAACTAGTTTCCCTAATTAAAATTAAGTTCCTCATTAGAAATGACTATTATTTGAAAAATTGTTTCGTAATGTTGGGTCAAAAAGTTGATGTGGCAGAAACTCAAAACAAAGAAAACATGAAGGCATTTGTTTCAACGCTGACATGTTGAGTCTAGACGCTGACAAGTGATACTAAGACGCTGACAGTCTTCAAACGCTGTTGGAACAATCTGTTTAGGATAGATATTCAGAATATTATTTATGTATATTTGGTATTAGTTTATTTAAATAGAAGATATGCATGTTTATTTGATATTATCTCTTGTAAAACCCTAATCCTTAGAGTATAAAAGGAACCAAGGGTTATAGGTTTATTTATATCATTCATACAAAATGTAAACCTAAAGCGTGTGTCGACTAGGTGTGGGATTAAATGTATACACACCTAGTGATTGTTTGTTATTAATATAATGAGCAATCCATTTAAGTAATTCATGTGTTTTTTGTGCCTAAACATCTTGTTTAATGGTTGTTGTTCTATTCCGATGTAGTTGTCTAATCACATGAACGATGATCATTCCTAGCAGCTAAAAGATCAAGGAAACCAAGGTTTCCACAGTTGGTATCAGAGCCTCGTGGCTCGTGATGCTAGGACCAACAAGGTGTTCGTGTTTTGAGAAGGAAGAAAAATCCGTCTAGGATTTTTTGGGCGATTTTATGTGCGCAGCAGTATTCAGAAGGTCATAACTTTTTCTTGAATAGTTGGATCGCCATGAAAACTTTTTGTGTATGTTATACACACATATATCTAGATATACAACCGAGGGATTGTCGATATCTATCCCCAAGAAAAAGTTATTAAGCGTCGAAGTCAGCAGTGTTCATATGCTGTTTTCTGAAAACAGCCATAGTAAAACATCCATATCTTCTTTATTAACCGTTGGATCGTCGTGAAATTCGCGCTATAGATTCTTGACACTTGTGTCTAGGATCTCACCGGAGAGATCGTTGATCTAATGAGTTATGAGGGAGTTATTATGTTTCGAAGTTGATTGCAGAGTATGTTTTTCAAGAAGTTAAAATCTAGGGTTTTCTCAACAAACCCTAGTTAATTCATGTGTATGGTTATTGATTGCATTAGCTTTGGTGAGTTGATTATCAAATCGACAATGAACCCTATTGTAATCATTATTCATGGCTGTAATGATGATTTTTCGTTTTAGGGTTTTTCACAAACCCTAGATCACGATTGACTATTCATTCACTATGGATCAAGCTAGCGATTGTAATTCTTCAGGAAAACAAGGAAGCAAAAAGAAACATTCATAAGGCGTATGGTTGAAAGGATTGTGGTAGTAATTCGTCTGAATGAATGAATCACGGAGAAACTGGTATACATGCGTATCTTTTATTTTTGGACGATATAATATTTCTTTTAGTATGGGAATTATTGCACAATATAAAACAGTTATATGACACGTTTGGATGGAGAAGGATACGTATATTTACTGATTTTTAGGATATGAATTCCATATATATCTCACACTGTTTTGAAAAGGTTCACATGGGGTCCAAGAGTAAAGATGCACAAAACGTGAGATTTATGGGCTGAAAGTGGTAGTACTTGGGCTTAAGTTATACATAACTTGATGGATATTTGTTTAAAGCCTATGTTGACCACTATTAGGTATTATTTGGCCATTGTTAAAGGTTATAGCTACAGATGTTGTCAGTGTTTGAAAGAGACGCTGATAAGAATGAAGTAGACGCTGACAGTAATAAGTTAAGCGATGACAGTAAGCGATGACATGTGTTGTCCGATATATGTTGTTTAAAGCGCTGACAAGTATTGTCCGATATTGGACAATACATCTGGTAAAGATATTGGACAAAGAAGGATATTGGACGACAAAGGAAATGTTGTTGTTTGGAAAATTGGTTAAGGTTTTGGCACACAAAAAGGAGGTATTTACACACGAAGGTACATGGGATCTCCGTTTTTATACAGAATATCAATTTGATATTTATGGCTCGGATATTTTTACAAGAAGTATATGATTAAGGGGAAGAATTATTACGATCAGATTGATGATTCAAAGTAGATTTTCGCGAGTTTGTGTTTTATCATATCTTTAAAGTCAGCTACAACTGAATTTGATGGTAACTTGTTCGTGCTTTAAATGTTTGGTGACGAAGATTTGTCAAATCTAGCAACTAGATACCTTGCTATCACTTGAAGGAGTTACATTATCGTGTTTAGTGTCTCACAAAGGATGAGGATTTTGACAATGGGATCGAGGTCTACTTGTATTTTCCTATCAATATAAGTTCAACGTCACGTGGATAGTATAAGACATGGAACATAGGTTTGGGTTATTCTACTTCTACATCAAAATTATTATAGTTATTTAAGTTCAAGGTCACTACATAGAGCCTACATTTGGAGAATATTCGATTGCATACATTGTTTCCTTCCCTATTGATGTGACAAAAAGGGGAAGATATACATGCTACACTTTAGGGGAAGCAATTTGAAGATGATGTACCACTTACAAGAGATACACAAAGAGTTTTGCCGACATCAACTAGGAGAAGATTGTTGGGTCAAAAACTTGATTTGGCAGAAACTCAAAACAAAGAAAACATGAGGCATTTGTTTCAACGCTGGCACGTTGTGTCTAGATGCTGACAAGTGATACTGAGACGCTAATAGTCTTCAAACGCTATTGGAACAATCTATTTAGGATAGATATTCACAATATCATTTATGAATATTATGTATTAGTTTATTTAAATAGAAGATATGCATGTTTATTTGATATTATCTCTTGTAAAACCCTAATCCTTACACTATAAGAGGAACCAAGGGTTATAGGTTTATTTATATCATTCATACAAAATGTAAACCTAAAGCGTGTGTCAACTAGGTGTGGGATTAAATGTATACACACCTAGTGATTGCTTGTTATTAATATAATGAGCAATCTATTTAAGTAATTCATGTGTTCTTTGTGCCTAAACATCTTGTTTAATGGTTGTTGTTCTATTCCGCTATGGTTGTCTAATCACATGAACGATGATCATTCCTAGCAGCTAAAAGATCGAGGAAACCAAGGTTTCCACACTCGGAGCGTACTTTTCAAATATTTAGATTTTATAGTAATTGGATGTCAGTAGCTTGGTCGAATTATTTGTACAAGTGTCGAGTTCAAGGTTAATTTTCAGACAACATAGTTTAAACTCGTTTTTGGGTATTTTGGGATACTGGACACTTAGAGGGCTAACATGGGGCAGATTTGGGATAAGATCTGATATGTATCCATCATAGGGATTGTTTCAAGTATGAAGGATTAGAGTTCTGGATTCAATGTTGACGTGTGATATTGTGTTGTATGCATTAGATAATTGATTGATCATGAAGAGATTTTGGATTGCTTTTCGCAAGGTGAGTTTCATAGTCCCATATTCTTGAGTTTTACAGATGCTTTTCTTTATTTCCAGATGGGATGAAAGAGACACTGTAATGATTTTTGTAATGTATAGCTGTGATTGTTTTTAAGGTTTGTGTTGGACAATGTGTGTTTACTTATGTGTTAAGCTTGCTATGTGAATCTTGATTGTGTTATGACTTGTTTTGTTACATAGATGTATAGGCGTCTATGGGACCAATCGTGATTGGTAAGGGGGGTAGACTTGGTTTGGTACATAGATGTATGGGCGTCTATGGACCCGTAGATATTGGTATGGCGGGTAGCCTCGGTTAGGTACATAGATGTATGGGCGTCTATGGGACCAGTTGTGATTGATAAGACAGGTATCCTTGGTTGGTTTGGATTGTGTGATCTTGATTACTAGTTTGTTGATGCAAATTGTACCACCTTGTCCATATGTGTATTGTTTAATGTTTTGATTCATAGCTGAAAACTTTATGTTTGTGTTGGTTTCTTGGAGTCTAAACCTATGACTCTCACCAACTTTATGTTGACGTATTTTAGTGTTTCTTTCAGGTGAGAATGTTATGGTGAAGGTAGAGAATATAAGTGACTAGGATTGGAGATGCCTAGGATTTCATATGGAGGAACTCCATTCCTCTTATATTTCCTTTTTGTTTTGATTGAATAACTGCATTGTATGACATCTATATGTGATGTTTATTTGTTTTGGTTGTTTGTCTTGAACATTTGAGTAAGACATTACACTCATTTGTTTAGACTCCTGTTGTGCTAGATATTGTCCTGACACTTTGTGTCTCTTTCATTAATATGTTTCATTTAGATTTCTCTATATAGACATCGTGTGTTATGATGATATCCGTACATCTCGCCCCGTGTTTCCGCCAAGACGGGGTGTGACAGAATGGTATCAGAGACAATGGTTATTGAGAATTAGGTTGCTTATCCTAGTCTATAGCTTAAGGGTCCATGCATACAGGTGTCGTAGGAGTATATGTGCATTATAGTATATGATGTGGTTAAACATTAGTTTCTGCCTTTTGTATATGAACTACTTTTATGATATTTGCAATTGATGTTCTTTTGAACATTGTTGATTTTATTTATGATGACTTGTTTCAGGTTAATTCCTTGGCTATCTTGTGTGCATTTTTCGATATTATATGTTCGTTTTGATTTTTAGACTAGTATGGATTGAACCATAGTCGTCCATACTTAGTCATACGTTTCTTTCTTTTCGAATTTTAGACTAGTATGGATTGAACCATAGTCTTCCATACTTAGTCATATGTTTCTTTATGCATTTTAAATTATGTCTATGTGTTGATCCCTTTGATTGGATCTATATTCTGTTAAGAACTAGTATAGTAGTTTGTAATCAAACTAAAACACTTTGAGAACTCTTACTCAAGCTAAATAAGTTATGCGGAATCTAACTTATAAAGCACAGAAGAACATAATTACGTTTAACTATTCGATTCTCTTATTAATTGACTTGAATGAGGTACATGAATCACATTGTACCTATGTTCCTTTTATAGAGTAAGGAACCCTAGAAACCTTAGAATATTCTATAAAGATAACTATATCACAGACGATATATTATCAATATTCTAACTATTTAAGTATATCACATAAGATATACTCTAACTATAACTATGACATTTCTTATACAAAGATATATTCGTCCTAATCAATATAGCAGTACTTACTATGTACCGCGTTAACACTAACGGTAATGATATTGAGTATTTATACGTCTTTTAGGAAAAAGAGCGTAAACGTGGTAAGTATTAAGTGTTCATTTAGGAAAACGAAAGCACTTATGACCCTTTGTGTGGGCTCGTTCTCAAGGAGGCTAGTTGTGTTGTGTAAAGAGATGATTAAAATTTGTGATTATGATTATGAGAAAAGAAAAGAGAAAAGGATAACGGTTACGATTAAAATTAAACTAAGACGAAAGTTGTGCACATAAAACCGTAAAAAGTGACTAAATTTAAATAATTAACCTAAAAATTGCAAACAATCCTAAAAATGTAAATAGAGTTTACAAAAAATCAAAATTAACTCAAACCTTTTATTTAATTAAATAATAATTTTTTAATGCTAATTAAAGCCCAAAAAATCAATTTAATTAACAAAAAGCCCAAAATGAGATTTTTCACTTTGTAAACCTCTAAAATAACTTAACTAAACTAAAAACTATTTTTGAAAAATTTAAAATTAATTAAAACTATTTAAAAATGATTAAAAACTATTAAAATATTAAAATAATTCTAAAAATTAATTAAATGATAAGAAAATTAAGCTAAAAGTTTTAAAAATCCTAACTTAATGCTTTTAACCTAGGAAAAATAAAAACTTGCAAAAATAAAAAATCTAATTTTAATAATAAAATAATATGAAAATAATATTAAAAATCCAAAATTTATAAAAAATTCTAAAAACTTACAAACTAGTTTGTTTTAACCTAATTTAAACATAAATGAGCTTGAAATGACCAAAATAACCCTAATGGGCCTCAAATGGGCTAAAATGAAAAACAATCCACCTAAATAGGCTTTTTGGCCCAATAAGCAAAATGATCTCCAAATAAGCCCTAAATCACCTATCTGACTCAAAATTTGATTTTAAGAACAAAAGTCTAAAGGTCCAAAAGCTGAAAATGTGCTTATGTTGGAAATATGTTTATCGTATTAAGAAAGTCTCGGTCACTTCAACAATATAGTTATAGGCTCGTAGTGTAAGTTTAATTAATATTTACATTAGCCCGACCCATGAGCATGTTCATGGGCCGGAGACCCAAGTCTACTAAGGGACTTGGGTATATAAACCCCTTTCCACCATGGAAAGGGGTGTTGGTTGTTTCATTTTCTCAAGGAATAAACATACTTTTTCTTTCACTTCTCTCTACTTTCTCTCACTAGAAAACAACAAACCTCTTGATATATCAAAGATTATCATACTTCTACAATTGGTATCAAGAGCTATGGGATGAAATAAAGATTGGTTTTCTGTTGTTCATGCTTTTCTAAGTGTGTTCATGTGTTTTTTATTGATTTTACTAAAGTTTCAATTTTTTTTCGTGTTTTTGTGGTTCCAAGTGATCTATATCTCTTCTAAATAGTTGTAGTAACGATTTGGCGATATTGGTTTGGCTAGAAACACGAATTACCGGGTAAAAATCTAATCTTTCTTGTTGCCTACAAGTCTCGAACACTTTACTTGTTACGATCTGATTATTGCTATCGCATAAACCTGGGGTTTCTACTTGCGATCCAATATCACGATCACATCTTACGATCCGTGTTACGATCTAACACTACGATCACGTGTTACGATCAGTGACTGCGATCCGTGTTACGGATCTAGTGACTGCGATCACGTGTTGTGATTGATTGACTGCGATCATGTGTTGCGATCCATTGTTGCGATCAAGGACTGCGATCACTAGTTGCGATCAACCGTTATGATCAAGGACTGCGATCACCAGTTGCGATCAATCGTTACGATCAAGGACTATGATCAAGGACTACGATCAAGGACTACGATCAAGGACTACAATCAAGGGACTGCGATCACGGGTTACGATAGCACATCACGATCAGCACAAATTTGCAAGACTTAGAGGATTTTTCAACTTTGCATTTCTTTGAAGACATTAACAAAAACACACAACAAAAAGATAATAACATCTTTATTCAAACAACACTAAAACACATAATCTTATTTCATTGCTCGATCATATTTGATAATCTTTATTCAAGGGATCATAAAATGAATTCACATTCATATATGCCAACAATGACGTCGCTCACTGACCTTTCTATCATCTCGGGTACCGATACCTGTCCACCATTGCTTATCAAAGAGCTTTTTGAACATGGCAAGGTCGCATGTTGTCTTATATTATGGGTAGACCAAGTGGGAGACTCATGGTTCAATCCATTGAGCAAGGACCACTTGATTATGGTGAGATAACTGTAGACAATATGACTAGGCCAAGGCTATTTCATGAACTAACGGAGGCATCATTGCCGATGCGGATGACAAAGCCGTGCAAACCATCAAGAAAGCTCTTCCACCCGATATTTATTGTAAAACCCGCATGCTTTTACCATGAATAGTACCCTTAAGATCGTACGTACTAGATTAAAACTTTCCTATTATAGCATGATTACGATTATGTGTTAGGATTTTACGTATTACGTACGTGTTAGAACACGATAAGTATTTACTACGCACGAGCACACAATAATTATTTGAAAATAATTAATCACGAACATGCGATCATGAAATCATGAACGTAATTAAATCACGAACTATTATTAATTACGTATATATATATTTATTATGAGCGTAATTAAATATATTAGGTCACGGTAATTATTTAACGAAAACACATTAAACGCGAACACAAATAATCACAAACGAGTAATTAATCAACGAGACACGGAAAACGGTACGGGTACCCCATGTGGGGCCCCTACCCGCGACTACAAGGGAAAGATGGGCCAAGCCCATCTCAATTTTTACTACGGAGGGTAAAAGGAAAAACCACAACTCATTTTTCACTTTTACAGAAGAATTTTACAAAACCTAAAAAGGCTCTTCCTTCTCCTTTTTCTTTCTTTTGGCCGCCACCCATAAACACACCAAAGGAGGTGTTTACTTGATCTTTGATCTTGGATTTGGTGCTAGTGTTCGTGTTTGTTCATCCTTGTTTAGATCCACGCATTCAGTAATTCTTTAAACCCTTTTCTTTTGATTTAATCTTTTAAATAATTAAGAACATGATATGTTTTTCTTAAAAACCTAATTAAATCATAGATCTAACATGAAATTGGTTTTGGAATAAATCAAAAAGGGTGTTTTAGGGGTGTTTGTTCTTGGCCGCCGCCTAAACCGAACCCGAGGGGGTCTCGGTTTGGCTATTCGACCACCACCTAGACCATATGGTCCCGGTTGGTTGGTGTGGGTCCCACGGCAGCAACAAGACAAGGGGAACCCCGATGTGGTTCGGGGTATGGTGTCGATTTCATATCCGGTTCATGGTTCTTAGTCAAGATCCGGTTCACGGTGTATGTTCAGATTATTATTTTTATAATCTTATGTTAAAATTAAATTAATAAACATGACATGATTAATTTAATAACATGACTTAGGTTATTTTAATTATTAAAATCATGAAATTATTAACCTAAGTATTTTGATATTTTTAGACTTATAATTAATTAATTATTTAAAAACCATGGTTATAATTAATTAATTAACATGAATTAGGTTATATTATTAATAAATAGTAATACATGTTTTAACCTAAGTATTTAACTTTATTTAATTAAAAACATGAAATACTTTAATTAAATATTTTAACCTATAGTTTATTTAATTACATGAAATAATTAATAAACTATACATTATATCATATGACATAGAAAATAATCATGAAAACACTTAGGCTTATATACTTAGCTTATTTAACGAGCTTATATCTAATTATAGAAATATTCTATTTTTAGAAACTTATTTAAATAAGGCAGCTAATCTATTTATGGAAACTTTCTATTTTTAGAAACTTATTTATTTCAGGAAGCTAATCTATTTATGGAAACTTATTTAAATAAGGCAGATAATCTATTTATGGAAACTTCCTATTTTTAGAAACTTATCTATTTTAAGCAGTAATTCTATTTTTGGAAACTTTCTATTTTTGGAAACTTTCTATTTTTGGTAACTTTCTATTTTTGGAAACTTTCTATTTTTGGAAACTTTCTATTTTAGGAAACCTGCTATTTTTGGAAAGTTACTTATTATTACACAGTAAGTATAATAATACATGAAATACCAGAAATACTTAATCAGAAAAGACAAAATATAAGATAAACACAGTTTAAGGCTTTTAACAGTGAAACATGATATGAACATATAAAATAAGCTAAGACATGACATAAAATCAGTTACGTATTAGTAAGCAGATACTCATTCATGTATGTATTTATGTAGCATTAGTGATACGGAAGTAGGATTCCTCTCAGTTCGTCTTCTTCGTTCACTGGACATAAGGTACGGATTCCCGTCCTTTCAGTATGGACATTCTTTCCTTATTAGGATTCCCTGTATGCAGCCAACTATTTTCCCGTAGTATAAGTTTATATGTTTGATTGCATATGTTTAATTTAGAATACCTGAAGCCATATACATGCATGACCAGTTTCACCTAGTTATGGAGGTACCATAACCATAACACTAGAGGCACTGGTGTTATGACTTCCCCACGGCGGAGTGATTGCTCGTGGCGTCCCTTCAGCTTTTGGCCATATTATTATATTTATCATGTGGGGCGTATGGGTGCATCCTAGTTAAATGTTTTCAGTCAGGATTTCATGGTGAATGTGGTGTGTGCCTTGCATCCTTCACAAGGAGCTGATCCCTCCTACCCAAAAAACCAGTATATTAAATTAGAGGCAGCCCCTCTAATTTGCATGATGAGGTCACCCCTCCAAGTATTCATGCACGGAGGATTTTCATGACCTATATTGGCTAATGGTAAAATATGATAAACAGTTTTTACAAGATAAACATAAGGCTTTTCAAACTATAAAACCAGTTTTATCAAGACTTAACCAGGTTACTCGGGACTTAGTTTCTTCCGCTGTTATATGTTATATGCTTATCCTATTCATGCTCTATTGTACATCCGTGCACTGAGCGTATTGCTCAACCGTTTTCCTTTTCTATGTTCCCAAAACGGCAGGTACTCAGGGACGCTCGTAGACTTTAAGAGTACGTGCATATGGACTGGAAGCTTTCTAGCCTTTCTTTACTTAATGCATTACTTTTCTTTTGATACACTTGCTATGGACATTGTTTCGTCCTTTCCTTTACTATACTATGTTTGTGTGTGATGAGCTTTACATTTGGACTACCGATGTTTGATTTAGGTATTTTCCTTTTATGGTCATGTAATGTTTAGACATTTTTCCTTGTATGCTTTGATCACACGCCATAATATGTGTGACATTTCCATTATCAAAATGGGGTGTTACAATTATGGTATCAGAGCCAAGGCTTCGACCTGTAGCCTCTCAAATATGACCTGTGATTAGTGGGTAGTCACTACGGTCTTCCTAGAACTGACACTTGTTTTCATGCATTCATCATTTTTAAGCATACATATATATGTCATTGTCGCAGATTTATGACTAAGTAATGGTTGGTACAGGACTGGCCCTATTTAGTCGCATGTGTTTTATCGAAACTTTTAAATTTGGGACCGAACCATAGGCGTCCCCTCTCCATGTCTTTTGTTTTGGTGAACTGACCATAGGCGTTCACTCTCGAACATACAAAAGTTTTCCTAAAACTGCATCATGCATTCATACACAAAATTTTCTTGCATAAATTTTTTCTCGTGAAATTTTGGTATAAATTTTTTTTCATGTATATATATTTTATGTTTGATCTGTTTAATCATATGTTTTATGTTATACTGTCAGATGGTTCTCACATGCGAACAAGAACAGCTCAATGCTGCAATTCAAGCTACTATACAAGCTTTGCTTCCTCAACTGAGGAACGACATCAGGGCTGAAGTTCAAGCTGCCAAAAATCAGCAGCATAATTAGGCACCTCCTCCTCCTCCTCCAGTGACATTAACAGTATGGCTGGAGAGATTCAACAAGCTCCGCCCTCGAGCTTTTGAGAAGACAGATAGCCCCAGTGATGCTGAAAGCTGGTTGGCTCACATCAAGAAGATTTTCAATGCTATGGGTTGTGACCCCGCATACAAGGCGAGGTTGGCATGTTATCGGTTCGAAGGAGATGTGCTAAATTGGTGGTTAGCGTTGATGCAATCTGAGGGTGGTGACGAGTGGGTTGATGGTTTGACTTGGGCTCAGTTCAAGGACAGGGTGATGGAGTAGTTCGTTCCCAAGGCTGAGCAAGACAAGCTCAAGAGAGAGTACCATGGGATCCAACAAAGAGTTGGGGAGAATAGCAACGAGTTTATGCAGCGCTTACTTCGCTTAGCTGGTTTCCTTGGTGCGGCCGCAGGTACTCCGGAAGAGCAGGCACACCACTTTAGGTGGGCTCTTCGCACATCGGTCGCGAACAATCTTGTGTGTGCTACGTTCAACACTGTAGCAAAAGTGGCCGATGCAGCACGTAAGCTGGAGATGCTACAAGAGAGAGATGAGTTCGGGGAAGTTGAGAGACCCGACAAGAGGTTAACATTCGTATTCAAGCGGTGATCAATCCGTATACTTTCCATATATGTCAATTATTCATCTCTTTAAATGTATCTTCCAGGCAGAAAACTGGGGACCGGTCTCAGCCGGCTACTCAGCAGCAGCCTCATCAGCCCAAGGGAAACAGTTAGACTAACGACCGTTCTGCTACGGATAGGCGTGGAGGTAATGATAATTACCGCAACAACGTTGGACACTCCAACAGCAGCAGGTCCTAATACTTACGCATTTCATTATGATTTCATGTTATAACTCATATTCTGACACTTTAGCAAAACTTCTACCAGGAACCATGGAAACGGTAGGGACCAGAACCAGAGAGGTTCACAGCCTAGCCGTCCAGCTATCACTGGTATTCAATCTTACGATTATCCGCATTGTCCTTTGTACCATATTATCATGTCTTATGTAAAATGTTTTATCAGGTTCCCAGCCAGCCAGAGCACCTGCTGGAGGATTTACTCATCCTCTTTGCTCTACTTGCCACCGTAGGCACCCAGGGCCATGTCGCCGTAACATTGACGCATGCTTCAAGTATAGTCTTCCTGGCCATATCATGAAGGATTGTCGTAAGGGCGAGATGGAGGGTACATCGGGACATGCTGATTCCAAGCCGCCTCCTACCATCGGGCGTGTCTACACGACATCTTGAGACCAGGCCAACAACTCTACAGGTACCATCACTGGAATTTTGTATATGTATGGTCAATCTGCATGTGTTCTTTTCGATACGGGTGCTACTCACTCGGTTATTTCTACTGCTTATGCTAAGAACATTAGGATGCTCCCCGTGCCACTAGAAAATAGGCTTACTATTTCCACGCCTTTGAGGGACTCTGTATTAATCACCCATGTATACAAGAGTCTTCCCCTAGAATTTGACGATAAGGTTCGACTTGTTGACGCACTTCCACTGGACATGAATGACTTCGACATGATTTTGGGCATGGATTGGCTATCCAAGCATCATGCTACCATAGACTGCCATTCATATCGAGTTATCTTCGGTGATGTTAATGCACCAGAGTACATTCATAACGGGTTCATACCCGGACGGTCTGTATAAGTCATATCTACCCTGCAAGCGCGTGCACTACTGTCACATGGCTGCGAGGGTTACCTAGCTACGGTTCACGACATGGATGTTGAATCTCCATCAATTCAGGATCAACCTATAGTGTCGGAATTCCAAGATGTTTTTCCAGCAGAACTTCCAGGCATACCACCTGCACGAGAAGTGGAATTCAGTATCGAGCTTATTCCAGGAGCTGAACCGATCTCCAAGGCTCCTTATAGCATGGCTCCCATAGAGCTGAAGGAGCTGAAGGATCAACTGCAAGAACTTCTTGAACGAGGTTTCATTCGACCGAGCGCATCTCCATGGGGCGCACCGGTCTTGTTCGTTAAGAAGAAGGACGGCAGTATGCGTCTTTGCATAGACTATCGCGAGCTCAACAAGATTACTATCCAGAATAGATATCCACTGCCACGTATTGACGATCTGTTTGACCAACTCCAAGGGGCCAAACATTTCTCCAAGATTGATCTTAGGTCAGGCTATCATCAGCTACGGGTCAAGGAGCAGGACATCGCTAAAACTGCCTTTCGTACCCGCTATGGCCACTACGAGTTTGTAGTTATGCCATTTGGCCTGACAAATGCTTCAGTAGTGTTCATGGATTTGATGAACAGAATCTTCCATGAATTTCTGGAAAAGTTCGTCATTGTCTTCATCGATGACATCCTAATTTTCTCAAAGTCCAAGGAGGAACACGAAGACCATCTTCGTACAGTACTACAGATTCTTCGCCAGAAGCAGTTGTATGCTAAATTCTCCAAGTGTGAGTTCTGGTTAGACAAGGTGGCATTCTTAGGTCACATTGTATCAGCAGAAGGAATCACTATGGATCAAGCGAAGGTTGAGGCCATTACTAAGTGGCCAAGGCCGACATCAGCTACGAGAACTTTTCTTAGGCTTAGCTGGCTATTACCGTAGGTTAGCACTACTAGTTTCTTAGGCTTAGCTGGCTATTACCGTAGGTTCGTGGAGAACTTTTCCCGCTTAGCACTACCATTGACCAAACTGATGCGGAAAGGGTAGAAATTCGTCTGGACTGAAGATCGAGAGAAGAGCTTTGAAGACCTGAAGCAGAAGCTAGTATCTGCACCTATTCTTACTCTCCCATCTGGTATGGGTGGATTTCAAATCTACAACGATGCATCGGGGAAGGGACTTGGCAGTGTTCTCATGCAACATGGGAAAGTGATCGCGTACGCTTCACGGCAGCTTAAGCCTTATGAAGAAAATTACCCCACGCATGACTTAGAACTTGCTGCAGTCGTGTTTGCATTGAAGATATGGAGGCACTACTTATATGGAGAATCATATGACATTTTCACGGACCAGAAGAGCTTGAAGTATATCTTCACTCAACGTGAACTGAACATGAGGCAGAGGAGATGGTTAGAGCTGTTGAAAGATTATGACATTAATCTACAGTATCATCCCGGAAAGGCAAATGTAGTAGCAGATGCTCTTAGCAGGAAGTCCGGAATGATCAACGACATTAAAATTGAAGAGGAAATCATAAGAGACTTGGAGCGACTAGACATCGAGATCATGGTACGTGGACAACACGGTTACTGGGCTAATCTTAGAGTAGAACCCGAGTTACTCTCTAAGATCAAGGAAGCTCAGAAGGATGACGGAGAAATCTGGGCGATAGTACAGAATTTGGAGAAACAGACAGAATTCAGAGTAGATGCAGATGGTATCGTATGGCAGGGCACGAGACTTTGTGTTCCTAATAACCAAGAACTCCAGGAAGCCTTGTTAGTTGAAGCTCATAGCTCCCCATTCTCTATACATCCTGGTTTGACTAAGATGTACCATGACATCAAGCAGTACTTTTGGTGGAGTGGTATGAAACAGGATGTGGCCACTTACGTCTCCAAATGTCTTACCTGCCAGCCGGTTAAGATCGAGCATCAGCGATCTGGCGGTCTCCTTCAACCGTTAGATATTCTAGAGTGGAAGTGGGACAAAATCACCATGGATTTTGTTACCGGTCTTCCGCCTACCAAGAGGAAGCACGATGCAATTTGGGTTATCGTAGATCGACTTACCAAATCAGCTCATTTCTTACCGATCCGCAAGGAAGATCCGGTAAGTAAACTCGCCGATACGTACAGAAGAGAGATCATGAGACTCCACGGTGCACCATCTAGCATCGTCTCAGACAGAGATCCTCGATTCACTTCGCGCTTTTGGAAGAGTCTGCAGAAAGCTTGGGGTACACAACTTAAGCTTAGCACGGCTTTTCATCCTCAAACGGACGGACAGTCGGAACAAACCATTCAGACATTGGAAGATATGTTGAGGTCATGTGCGTTGGAGTGGACGGGTGATTGGGACGATTACATCTGTTTGGTGGAGTTTGCATACAACAACAGTTGGCACGCAAGTATCAAGTGTGCTCCTTTCGAGATGTTGTATGGCAGAAAGTGTCGCGCTCCGATCTGCTGGGATCAGGTCGGTGAGCGAACACTTGAAGGACCAGAAATCATAGAGATGACCAATGAAAAGATCGCAGTAGCTAAGAAGAAAATTCAGGAAGCACGATCACGTCAGAAAAGTTACGCCGATAAGCATCGTAGGGACATACATTTTAACGTAGGAGATCACGTCTTCCTTAAGGTTTCGTCGACACGTGGTGTTAGACGCTTCGGGATTAAAGGGAAGCTCAGTCCTCGTTTCATCGGACCGTTTGATATCATTGAACGAGTCTGTGAAGTATCTTACCGATTGGCGTTACCTCCGCAGCTTTTGCATGTGCACAATGTGTTTCATGTGTCCTTACTCAGAGGGTACCAGTATCATCCCCTTCACATGGTTCAGTATCCACTAGAACAGATACGTGAAGATCTCACTTTCATAGAAGAACCCGAACGAGTTCTTGACAGACAAGAACGAGTCATGAGAAGGAAGACGATTCCATTCGTCAAAATCCTATGGAGGGATCATACCGAGCGGGAAGCCACTTGGGAAACAGAGGATTCTATCCGGGCTTCTTACCCTCATTTCATATTTTGAATTCGGGTATGTTCTTCTTTTCTAGTTTACTTTATCTATAATTCGGGGACGAATTATTCTTTTTAGGGGGGAAGAGTTGTAAAACTCGCATGCTTTTACCATGAATAGTACCCTTAAGATCGTACGTACTAGATTAAAACTTTCCTATTATAGCATGATTACGATTACATGTTAGGATTTTACGTATTACGTACGTGTTAGAACACGATAAGTATTTACTACGCACGAGCACGCAATAATTATTTGACAATAATTAATCACGAACATGCGATCATGAAATCATGAACGTAATAAATCACGAACTATTATTAATTACGTTTATTACGAGCGTAATTAAATATATTAGTTCACGGTAATTATTTAACGAGAACACATTAAACACGAACACAAATAATCACAAACGAGTAATTAATCAACGAGACACGGAAAACGGTACGGGTACCCCATGTGGGGCCCCTACCCGTGGCTACAAGGGAAAGATGGGCCAAGCCCATATCAATTTTTACTAAGGAGGGTAAAAGGAAAAACCACTACTCATTTTTCACTTTTATAGAAGAATTTTACAAAACCTAAAAAGGCTCTTCCTTCTCCTTTTTCTTTCTTTTGGCCGCCACCCATAAACACACCAAAGGAGGTGTTTACTTGATCTTTGATCTTGGATTTGGTGCTAGTCTTCGTGTTTGTTCTTCCTTGTTTAGATCCACGCATTCAGTAATTCTTTTAAACCCTTTTCTTTTGATTTTATCTTTTAAATAATTAAGAACATGATATGTTTTTCTTAAAAACCTAATTAAATCATAGATCTAACATGAAATTGGTTTTGGAATAAATCAAAAAGGGTGTTTTAGGGGTGTTTGTTCTTGGCCGCCGCCTAAACCGAACCCGAGGGGGTCTCGGTTTGGCTATTCGACCACCACCGAGACCATATGGTCCCGGTTGGTTGGTGTGGGTCCCACGGCAGCAACAAGACAAGGGGAACCCCGATGTGGTTCGGGGTATGGTGTCGATTTCATGTCCGGTTCATGGTTCTTAGTCAAGATCCGGTTCACGGTGTATGTTAAGATTATTATTTTTATAATCTTATGTTAAAATTAAATTAATAAACATGACATGATTAATTTAATAAGATGACTTAGGTTATTTTAATTATTAAAATCATGAAATGATTAACCTAAGTATTTTGATATTTTTTGTCTTATAATTAATTAATTATTTAAAAACCATGGTTACAATTAAATAATTAACATGACTTAGGTTATATTATTAATAAATAATAATACATGTTTTAACCTAAGTATTTAACTTTATTTAATTAAAAACATGATATACTTTAATTAAATATTTTAACATATAGTTTATTTAATTACATGAAATAATTAATAAACTATACATTATATCATATGACATAGAAAATAATCATGAAAACACTTAGGCTTATATACTTAGCTTATTTAACTAGCTTATATCTAATTATGGAAATATTCTATTTTTAGAAACTTATTTAAATAAGGCAGCTAATCTATTTATGGAAACTTTCTATTTTTAGAAACTTATTTATTTCAGGCAGCTAATCTATTTATGGAAACTTATTTAAATAAGGCAGCTAATCTATTTATGGAAACTTCCTATTTTTAGAAACTTATCTATTTTAAGCAGTAATTCTATTTTTGGAAACTTTCTATTTTTGGAAACTTTCTATTTTTGAAAACTTTCTATCTTTGGTAACTTTCTATTTTTGGAAACTTTCTATTTTTGGAAACTTTCTATTTTAGGAAACCTGCTATTTTTGGAAAGTTACTTATTATTACACAGTAAGTATAATAATACATGAAATACCAGAAATACTTAATCAGAATAGACAGAATATAAGATAAACACAGTTTAAGGCTTTAAACAGTGAAACATGATATGAACATATAAAATAAGCTAAGACATGACATAAAATTAGTTACGTATTAGTAAGCAGATACTCATTCATGTATGTATTTATGTAGCATTAGTGATACGGAAGTAGGATTCCTCTCAGCTCGTCTTCTTCGTTCACTGGACATAAGGTACGGATTCCTGTCCTTTCAGTATGGACATTCTTTCCTTATTAGGATTCCCTGTATGCAGCCAACTGTTTTCATATAGTATAAGTTTATATGTTTGATTGCCTATGTTTAATTTAGAATACCTGAAGCCATACACATGCATGACCAGTTTCACCTAGTTATGGAGGTACCATAACCATAACACTAGAGGCACTGGTGTTATGACTTCCACACGGCGGAGTGATTGCTCGTGGCGTCCCTTCAGCTTTTGGCCATATTATTATATTTATCATGTGGGGCGTATGGGTGCGTCCTAGTTACATGTTTTCAGTCAGGATTTCATGGTGAATGTGGTGTGTGCCTTGCATCCTTCATAAGGAGCTGATCCCTCCTACCCAAAAACCAGTATATTAAATTAGAAGCAGCCCCTCTAATTTGCATGATGAGGTCACCCCTCCAAGTATTCATGTACGGTGGATTTTCATGACCTATATTGGCTAATGGTAAAATATGATAAACAGTTTTTACAAGATAAACATAAGGCTTTTCAAACTATAAAACTAGTTTTATCAAGACTTAACTAGGTTACTCGGGACTTAGTTTCTTCCGTTGGTATATGTTATATGCTTATCCTATTCATGCTTTATTGTACATCCGTGCACTGAGCGTATTGCTCAGCCGTTTTCCTTTTCTATGTTCCCAAAACTGCAGGTACTCAGGGACGCTCGTAGACTTTAAGAGTACGTGCATATGGACTGGAAGCTTTCTAGCCTTTCTTTACTTTATGCATTACTTTTCTTTTGATACACTTGCTATGGACATTGTTTCGTCCTTTCCTTTACTATACTATGTTTGTGTGTGATGAGCTTTACATTTGGACTACCGATGTTTGATTCCGGTATTTTACTTTTATGGTCATGTAATGTTTAGACATTTTTCCTTGTATGCTTTGATGACACGCCATAATATGTGTGACATTTCCATTATCAAAATGGGGTGTTATATTTAACGTATGGTAAGCAATTACAAGGTAGCAAAGGAACTTTGGGATCACTTGACAGTTTTGTTACAAGGGACTTCACTTACAAAGCAGGAACGAGAGTGTCAACTCTATGATTTGTTTGATAGGTTCTCATACATTCCCGGGGAAACTCTTCATGACTACTACTGCCGCTTTACTACTTTGATGAATGATTTGAATGTGTATAATCTTACAATTGCTCAGTTTCAAATCAACACCAAGTTCTTGAACACGTTACCCCGAGAATGGAGCCAATATGTCACTGATGTCAAATTGATTCGGGATTTGCACAAATCAAATTTAGATCAGCTTTATGCTTTCTTGCAACAACATGAGAAACATGTGCTCCAAAAACGCATGTCTCAAGGATTTTATTTCGAACCACTGACATTAATGGCAAATCATCCAACAATGTCATATAACAACTCTCCTTATGCTATGGGACAAAATCTTATCACAAGCCCATGTTCTAGACTCCAAGCTTTCCACAGTATTCGATCTTACCACAACCACCTACATCATATCAGCAACAATACCAGCAACCAGCAATATCATCACAAGGAGACTCACATCATTTACCTTATGCTTCACAACCATACTCACCTTATCAACCTTCAACAAACCCTTCCATCACTTACCAGCAACATGAGGTTCCTCAACCCCATTACTCACAATATGTCAGTACTCCTTCAAATGTGTTTGTAGCTCAACCAGCACCAGTATTATATTGTGATGATGAGATTCTAGTTCCTGAGTTTAGACAAGGGGATAATCTTACTGATATACTTGCTCAAATGTCTGCTTACATCACTCAAGCATTGAACAAAAGAGGTTACAGAGGACCATCTCCAACAAATAATCAGTTGAGGAATTCTTCTAACTTTCATCAACAAGATACAATCCAAGATGGCAGAGTTACTATGCAACCACTTCAGGGGAGACCAAGTTCATCCAATATTGGTGCACGTCCATTCAACACTGCTACAAGAGGAAATAACACTGGCAAAATGAAGATGATCATCTGTTATAACTGCAAAGGGGAAGGACACATGGCTCGGGAGTGCAAGAAACCTAAGAGGAAGAGGGATGGCACATGGTTTCAGGAAAAGATATACTTGGTGAATGCTCAAGCACAAGGTCGAGAGCTTGATGAAGAAGAGTTGGCATTCCTTGCAGATCCAGGAGTTGCGGATACTGAAGGACTCACAGTAGCTTCTACCAACAATGCAGCATACCAATGCGATGATCTTGATGCATAGGATTCAGACTATGATGATCTCAATATCGCCAAGGCAGCTCTCATGGCAAATCTTTCACTTTATGGAGCTGACACAATCTCTGAGGTATCAAATACTGCAAATGATACTAGTTTTGTACCTTATCAAGTTGAGAAAGTGTCTGAGTATTCGGAACAGCCTTCGGTGGTTAGTAATTCAAACGAGGAGACAAACAATGATAGTAATATCAATGCAAGTCCCCTTACTTTGAGTGAAACAAAACCGGGAGCTATTACGTCTACAAATTCGTCTGCTCAACAAGATTTGGTCATGGTGTCGGCATCTATGCTTAGCCAAATGAATAATGCGATCAATTACACCCTCGGGATTAATCAGACATTATCTGGCGAGCTTGCTTTGTATAAACAAAAGGTTAACACCTTGGAATTAACTCTAGTGAACACTACCTTAACCAATCCTGAATTTGATAGGTTTAGGAAAGTTCAAATGGATAACTTGCTAGAAATTGAAAGTTTAAGAGCAAATCTTTCAAAAGAACTTAAAGAAAAAGAGTAAGTCGTTAATAATTTTCAACAACTTGTCGAAGTTCTTGAGTCTAAAAGGGTTGAAACAGAAATTAAGGCGTCTGAGAGAATTAAACAGACTGAAATTAAGCTTTTATAACAATACTCTGCTTCACATCTAGTACACTTGTTTCATTCATCATTTTAGGAATTCACTCTATCTCGTCTAATAGACTTACCACCTAACCGAGGGTATGCAAAGCAAGCATTTAACCACAACCCACGACTTTATGATGCAACCAAGTTAGGTTTGGTCTTAAATCCGATTGGTAATTCGAATGAATCAGAGAATATGTCACTACATGAAGAGAATCGGTCAAAAGTGATTTTTACATATCCTCCGTATGATTATGAACAACTTAATGCAGAGAACGCAAAAATGGATTTTAGAATTCGCTTTAATATACAAAGGGAATTTATCCATACACCAACTTACATGTCTACTAGAGAAAGCCTTAGTATATTTCCTACACTTGTCAATCCGAATGAACCTAAGGAAGTTCTAAAGGGTCTTCCACCAGTGAGTACAGTATTGCTAAGCATGAAAGAGATTAGGCGATACCTCACCGGATTTGACAAGGTCATCCAGGAATGTACGACTTCAACGGCTGAAACCGCTGGAGAATGGGCTTTTGAACACATGAAAATGGTGTTTGAGAAAGAGATCGTTCCGTTTGTAAACAATATTAAAGAGGGATTTCTAGATCTCGGGGACAATCTTAATTTCGAAATGGCTGAAGTTCGAAAAGTTTTTTACGAAATGGATGATGCTTATGAGCAACATCTAATTGAGAAAGAAAAGAATTTGTCTGAATATGACCAATTTTTGGAACATGTAGTGTCTCTCGAAGTGATTCAAGTTGTTACTATTGAATATGCTCTTGAGATTACATCTGCTATGAATAAATGTGATGATGGGCATGATCTTTCTGCGAATATTGTTGCACCTGTGAATACTGCAGATAATCATTCTTGTCACGAATCTAACGTTGAAGTTTTAAAGCTTCAAGATTCTTATAACTCACTCTCAAAACGTTTTAACGAGGTCCAACAACACTCTATTGCTCTCGAACTTGAAAATCAATCTAAAAATGAAACTCTTTCAAAAATAAATGATTGTGAAAACAACGTTGAGACAAGTGACAAGATGATTCAGGTGGTTCAGTCATTAGAGGAACAAGTTACGAGACTTAAGAGAGAAACATTAGCAGGGAAAGTGGAACTAGAGGCTGCAGAGATTAAAAATCACGCCCTAGAAAATAGAATTAATTCTATGATAGGGGAGTTGGAAAAATTAAGGCATGGTGACTCACAAATTTCTAGTTCAATAGAAGAACGCCTCGCTTTTAATGCGACAGAGCAAAAGTCATTAGTTGACCAACTGAACAAGAAATGTGAGGAAATCTCTGACTTAAATATTAAGCTCATAGACAAAAACATGGTTATAGCTGAATTAAAGGAGACACTTTAACTCAAAGGACGAAAAGTTGTTGATAACTCAGCTACCATCTCTGCACCGTCCTCTAGTACTCCTAAACCCAACCCCCGTGTGCTTTATCGGGACCCAAAATTTAAGCATAGTCCAACTAAGTTTGCTACCTACATGAAAAATGCCTTAGAACATGCTAATCTAGCTAGAGATACCATTGATGATATGCGTAAACTAGATCCCACACGTCATATTCTATATGAGCTTTTCTTATATGTGGATCGCATTCAAGATTGCTTAGCAAATTTAGAATATATCGGTCAACCGATATCTACACCAATTAACCAACAAAGCCCCACCATTGCCATAACTCCATTAAATAAGACCCCAGGAGCTAAGCCGGTTTTAAACACACCCATCAAGGCTAAGTCAAAATATGTCACTAATGTTCCCTTGGCTTCTACTGGAGTAATTATGTCTACTAAGGCTAAAGGATCTCAAGACAAGAAAGATAGGATCAAGCCTTCCACTAGTAGGACTACAAAGAAGAAAGTAGAAGTTCACCCTAGGAATGTTATTTTAGTTTTAAATAAAAAGAATCATGTAGCTAAGACAAAAGGTTCTCCCTCTGAGTGGAAACCTAAGAAAAATGTGAATTCTAATTTGAAATGTTGGAATTGCAATGAATGCATGTTTTCTCAGCGTCATGATTTATGCCTTGTTGACCATGTTAATGAAATGCATGCCATTAGGAACAACCTTGAATGGAAACCAACGGGGAAGAAATTCACCCAAGTTGGATGGCAATGGTTACCCACTAGTAGGACCTTTACTGCAAATGGAACTAAGTGCCCTTTAACTAGGATCACATCCACTGAAGTTAGGTCTCAGCGTCCTTTAAATAGGAACACAAGCACTAAAAAATGGAAAAAACGCCCTTTCACTAGGTCTGCCTCCACTATTGTGCCTATCAGTGAAGAATTACCCAGTCAAGAAGTACCTCAGAGTATTAGACAACTAGAATCTAAGCCAACAATTAGTAAGAAAAATTGGAAGCCTAAAAACTCTTCTGATAGCAAATCTAAGATAATTACATCTGTACCTGCTAACTCAGAGGAACAATTAGATTCCGATACATCGTCTTTGTTTGGTGATATTTTAAGGTCGTCCAAATTATTCTTTGGTATTTGTACTCGGGGTGCTCCAAACATATGACTGGAGACCGCACGATGCTCAGAAATTTCGTCACCAAGTTTCTAGGAACGGTGAAATTTGGAAACGACCATATTGCGAAGATCATGGGTTATGGTGAATATCAAATTGGGAATGTTACGATTTCAAGGGTGTATTACGTCGAGGGACTTGGTCACAAGTTATTCTCAGTAGGACAATTTTACGATTCAAACCTTGAGGTTGCTTTTTGACAACATACTTGCTTCATTCGTGATCTTGCAGGAAATGATTTGTTAAAAGGTTCTCGAGGGGATAATCTCTACACACTGTCCATTCAAAACATGATGGCCGCCTCTCCTGTATGCCTTATCTCCAAAGCATCTAAGACCAAGTCATGGTTGTGACATCGCCGGTTATCTCATCTTAACTTTGATGCTATTAACCATTTGGCTAAAAACGAACTTGTTCATGGTCTTACAAAACTTAAGTTCGACAAGGATCATTTATGTACCGCGTGTTCTTTGGGGAAAAACACCAAGAAATCATACAAACCTAAAGCTGAAGACACCAACCAAGAACCACTGTATCTTTTGCACATGGATCTTTGGGCCCAATGCGTACGGCTAGTGTGAGTGGTAGAAAGTACATTCTCGTCATGGTGGATGATTTCTCTAGGTTTACATGGGTAAAGTTTTTAGCAACCAAGGATCAAGTACCGAATTATATTATTACTTTTCTAAAGATGATCCAAGTGCATCTTAATGCTACTGTTCGCCGCATTCGAACTGATAATGGAACTGAGTTCGTTATTCAGACTATACGAGACTATTATGAAGAGGTCGGTATTTCACATGAAACTTCAGTGGCTCGCACTCCACAACAAAATGGTAACCGTACACTAATGGAAGCTGCTAGAACTATGTTGATTTATGTGAATGCTCCTTTATTCTTATGGGTTGAAGCAGTGGCAACCGCATGTTATACCCAAAACCGCTCTATCATTCGTAAGCGCCATGGAAAAACTCCATATGAGCTACTTCATGGACACAAACCCGATATTTCCTTTCTACATGTGTTTGGTACACTGTGTTATCCAAATACTAATAGTGAGAATTTGGGCAAACTTCAACCGAAGGCTGATATTGGAATTTTCATTGGTTACTCACCCGCAAAGAAAGCTTACTGGATTTATAACCGTCGTCTTGGCAAGATAGTAGAAACTTTGGATGCCGATTTTGATGAGCTGACAGCGCTGGCTTCTGAGCAACACAGCTCTGAACCCACACTTCATGAGATGGGAACCGATACTATTAGTTCCGGACTAACTCCCAACAATCCTACTTCTCCATCATTTATGTTAATGCAATAATGCCTAAAAACGTTACTTGCATTTTTCGGTCTCGCTTAGTTTTGATTACGGCAATATGTAAAAACAAGCATTTACAAAAACAACGAAAAACGAATTCTTGAGTTCAAATATTTTTTATTTTACCCATTTTACTTAAGGTATGAATAAACAAGTACTAACCTTAATCAAGTGATCAAGTGATTTAATCTTTTCTTAAAACTCACTTTTTATTTAGTGTGACAAGTTTTTTTTAAACTTTCTTTTTAAGAAAATGTTTTATTAAATTAAATATTTGAAAATTTGAAAATGGCATATTCTTTTTTGATTTAGAATATTCTTTCAGGATATTTTATAATCAGATAAGACCTCCACCACTAAAGGAAAAAAAGGGAGCAGAGTCTACTCCGGTGGTTCCCTAGTGCCTATGCGGTTCCTTATCGATAAGGTACCGCCGGCTGAGATAGGGAACCGTGAGCAGATATAGTCGTTGGCCCTTTGTCCTATAAATAGTGGACCATTCTCAGATTTTCTCTTCACCTCTTTTGCACATAAAATTCCAGATTCAAACATACTTCTTAAATCACTCAAATCCTTGATCATTTGATTGATTACTACTTGTTTAGAAGTGACTCTATCCCATCCATCCCTTCCTCTCAAAGTGAAAAGAGAAGAACACTATCCTTGTGAAGTGTTGAGTCCACCACCAAAGATCCTTTGAAGATCAAATTTTATACTTTTGTTGTTGTGTCATAGTTGTGAAGATCCAAGTAGTTATGTCTATTTGGAAGTTGTGTATGTACTAAGTATAGTTGTGTAGATTGGTCCTAGCTACGATTAGGGCTCGACTTTTAGCTTAGAGTCGGAAATTGGTTAGGCAACGTGTACGGTTTTCTCCACCATAAGGAGCTTGTTGTGTAGTGAACTCTCGAGTAAGAAGTACTCGAAGAGTGGAGTAGGAACGAGGAGTGAGCTTCGTTGCCGAACCATTATAAATCCTTGGTGTTTGGTTTGATCTTTCTTTACCCTTAACTCTTTACATTATTTATTCTTTGTGCATATACATTAGTTAGTATTAGTTTAGTTACACTATCATTGTTCATATTGTGCATAAAAAGATTTCACATATTTCCTCAAGCCTAAGTTTTTGAAAAAGGATTTCTTGAAAACCATCTTTTAACAAGTAAATATAAGAAACTATTCAACCCCCCTTCTAGTTTCTACAATTGGTATCAGAGCGAGGTTGCTCAAGAATTTTTAAAGTATATTGTATTTTAAAACTTGAATCGATCTATGGATTCCAACAAGTACCTAGAAGGGCAATCTATGCAAAGACCACCACTTTTTGAAACCGATAGTTTTATTTATTGGAAAAATAGATTTGAGACTTATGTGAAATCAAAAGATTTAGATCTTTGGCATGTTATTACCAATGCTGATTTTTTACCTTATCAATTTAATGAAGTTTCTAAAACAAAAGAATTGGTCACTTTTGACAAAGCTAATGATGATACTAAAAAGAAACTTTCGAAAAATAATGAGGCTAAAATGGTGATTTATTATGCTTTACCTAAGAAAGAGTATGAAAGGATTTTTATGTGTGAAACCGCTAAAGATATTTGGAACACTCTTTTAGTAACACACCAAGGTACTAGCCAAGTCAAAGAAAGCAAAATCGATCTTCTTGTCCAACAATATGAACAATTTGTCATCTTAGAAGATGAAACTATTGATAGTGCTTTTGCTAGATTTAACACTATTATTACTAGTCTAAAAGCACTTGATGAAGGTTTTTCTAGCAAGAAAAATGTTAGGAAGTTTCTAAGGGCCTTACATCCGAACTGGAGAGAAAAAGTCATAGCGATTAAAGAATCGAAAGATCTCTCAACCTTATCACTCGATGAACTCATAGGCAACTTGAAGGTTCATGAGATGATAATTTTGAAGGACTCAGAATTGGTGAAAACCAAGAGTGAAAGGAAGTCTCTTGCACTCAAAGCCAAGAAGGCACAAAGCGATCATGATAGTTCCTCGGATATCGACGACGAGGAGTATGCACTGGCGGTGAGAGATTTCAAGAGGTTCTTCAAAAGACGAGGTCAACACGTGAGGCAACCAAACAATGAAAAGAAACCATTCTCAAAGAATCGGTTTGCCAAGAATGAAAAAGATGATAGGAATTTATTTAGATGTGGTGATCCAAATCATTTCATTAGTGAGTGTCCTAAGCCCTCACGTGATAATAATCACACGGCATTCGTTAGTGGTTCTTGGAGCGATAGCGGTGAGGATGTTGATGACAACCCCAAAGAGGAGAAATGTCTTATGGCTCACACTTCTAAAGAGGTACATTCCGAAACCGAATATTATAGCAATGATAGCTCCACCTTAGATGATATTGAATTAGAAGGACAATATGATAATTTACACAAACTTAGCCTTAAATTCATAGAAAAGAACAAAACCTTAAAATCAACCAAAACTAAGCTTGATAATGAGATCAATGAACTTAGGGAAAAAATAGCCAAGCTTGAGAAAAATAAAGAAGTTGATTTAGGTTGCGTAAGTTGTGAGAAACTTAGATTAGAGAATGAAGATCTCAAGAGCACCTCCATTAAACTGGAAAAGTTCATGAAAGGTACTAGTGCTCTTGATGATATATTAAACAAACAAATTCATTCTAAGGAAAGACTTGGTGTAGGTTTTAACTCAAATGAAGCATCAACAAGTGAACCTAAACAATTCAGATTTTTAGAAAAACTGTCTGCTGTACGCGGTCCCAGATTGTATGGGACGGTTCCTTATCACTATGGAACCGCCGCCCTAGATAAGGAACCGCGGCCAGAAAGAGTTTTTGCTGAAAATCCTGAATTTTTTAAAAAGTCAAATTTAGGTGAACAACCAAAGCATCTTATTGTTAACAAGGTCAAATTACCCATACTTGACGACAATGCCGTTGATAAGTTCTATAAGCCCTTGAGTAAACCTCTAATGGGAAATAGAAGTTTATCAAGACCATCCTCTACTCCACCAAGAGTACGGAATGAGTCTAGGCCTAGAAGTAGAAACACAACACATTTATAGATCTTTGTTTTTAACCTGAAACTTTATAATATTATATTTTTGTCACCAAAAGTTTTAATTAAACATTATTTAGTAATAATGAATATTTATTTAGGCAAGCTTATTATAGTGAGCTTAAAACTAAATATTATAAGGCATAAATAGTGAGCTTATCATTTTAAGGCAACTATAATTATAGATCTAATATTTTTAGTCACATTTAAACATTACAATCTTAACCCATATTGAACCATGGGGTTAAAACCCACGTCCAATATATGCATGGACATGTTTTTCATAGATCTTTAAGTTTAGCTTGTTCATAGTGTCATGTTCATCATGGTTATTAAGGTTTTTCATCATTTGAGATCATGAAATATATTAAGCCGTGACCTATATTAGGTCTAGGGTTTCATATTTTTGTTTCAACATTAAGTTTTACAAGAAATAACCATGTGTATGTTAATGTGAATGAAAGTAAATATATTGAAAGATAGGTTTTAAGTTTGACTTACTTGTTTAGATAGGTTTAGGAGTGAATAGGATAATGAGTAGGAACAAGAGCTAAGCTTGCAACAATGGAGATCCTTGAAGCTAAAAACAAGCCGTGGGCTTCAATGGAGCTTCTAGGGATTCTTTCTTGACTTGATGATTAAGATACTTGTAGGAATGAACCAATGATTAGCATTCAAGTAGGAGGTGACCTAGTAAATAAGCTTGAAGGTTTTGTTAATGGTGGAAAGTAAACAAACCGTAGGTTTTAAGAGAGAGAGATGTGAGATTCGATTTTCAAATGTTTTGTGTTGGCATGTGTGTGTATGTCTCGACTTATGAAGAAAGAGAGGATCCTTAGGTGATCTTTGTTTGTACAATGAATCTTACCTAGATATGTTTTGTGATTTGGTTGGGATATACTTGTTTTCTTTCCCACACATGCTTAAAATAGCAAAATGTACTTTTCCCCTCAAGTGGGAAAGAGTTGCTGTGTGTTTTGAGGTCAAAAGGGGACAAGAAAAGTCTTGCATAGTGTTATGTATAGTGTGTGTAAGTTGATGTGTAAGAAAGCATGGTTTAAGCCTAAGGTATAGTGTATTAGTGGAGTGTACATGATTATACTTGTGAGTTAGCAAAATAATGATGAATGTGTAAGTATGTATATATATACACGACATATACATGCATGTGGGAGGGTTTTGATAATTTTTATAAAGTGTTGAATGAGAATAATAGCCCTTGTTTAATATTGTATGCATTTGTTGAGTTATAGGTATTTTAGTTGAAGCTTTTAGGCAATTTAGTGAAAGTATATAATGAATATATCATTACAAATATTTTACTAAAATAAAGTAAATAAATGACAATGTAAGATAATGTACATTGTTTTAAGGTGTTAGGTGTTTATTTCTATTATGTAATATATGTAAATATGTATATATAAAAATAAGTCCAAGTACTTAATAATTAAATTAATTAAGGTTACAGTTTATCTCAAAATATGTACAGAGGTGATGTGTCCTTGTTCATTCAAGTGGCCAGTCAGTTGCCAGAGAAGTAAAAAATGACTAAAGGTCCATATAAATATAAAATAAATATGAAAGGTAGTATGACAAAAGGTATATGATTAATAATAAGACATATAAAAGTGGAAATATATAGATTCTAAAAATAAAGGGTACAACAGTTGACAAAGTCAATAAGGTAAAATCAGAGGTTTTACAGGTCGGATGAGAGACTTGGGGTATATAGTTTTGGGCTTACTAGGGAGTTAAAAATATTTTATTTGAGTTAACTTCCCTCTTAAGGATTTTATGAGCAAGGGACACTTGAGGACACTCATATCTATCTTGCTTGTGGAAGTGTGTTTGATTGGACAGTGCTTGTAAAACTTAGTCTTTTTGAGGCAAATATAACTCTATTAGGATTCAATTCTTTGTTTAGGTTTTTGTTTTTTTAGCCTCTGACAATACATTTTATAGACCCCGACATGTGTATTCTAGACCTAGACAAGCCATTTTCTAAACGCTGACAAATATAACCATTGACGCTGACAAAACTTTGACCGTTGAAAAACATTGGGTCCCACTCAGCTGTTATTTTTGAGATATTTTGGGCTGTAATTTTCGTAGAGTAGGTATTTTCTTTAAGTATAAGAGATAAGTTTATTCTTTTCAAAGATTTACTTGAGTGATTTTTATCTACCTACCTCTTTTTCAACCAATCACTTACCTACTTTATTGCTATATTACGACTCTTACATCTTCATACTGTGACACCCCTAAATTGGTCAAATGCAGCGGAGATTATATCTGGGTGTCACGTGGGTGGATCAACAGCAAATAGTACATAGAGCATCAGATAAAAGATTATCAAACATTTATTACATGATCAGGAGTGTAAATTATTATTAAAAGTGGTTCTAACATAAATAAAAGATTGTTTATGAATTCCTTAAGAAAATCCCTAGACGCTTACTAAAATGCTATCTACCCAAATGTTGTGATCCATGCATATAACAACTACCTGCTTCAGATACGTGAGAAAAACATGCTTTTGAGGGTCAACAAAATGTTGTTGAATTCATAGGTTTACTAAATAGGTTTGGATATTAAACAGTCACTAAAACTGTAATGCACAAAGCATTAATGCTTAAAGGTAATTATACTGCCTATTACCCGAAACTGACACTTGACATAGTTGAGCCCTCAACAAATGAGAGCGCTTCGCCTTATAAAAAGGCACCCATTAATAAAAAGTTCTGACATGGTAAACACCTGTTGTCCCGACCAAGGCACGGTGAGCATGACTCACCCAAATGGGGATGGTCAGTCCCAAATAGATCTATTTATATCATTCAGGTAATTCCATAATTTTAACAGTTTCAGTTCACGGGTCATGAGGAATTCTACATTAGGCACATATAATCAAAAGTTGGTACAGTTCAGTTTATATCCATAAAATAAGTTGCATGTTTTCTCCCTCATAAAAGGATTTAAAAGTTTGTCAATACATGTGAAGTGGGGCTATGAACTCACCTCAGTAATACAGTAACAGTCACAAGAATCTGAAGTAATGCCCAACACACAGTCAACAACCTAAATTATTATACAGTCTCAGTACAAGTATAACAGGTCGTACAAAAGTCACTGAAACATTAGTATATGCTTCTACTAGTTTTAAGTGTTTTATTAAGACACTTGTAAGTTACTTTATCATTATTCAGATAAATAAAAAATTATCATCAATTGTGTAAACATTTAGTTGTCCAAGTTACTACTTTGATTTAATTAGTTTTTTCGTATGAGTACCCTTATAAAGTGAGTTTAGAATATTTAAAATGGGTTATATATTTTTAGTTAGAACGTACAAGATTTGGTATAATATATTTACTATATATATGTGTACCAACGTACTTGTATTTATATATACTTTATATAAATAAGGTTTACTAAAACGAGTTATATTTTAATTGGTAAAGTCTCCACAATTTATACCTTTTATTTAAAAGGCAAGTTTATGAACGTACATAGTTTTCATATTAATCGAGTTATATAAACTTACGCTTTTTAATTTATTTGGGGAGGTATATAATTAGGGTTTATATAAGTTTAGGAGAATTACGATTCTAGTCCCTCGAGTATTAAATATTGTCGGTATAATATTTCAAACGCCCCTAGGGCTTGCAAAAGTTTCGTATTATGGCAAAGGGAGTCCTTGTAGCTGCGATTAGGGTTAAGGAGTATACACAATTTACACAACAGCCCCTAGGGCTTGGTTTATGTTCGAAAATTGGCACAAAGGGTCCCTAAGGTTTCGGATAATCATGAAAGGGGCCCAAAGAGTAACTTAGTTTTATACAAGTTTTCCAAATGGTCAAAACAGGTCCTCTAAGTTTCGGACAAAGCTCAAAAGGCTTGAAAAGTATCTAGGGCTTGTAACTAGTTTACAAAATGACATGTTTAGCCCTTGAGGTTTAAGTTATGGCTCGGTTATATATAACCGAGACCCTAGACTATCCTTTTTGCCATGTTTGGTCCTTTCACTTTTTGACAACCCTAGATTTTGGATTTGTCACTTTTGACTGTTTGATGTTGATTATGTGTTTAGTGTGCGTTTATGTGCTATATGTTTATATTTGAGCAATTGATTTGATGTTAGACATCGTACTGTTGATCCCAAACTCAGATCTTAAACCTTAATAGCTTGTTTAAGGGTTGTGATAGAAAGAAAGTATTCAATCTAACACTAGAGAAACTTTGCAAAGCAAAGTAACTAAACAAGATGCAGAATATAATGTTTAGCACAAGAACAATATGATTGAAGCAAACGTTGAACTTTAATATATCAATGATATACGAATACCCTAAAATGGTATTAGGGTTTACAAAACCTTAAAGTATGATAATGAAAGACAATAGAGAAAAGACACACCTTGCATGCTAACCTAGTGAGTCCTTTTATAGGCATAAGGACTCACGTACAAGATCACTACTAACAAACTTGGAAAGTATTAAGGAGTAGTAACAGAAACGCGTAAAAATCTATTCTAAGTTTATCTTTGAAGGCAGGGCCTTTGACTTCAGCATGGGAACCAATCCCCCTGCCTTTGTTATTTGGCAGGGGGAACTTACTCTAGCAGGGGTACGGATAATCAACTAGCAGGGGTAACAAGTATGCAGAGATTTATTTCCAACAATCCTCCCCTAAACTTGTGCTTTCCCCTAAAGACAAGTTTCTGAATAAATCCTAGTTGATGAGGATGCTTACAAACTTTCTGGCCAAATCTGACTATGCATCATTCTTACCAGATCATAAGCAACAGACGTTTTAGCATCTACAATCAAATTAGCCTGTGCTAGTTTCTTCAAGGTCTCCTGAGTGAAGGGATAACAACGATGATTGATCAGGTACACACTTACTGCTTCCATTACTACCTCATAGACCCCAGAATTGGTAAACAACTTCCAATACACAAATCTCCTTTATTCACTGCATCAAATATAGGATCAAATAATTCATGCTCATACATTCTATGCATGCACTCCCAGATTACCCAATCCTTCTCCACCCATCCATGGTAGGAGGTTTTGCAGCAAAAGTCTTTTTCAAAATTTTCCACAGATCTTCTAAGTCCTCACTATCCAAGGTTTGAAACATGACATCTAGACTTAGAAATTCTGTGCTGTATTGTCAGCTCTTGTAAGCTTCCACCAAGTCCTCCCTTTGTGTTCATAAACAGCATACTATATGATAGCAAACTTCTTTCCAAGTTCACTAGGTGAGATATCATCATTTTCCTGCAGAATCAGCTGTTTATCAATTTCTTCATTTAAAGGACGTTGAGACTCCTTAGTACCTGTGCCAACTTTCTCCATTCTCTTGAGTCTTTTGGCTGCTCTTTATACATTAAGTACAGACTTCTCAATCTATGGAAAACTTTCACCTGCTTGATGTAATGCCCCTGCTTGTGATGATGCACCTGCTAGGGATGATGCACCTGCTTGTGTAGTTTTTAAAGTTGTTCCTTCAGCCTTTCTTTTCTTTGATTACCTAGCTTTCTGTAACATTTCACTTTGTCTCCTAAGATACTCAGCTTCCTCAGGAGAGTTCATAGTCATCCAATTTTCCACATCATATTCTCTTAAGACTGGTCTGACTGCTCTTTTTATAGCTTCAAAACTCATATCTATGAAGTCACCATCCTTCCACTTCTTATGTCTCTTGAGCAAAACTTTGTAGTGTTCAAGTTGCCCTTTCTCAGAAGTTAAATACTTCTCTCTCTGAATTTGATTTTCCCTCCTTTCTAGATACTCAGTTTGATATTTATAAACAAGGCAAGTCAACTCATACATGTCTTCTAAAGGAGCATTTGTTAACTCCTTCTCCCATTGATCCAGAAATTCTCCAACATGAGGCACCCTGTCATCCAGCTCTCTATGCATAATCTCAATCTGATTGAGTATATCTTTAGGCCTCATCTTTTGCATTCTTTGATCCTGCATATCCATCTCCTCTTGTTGTAGCCTGAGAGCTACTTGTGCATCATGTGCTTCTTGAGCCCATTGCTGTTCAGGAGTTCTATGCTTGTATTTTCTCTTGGGTTGTTCAACCATGATCCCTTTTCCTTTGTCTTTTGGATCCACTGCTGGTGCTGGTTTAACTTTAGATGCAGGTTCTTTGATAGTAATTCCCTTCTGAGCTGGTTGCTTTCTGTTCTTTCTAAAAAAAGTTTGAGTAATAGGCTTAGCAGGGGAACGACTTACAGCAGTGGGATCAGCTACAGCAGGGGAAACTTTTGAAGCAGGGGCTTCTTCTTGATTGCCCATAGTTAGAAATTTTTGAGCAATCTCTTTGGTTTCACTCCCCTTATCACTTCCCTTATCAGCACTTCCTTTCTCAATCCCTTTTCTCAGCACTTGCTATCTTTCCATGTACACCACCAGGATATGAATAGTACTGAGTAGACTCTTCTGTATTTGGAACTTCCTCCCCTTTGGAAGCATCCTCATCTGTGGATATGATAAGTCTTGGCTTTCTCCTCCCCTCAAGAGTAGCAAGTCTGGTTTCCAAGTTATTGATAACATGACCTTGATTTTTGACATTTTGTACAAGTTGTGCATTCTGCCTTTTCAGACTCATGCACATTTTCGTCAATTCTAAAATAGTCATAGGTTTCATGCTGCTCTCAACCCTAGAAGGGGATTTCTCCCCTTTTTGGATATCATGGAGTGAGGGAGAGGACTTACTGATGGTGTCACTATCCTGCTCACCCCTTGAGGATGAGACAGTAGTGCCAGCCAAACCCTCAGTTTGCTCCAAACCCTTGGAGACTCTCCTCTCTGCTGCTTGTGAAGATTCACCAGGCAAGGGAGACCTGGAAAACATGGATTTAGATCGCCTTTCATGTTGTGGATCAGTAGGGGGTAGAGGACTAGCAGGGTGTAGGTTCTTGGCAGGGGAATCAGAAGGTTTGTGTTTAGCTGTTTGTGTCTTGGCTTCTTCCTGTCTGATTTGTTTCATCATAATTGAAGTGAGTGGAATGGACCTGCCAGAAAACTGTGGTGATGGTGCAAGAAGTGTGGTGAATAGTTTGGTGGTATGCTTGGTTGCTGAAAAATAGTTTTTGTGTTTGATTAGACCATGATCACTCATATTCAGCAGAAGTTCTATAAACCTTGGGTACATACAAAACTTTAAATTGCTTGAAACATTTTTAACCATTCCTTTGAAAATCATTTGAGAAAAACAATACTTCCTCCATGTTGCCAAGCAGATCAGGGCAGAAGCCATCTCACTACCAAATTCATTGAAAGCAGTGGTTTTTGGTGACAAAAATTGCAAAATAGTATGAATCAAATACTTCCAATGTGGGGCAAACTGACCTTTAGCAAACTTACATTTTTGATCTTTAGAAAGAGTGTACCCCAATTTAACAAGACCCTCAAAGATTTCAGCCTCAGATAGGTTGGTTATCCCATCCTCATCATCAAGAAGAAGATTGTCCTTGATAGAGGCAAGTGTAATCACCTTGGGATGACCATCTACAGTGCTTTGAATTGTAACCTCTCCATTCACTGTTTTGGTCATGGATTTAGACCGGAACTTCTGAATGTGTGAGGTATAAATTCTAGGGTTGATAAGAAGGGCCACTCTAAAATACGAGGACTTTAGAAAGGCCACAACATCAACAAACTCTACTGGTTCATCATGTAATAAAGCGATTTGATTATGATTAGCAGCAATTTTGAGAGGCATGATAAAGTTTGAAAATATTTTGAAGGTTTATAAAGGTGAGAGGTAGGTGGGATTTAGTCGAGAGGGAGAGATGGACCTGCTGGTGAAGGGAATTATGTTTTTATAGGCAAATTGGAGAGCTGTGATTGAACCAAATTTTCAAATTGCAAAAATATCAAATATAAATCTTGATAAGAAAGTAATTTATTTGAAATAATAAAGTAAAGATTACCAATCAGTGAAGAAAGCGCCTTAAATATCTTTTAAAAACAATAAAATATTCCCTAACCAAAATTTGTGCAAGCAGGCCCAACGGCTATGAACAAGGTAACGGTATTGTCGGTCAACGGTCAAACAGGGGAATGTTATGAAAGCAGGGGAAGCAAAAGGTGAAAAGAGGGGAAACTTTCCTAGGGGTATTAGACTAGTCATGGAGAGACCAATGCTAACTAGCTTTGCTCTAAAGCACACACTTGTATACACAAGATAGATACATAGAAACTCAAGAGTCCTCTATTCAGCAAAGGTCTAAGCACAAAAAGTCAACACATAAGTCACCCTGCACCTGGTCAGCCCAAGAAAATATGCATACCCTAGTCACCATCCCTACCTTTTCCCTTACCTATGGTCAGTTAGTCTTGGCAATGTGTACCACACATCTGTACTTGAACAGCAAGCTGTTTTGATAGAGAAGTGCAAGTACCCGTTACAATGCCTCAAGGTTTCAGAGTTCTGACAAGCTTTGCAGCAAGTCCTCATCACCTTGAACCCTTACTCACCAATGGATATGATCTAAGATCATATATGAGCATCCTAAGGATACCCTGAGTCCTAAAGGTGTGACCTAACCTCCCCTTAAACATAGAGCATATACCTGATTCACCAATGAGAATAGTATGCACCATCATTGTCATGCAGGGGCACAAAGTTAGACAGATAAGATTTTTGTCCAGTCATGCTTCTTGAGCATCCACTATCCCAATATGCTCTATCATCCCTTGTCTTCTTTGTCACCTACAAAAAGAAAAACAAATTAGTTTTTCTTGGGGACCCAAGCCATTACAGACTTGGATCTACCTCGTGTATCAATGTAGGATAGATTATCAAAAACTAGAGATACACCATTAGACTGAGTACCCCTTTTGGGTACCCAAACCCAACGAGCTAAGGCTTTCACAGTTTTTCCCCATCTACCCATGTTCCTAGAAGGCAAAACTTTGTTAGTAGGGGATACTCCAGATTTAGCAGGGGAATACCTATGCTTAGTAGAGGGAACTCATATTTTGTTATGGCCTCTATTCATGTGTTGGTAAGGTCTAGGGCCAGATCTATATGCATTATAAGGCGTTGGGTTGGTCACAGAAGTGTTGGGCTTGGTATGAACATTATTCACCTTTCTAAGTGCAGGAACAACATATTTGTCAGTCACCCTGTTTCTCAGGGCAGGGGCAACATATTTGGCAGGGGAAAATGATTTTGCCCCTGCATTTAGAAGAATGGCTTTAGGTTGCATATCCTTTAAAGGATTTGCAGCCACCACTTCCATTGGTGCCTTACACTCTTGATAAGTGTGATCAAAACTGCCACATGTGAAGCAGGGCTTTGTATTTATCACAAAGTCTTCTCCTAATTGATGAGACTTTTGGTCATTCCAATTTCTTTGATTACCTCTGACAGGCCTGTACATACCAGCATATTTAATGGTGGATTTAGGGGACTGTGATCTGGTTTTAGATTTGGGTGAACTACTCTTAGAACTAGAATCACTACCAAAAAGTCCTCCTCTTGAAAATAGAACAGGGTTATCAATTTTCCATTGTTTTAAAGCAATCTGTTCCTTTTCAAAGTCCCTAATAACACTAGTTTCACTAGTGGTTCTTCAGTATCAAGACTATTAGGTATGTAAGCCCTCAAGTCAAACTCAATATCATCCTGTTTTTGAAAACAAGGGAGACCAGTCCAAGATAGGTCTTTTCTAAGAAAAGGTGCATGAATGTTGGCAGGGGGTGGTGGTATGGTAGCATGCTCATTTTTAATCACAAACCCTGTTTTGTCCCTAGGAGATTGACCAATTTCAACTGCTTTAGTTAAATCTTTTGAAGCTTTTCCAAATTTTTCAACAGTTTCATCATCAATCTTTTTGTTAGATTTTAAAACTTCAAGTTCAGCAGTTAACTCCTTAATGGAGTTATTATTCTCCTTAGCATCTCTTTCTAGAATTACAATATGATCCCTATAATCACTTTCTCTTTGTTTAAACTCTCTTATGGTGGATTCTAACTGTTCTAAAGCACGTCTATAATTATCAAGGTCATTATCACAATTGATATAGTCAGCTTTTACCTTTCTGATTTGATCATTCAATGACTCAGTATTTTTCCTACAGGCTTTAGTACAATATGAATCGTCATATACCTCATTGTCAGAGATGGAACTTGACATGGCCATCAGTGCAAAATCTTCTTCTTTTTCCTCAGCAACCAATGCTTGATTTCTTTCCACATTCTCTGTCATGGCACTCCAATCCCATCCACCTGCTCCATCTATCCCCTGCATGGATACCATGGCTTTAGCACCAGAATCATCATCTCTGGTTTCCTTCCTATAGTTGTTCCCAGTCTTAGGTCCTCTGCATTCCCTAGCAAAATGACCCTTCTTGCCACAGTTGTAGCATTCAACCTTAGTTTTGTCAAACCCAGCCACATCAGAGGGATTGATGTTGGGAATAAAATATGGGTCAGTTCACTAGACGCTGATAAGAAGAATGTCAACGCTGATAAGAAGACATTGGACGCTGACAGCCAAGCGTTGACATTGAAGAAGTCAACGCTGATAGCCTTGAAGATTGACACTGATGGAATATTTTCATACTTATCTTGTTTATTTGTTTCTTTATTTATGTATGGTAAAGATAAGCACAACATTGTATTTTCTATTATTATCTTTACCTAGAATAGTTGATTCGTAGCTTATTGTACAAGACTTCTTGTTCTATAAAAGAAGGTCTTTTAGGTTAAAGTCATATATCAGTTTTCATAGTATTCGCAAGTTAAACCTTTCATTGTAATCAACACGATTATTCAAATACAAGTGAAAGTTTGTTTAACATCATTGTGTTTTAGATCAAGTGTTAATTCCGCATAACACTTTGTTACTTTACTCATAAGCAAAGGTTTCTCTACGTGTAGTACTTGATCTAATCTCGTATACACAAAGCTTAATCGATCTAAGTTTGGGATCAACAAGTGGTATCAGAGCTTGTTGAGAAACTTTTGATCTTTAAGTAACGCAAGAACCCTAAAACACCAAAAACCCTAAAAACCCTAAAAATCTCAAAACCCTAAAAACATCATGTCTGGCACAAATCAACCTCCTTCTTTGCTACAAAACAACTTCTCAAACCCTAGTATCAAAATTCCCATGTTTGATGCCAGGAACTTTGAGCTTTGGAAGTCCAATTTTGAGCAATATATAGCTATTCATGACTACACTCTTTGGGAGATTATCGAATATGGGAACACATTCGATAAAGCAGCAAAGATTACTGCTGCAATTGCCACAAGGACAGCTGTTCCTAATTGTCCTGAATCTGATAAGGTGGAAAAGCCTGAAGATGGGAGAGCTGTAGCTGTTGAAGACATAGCCAAGAAGAGGGTGGACATGAAAATCTTGAACATCTTGAAACATGCCCTAGGTCATGAGAATCAGCACAAGTACAAACGCTTTGAGTCTGCAAAAGAGCTTTGGGAAGCTCTTGAAGTAGCACATGGTGGCAATGCTGACACAAAAGAAGAAAAGAAGAAGCAACTATTGCATGAGTATGCTGTCTTTAAAGCTCAACCTAATGAGAATCTCAGCAGTGTGAGAAGTAGACTTCTTGACATCACAAGTCAACTATCCTTCATGGGAAAACAGATTGATGACCCTGAATTGAATGCTACTTTTCTCAAAAGCCTTGGTGATGTATGGAAGATTGAGACAAGATCCATTCTTGTCAATAACACCCACAAGACTTCCAGGTTTGATGACATCTTCAACAAACTAAGACTGTTGGAGAATGAATGGCAATTGGAAAGTGATAATAAATCTTCCAGCAGCAACATGGCCTTCTTCTCACAAAGTGAAGGCCAATTTGATTCCATGAACTTCTATGGACATTCAGCAACTGGATCTCAAGGTGTCAGCGCTGGATGTCAATCTGTCAGCGCTGGAACATATCCTGTCAACGCTTTGTACTCAAGCGCTGACACACACAATCATGGCGCTGATAGAATTAAGCCTGCTGGTTTTGATCTAGATACTGTGTGTGCATTCATTGCTTCTTTGCCCAGTGATTCAAGGATTACATATGAAGATCTTGAGCAGATAAGTGATGAACAATTGGAAGAGATGGACATCAAGTGGACCATGGCTCTTGTGAGTTTAAGAGCAAACAGGTTTAATAAAAGGTTCAAGAAGAAGATGACCTTTAATGCTAAGGATGTTGCTGGATTTGACAAGTCCAAGGTTGAGTGCTACAACTGTCATAGGATGGGGCACTTTATGAGGGAATGTAGATCTCCAAGAAGATCTGATGTTGGGAAGCCTTCAAGCCAAATGATTAAGAGTCCAGATCCCAAGGCCATGGTTGTTGTTCAACAAATTGATGGAGTTGGAGAATGGGATTAGAGCTGGATGGCTAAGAATGAGGAAGAGGACAGAGCTTTGGTTGCTGAAGTTAAAGAAGAGCATGCTGAATATGCTCTCATGGCACACTCCTCCTCTTCATCAGATAATGAGGTATATGATGATGCTTTCTGTTCTAAGGGTTGTCGCTTAAATACTGAAAAATTAAAACAAGAGATAGTTAAATTATTAGATGAGGCAAGTACTGAAAGATGCAAAGTATCTAATTATCAAATTGCTCTTACCCAAACAGAAAAGACAGTAGCTGAGTATAAGAAAATGGAGTTTGATTTAAAGGATCAAATAAATATCTTAAAACATGAGTTACATCAGAGTAAGGATGTTCAAGATATAGTAAATAGGGTTAATCTTGATTTGATAGCTCAGTTAGAGGAGGCTAACAAAAATAAAGATAATGTGAGTCTTAAAATCCAGAGATTTGATAAGGCCACACAATCCCTAGGAGAGTGTGTTAGCAAACAAAGAGACTCTAAAGATATGAGTGGGATTAGGATGAATAATTATACTGTTGTTCCACCACCAGCTGGGGATTTCTATGGTGTCCAATCAAAGGACTTATCTTGGACTGGCTTGCCAGAATGTCAAGAGGAGGAATTCATTCCTCCACCTAGAGTGATTTCCCCAGTTGAGGAATACAAACAAAAACTGACTGACCTTGATGAGTGGAAGAAAGCTAACCACACCTTGTTTGTTAAGGGAGGGTTGTTGTGTGAAAGTCCAAATGAGCCCACACCAAACATGATACCAATTGATGAGTCCATTAATCGTAAACCTATTAAGATCACACACCCTACCACTGGCAAAGCTGTTGACCTTGGCCCACAAACTGTTAGAAAACCTAGTGTTAAGTATGCTGAGATGTATAGAAATACTAGGTCACCAAAAAGCCAAGTTAGTAACCATGGAACAGGCTTCTTTGCTTCTAGACCTAAGACTATGTCTAGAAAAGCGTGTTACACATGTGGTAGCTTCTCACATTTGGCATACAAATGTGTCAACGCTTCCAATGTCAACGCTGATAGGAACCATTTCAGCGCTGACAAAAGTCAACATAGGTCAAACACTGTCAGACCCAATACCTTAGTGAACAAAAGTTCACAAGTTGTTAGACCAGCCCCATTCTTTTCTAGAGGGTCTAACACACAAGGCCTAAGACCTTTTCAAAAGTCAAACACTTGGTCAAATAGGCAATGGGTTCCTGTAGCAAACCCTAGGTTCAACGCTGATAAGAGCAATCGGGGCGCTGACAAGAGAAATTTCAGCGCTGACAGACACACTGCTAAACCTAGGTATTTGCAACCACAGGGAAATAGGTCTAAAGCTTCTACTAGCTTAACATGGAGACCAAAACAAGACCAAAACCCTAATTCTACTGGTATTTCTATGACATGCAACAGGTTTCATTATATTTCTAAGGCATTGTCAACACCAATTGGGGTTAACTGGGAATTTCATTCAAACAGGGATGAAAATGGGGTTGTTATGAGAACCAAGTCTGTTCTTGTTGAACAACCAAATGAATCCAAGTCTTCCAAGGCTTGGGTTCCCAAAGAAAACTAATGTGTTTTCTTTATGTGCAGGGCATTCAGAAGAAGATCAATGATTATGGATACTGGGATAGTGGATGCTCAAGGCACATGACAGGAAAGGAAGACTATCTGACCAATTTCTCTCCTATTCAAGATGGTGATAAGGTATACTTTGGAGGGGGCTACGGCACCATCACTGGAAAAGGAACCCTTGTCACCAACAATCTACGGTTTGAGAATGTCTTCTTGGTAAAAGAACTGGATTATAATTTGTTTAGTGTATCACAAGTGTGTGATAACAAAAATAAGGTTCTTTTCACAGATACTGAGTGCTTGGTGTTAAGCAAAGATTATAAGCTTCCTGAAGAAAAATACATAGATTTTAGAACACCAAGGCATAAAGACATATATAATGTGAATCTTAATGGAATTAAGGTAAATAATAAAATGTCATGTCTGTATGCTAAAGCCTCAGTAGATGAAAGTAATCTTTGGCACAGGAGATTAGGGCACATAAACTTTAAGAATATCAATAGACTTGTGAGGCTTGGTTTAGTTGATGGTTTGCCTGAAAAGGCTTTCCACAATGACCACTCTTGTGTTGCATGCCTTAAGGGCAAGCAGCACAAGGTCTCATTCAGGTCTAAACAGGTGCACTCTAGTTCTAAACCACTTCACTTATTGCATATGGACCTCTTTGGTCCAACTAATATAGAAAGTTTGAAGGGTAAATCATATTGTTTTGTTATTACTGATGATTAATCCAGGTTTACATGGACTTTCTTTTTAGCCAAGAAAAGTGAAACTGCCCTAAGTCTGATTAATTTCATTACCCAAATAGAGAAGAAGAATGGTAATGAGGTCAAAATTATTAGAAGTGACAATGGGGGTGAGTTTAGAAATCAGTTGTTAGATGATTTTTGTGCCAAGAAAGGGATTACTAGGCAGTTTAGCATAGCTAGAACCCCACAGCAAAATGGGGTTGCTGAAAGGAAGAATAGGACCCTTATTGAAGCAGCCAGAACCATGTTGGCTGATGCCCACTTTCCTATAGCCTTTTGGGCTGAAGCTGTTAACACAGCTTGTTATGTTCAAAATAGGGCATTGGTCAACAAGATACATAATAAGACACCTTATGAATTACTTTGGGGAAGGAAGCCCAATATTGGCTTTCTCAAGCCATTTGGTTGTCATGTAGTTGTTTTAGAAACTAGTGAGGCCCTAGGTAAATTTGATTCAAAAGGTGATGAAGGCTACTTCATGGGTTTTTCAGTGCAGAGCAAAGGATATAGGGTTTACATTAAAAAGGAAAAACGTATACTTGAAAAGGTACATGTTAGGTTTTTAGAAAGTAAACCTAGTGATCCTGAAAACGGTCCAAATTGGTTGTTTGACTTAGAACCTTTATCTAGAGCTTTGAATTATATGCCTGTTACTGATCCAGACATTGTGAAGGTAACTTCAAGTGTTTTGGAAAAGAGAATTGGTAATGTTTCAGGTATACAGGTTGCTAAGGAGGATGGACCACCAGCAGTTAAATCATCTCCCACACAAGAATATGTTACACTTCCTATATGGACAGATGAGTATTATGCTGCTGCTGCTGCTGCTAGAAAGGATAATGGTGGTTTTCAAATACCACCAAATACAAACGTGCATACTTCTTCAGGCGCTGACAAAGGGAAATCAAGCGCTGACAAGAGCATTTCAGACGCTGATGGGTCAGACGCTGACACAAGCAGTTCAAGCGTTGTTAGCCCTAACGCTGACAAACAAGGATCAGAATTTGACAACACCTTTGCACATCTTTTCTCTTCACATTTTGAACAAGGTGGACCTTCTAATGTTCATGAAGAGATTCATGTTGATCAAACAGAGTCAGATGAAGAAGATATTGGCAACATGGAGCGTGAAATTGAGGACACCAGACTTATTGAAGGAGGAGTTCTCACTTCCACAGCAAAGGATCACCCCACATCTCAGATCATTGGTGATGTTATGGCTCCAGTTCAGACAAGAAGATCCCATCAAGGTCTTGGTGGATTTATTGCCAATATACACAAGAAGGTTGATACCCCTCTAGTACAAGCATGTTTGTTTGCCTGTTTTCTGTCACAGGAAGAACCCAAGAAAATTTTTGATGCTCTCAAGGAACCAAGTTGGGTGGAAGCAATGCAGGATGAGCTTCACCAATTTGCTATACAGGATGTTTGGGAGCTGGTTGATTGTCCTAGATATGTGAGACCAATTGGGACAAGATGGGTTCTAAGGAACAAGAAAGATGAAAGAGGCATTGTGGTCAGAAACAAGGCACGTTTGGTAGCTCAGGGATATACACAAGAGGAAGGCATAGATTATGAAGAAGTTTTTGCACCAGTTGCAAGAATTGAAGCTATCAGAATTTTTCTGGCTTATGCATCTTGCATGAACTTCACTGTTTATCAAATGGATGTGAAGAGTGCTTTCCTCTATGGCACAATTGTTGAGGAGGTATATGTCATGCAACCTCCTGGTTTTGAAGATCCTGAGAATCCAGACAAAGTTTATAGAGTGAAGAAGGCAATGTATGGACTTCATCAAGCCCCAAGAGCATGGTATGGTACATTGTCCACCTACCTGGTGGAAAATGGTTTCAAAAGGGGCACCATAGATCAGACACTCTTTACAAAGAAGAAAGGAAAACATGTGTTGCTTGTGCAGGTCTATGTTGATGACATCATTTTTGGGTCTACTGATCCAAAAATGAGTGAGGAATTTTCCAAGCTCATGACAGATAAATTCAAGATGAGTGCAATGGGTGAGATGAACTTCTTTCTAGGTTTACAAGTTCAGCAGAAAGAAGATGGTATCTTCATCTCCCAAGACAAGTATGTAGCTGAAATCTTGAAGAAATATGGTTTTTCTCCACATGAAAAGGAGGCTTCCACTCCTATGGATAGGCAACACCCTTGGGGAAAAATTGGAGCTGGAAAGGATGTGGATGTTAGGCACTATAGATCAATGATTGGATCATTGATGTATCTTACAGCCTCAAGACCTGACATCATGTTTGCTGTGTGTGCATGTGCACGCCATCAAGTGACTCCCAAAGAATGTCACCTTTTTGCTGTAAAAAGAATTTTTAGGTACCTAAGGTGTTATCCAGATCTTGGATTATGGTACCCAAAAGATTCTCCATTGGATCTTATTGCATATTCAGACAGTGATTATGGTGGTGACAAGTTTGATAGGAAATCCACAACTGGTGGATGTCAATTTCTTGGGAGCAGATTAATATCTTGGCAATGCAAGAAACAGACAGTGGTGGCAAACTCTACAACTGAAGCAGAATATGTTGCAGCAGCTGCTTGTTGTGGACAAGTCTTATGGATTCAGAACCAGCTGTTGGATTATGGGTATAATTTTATGCATACCAAGATTTTTGTAGACAATAACAGTACTTTATGCATTATTAAAAATCCTGTACATCATTCTAAAACCAAACACATAGAAATTAGACATCATTTTATAAGAGATTGCTTTGAGAAAGGTTTAATACAACCAGATAGGGTAGATACAGAAGATAATGTGGCTGATTTATTAACTAAACCTTTTGATGCTGGAAGATTTCAATATTTGGTAACAAATATTGGAATGGTTAATCTCACTTAATATGTGTTTTGGAACCTTTTTGTAAAAGTATGTACAGGATAATGCATTGTTATTGGTCTTTATGATGGTTTAGATTTTCCACTTTATTTTACTAACACTGACAAAGGTAAATGTAACGCTGATAAGTGTTATTTTGCCGTTGTTAAGAGATATTATTGTCTAACGCTGACAAGAGTTTGTTCAACGCTGATAAGTGTTGTCGGGACGCTGTTAGCAACAAATGTTAGTTTTGTGGTTTTCATCTAAGTGTGTAGGTGGTGATAGCTTTATGCCATTGGATACAGAGTTGCTTATGGATCTTTGAAGAGCTATTTGGACATGTTTTGTTTATGGATGATGGTTGGAATATTTATATTCCTATCTTGACATAAATTTTTAATGTTCATATATATTTTGAGAACTCATGTATCATAGTTTGAGGGGAGGTTTAAGGAACCTTTAGGACTCTTGGGTATTCTTATAATACTCTCATCACGATTCTAGATTGTGTCCACAGGTGAGTATGGGTTAGTTTAACTAAACCATGAGGCACTGTAGCATGCAAAGTTGGCAAACTATGCATGCTGCCAAGACATTTTTGGCCTAGAATTGGTTGTGGTCTGATGGGAGACTTGGGAATACTTTGGATATGGGTTTACCTGGGAGTTACAAAGAATTTTATGAAATAACTTTGTTGGTAAGTATTTTGGTTAGCAAGGGACTCTAGAGGACATTTGTGTCTATCTTGCTTATGCAAGTGTGCATAAATGGACAGTGCTTGCCGCCCAATAATTATTATCAACTTGTAAGATATTTCCCTTAGGATAAATTACTTTGTTAAGGTCTTTTTATTTTTAAATATTTTTATTTTTAGACGCTGACAAGTTTTTCTCCAAACGCTGTTACGTCCAATCGTGACGCTGACAAGGCTTTAGGCAAACGCTGACAAGAAAATATAGCCGTTGGGCGCTGATGGGCTATTTTTGACCGTTGACACCTAGTGGGCCCTACCCAGTTGTTATTTTTGACTAATCTTTTGCCGTAATTTTGGGGAGAAGTTACTTTTAATTAATGCATGAGATAAGTTATATTTGATTCAAGATATTCATGATTGCTCTTTGAATATAACCGCCTCATTTTTGACCAATCAAAATCATGTATCTCTCCTATAAATTTGGCTAATCTTTTTATTCTGGGTATTCATATTTTCTTGTCTAACACTTTTTCTCCTAGATTTTTCCCATATCACATAACCTAAACAGCTTTCAATCATGGCACCCAAATTCAACTCAAAGAATTTAACATTGGAGTTCAAGAGCCAACACAATATGGTAGCTTACTTGACTGCTGATGATGCTTTATTTCCTCAGTATTCACAGATGGTGGCATTTTTAAATGCATCTTCATTGAGGTATGCACTTTCTCATACACCATTAGTCCCTGTCGCACACATTAGACAGTTTTGGAACACTGCTAGTTCCACAACAGCTAATGGAGTGACCACATTAACATCTACTGTTCATGGAAGAACATGGGTGGTCACTGAAGCTTTGGTTCGCCAAGCTTTGTGTCTTGATGACGCTGATGGTGTGACTACCCTTGCCATTGCAACAATAGAACAGGGTCTTAGGGAATTGGGTTATCCTATTCCTGCTGATGTCACTTTAAATAAATATCATAAGCAGGAATTTCCCTCTGACTGGAAATATTTGATACATGTCCTTTTACAATGCTTAAGTCCAAAATGTACTTCTTTTAATGAAATAAACAGGTCAATAGCAAGTGCTTTGGTTTGTATAACACGTGGGCTTAAGTATAATTTTTCAAAAATGATTTTTGAAGGGATGTGTAAAAACAAGGGAAGTAAAATGACTTTAGCTTACCCTAGATTTTTGCAAATGGTCTTTGATTTACAAGAATATTGTTCTAGGGATCATGACACTTTTTATGAGATCCCTAAACAACAGAAAACCATTTTTGCTAAAATGAGCTCCACCAATGAATCCATACCTCTTACCCAACCAATGCTTGAAGTAATTCAGGCTGTACAACCACAACCACAACCACAACAACAACCAGACCCTGAACCCCAACTTGAGCCTATTCATGAACCATCACCTTCACCAGAAAACATGGACATTGACCAACCCAGCGCTGACACTCAAGATGTGGGCGCTAACACAGCCAATCCCAACACTGATACACTCCCTGAACAATCCCAAACACCCCTTAATCAACCCACACCCACACAATCTACTTCATCTTCCACCCCATTACAATCTAGGTTGACTAAACGCCAAAGGGTTACTGGAGTGTTCTCCTCTAGTGATCCTAGCCTTGTAGCAGAGAGAACCACCTCCACAAGTGTAGCTGGTGAAATGGGTGAGGCTGGGGCTATTGACACAGGCTTAGAAGCTGGTCAAGACAGTCCCAACATCATTAAGACCTCATCCATGCCCCATGATTCTATTTTGGGAGGTCAAATCCCCATTCTAGCTGAGGGCAGATTGGAACCTATGACAATAATTGAATTGACGGCGGCTGTCATTAGCTTGCAAAAGCAAAATGTCAGTCTTGTACAAACTGTCAACAAACAGGGACGAGAACTCCAAGTTTTGAGGGAGAGAGTAACTGTTTTGGAGAATCCAAGTAGCAGGAGTCTAATGGAGGAATCTTCCAAAGGGGAGGATAAAGAGGATGAGGAGGATGAGTTGATTCACACAGCTAGTGAGAAGAGTTCAGAAAAGAGTTCACAATTTAGTGAATCTTTGCAGATTGCTGAAGCTCTCACCAACTTGAAAAAGCACCCAGTTGTTGATACATCCAAGGTGACACCAAAGAACTTGGAAGGATCTTTCAAAGAAACATTGGGCGCTGATACAGGTTTGGACGCTGACACATTCAGCGCTGATAAAGGTAATCGTGGCGCTGATAGGAGCAACTTGGACGCTGACAAAGTTGCAGGTGGTGTTGATGTATTCCAGCCATCAACAATCATCAAAGATGTGTCCACACAGGTTTCTTCTTCTACTTTACCAATTATTGATCCAAAAGACAAAGGTAAAGGTATTTTGATTGAAGAAGATGTTCCAAAGAAAGATGCAGCACAAATAGCATTTGATGAACAGTTGGCTGCACAACTTGTGGAAAGAGATTTGAAGAGGAGTAGAAGATCACCATTTGTTGTTTCTGAGAGTGAGGAAGAAAGTGGTGATGATAAAGAAGGTGATAGCTCAGATTCAAGTATTCAAATTATTGAAGATCCAGAAAGGCTTGAATATGGGGATGAGCTAGCAAAGGAAAGGTTGAGTGAGTTGAAGAATCAGATTGATTGGGACCTACCAGAAATCACCAGAATGTACCATGCTTGGGAAGACAAGGTTATGGACAACCCAGGTATGAGTTTATCAGATCAAATTTGGGGGTTAGAAGTTCTGCTTAGGGTACAAGCTGACATAAAGGTGATTATGAGGTTTAATGCACAAGAGGTCAAGACCTGGCTCAAAAGGGATAGAAGGCAGTTGTATTATAAGTTGCTTAGATGTCACCAGCCTAATTGGACATCAAAGAAGTTGCTGGCCTTATCTTTTGAGGAGCTAGAGTATAGGGCACATCCTATTTGGAGGAAGGTGCAAGAACAGAATGTCTACCAGTTTCTTTCAGAAGAAAGAAAACAAGAGCTTGCAGAGGAGATGCAAATTCAAAAGGAAATAAGGATTGCTCAAAGACCAGTGAAGAAAGGAGATCCTTTTCAATTTCCTAAAAACATGGATGTGTATTTTCCAACTGAAGGTGTAATAAGGAAGCATCTCAAGCTTTCTCCATTGGAAGCTTCAGATTTGGTAAATGTAGTACCTCTAGATGACAGAAATCCAATCATCAGTTTTGATGAAGATGAGTGTGGATTTTGGAAGATTGGACGATTTGAAAAGGAGGTACATACTTTCACTTCAGTTATTTCTATATTTGCAAGCATAGACAGGGAAGACTTGGTGCATCTATGGAGGTTAATAGAGGCCAAGTATACAGCTGAAGCACCTACTTCAGCTAATGGAATAAGACTTTGGAACACATTTATGACTTTGTGTGGTCCAAACGAAGCAGATCCTGCCATTTGGAAGGATCTTGAAGATGATCTCAGTAATCTTCATTGGAGGCTATATTCTACTTGTGGTGTATTTCATATGAGCTCTACAAAGTTTTCAGAGTATTTACTTGTGGATGCTGACTATTTCTTGTCCAAAGAAGTGTTGGAGAAGATGCTAGAGACACCCTTGGAGATAGATTATACTAGTGACGTGGCCATGGACTTGATCAGATATGTTTATCACCAACATAAGAAGTTTTTGCAAGATTCCTCCTAAGCCTTTAGTTTTTATTCAGAAACTTGATCATTGGAATGGATATCAAGTTTAGGGGAGGATTGTTGGGAATAAAATATGGGTCAGTTCACTAGACGCTGATAAGAAGAATGTCAACGCTGATAAGAAGACATTGGACGCTGACAGCCAAGCGTTGACATTGAAGAAGTCAACGCTGATAGCCTTGAAGATTGACACTGATAGAATATTTTCATACTTATCTTGTTTATTTGTTTCTTTATTTATGTATGGTAAAGATAAGCACAACATTGTATTTTCTATTATTATCTTTACCTAGAATAGTTGATTCGTAGCTTATTGTACAAGACTTCTTGTTCTATAAAAGAAGGTCTTTTAGGTTAAAGTCATATATCAGTTTTCATAGTATTCGCAAGTTAAACCTTTCATTGTAATCAACACGATTATTCAAATACAAGTGAAAGTTTGTTTAACATCATTGTGTTTTAGATCAAGTGTTAATTCCGCATAACACTTTGTTACTTTACTCATAAGCAAAGGTTTCTCTACGTGTAGTACTTGATCTAATCTCGTATACACAAAGCTTAATCGATCTAAGTTTGGGATCAACAATTGATTGAGATCTTCTTTCCATACTTTTTGTAGAACCTGTTGGCTCTCATGCTAAGCAGTGCCATGTTCCACTTGATATCCATCTCCTCCAGTCCTTGCTTACTGATTTGACTTAGATCCTCATGCAACACAGTAGATCCTTGTGGGCCTTGGGATGCTATGAAAGCACAAGCAGTGTCAAGACTGAATGTTGCAGGCCTTTCTTCATCATAAGATGATCCAGACCTGGTAGCAGGTGAATAAGTAGCAGGGCCTACTTCAATTCCACTATTTTTGGTGATCCCACTGCTTTGAGATATGAATGCCATGTTGGCAGGGGAATCAGTAGATCCACTTGAGTTGGTGGGAATAGTTCCTTTTGACTTCATCTCATTGACAACAGGTTCAAAAACTTTCAAGTTATTGTATATGTCATCAACTTTCTTATTATCCAAGTCGTCCTTATTCTGCCAAATTGCCTTGTTGACAAACCATTCTTTCTGGAGGCTGTTAAGGAATCTGGTATTCACCTGCTCTCTTGTCACCTCAATATCAAAGAAATCCAACTGGGCCACCATATCTTGAAGCCTGTTGTAAATAGCTCCAATTGATTCATCACCAATTGCTTTGAAAGAAGCAAAATCATCCAGCATTTGATTCTTCTTCTTCTTCTTTGTGGCTTCATTTCCTCCAAAGGTTGTGCCTATGGCTTCCCATAGTTCCTTAGCTGTTTTGTATTTTCTGAATCTTAGTTGATGTCTATCAGGTAGAGCCAACAACAATGAGCTGTGAGCCCTGACATCATGCCTTCTGGCCAGTATTTCCTTATCACAAAGAGCAGCAGATTTCTTCTTGTCCTTAGCTTTGGAAATTTCACCTTTCTCTTCTTCCTTGCCCTCTTCAACTGCCACCATTTTGTTGAATTGATCACCAAACTCTATGATCTCCCAGAGAACATAGTGTTCCATTTTCAGGTATTGTTGGATTCTGAATTCCCATAATTCAAAGTTTTCAGGATCCAACATGGGTAGTTTGAGGTTATTGTGGTTGTTGCTGTTTGAGGAAGAGTCTGAAGACACGGTTGTTGTGAGGATTTTGTTCTTGGTTTAGACAAAGTTTCTCAACAAGCTCTGATACCACTTTGTAAAAATAACAAACCCAGTTCAAAGAGAAAAACTCTCTTTGCAGGGGAATGAACCCCCAGCAGGGGAATCTGTGTTCAAAAGCAGTGGAATAAAAAGTGATGGAAAAATTGACTAACAGCTATAGAACAACAGCAATAAAGCAACCCTGAATATACATGACATAATAGACATCAATTTTTAGGGAGTAACCATTCCAATACCTGCAACCAGGTACTGAAACCTCCCCACTTCAAAAGCTTTTGTTAAAAGATCAGAAACATTAAGTTTTGTATCAATTTTCTCAGGGAAAATTTGTCCTTTCTCAAAACAATCTCTGATAAAGTGATGTCTAATTTCAATATGTTTAGTTTTGCTATGAAAAACAGGGTTCTTAATAATGTAAATGGTGCTATTGTTGTCAATGAATATCTTGGTTTTAAGAAAGTTATACCCATAATCAAGCAGTTGATTTTGAACCCAAAGTACTTGACCACAGCATGCAGCAGCTGCTACATACTCAGCTTCAGTTGTGGATGTGGCCATAATAGTCTGCTTCTTACATTGCCAAGATATAAGTCTGCTTCCCAAAAATTTACATCCCCCTGTTGTAGACTTTCTATCATTGTTGTCACCAGCATAGTCACTATCTGAGTAAGATATCAACTCAAATGGTGACTCTTTGGGATACCAAAGTCCTAAGGTTGGATGGCACTTTAGATACCTAAAAATTCTTTTTACAGCAAATAAGTGACACTCTGTTGGTGCCACCTGGTATCTTGTACATAAGCAAACTGCAAACATGATGTCAGGTCTTGAAGCTGTGAGATACATGAGAGACCCAATCATAGACCTGTAGTTCCTGACATCTATAAGCTTTCCAGGACCATCTCTACCCCATGGATGATCCTTTTCCGTTGGTATGGACACCTTCTTTCCATCTGACATGCCAAACTTCTTCACAATCTCAGCCACATATTTGTCTTGTGAGATAAATATCCCATCTTTCCGCTGCTGAACTTGTAACCCCAAAAAGAAGTTTAGCTCTCCCGTGGCACTCATTTGAAATTTATCCTGCATCAATTTGGCAAACTCTTTGCTAAGCATAGAGTTAGTGGATCCAAAGATGATGTCATCAACATAGACTTGTACTAGCAGAAGGTCACCCTTTTGTTTCTTGGTAAACAGGGTCTGATCAATCTTCCCCCTGCTAAAGCCATTATCTAAGAGATATTTAGAGAGAGTACCATACCAGACCCTGGGAGCTTGGTGAAGTCCATACATAGCCTTTTTCACCTTGTAAACTTTATCTGGATGTTCTGGGTCTTCAAACCCTAGAGGTTGCATAACATAGACTTCTTCATCAATGGTTCCATATAGAAAGGCAATTTTTACATCCATTTGGAAAACAGTGAAATCCATAAATGAAGCATAAGCAAGGAATAATCTAATGGCTTCAATCCTGGCAACTGGAGCAAATACCTCCTCATAGTCAATTCCTTCTTCTTGTGTATACCCTTGTGCCACCAGTCTTGCTTTGTTCCTGACAACTATTCCCCTTTCATCCTTTTTGTTCCTGAGTACCCACTTTTTCCCAATAGGCCTTGCCCATTTGGGACAATCTTCCATAATCCAAACCTCTTATATGTCAAACTGTAAGAGCTCCTCTTGCATGGCTTCAACCCAGCTTGGGTCATTTAAAGCCTGAAAAATCTTCTTTGGCTCTTCTTGTGACAAAAATGCAGTAAACAGACAACACTGCATGTTGTCATGATTAAACTTCATGGTGATGTTAGCAATGAAGCTGTGCTCCTTTGCTGTATACCTTGTATGTCTAGGGGCTTCAGGATCACCAATGATTTGAGAGATAGGGTGATCCTTATTGATTCTGTAGGTAGGCTGCATGATTACTTCTGTTTCATCTTCTTCCAAATCAGAATTGATGGGGCTATTTTGATTGGGAAAGAAGTCCTCAAAGGAACTTCTAAAAGATACAGCATGACCTAGTGATGGGTGCTGATGAGCTGAATGTAGCTCTGAATAACTTGGGCCTCCACTCTTGATTGTTCTGCTTCCACTGCTGGATATAATAGGACCATCAGATATGGGTGAAGATGATGAAATGAGTGGGGATTCTCTTTCTTCATCATTAGTATCATTAGCAACAGGATCCTTTGTGGCAGGGGAACCAGTTGATCTAGCAGGGGAATCCTGGATTCCACTGCCTTCAGCCATTCCGCTGCTTTCAGAAGGTGACATAGCAGGGGATAAGGTTGGCTGTTCTTTTCATAGAGAAGGATTATCTTCTTCACCAGCAGCTTCAATAGGAAATAGTGAGGGTACATTCATGTACCTCAGGGGTGACTTCTCTGCACCAGTTGGTTCTTGTGTACCTGAAATGTTAGTATTCTGCAATGCAACAGGTACATAATTCATAGATTTTGAAAGAACTTCTATATCAAAGAACCAATCAGGACTTGTTTGAACGTCTTCAGGCTTGTCTTCAAGAAAATCCACATGAAGATTTTCTGTGATTTTGCTTGTCTTCTTGTTGAAGACCCTATATCCCTTGCAGTTTAATGAATAACCCACAAAATATCCATCATCTCCCTTTTCACTAAACTTGCCCAGGTTTTCAATAGTGTTCAGGATGATCACATGACATCCAAAAGGGCTGAAGAAGTTAATTAAAGGAGGTCTTCCATTGAACAGTTGATAGGGGGTCTTGTTGTGTGCCTTAACCACCAAGGCCCTGTTTTGTACATAACAAGCAGTGGATACAACTTCAGCCCAAAAGATAATTGGAAGTTTGGAATTAGACAACATAGTTCTTGCAGCTTCAATGAGTGTCCTATTCCTTCTTTCCGCAACTCCATTCTGTTAAGGTGTTCTTGCAATGCTAAATTCCCTCTTGATTCCTTTGTTTATGCAGAAAGAGTCCAGTTTCTGATTTCTGAACTCACCACTATTATCTGATCTGATGGTTACTACCTTCATGTTTATTGATAGTTCAATCTGATTGATGAACCCAATGAGTACATCAGCTGTGTCACTCTTCTCAAATAGAAAGAATGTCCATGTGAACCTTGAAAAATCATCAGTAATCACTAGGCAGTACCATTTCTTCTTTATGCTTGCCACGGAAGTAGGACCAAAAAGATCCATATGCAGCACTTCCAATGGCTTGGTGGTGGACATACTTGTTTTTGATTTGCAAGATGCTCTGTGTTGCTTCCCTTTCAAACAGGCAGCACAAGTATGATCATTGACAAAAGACTTGGAAGGAAGACCATGAACAAGATTATATTTCACCAGTTTGTTCATGTTCTTGAGATAAGATGACCAAGTCTTCTATGCCATTTCTTACTCTCATCAACTGAGGCTTTGGCAATGAAACAAGTTTCATTAATTTGAAGAGAGATGTCTTTGAGGTCAATTGTGTACATGTTCTTTTGTCTTGGTGTTTTGAGTACAATAGGAGTGTCTGGTGGTAAGACAAACTCCTTTCCTAACACCAGACATTCAGTGTCAGTAAACAAGACAAAGTTCTTGTTATCAGTCATTTGTGACACACTGAAGAGATTGTACTTGAGTTCTTTCACAAAGTAGACATTGTCAAAGGTCATCCCATTGGTGACAATAGTGCGTGGTACGTTATACGATGATACGATGGGAATAGTTCGTGCTCATTTGTTCACTTGAATATAATTATGATAGAATATGGTGCTATTTTAGTATTTTATGTGTACGTATATGTATTATAGTAAATCGTATTTTTACGATTTAGGGTTTAGCATTTTGAGGTCTCGGGTGAGGTATTTAGTCACGGGAATATTTTTCGGGATGGTTTTAAGTCATTTAGGACTTAAATATAAAGTTTATTTCAAATTCCAAGAGTTTTTATAAAACTGTATATTTTTGTGTCTTTTACGGTATACGCGTAAAATTTGATTAGTTAAAAGGTTTAGGTGTAAATAAATTAATTAAGGGATTAATAAAATAAATAAAAAATAAATATAAATAAGAAATAATATAATAAAAAACGAAATAAATAAATAAAGAAAAAAAATTTATTTTTGGTAAAAAAATTAAAAAGGACGGTGGAAAAAGAAAAAGGAAAAAAAAGGAAACAAGGTTTTTGTATTGGGCTAGGATTGTGTAACTAAACTATATAAAGCCTTTTAGTAAAAATAAAAATCATAAAAATCTCTGGAGATTTATAATCAATCGGTTCATCATGTTTTTTTTAGGGTTTCATCAAATTTTTCTTGATTCAAGGTAAGTAATCATATAGAACCTTAACTTAATTCATGTTTTTATTAATTAATCATGATTGTAATGTTAATTAACCATCATTGAGATGATTAGGGTTTTATTAATTTTCTGGAAAATATAGTAATTAAGATCAATTAATGATTTTAGGGTTCTTGTTTAATAATTTAGGGGTAATTAATGATGTTTAGAAGGTTAGTGCATAAAGGCGTAAAACAGTCTGATTTTTAAGGCTGTTTTGTGTCGACTGTTCCGGGCAGTAGGTAGCACCTTTGGTCGAGTTTCTTTTTTTTTTAAAAATTAAGTTCAGAGAGTCTAGTTTTTAAAAATGTAAGTTTGGTCGAAAATGGAGTTGGGAAGGCCGTCAAACAATTTTTACAAAAACAGAGCGCTGTTCAGGAATAAATTTGGATTTCGGGAATTTGAGTTAAAACCTAACCAAACGGATGAGATAGCCAAAGATTTTTTATTTGGAAACTCTTTATAATATATATGAAAGTACTGGAGGTTTTCAATAAAAGTTATAGTGTTTAGGTCGGGATTTTGGTGACATAAATTTAGCATGTACAGAAAATCAGTTTTGGTGAAAACGACTTTTGGTGTAGAGACTAAATTGAAGGGTTAAATGTGTAATTAGGAAGTAAAATTGGTTTTTGGAGTTCTTAGATCATATAAAAGCATAACTCCAGTAGGGTAGGAACCAAGTGTGGTGTTAAGTTCACTTCATGTGATCGTTTAGTGACTAGTAAACCGTACCGGGAAAAAACTGGATTTTTACGTATATAATAGCTTGTAGTAGGAGAACTAGATAGTGGGGATTGGGGAATTAGATTCATCTCCGTGGTTGTTACTTAACTTGGGTGTTAGGACCTGAGCTAAGTGTGTAGTGTATGATTTTATAGGTTTGTAGGAGTGCTAGCTTGCTGTGCTATTAGGTGAGTTCATAGTCCCATTTTCACAGATTTTTTAAATGTTTTCTTCTAGTATGGGATGGAGATGACACTTTTGGTATTCTTAAAATGTTTTGGTACTAAATTTTTATAAATGTGTGGACATAAATGTGCTATTGTATGACTTGCGTGCTTATGTGTTCTCATATGTGCTTTGATATGTGTTCTCATATGTGCTTTGATATGTGTTATGATATGTGAATCTTGATTGTGTTATGATTGGGATTGGTACATAGATGTATGGGCGTCTATGGGACCAGTTGTGATGTGTGTGGAGCGTGGGGCACGATCCGTCCTGAGTTCTTGGTTCTGAGTTCTTGGTTCGTGGGGTACGATCCGTCCTGAGTTCTTGGTTCGGGGGGCACGATCCGTCCTGAGTACTTGTGCATCGTCTCTTAGGAGGCAAGATATCTCGACGGGGATATAGTTCATCTTCCACAGGTGGTGTGGGAAAGATCCGGATAGTGTGGTGTGTGTTCTTGTGTGTGTGACGGGATACTTCTTGATTGTTATAGTGTGATTTGTGAATTGTAGATGTGATTGGTACTTGGATTCAGTTTTGTTGTGGATGCATGTAGCATGATTATCGCATTATGGTCCATTTCTATAAATTGTTTTTCTTGAACTCATTTACAGCGAATGTCAAGGTTTCTTATGATGTTCTAGATAACTTAAACCCATGTTCTCACCAACTTTATGTTGACAGATTTTAGTGTCATTTTCAAGTGAGGTAGTTGTGCAAGATGATGTTAGAGGTGGCTAGAGTATAGAGGATGCTAGGATTGCATTAGGAGGAATCCCTTTCCTTTTAGATTTTATTTTGTCTTTTGATTTAGTAAATTGTTTGATACCTGTATGCTTGATGTGTGTTATTTGAATGTCTTTGGTAAGAGGTAGGCATGTTACCTACTTACCTAGACGCCTACATTATTTGAGATATTATCATTACATTGTGTCACCTTTTTATGACATTTCTATTTCATTTAGTTAACTCCATAGACACGTTATTGTTGTGATGATATCCATACGTCGCGCCCCATATTCCGTCATGGTGGGGTGTGACAGAATGGTATCAGAGACAATGGTTATAGAGAATTAGGTTGCTTAGTCGTGTAGCCTAGTCTATAGCTTAAGGGTCCCTGCATATAGGCGTCATAGGGGTTTGTGTGCAATTTAGAATAATTGATGTGTTTGGATGTTATTTTTGTGATATTTATTAACTTATGAACTACCATGGTTCATACTTAACTACATGTTATTTCCTTTACGAGTTTTGACTAGTGCGGGTTGAACCATGGTCGTATACGCTAGTCATTGTTGGATTTCGTTTGATTATGCATTCATGTTTCTTTATACATTTTAAATTTCGTCTACGGTGGTTCAGCTGGATTACGAGTTTATGTGTTTCATGCATTGGCTACGTTATTTTAATACATGGATTTTAGATTTTATTTTATGTTGTGGTTATGTGCTTATATGAGTTGTAGGATATATGTGCTTATTTGAGCTGGTAGACTGATGTGTTATGTGTAGTACTAATTTTTATAAGTGTCATCATAGGAGGGAGTGCATTAGTGAATGGGGACTGGTATAAGTATGGTGGCCAACATGGTTATACAAGTACCACAACATCGATGGATTCCTAAGTATGGTTGCATGAAAGAGGGTTAATACATTCTTGTATAGTATATGTTGGATGGATTTGAGTGTATGTATGCATATGCCTGTATATGTATAATTCCCTTCTACTTATTGGTTGTATTCTTGGGATGGTTTGCTAGCTCGTTCCTCTTCGAGATGTTTAACTTCCGTAGTAGTACATTTATCGAGTCCTCATTTCATGTGTTCTTTTGTACGGTACTTTTGGCGTGAAGGCTTTTGAGATGGTGGAGATTTCTTTTTGGGGTAACGATATCTTTTGTTTCGAGTTATACATGGTAAAAAAATGAACTTGCAAATTGAGAAAAAATAGTTGTTGGTAGTCGATGAAATAAGGAAGTGTCAGAAACATGTTTCAAAATAAGGTGGAATATAAATTCTTTAACATATAAGCATGTGTTAGCCCTATATTTTATATAGTCGAACAAGAATGTAATAGGTCATCTTAGTCGTTAAAAGGTCTTGTATTGTAATAGGTTAGTCGGGAAAACCGGGCTTGGACTTTAAGCTAATATTGTATAAGTTAGGGGCGTAAGCCCAAAACAAAGCCAATCCCGGCCCAAGATGAAGCCCACAAAGGCCTTAGAGCCGTGGGGTATATAACCCTCTTTCACATGTGAAAGAGGGTGTTGGTTACCATTTTATTTCTCTCTCTAAAAGTGTTTAACCTTCCAGTTCTCTCTTGTTTCTCTCTCTACTTTTCTCCTCTTTCTCTCTCTAAGAATCTTGTGTTATGGATTAAATGGGGACAACATTTGGTATCAAGAGCCTATAGTGGATAGGTGTTTAAAGATTCGTATGTGGTGTTCTTGATTTTTCGTGGCTTCTTTGATCCATATCTCACGTCCCATCTTTCTTTTTGTGTTCTTATGGTCTTTTCTTGATACAAATCATATATATACTAGTAGTAGTGATTTGGGTATCTTGGTTTTGGCTAAAACACAAATTTTTTGGATCAAAAGTTGCCAAATTTCTTGTTTTTCTTCATTCCGAAATTCAAGCAAGTGTCACCATCGGAAAGTACAATTGTGGGGGATTTGATCGCAATAATCTTAGGATTTTACTTTGCGATCACTGTATTGCGATACCTTATTCCGATCTGGATATTCCGATCGTGCATTGCGATCTGGGATTCCGACGGGTTTTAAGGGTTTTGTTAAGTCGTTACTCTGTCCAATTTGTCTCAGCCACATTCCGACAGTACATTCCGATCTGGGATTGCGATCTGAGCATTCCGACAGCCACATTCCGACAGAACATTCCGATCTGGACATTGCTACAGTGCATTGCGATAGAACATTCCGATCTGACATTCCGATAAGTATTCCGATGGACATTCCGATGGGTATTTTGTTTGAGTACTTTTTAGACTTAGCCACTATCTAGACTAGTTTCGGAACGTAGTTTACACGAAGATTAAAAAAAAAAGAGTTAAAATTTTTAGGTCAGGTAAAATCAAATTTTTTCCCTACTAGTTTTTGGCTATTTCTAACTCAAATTCAAAATTTGGCGATACAAAATTTTTCGGCTTACCGTTTTGTCAGACTGAGGAATTTATTGTCGGACTGAGAAATTTTTTTTTGAATTTTCGGAATTTCAATTTTAACCACACATCATCACAACAAATCCACTAAGATCTGCAATTCATCCACAAGTATTCACAATGTCTAACAACAACATCAACATTGCAACTGCTAATCAAATTCGTTTGGAACAAGGTGGCAACGGTAATCCACCTGTGCTCACTGCCGGTTGCTACGTTCAATGGAGATCTCGTTTTCTCAGATTTC